>JAWDJD010000001.1:11732500-12332500 GCA_035047305.1 Bradypodion pumilum | reverse complement strand
AAAGCCAGCGCTGCCTGTTTCCATGGTCATGTGGCAGGCATGACTAGACACCGGAGCACATGGAACACTGTTACCTTCCCACCAAAGTGGTCCCTATTTATCTACTTGCAATTTCTTGCTTTCAGACTGCTAGATTGGCAGGAGCTGGGATAGACAATGGGAACTCACTCCATCACACAGCACTCGGGACTCAAACTGCTGACCTGCCAACCTTCCAGTTATCAAACTCAGCATCTTAACCACTAAACCACCACAACTTCTTGGTGAGACGTGAGAGAGGGCTTTTTTCCCTGTGGCTGATCTCCAATCACAGAACTCCCTTCTTCAGGATTGGTGGTTGGTATGTTTCTTCCTGCCAGCGGCAGAAAACCACCGTCTTTAGAAAGGCTTTTGGGGAGTCAGCAGGCAATTGAGACAGAGATATCTTCAAAAATCTGATTTATAAATTTTAAATAACATGTTTAACTATTCCTGTATTAATGTTTCACATTTTAATTGGTATGATTTTAAATATTTATGGATTTTAAAGTATTTCTGGAGCTTGGAATTCCACTAGGGAAGAAATGTGGGTTAAAAAAATTGAATGAATGAGTGAGTGACCGAATGAATGAATGAAATTTTAAGTTCACAGTTTAGGGTAAACTGGCAGTAAGACTGGAACAAATGCAAAGCACTTGATGAACTGATTTTAAGGTTAGAGAAATGAGAAACAAATAGCAAGTGAAACCAACAGATTTAATATACACCTTATAGATATCTTGAAATATATTTCACAAATAGATGCCAAGAGTTTCAGCCTAAGTATTAGATGTAGCTCAAAGGCAATTTAGACTTATTATCCTCCTGCTCCCTTAACTTCTCTGATTCCCCCCCCCCCCATGGTGGTTTGTGGTTACACCTGAAAGAGACAAACTTGGTTCATATAGAAAGATTATATTCTTTGGTTAAGATCTTTTAGCCAAGTTTGGATTGCCACAAAATGAAGTAATCCACGAGAGTTATTATTCTTTTTAAAATTCTTTTTTTTCCAGTGGCAAGGTTTTAATCACTGAACTGTGAAATGTTTTTGTGTTTGAGGGAATTTAACAAATAATTGATTTGCCTCCGAGCAAGATATTATTCTGTCTAATGTACTTTCTGCTGAATGCACTTTTTTTGAATGCCAGAGAAATGAAAGTGGATTTAACAAGAAACGGGCCTTTGGTATATAAACGAAAGATCCAAAACATGAAGGAGACTCTGTTTTCATATTATTCACGTTCTTTATTCATGTTCTCATGAGCAACTCTAAGATCTGAATGATTCATATTTATGAAAGAAGGATACAGAACATGTGTTTGCTTCTTTCATGTTTCCTCTTTCATGTAGCCTTTCTTTCACCCATCAGTTAGATGAAAACCATCATCCAATGGCTTCTTGCGGTGTGCGATCAGCAACCATTCAGAATGTATGAGAGGAAGGAGAGATTGAATTTTGAATCTGTAGCAGAGCCAATGCTTCAGTCCTTGATTGTTTGGGGGATTAATGTGTGCTAAGCTCCTGAGACCTTCCATCTTTTGTGTTGGATTTCCCTACCACCAACTCATTTCTTTGGATTATTTTTGGTGCTTTGAGGTAACCTGCCATGACAGCACATCTTCTTGGGTTACTTTTTAGATTTTCCTTCCCTTGATTTCTTTTGAGGGATTTTTGTTTTCTCTTGGTCTTTATCTTTCTTCCACTATTTTTGCTCAACTCAAGAGAAGGAAAGTCACCAAGTGGTAGGGTGAAATCTCCACTTATTCTGCTAGTTTTGATTGGGGTGTGTGTGATTGTATTTCCCCCTGTGTTTGTTTGCTTCCTTTTCATGGCTTTTATATTATATTATATTATATTATATTATATTATATTATATTATATTATATTATATTATATCATATCACATATCATATCATATCATATCATATCATATTATATTATATTATATTATATTATATTATATTATATTATATTATATTATATTATATTATATTATATTATATTATATTATATTATATTATATTTCTTCTATGCTGCCCGTCTGGGAGATGTCCCAACTCTGGGTGGTTTACATAGTAAAAAAACCCCAACTTTCATGTACCCCACCTAGAGGCAATGTGTTAAAAATGAAAAGAAAAGACAAAACCTATTACAGGGTGTCTCAAAAGCCACTACACATGATGAAAATGGGAAATTATAGCTAAATATAAGTTTATGTACAAAATATGCATCCCAAATTTTAACAAAATATTCTCTACATATTGATTACCCCTTTCTATGCATACACAGTCTTCTTTATCACTCATGGTAAATACAGTGCAAGATAACTATTTTTATGCAATTTTTCCTATACATGGCAACTTTTGGGGCCACAATGGCTTAGTGACTAATAATCAGAAGGCTAACAGGTCAGCAGTTCAAGACCCAAGTGCTGCATGATGGAGTGAACTCCTGTTGTCTGTCCCAGCTCAAGCCAACCTAGCAGTTCGAAAGCAGGAAATTGCAAGTAGATAAATGGGTACCACTTTGGCAGGCAAGGTAACAGTGTTCCATACACTACAGCTTCTAGCCATGTCTGTCATATGATCATTGAAACTTCTTCAGATGCAGAGAGTGCTGGCTTTTTGGCTGTAAATGGAGATGAGTATTGCCCCCTAAAGTTGGGCACGACTGGCTTGTAAGCAAGGGAGACTTTTACCTTTACCTTAATGACTTTTGGGACATCCTGTATATTTCACTCTCCACCCCCCACCAAAAAAAGAAGGCTTATCCAGCAATTTAACTCAAACTTCAAATAAGACAGAACTTAAAATAATTGGCTTGAGGGAATCAGCCTGTTCCCTCCTTAAGGAATTCCTGGTATCTGCACCTGGAGCTGTGCAGTTTGTGAGGATCAGGTAACATGGACAGACATTCATTGGAAGAGATGTGCATACAGATAACGAAGTTCCAAACCATATAGGGGTTTATCTGTCAGTGTTAATGTGCTTGATACAAAAAGGAATGGAAAGCCAGTCAAATGGGCCAGAGCAAGGGAACTGTCTGTGTCTTTTTTTTAATAAAAAAATCACTGTTTTTTTATTCGTTCCCTTGTTTTTTTAAATCATATTGAGTGAATTTAATCTTTTTAAAAGATTAAAACACATCTAAAATCCAGAAAAAAATACAAAAGAACAAGCAAAAACACTTTGGGGGTTTAAGTAGAAACTCTCTACTTAAACCCCCCAGCCCAGCACCCCAAAAACCAAAACAAAATAAAAATAAAATAATAAATCAAGAGCACTTACGAAAGATGTCCTACCTCCATTGCTCTGCAGCAGAAATGAAGAAAGAAAGGCAATCACAGTACTCTTAATCACAACCCCACCTAGAGGCCAGAAGAGTATAAAATAGTTGAAAAAATATTTTAAAAATCCAAATGAAAAAAATAAAATAAATTCAAAAACCAGAAATGTGGTGAATATATATATATAGACCGTGCCAATATGCTACTGAGCTGTATGGGTCTCCTCCTCCTCTTCCCCCTTGGTATTGTGCTGTTGCTTTTTTCCTTTGGTGAGTAACTGTCTCTGTGTAACAGGTAAGCAATGCCTGCCTGCCTGCCTGCCTGATTGCTTCCTTGATGTCTTTTCTATTATGTTGCCCAGGCTTAGGGATTCTCTGTTATGCTGAGTTAGTGGCATTGAATTCATACTGGGATTTTTTCCCTCTTTTCCAATTTTTGGATGCTTTACTCTTTTTTGAATTCTTGGTTGGTGAGTGCAATATTTTTATATAGATCTCATAGGGATTTTCCCCCTTGCGTGTACCGTTGCATCCTTTTGGAGTAGACTGCTTTTCTGTTGCCTTGCTTTTGCTTTTTATTGGAGTACCAAAAATAGAGACGAGGAAATACAGAACAGCTTTTTCATTTTGTGTGTCCATGAAAACTTACAAAGATCCTATGAATGAAAGCTCTCCAAAATGTCCTATTCTCATCAGCCCTGTCGAACTCCTGTAGAAAGGGTAAAGGGTTAGAGCCGTGATATTCTAGGTGTTTTTGGATACTCCAGGTGTTTTTGGACTTCAATTCCCAGAAGCCCATGTCTCTGTGAATCCACATGAATGGGTGTACTGCGCATATGCAAAACAGTAGGAAGAAAGGTCAAAGAGAAAGCCCACCTTGTCAACTTCCTGTGAGAGTGTCCATTAAATTTTATATTATGGGAAGAGCCAAGGGAAAAATCGGGAGAGAGTCTTTGGGTTTCTGTTGCATTTTTATGCTCTTTGAATGTCTGACAAACAAGGAGAGGTGGCTTGGCAGTTCGCAGTTATCCACAAGGGTGCGGATAATAATAAGGAATGAAGAGTATTGCAAGCTTTAAATGAAATAATTTCACTTCCACTCTGTGCTTCTGATGCTGTTTGTTCACATTTGTGGTTCAGTTTGTTTCCTGCAGATGGATCTTGGAGAACAAGAACAGCAACAAAGTAGGAGAGAGTGCTGGACAGCTACCTTTGAAAAAGTTTATTATCCTGTGTTGTCAAATTGATTCCGAGGTGGAGGGGTCACTCTTTCCAGAGTTTTCTAGGTAGAGAGTACTCAGAATTGATTGCCATTCACCTTTTCTGGGGACACCCTGGGACTGTATTTACTACTTCAAATCATTTATTTAGAGTTGGCTTTTACCAGCCAAAGCTATGGGCCTTCAAGAAATGGATAACAGCAAGCGATCACAGATGAATTTTCAATGCCTGATAACTTTTGTGGTTGCTGCTGTTGAGTCACACAGTTGAGTCCAACCGTTTGTGACCCCATGGACCACCACACACCAGGCTCCATCACCCTTCAGAGTCTGCCCAGGTCCACACCCACTGTGTCAACAATACTGCCTATCCATCTCATCTTCTGCCATCCCCTTCTCCATTTGCCTTTGATCTTTCCTAGCATCATGGCCTTCTCCAGTGAGTCCACCCTTCTCATTTGGTAGCCAAAGTATTTGAGTTTCAACCTCAGTATTTGTCCTTCCAAGGAGCAGTCAGGATTGATTTCCTTTAGGCTTGACTGATTTGAATTTGATTTGATTTTGCAGGTTCCTCATCTTTCCATGCAAAAGCAATGCAAGCAAGGAATTATATTCCCATTGGGCACCTATGAAAAATTTTCTCTGAAAGCCAGTATGTGGAAAAGTCCAGAGAATGACATAACACTAGAGTCCCCTAGACTGCAAGGAGGTCAAATTAGTCAATCCTAAAGGAAATCAACCCTGCCTGCTCCTTGGACGAACAGATACTGAACCCTGATAACTGGCTTGAGCCAATTTTCTATTTGTGTTGATGCATTCTGAATTAATTATTCACCTGCAACCAGCACACTCCGTCCACATAGTCTACCCATTCTCACACACTTGTGCACACCTCTCAATACTTTGAGATATAGAGTATCTCACTTATCTTGAAAGCCCTATCAGGCTCCCGAAAGTCAAGTTCTGACTCCATGGCACATCACAATAACCTCAGACATGGTTTAAACCAGGGGTCCCCAACCAGCGGACCGTGGATTGGTACCAGACCACGAGCTGTCCCAAACAGTATTGCAAGGGTGGGTGGTGCTGGGAGTCCTGATAGCAGCTTTCTGCTCTTGACATGTTCCTCTGGGTCTGCCCGATGAACAGAGCATGAGCACGGGCTATAGACACAGCAGATAGGCAGGTGGCCATGCCTCTCCTCCACGTTGCTTAACTACAGTGGGCTCTGTCCCCCACCTGTGTGCAGTGTGATGCCTCACTGCCCAAGTCAAATGGTGTGGCTGTCAGGAAACCCCTTACTGGTCTGTGGAAAAATTGTTTAGCATGAAACTGGTCTGTGGTGCAAAAAAAGTTTGGGGACCCCTGGATTACACCATAGATGATTGTGTGTGTATCTGCATACACACACTTATGAACCGTTTCTTCTTTCATACACACACATGGGGCCAAGTGGCGTTAGTTGAGCCCTCACCATGGCCTCCTACTCATAGCCACAGGTTTACCTGTTATGCAGCAGCAGTTAGGGCTGGCAAGACAACCGTATTCTGGACACTGCATGCAAATCTAAGATGTAGAGAAGATTCCCAGGTTGAGCCATTGCTACCAGTAAGCCCATAGAGGGAGTTGGGGTTGCAGAAAGGTAGGGTGGGTGAAAGATCTTGTCATTCTTGAACCTCCACCCTTTACCCCACCGCAAAAATTTCACTCAGTTGGGGCAGCCTCAGTCAAAAACAATGAAGAATTTAGCCAGTTTCTATACATCCCTGCAGGGCCATGGTGGCTTAGTAGTTAAGATGCTGAGCTTGAGAATCAGAAGGTCAACAGGTGAGAACCTGGTAAAAATAAATACATTTCATGTCAGAAATTACTCTGGGTTGAAAGGATTTTTTGATGATGAGGGTACAGCTTCAATCATGCCAAAAGCCGTAAACACCTCATGTTGTAGTTTGGTACAGGTATTTTTGGTATCTAGGCATGCCTACCACATGTCCATGGAAATGTCTGCAGACACAGGCACTCTTTGGCTATAAACAGAGATGAGTACTGAACCCTTGAGTCAGATATGACTGGCTTTTGAGCAAGGGTGACCTTTACCTTTGCGGGCATTTCATTTTTACAAAATGTGCCATAAACTTGCAGAGCTGCCTAGATTTTTTTGGGGTGGGTGGGTGGGTGGGGGATTTTTAAGAGCAGGCTGGCACCCTATGAATGATGTCTAATGGGGTGGCAGGGAATGAGTTTCTGAATAGATTAGTGGGTAACATCATGAAAAAGAGCCTATTTGTCAACATAATTTAGGGCAAGATGCTACATGCGGGCTTGATGGATGCATTGTATGGTTTCTCAGCCAATCATAATAATGGATTGACTGACTAGGTTTTTAGGCGCACTTTGCTCACCCTTCATGACTATACAAGAGAAACAAGATGAGGAAAGTTTCTGCCTGGTGTATTTTATTTTATTTTTTTGAGACTTCAAGATGGTCTCTTCCAGTGGAGTTTTGAAAGAGGAAGGTTGGCACTTTCCAGAAGAGAAAATAAAAGTAAATTAACTGAATTGTAATCAGTGGGTTTAGCTATCTGGCCATGGAGCCAGAGGTTGGGAGTTTGATCCCCCCTTAGGAGAAGAGCCAGCCTTTGCAGCCATGGGCAAGCTGCACAGTCCCGGGGCACCCCCTAGAGGAAGAAAATGGTAACACACCTCTGAATATAAAAGTAAAGGTCAGGGTATCCCTTGCTCAAAAGCCAGTCATGGCTGACTCTAGGGGCTGGTGCACATCTCTGGTTATAGCCAAAGAGCCAGGGCTGTATGGATCTGCAACTGTTTCCATGGTCATGTGGCAGGTATGACTAGATGACAGAGTGCACAGAACTCTGTTACCTTTCCCGCTGAAGTAGTACTTATTTATCTACTTGCAATTTCCTGCTTCCGAACTGCTAGGTTGGCAGGAGCTGGGACAGATGATGAGAGCCCATTCCATCATGCAGCACTCGGGACTTGAATGCTGACCTTCCGACATTCCGGTTGTCAAGCTCTAGCCATTAAGCCACCACTGCCTCTCTATTGGAAACCCTGGGAAAGGTCACCATAAGTGAGATATTATTATTATTATTATTATTATTATTATTATTATTATTATTATTATTATTATTATTATTATTATTAACACCACGACTCCTGTTCTCTGAGGCAGAATGGCTGGGAATATACAGGGGAGGGGGACTGAGACAGAAAAATGATTAAGTACAGTAAACCCCTGGTTAACGATGTTTCTTGGTTCCCAATGTTGCATCACTAACCGGGAAACGTCGTTAACCGGGAAGTAGAAACCTGCAGCAGATGAAGGGGTTTACCCCGGGGTTTCTGCTTGCAGCAGCGTCAGAAAAGGTCCTTGGAGGTCGGAAACAGCTTGGATCGCCTCCCCCTACCCCCGAGGTGGCAGGGGTGGCGGGGACCCCCCAAAAGGGGGGGTCCCATCACGATGGAAGTATTTCCCCCCTTTTTTGGGTCTCCATCACCCCTGCCCACCCCAACAAAAAGGCTGCCCACTCCCCACAAGAAGGAAGACTGATCCCCTACCTTTCCAGCTGATTGTGGGCTAAAAAGAATCGCCATTTTTGGTCCCTGTTTCAGGCTCTATGGGTCCACAGCATCATTAGGGGGGGGGGGCTGGGAGGACCTCTCCTGTGTAAACCCCGTCTTCCTACGACCTTCCTGAGCCATGCTAGAAGCAAAAACAGTTGTGTCCGCCATTTTGTTGCTTGTTACAACTATAATCAGCTGTTGGGTGGCACAGGGAGCACATAGGAAGGGGGGGGGATAGTGCCGAATAGGTCCTCCAAGCCTCCCACACACTGCTGGAGAGGCAGAGAGCCTGAAACAGGGACCCCACCAATGATGATTTTCCAGCTTTATATGGTAGGAGATGAAACACGGTGAGCTCGGTTAATGATGCCACATCATTAACCGAGAGATGACTTTTCACAAAAAGTCACATCATAAACCGAAAACAACGTTGACCTAATGCAACGTAAACCGGGGGTTTACTGTACTGTCAATCCACTTTGCCTGAGTGGAGGTCCTGCCTTCTATCATCCCCATCATCTAGATATGGGCAATATCTTTATTGTTGTTGTTGTTGTTCAGTCGCACAGTCGGTTCCGACCCTTTGCGACCCTATGGACCATTGTTCTCCAGGCACCTCTGTCCTCCACCATCCCCCTCAGCACTCCCAGTTCTGTGCCCATTGTGTCTACAATACCATCTAGCCATCTCATCTTTGGCCTCCCCCTTCTTCTTTTGCCCTCCACCTTTCCCAACATCAGGGCCTTCTCAAGTGAATCCTCCCTTCTCATTTGATGTCCAAAATACTTTAGCTTCGTCTTTACTATTAGCCCTTCCAATGAGCAGTCAGTGTTGATTTCTTCTAAGATTGACCTATTTGTTCTCCTCGCTGTCCAGGGTACTCTCAAAACTCTCCTCCAACACCACATTTCAAAGGCATCTATTCTTCTGCGTTCAGCTTTCCTAATTGTCCAGCTCTCACATCCGTACATTACCACTGGGAATACCATTGCTTTGACTATTCTAATTTTTGTTTGCAATGTGATGTCTCTGCTTTTCACTATGTTCCCCAGGTTTCTCATGGCTTGTCTCCCAAGAATCAGTCGCCTTTTTATTTCATGGCTGCAATCCCCATCTGCCGTAATCTTTGATCCCAGGAAAGTAAAATCTGTCACTGCTTCTACTTCTTCCCCATCTATTTTCCAGGAACTGATTGGGCCTGTTGCCATTACCTTGGTTTTCTTGATATTGAGTCTCAAACCAGCTTTTGCACTCTCCTCCTTCAGCCCAATCAAGAGGTTCTTTAGGTCTTCCTCACTTTCTGCCATTAGGGTGGTATCGTCTGCATATCTCAGATTGTTTATGTTTCTCCCAGCAATTTTAATCCCATATTGTGATTCCTCCATCCCTGCATTTCGCATTATGTGCTCTGTGTATAGATTAAATAAGCAGGGTGATAAAATGCAGCCTTGTCTTACTCCTTTTCCTATTCCAAACCACTCTGTCATTCCGTGTTCTGTCCTAACTGTTGCTTCTTGGTTCATGTACAGATTTCTCAGGAGGCATATGATGTGCTCTGGTATTCCCATCTCTTTAATTACTTGCCACATCTTGTTGTGGTCCACACAGTCAAATGCCTTAGTGTAATCAATGAAACAAAAGTAAACTTGTTTCTGGTATTCCTTTGTTTTCTCCATGATCCAACGTATGTTGGCAATGTGGTCTCTAGTCCCCCTGCCTCTTCTGAAACCGGCCTGCACCTCTGGTAGTTCTCTCTCCACATGTTGCTGAAGTCTGTCCTGTATTATCTTGAGCATCACCTTGCTGGCGTGTGGGATGAGTGCAATTGTTCGGTAATTTGAGCATTCTTTGGCGTTGCCCTTTTTTGGGATTGGGACGTATACTGATCTTTTCCAATCCTGTGGCCACTGTTTTGTTTTCCAGATTTGCTGGCATATTGAGTGCAGTAATTTGACGCCATCATCTTTTAGCGCTTTGAAAAATTCGACTGGGATACCATCATATCCACTAGCTTTGTTGTTTGCAGTGCTCTTTAGGGCCTTTATAACTTCGCTCTCCAGGATGTCTGGCTCGAGTTCAGTTTTTTCATCATTGTGGTTATCAGGAGTGTTGAGGTCCTTTTTGTAGAGTTCCTCTGTGTACTCTTTCCATCTTTTCTTTATCTCTTCTGCATCAGCTAGCTCTTTTCCGTCTTTGTCCCTTATCATGGTCATTTTTGCTTTGAATGTTCCCTTTATTTCCCCGATTTTTCTGAAGAGATCTCTAGTCCTGCCTCTTTTGTTGTTTTCCTCCATTTCTTTGCACTGTTCTTTTAGGTAGTTTTCCTTATCTCTCCTTGCTTTTCTTTGAAATTCTGTGTTCAGAGGATTGTATTTTTTCCTTTCTCTTTTGACTTTCGCCTTCCTTCTTTCCTCTGCTATTTTAAGAGCCTCATCAGACAACCATTTTGCTTTCTTACGCTTCTTTTCTTTTGGTATGGTTTTCTTTGCTGCTTCCTGCATGATGTCCTTTATCTCTGTCCATAATTCTTCTGGCACTCTGTCTATTGCGTCCAGGCCATTATATCTGTTCATCACCTCCACCGTGTATTCTTTAGGGATGCTGTCTAGGTGATATCTGTCTGGTCTTCTTGTTTTCCCTATTTTCTTTAGTCTTAACCTGAATTTTGCGATCAGTAGGTTGTGATCTGAGCCACAGTCTGCTCCAGGTCTTGTTTTTGCTGATTGTATGGAGGTTCTCCATCTTTGGCTGCAGAGTATGTAGTCAATTTGGTTTCGGTGTTGGCCATCTGGTGATGTCCATGTGTAAAGTCGCCTCTTGTGTTGCTGGAAGAGAGTGTTTGCTATGACCAGTGCGTTCTCTTGGCAGAACTCTATCAATCTTTGCCCTGCTTCGTTCTGTACTCCAAGACCAAACTTGCCTGTTATTCCCTCCACTTTTTGATTTCCTACTTTGGCATTCCAGTCTCCTAATATAATTTGGACATCATTTCTTGGTGTCTGTTCTATGAGGTGTTCTAGGTCCTCATAGAACTGGTCCACTGTGGCTTCATCTGCACTAGTGGTTGGTGCATAGACTTGGATTACGGTGATATTGAAAGGTTTGCCTTGAATTCTGACTGACATCATTCTGTCATTTTTGAGGTTATATCCCATTACTGCTTTTCTTACTCTCTTATTGACAATTATGGCTACTCCATGCCTTCTAAGGTTTTCTTGTCCACAGTAGTAGATATGATGGTTTCCAGAGCTGAATTCACCCATCCCTGTCCATTTGAGCTCACTGATGCCCAAGATGTCAATGCTTATTCTTTCCATCTCATTTTTTACCACTTCCAGTTTACCTTGGTTCATTGATCTCACATTCCATGTCCCTATGCAGTATTGCTCCTTACAACATTGCATTCCTCCTCCCTCCTTCCTGTCCCTCCCCTTTCTCCCCTCTGAGGTGTTAAGCATCCTGTATCACCTAGCCTGCCCTTTTGTTTTGCCTTTTGTTTTGGTCAATAGGGTTCTCTTGGCAAGATTTATGGCGTGGTTGCCGGTGTCTGCGCCATTTTTCTCTCCTCATACATTTTATCACAGTTTTTAAAGTTTAAAAACATTTAAGACAACATATTATCATGCATATTATCACACTTTAAAGCACAGTCTCTATGTCAGTTGCTATATTATTTTTAAAAGGAGTTGTCTAGGAGCTGCCTTGGTAGTACAACCATGTTGTCTTTATGAGCCATTAAGTAGCTCCTGAATTATGGGGACTTTATGCAGGTACAATCTCTGAAATCTATACCTATAAATCTGTGCGTTAACCGTTGGAATGTGACAAAGGATGTTTAGCCAGGTCCCACTAGCCCCGTCCGAGCCTCCGTGCACTCGCCCGACCGGGGTTCGCAGGTAACTGTCAGGTTGAATTTTGCGCCAGTGGGGCAGGAGCCCCCTGGATGCAAACAAAAAAAGGGAACTTCAATTCCCAACGTTCCTTGTGCTGCGCCATACCAGAGCCAATCAGGCTGAGTGGCACAAGCAAAAGGAACATTCAGAAATGCACCACGGCCAATCAAAATGAAGCCACAGGAAAAAAACCACTGCACAAAGTGAAATTGCAAACGGCAAACTACAAGCCCCAGCGTCCTGCATGCCATGAGCGCGCAGGACACTGAGGAAGCTGGCACACAAAAAATAAAAATAAAACCCCCAACGTGAGGGCAAGTCCACCGCAGGTGGATGCAGCGCCTCACAGACATGCCACAGGCCTTCCAGCCAGCAAAGCAAGGCCGCAGGAAGAAACCCCCCCTGCCCCATGGCTTCCCACGGCCCAGCCAGCAAAGCCAGGCTGTGGGAAGGAACCCCCCTGCGCCACATGGTTTCCCGCAGCCCAGCCAGCAAGGCAAGGCCACAGGAAGGAACACCCCCACACACAACACCCCCTGGCGCTGGCCTTGTCCTGGCCCGGCCAGCAAGCACAGGCCGCGGAAAGGAAAGTGTTACACTTTCAAGTGGGGGCCAAGGCACTGGTGCCTTGGCCCCCCTTGAAAGAAAAAAAAACCAAAAAACCAAAAACAAAAACAAACACCAAAATAATTAAAATAAATCAACCATTAATAAACAAAAAACACAAAACAAAATTCAAAAACAAACCAAAACCTCAAAAGAAATTCAACCAGCCAATTTACCAACAGACATCCTTCCTCCACGTCGACCGGAACTGAAATGAGGAAAGAAAGAGACTACTTACCGGAAGAAGCGCCACCCAGAGGCCAGTAGAGAAAAAACAGTCAAAGTAAAATAAATACTCAACAGCCCCACCCAGGGGCCACAAGAGAAAAAACAGTCAAAAACATAACATTGCATCATACATTCACACAAATCACAAACAAATCACACAATAATAAAATAAAAACATTTCTAAAATACTGTGTAGAGTTTTCACTAAAAAAAACCAAAACATATAAACACAGTTTAAAAACATTGAATGTAAAAAAGTACTTTCACATTTTTTAAAAATATTATCCAAGATGCAACTATTTTTAAAAAATTCACATACTAAAACATTATTTGGTTAAATAAAATAATTGTAAAAAATTATATCAACCTTTCCACAAAAACAAACCCAAAAAATCTGATCGCACTTTATAACAGCCTGTGTGCATAAATAAACATTTTAAAAATCACAGTTACAGACTAACCTTATTTGTACAAACATTAACAAAAGAAAAACCTTCCAACACAATTTAAAACAGCCCGGCACCGCCGGGCAAACTATGCTAGTGTCCTATAATAAACAGTCCTGGTCAGGCCTTGGAAACTAAAGGCTATGATTTCCATTACTGAGCCATTAAATAAAGAGCTCAGTAATAGAAAGCTTTAAAACAGGGGTGCCCAAACTTTTCGGGCTGGTCACATGGTTCAGCGGGCCGGTCACATGGTTCAGTGGGGCAGTCATATGGTTTTGCAACAGGATGAGATAGATTTCAGGCTGCCATTTTCTCTGCTTAAACCAGGGGTGCCCAAACTATGGCCCATGGGACGGATCCAGCCCTCGACACCAATTCATCCAGCCTATACATTTCCACCTTATGTTACCAGTGACAAACATGGACACTTACAACACAAAATAAATGAAAGTTGGTCACCACAGAAATAAGATGTCTGAGGAAGGCTGCTGGAGTGACTAGAAGGGATAAAATCAGGACTGAAATTTTAATTTAATTTAATTTTAATTTAATTTTCGCGCTTATATACCGCCCACTCGGGTGCAACCCAACTCAGGGCGGTTTACATGGTGGACAATAAATACAATATAATAATACAATGACACATAATAATACAGTTCAATTACATCAAATAAATTCAGGGGGAAAGCACAAGGGGAAAAGAATTGGAATAAAACCAATTTTAAATTACATACAGAGACAACAAATAAAGTGGTTTGCTCATTTGGAGAGAATGTCTTGGAATTCCATACCATACAAAGCATATGTGGAAAGAGGAGCAGGACAAAGACCATGAGGCAGACCGAGAGGAAGGTGGAGGGATAACATAAAAGATATATCACAAGAACACCAAATAACACTGGTGGAGGCTGCTAGAAGTGCCAGAGAAAGAACCTTGTATCTCCCTTGACACCCAAATGGGTAGAAGAAGAAGAAGAGGAGGAGGAGGAGGAGGGTGGTGGTGGTAGTAGTAGTGAAGGTAAAGTAGGGGGAGGAGACCTTGGTGCTCCATTTTTGCACCACATCTTCTATAGTCCTTTATCATTGGCTGGCAATTCTGGGAATTGAAGTCCCAAACATCCAGAGTGCCAAACCTTCAACATATGTGTCCCAAATCAATGGAGATGGCTGTGGATTCTTTACATTATAGGAAGTGGGACTCTGTGAATTTTGTGATAATTGTGGCTTATCTGTTTTGAGAACATCAAGAACTTTAAGAACATGGCCTGTGGCATTCTGAAGTCTCTGGCTTGCTCTCATTGTTTTCAACACATGTCATGAAATATATAGGTTTCTCTTTGTGCAGGTTCTGAGAGACCTCCACCATTCACACAACAAAACACAGGGCATGATAGGATTCTGGCCCATGGTTTTACCATACTTGATCAGATGGGAGTTGCTGGTTATTTGAAGCCAGGTCGGCATGACTGAGGAAGCAATTCAAATAACCTCAAGACCATTGTGGTGATTATAGTAAATGTAGGTTACATTTGCTGAACTGTTGTGCAGGGAAAGGGGTGAGTGGGCGAGAAACAAAATTTACTCAAGGCTTTTAGTTTTCGAGGAAAGCAATTTAGGCAAAATGTATCTATGGTAATTTCCCAATAAGTGTGTTTTCATGACTGCCAAAATCTTCTATTTCCCCATCTCTTGTTCTCTCTCCTTTCCTCCCCCTTCTCCTTCTCATGTTGAGACATCTTCACTTTACAGACCAACTTATTTTCATAACCACTCAGCGCTCTGCTTCTTGTTTCCTAGGCTGTTATTCAAATTACACATATTCCAGTTATTATTTCCATCATTTAGCATGCATTTGACAGAGACCTTATTTTTATGCTCTCTTGCCCCACCAAATGTGCTAACTGTTCTTTTCAAGGAAAAGAATTATATACCTTTACAAAAATTCTAGGTTTCTTTAGAAAAAACAACACAGCAACTTTCAAATCTCTCTCATATTTTTTTTGTCCCAGTGTTGTATAAAATTAATGGACAAAAACATGCAATACAGCTTGATCTTTAGACTTTAATAGCTGGTTATTTTAAATAGTATAGTAAGGGATCTTAATTTACAGGGATTCAAGCATCAGAATTCAGCTACAACTGAGATACAGTTAACCCAGCAGTGAGCCTGTAAATGAATAGGTTTCCAGTTCAGCAAGCTTTGATACACAGCCAATCAGTTTCTCACAGGAAATGATAAAACTGGCTTGAATTTTGGAGCACATAATGACTCATTATGGCCAGGTTATCCTGCGATGGTAATAGAGTAGACTGGGGGTGCCCAAACTATGGCCCATGAGCCAGATCCAGCCCCCAACACCAATTCATCTGGCCTGCACCACCCACACTGCTCCTGGAAGCAGAGTAAAACATGCCCATGCATGTGCAGAATGCTGCCATAAATACAGCCGTGGCTGTCGTAAATGCATTTATGACAGCCATGGGTGCATTTACAGCAGCGTTCTTCACATGGGTTGGCATGTTTTACTTCCACTTCCAGTGGGAAGAACCATGTGACCAGCCCGCTGAACCACGTGACTGGCCCATGGCCCAAAAGGGTTTGGCCCCTGAAGTAGACCATACTGCCAGCTACTCAAAGCTGAGTGTCAGGAACTAACCTGACAACCCTGAGGACTAACATTCTTGGATGCTGAGACCCACAGGGAAGGGTGATGGTCCCCAAATGGATTAAATCCCACTTGAATCCATCTTGATGGAGGGCAGCAGCTTCATCGAATACTGACATGGGGCTGAGGACTTTGCATGCCAAAAAAGTAACCAGAAAGTGACTCGTGGAACTGGATCAGTGGTACAGGGGTCATGCTGCAATACAGAAGGCAGATGAAAGGTTACTGCATTTTATTCTCAGGAAGGTCTTGATTGCTGATCACCATGAGGATCACCAATATTTGGTTTCGGATATGGCAAGAGGTGGAGGACTCATTGGCACAAATTCTGATTGGTAGCCAGGAAAGAAGTGGTTGCATCTCTTCTTACTTTTCTCATTGGAGGGCTCTTCCATTAGCATCATTAAGGCTGCACAACCAATGTGGTCAAATCTTGATGTCAAAGGATATAATTTAATTGATTAACACCAGCTCCAAATGGGATTAGTTTGATCTGAGATGATTTGCACTGGTTTGGTGACTAACCTAAAAGAAAACCAGATAGTAACCCTAAATCAGGATAAATATACCACAAACAGTGGGAATCTCTTGAGATTTGCTCTTCCATCCATGATGCAGATGCACTCTAAATCATAGTCCAGAAACACCCCAGGTTTGAACACAGGAATTCAGATGCAGCCTAACTGTTAAGTATGTTAATTGTGCTTAAATTGTCAAGGCGATTCAAACCGCCATGTTCCCGTGCTTTCCCTAGCTGTCAAAGAGCGTCCCTGTTTGACAGATAGGAAATCTTGCCCTATAGCGTAATCTCGCGAGATTACGATAGGGCGTGCAAATTAGAATCTGACACGAGCGGAATGTATCATTTTTCATGTATCTATTCTTATGCAAATAAGTGGATCGAAAAATGTGCACACTCTGTTGGCCAATGGGCTTTTGTTATTGTTGTTACTGTTAATAGTGTATATAAGTCCGAGTTTTGCCCCATCCAAACTGTGTTCAATCCCCACTAATAAAGAGCTGAATTTCACTATTCACTCGTCTGCTTCTTCATTCCTTGAACACTAAACTGGCGACGAGGATGGGATGGTGTCCCCACATGGCAGCAACATCGGCCCATTCGACCCAGCATGTCCAGAGAGATGGGCAACATATGAACGCCGATTCTGCCATGCAATGGCCTCGCAGAAGATCACCGACGAAGACCAGAAGCGGTCCTGTTTCCTCAGTGCGGTTCTGAGCTGGCAACCCACCTCGTTCTCCCAAGGGACATGGATGTGGTGCCACTTGCAGAAATCATGTCTGCACGGAGGAGGCACCTGCAGCCAGAGGTCTCGTTCTTCCCAGTCAGGGTGGCCTTCCACAGAAGGGAGCAGTGACCCCGTAAGTCCATTGCAGACTACGCCACTGCTCTACGCATTGCTGCCACACCGTGCAAGTGGGACAACATCGAGGAAGCACTCTGGGACCGTCTGCCGGCTGGCATGAGGGACGAAGATGCTCAATGTCACCTCATGATCAGGAAGATGCTAACTTTCAAGGCTGTCCTAGAAGAGGCGGTAGCGTCTGAGGCCGCATGGTCCAGGATCAAGCTTTTCCAGCATCGTCACTCCACCACCAGTGCCAACAACTCAACTGTGCAAGCTCAGCAAAATTCATCTTCATCCTCCTCAGCATCGCCTGGTTGCACCTCTTCATTGGAGTCCAGCGATGCAGAGGGAGAAGCCCAAGCAGTCCAATGAAAGCACCGAGAGCACCGTGACGATCGGGAGAAGAAATTCCTTCACAAGTGTGATAGCTGCAGAGCCCGGCATGACCACAAGAAGTGCCCCTTCCACACTGCGGGCAAAGAGGGCACATTGCTAAAGTATGCCGACAGCGAAAGCAAAGAACTCCAGCACCTGAGTCCAAGAAGAGTCATCACCACAAAACGTCCATTGCTAAAGTGTCACCAGAGCCTGAGCCATGCCAAGTGGGCATCATCAGCGAGCGTTTCTTTACAGACCTGAGTCTGCAGGACGTCCCCTTCAAGATGGAGGTGGATTCAGGTACTACCTTTTCCATAATCCCACAGCGGGAGTTTTTGAGAATTCCCTCTGCCTCTTGGCTCAAGGTCAAATATTTTAAAACTTCCCTCCGGGATGTGCAAGGTTGCCAGATTCTGGTCCTGGGGGTGGAAAATTTCTTGGTCAAATTCAAAAACATTCACACCTCCTTGCCATTGGTTGTAGTTATACTCTCAAAAAACTGCTTAAGGCTAAATTGTATGTACATTCATATCATATGAAATAATTCAAACTCAGTCTTATATGGTGCTTCAAAAATCTTGTTCAATTTCACAGACAAAATAAATTTCTTCAAAACTTCAGTAGTCAACAATCTTGATTCTTGCAACAAAGAATTCTTCTGTACATCCAAATATATATACACAATTAATTCACTTCGTAGATCCTTATATAAACCAGGTTCTCAATTTCCAAAATCTAACCGGTTTAAAGATTTTTCAATTTCTCTTCCTCAGGAAAATATAACTCTGTACAAAATACAGATCATAATATCTTTTATTACTTACAACTAGCATACACACATCATAAATCATCTTGCAACATAGTGATAAAATTCTTACCAATCTTCGCGTTCTAAATGGCCTCTACTGTAATTCGTTTAGTGCCAGAACATTATTTGACCACCAAACCCTGGTGTTCATATACTCCCTAAACTCTAATACTAAACACCTGTGCTACTTAGTCTTTTTTCAGTCTTTTTTGGGTCCTAATCCTGTTCATAACTTGGGCTAGGTAAACTGTAGATAGACTTTCTTGGGTGCCTTGAGACTTTAAACCAGTTAGATTTTGGAAATTGAGAACCTGGTTTACATAAGGATCTATGAAGTGAATTAATTGTGTATATATATTTGGATGTACAGAAGAATTCTTTGTTGCAAGACTCAAGATTGTTGACTACTGAAGTTTTGAAGAAATTTATTTTGTCTGTGAAATTGAACAAGATTTTTGAAGCACCATATAAGACTGAGTTTGGATTATTTCATATGATATGAACTTAAATATAATTTAGCCTTAAGCAGTTTTTTGAGAGTAGGACTTCGACACTGCTTTGCCATTGTGTTTATTGGTTGTAGTTAAGCAGGGCACTAACTGTCTTATTGGGAGCCAATGGTTGAGGCCCCTGGAAATCCGGCTTTCTAGCATTCATGCAATAGATACTGACACCCTCCGGGACGTTTGTGCTGCACATCCTGAGGTGTTCAAAAAGGGTTTAGGTTTATACAAAGGACCCCCTGTTGACTTTGAGCTTGACCCAACCATCCGGCCCATCTGGATGAAGCCACGCCGGGTACCCTTCACTTTAAAGGAGAAGATAGAAGCCGAACTGGACAAACTGGTGGGGCAGGGCATCCTAGTGCCTGTAGACAATGCAGAATGGGAGACACCAATAGTGACTGCTTTGAAAAGTAACGGGGAGGTCAGGATATGCGCTGACTACAAGTGTACCATCAATAAAGCTATTCGCCCGAACGCATATCCTATGCCCGTGGTAAGCCACCTTCTTGCCTCCTTGCATGGAGGAAATTGTTTCGCAAAACTTGACCTTGCCCAGGCTTACCAACAATTGACTGTGTCTCCTGCTGCTGCCATAGCTCAGAACATAGTAACACATAGGGGGACATTTAAGGTAACTAGACTATAATTCGGGGTGAATGCGGCCCCCGGAATATTTCAATCTCTTGTAGAACATATTTTAAAAGGTTTGCCCTGTGTCCTGCCATATTTTGTTGATGTCCTGATCACCGCTAAGGACACCGTCAAACTAGTGGCCAGGCTCGATCAAGTCCTCTCACATTTCGCGAGGGCCAGTCTACGTCTCAGAAGAGACAAATGTGTGTTTTTGGCACAGGAAGTGGAGTTCCTGGGGTACTGAATTACACTCCAAGGTATCATGCCCTCTGACTCCAAAGTGACGGCCGGGCGAAATGCACCCAGGCCAAAATGTAAAGCCGAATTGCAATCATTTCTAGGATTGTTAAACTTCTATCATGCTTTTCTCCATCGCAAAGCCTCAGTTGCCGAACCATTACATCGGCTTCTTAAGAAAGATACTGTTTGGCAGTGGGGCCATTGCCAGGAGAAAGCATTCCTAGAACTTAAAAGGCTGCTATCTTCGGATGCTATATTAACTCATTTTGATCCTAACAAGGAAGTTGTACTTGTGTGTGATGCATCCCCTGTGGGGGTGGGAACTGTGTTATGCCATGTACAAAATGATGGGAGGGAAGCCCAGTAGCATTCTATTCCCGTTCACTCTCAAAGCCTGAGAAAAATTATGCTCAAACAGACAGGGAGGTGTTGGCAATAATGGCTGGCACTAAGAAATTCCATGATTACCTTTACGGAAGGCCTTTTACCATCATAACTGACCACAAGCCCCTCCTTGGAATCTTTGTGAACGGGAAGCCCACGACTCAAATTCTGTCCGCAAAGATATTGCATTGGGCAATTTTCCTAAATGCATACGATTTTACTTTGGTGCACAGGCCTGGCAAGGACATCAGCCATGCAGATGCCCTGTCACATTCTCCAATACCAGGGGTTGGGAAAGCCGATTATGAGATCGAAAGCGACCACCAGGTCCTCATGATTGAGGAATTTGACTCGCCCCAAGTCGTCCCCTCATATATAGCCAAGGCTACGGCGAAGGATGTAACATTGACTAAAGTAATGTCTTGGGTACAAAAAGGCTGGCCTGTCTCTCCTCTAGCCGAGGAATTCAGAACATTCTACCGCAAGCGTTTGGAACTGTCAGTGGAATGAGGTTGCCTCTTATGCAGCAAGCGGGTCGTCATTCCTGTCACTCTCAAGAAAAAGATTTTATATTTACTAAACACAAGTCACCTGGGAATTTTCCGTTCCAAAGCCCTTGCCCATAGCTACTTTTGGTGGCCTGAACTGGACCAAGACATAGAACAAATGGTTGGCACTTGTGCCAGTTGTCAATCTTCTTGCCCAGAGCAATCCCACCTTCCCTCTCGGGAATGGGATTCTGCTAGTGGCCCGTGGTCCAGGTTGCACATAGATTTTGCAGGTCCATTTAGGGGTGCCCTATTTTTGTTGGGTGTGGATTCATTCTCTAAGTGGCTGGAAGTGATTAGGGTGCCTAATACCACTTCAGCCACCATGATAATGCACCTGAGAAGGCTGTTTGCAGCATTTGGACTTTCAGATGTGCTGGTGTCCAACAACGTGTCCACGTTCACATCTGCAGAATTCCAATCTTTCATGGAAAGGAATGCAATTAGGCACATCACTGCCGCCCCATTCTACCCAGCCACCAATGGCCAGGTAGAGCGGCAGGTGCACACAACTAAAGACCCACTTCAGCATATGGGTGAAGAGGATCTGGAGCTCCAGTTATGCCAATTTCTTTTCACATATAGGCTCACCCCCCTTGCCGCAGAGCTGTTCCCTGCTGAATTGCTCCAGTGAAGGAAACTGTCATCCTTGCTGGACAGATTGGATCCCTCTAGGGTAGAGGACAAAGGCACAAATATAGCAATCCAACACCAGAAGGGTTTCTCGTCCAGAAACCCTGTACATTGCTGCAATTATGTAGCTGATGGTCCTACGTGGGTGCCCGGGTTTGTGATCGATCAAACTGCTCCTGTTTCTTACAGAATCAAAACAGCCACTGGTCTGATCCGGAGGAGGCACGTGGATTAATTGAGACCCTGAGTACTGGACCCACAAGACAAATACAGACACTTAATGCTAGGGTTGGCCCCCATCCATTTAAACCCAGGGGGCAGAGGTAATAGTCAGCAACCAGCCAATATTGACCCAGAAGTGTCTTCTAGGAACCGATTTCAAAGGGAATTTATGGAATGCTCACCTATTCCAGCCAGGTGTACCCCTACACTGTCCCAGCCTAGCACTCTGGATTCCTTTATTGATGATGATCAATTTTATTTAGAGTCGCCCTCCACTCTCAGTACACACTGGAGGGACCCTGAGTTGTCTTTATCATCCACAGCATCACTCCTCCATCTGACAAACGGGGCTTTAATTTAGGTTTACAATCCTCCCCCTCTAGTCAATCCCTCACTCCAGTCAGTTCGCCCATCCTACGAGCCCCTGAGCCATCTCAGCCAAGCGTCCGACCCAGAAGGGAAACTAGACTACCATCCTGGTTAAAGGATTTTGTTTTTACCTAGGGTGGATTAATGTTATGTCTGTTAATTGTGCTTTAACTGTCAAGGCGATTCAAACCACCATGTTCCCATGCTTTCCCTAGCTGTCAAACAGCGTCCCTGTTTGACAGATATGTAATCTCACCCGATAGCATAATCTTGCGAGATTACGATATGGCGCGCAAATTAGAATCTGACAGGAGCGGAATGTATCATTTTTATGTATCTATTCTTATGCAAATAAGTGAATCGAAAAATGTGCACACTCTGTTAGGCAATGGGCTTTTGTTATTGTTGTTACTGTTACTGTTTATAGTGTATATAAGTCCAAAAGTAGAAAGAAGAAGAATTGACTTAAGTTAATAGTGGCAGTTATATGGGAAAAAGACATATACTTTTATTATTCTACAGTATCAGTCTTCTTCACCTGAACAACAATAAAGGTTAAAGGTAAAGGTTCCCTTGCTCAAAAGCCAGTCGTATTTGACTCTAGGGTTCAGTGCTCATCTCTGTTCCAAAGAAGAAGAGCCAGCGCTGTCTGTTTCTGCAGCCGTTTCTGTGGTCATGTGGCAGGCATGACTAGACAGTGGAGTGCACGGGATGCTGTTTACCTTCACTTTGTCTCTATTTGTCCCCCTTTGGCTGCGGGAATGGCTATGGTAGTGAAATAAAGGGTAAAATTCTGGCTGTGCATTGAGTCAATTAATTAATTAATTAATTAATTAATTAATTAATTGGTTGATTGATCCAGGAATTTATGCCATGCTTTGCAGCCAAAGCTCCTAAGACAGCTGAACAGCAAAATGATACTTTTACAATCAAACACTAAAACTGTCCATCATAACACAATAAAACAAGTCATAAGATGTCAGTACATCATGAATCAGATGCCGATAACTATTAAAATCAATCTCTGGACGCAGCCTCATATTACCAATGAAATTAGTTCTGGCAAGAAAAAGAGCTAATTAAGAGGAACATTTTCACAATTTTCTAGAATGCTTCTGGCAAGATGACCCTTTTGGCACCAAAAGCTTGTGGCTGAAGTCTTCTTTTTTCATGTCCTGATCAAACCCTGGACTGCCAAAATGAAGCTACTTTCTTTGCTTTGTCATTGCCCAAATGCAAGTCCTTTGCCAGAAATGCATGTTTCTGGCAGCAATTGGCAGACTAGCAAATAGGCCGGACTCTGTGTCTCTCCACATTTACACCATGTGTCATTGTCCACCAGCAGTCCCCACTTGAGCATGTTGGTCTTGCATTTAGAGACTCCAACCCTCAGCCTGTTCAGGGTCGTCCAGGTGATGTAGGGGAGATTGAAATCTTCAGCTATATCCACTTTTAATGATGTTCCTTTCCCAGTGAGCTCCTTCCTCCATCTTCTAATTTGGTTTTGCTCTTGTGTACCCTCAAGAATGTTTGTTCTTGCCGTAAAGCTCTTCCTGGATCTGAGCCAGTGGACTTGAGGCTCATATCCATTCAGAGGGTGTCGAGGGTCAGTGTCTTGCTTAGTTCTCTCAGTGTTAGCTGCTACTTTTCTCCTGATCTTAGGTGGAGCAATACCAACAAGGAGGTATATCTTCTTGACTGGTGTAGGTTTAAGGAATCCTGTCACTTCATTAACAGCAATGTGAACTTCTTTTGCATGTGTAGATGCATTCCATACTGGAGGAGCATACTCTGCTGCAGAGACACTCAGGACCAAAACTGATGTGTGCAGTGTGGATGGTTGAGTTCTGACTAGAGTAGGAGGACACCCTTCTGAAATTCTCACAGATTGCCCCCTCTCTCTGCATAGGGAACTTCTACAGACATGACTTCAAAGAACCGATTGCTGTCAGTAGGGTGGATATATGCCCTACTTTAAAAAGATCAGTCATCAAGATTGCAAGAGAAATGATATGAGAATCAATAAAGAGAAGATTGAGGTAATGACAATTGGAAGGAATCAGCATGCCTTAAATATCAAAATAGAAGGAACAGGTATAAAACAAGTGGCAGAGTTCAAATCCCTAAGAACAACATTTATGGAGGATGGCAAAATGAATGAAAAGATTAATATATGGTGCTGAAAGGCAAACCAAATATTGGGACAGTTAGCACCACTCTTACAACATAAGGCCTTTGAGTGAGCACCTGCCTCACATCCCCAGACCAAGTGATGTGGGTCCTGGGGAAGGGCAGCACAGTGGTGGTGGTGGCGGTTCCAGTGTCTCCTCTTGAAGCCCTCCAGGGAGGCGAGGCTCAGAGGTGGGGGAGACGCAGCTGCCCCGCATCTCCAGATCAAGTGGCTTGGGTCCCAGCAAGGGCAGCGCAGCGGCTCAGCTGTGCTCCCACCTTTTTTGACCGGACGGGAGGTGGCATCTTAATGTTCACTGTGGTTGTTAGCAGCTCTCCAGAACAAACTTCATTTGTCACTTGGACGTGCTGATTCAGATTGAACAGTTCTGGAAATTAAGTCCAAACAGTGCAAAGTCTTCCCTGGTGGGTCCCAAGTGAAGAGCAACCAATTGAGTGGAGGACAGTCAAGAAGAGGAGATCAAGGTGATCTCAAGCACAAGAATCCAGTGAGGAAGTGGGTACTTTAGATGAGGACAGGCCAAAGCCAGAGTCAAAAGCAGTGCAAGGCCAAGCATGAAGCAGCTCCATTGGAGGAGAAATAACCAAGAAATCAAGGAAAGTGATGACAAGTTCTGGAGCTAGTAATAGACATTGATTCCAATAAGCTTCCTTGCTTAGATCAATGGCCCATTAAGCTGATCTCTGTAAGGCTTCTTGCAGATGTACACAATGATGGATTTGTTCTCAAAGAGTTCATTGTTCCTTGCAAGTATTTCTTGAAAACAAGTATTTCACAGATATCTACCAGTCTTTCTCATGCTTTAGGAGTTCTCAACCTTTTTAAGTTGAGGGCTGGGTCACGCTCCCTTAGACATCTTTGGAGGCCGGATGGCCATTTTGCCCTTCCTCCACCACATGGCACTTCCGGGTGTGGTGGAGGCAGTGGGGGGGGGGACATGAAGTGATGCCAAAGGTCAGATCCAGCCCACGGGCCATAGGTTGGGAACCCTTGCACTAATGGATCCATGTTGTAGTTCAGCTTGACCTTGTTTAGTTTGGCTAAACATCAAATCATCAGGCCCTCCTTTCCAATTTTCACACAGAGGAGAGAAAGCTTGTACCTTGTGTG
Source organism: Bradypodion pumilum (assembly GCA_035047305.1). Classification (NCBI taxonomy): domain Eukaryota; kingdom Metazoa; phylum Chordata; class Lepidosauria; order Squamata; family Chamaeleonidae; genus Bradypodion; species Bradypodion pumilum. Next base: position 12,307,155 of record JAWDJD010000001.1, on the reverse strand, counting down.
TGTGTGTATTCTGCTGGAAAAGTGCCAATGGAAATAATTGTGCAATGAAACTATTTAACTGTGACCAAAATACTCTCCCCAGATCCTTTCAGACCCTGTGTCTTATATCTTGTTGAAGCAATTTTATGTCATCCTTCTCAAGTACCATAATGGCAACTTGCATTGACAGAATCCTCATAAAAAAATAGAAGGCTGTGATCTTGCTCATGAAGTGGTATTGATTTTATTCTTCTCCTCCCCACCCCACCTTCCACTCCCCCTCTTCTTTTCCAAGTCCTTTCTGGAGTTGCTAGAGAAATGACATTGTTATTTGAAAGAGAGACACTATTTTGGCCTTCAATACCACAAGAAAGGTCTTGGGTAAAACAAAGCATCAAAGGGGCTGGGGGGAGATAAAAAAACCAATGCATTTAGGTGATCACTGCCCATATCCCTTGTTGTCATTCTTGTGGGACTCGCACCTTTCTTTTGTCCACAGTTTTCTTTGTGCCTTCCAGCAGCTGAAACTGTTGCAAACACCAATGCAATCTATAACCAACGTGTGGTTACACAACAAGGTCAAGAAATAACACAGTAAGTGTTACTTTAGGCTTGCATAGATGACAGGCGTCAAGGGAAAACAGTGCTACAAAACCAGTCCATTGACACATTACGGTTTGCAAGAAGGAACCAAAGTAGTGATGAGTAGTGGCAAAAGTGATGTTTCCTGGGTCTGTTTCTTCTGCATCCTGGCTTGTTTCTTGAACAGAAAGACACAGGAACCCCAAACTTCCATGACCCAGTCTCATTCTTAGTGATGAGAAACATTTCCTCTTCCTTTCAAGGAGATACATTTTCTACATTTGTGGTGGTGGCAGTGGTGATCCAGGTGTAAGCCATGGCTCAGGTCCGAGCCCTGGCCCTAATAGTCCTTGAGATTTCACCTGATAATGATAATGTTAGCTGGTACCTAGTAGTGCTACTTTCAGCAACTGTCCTGTTGTGATCTTATCAATGCCAATCACACTCAGATGCTTTTTTTAAAAAAACTTTTAAGATTATTATTAGAATAAAAAACTACCATTATATTTACAGTCAAAGAGTGGAATAAAATTAACAGTTCAAGATCTAACCAAGGACCTATGAACTGGTAAGGTAATGTCTAAGTATATAATCCATTTCTACTAAAGTTGGTTTTTTAAAAAATAAATTTAAGATATTCAAGTACAAACAATCCAAAATTTCCAAATATCTAAGGAGTCCTTTAGGTATTGCTCCAAGGGCTCTGATCACTATGGATACAACAACAGATTTCTTCCTCCATAAATGCTCAACTTAAATGTGCAAATCCTGATATTTTGTGATTTTCTTCAGTTTGTCCTCAATTCATGCATCTATTGGCATAGCAATGTCAATAAACCAGGCCTTCTTCTTTTCCACAATAGTTATAACAGATGTGTTAGATGTCTGTTTAAATTTTAAAGTCCCACAGGATCTTGACACTTTCATTTTCCAAAACTTTCCCTACCTGATGTTCCCAATAATTTTTACCATATTCAAATCCAAACTAAATATATAACCTGTTTTCCCAAAAATAAGACCTAACCAGTAAATAAGCCCTAGCATGATTTTTCAGGATGTTCGTAAAATAAGCCCTACCCCCCAAAATAAGCCCAAGTTAAGATCATCAGACAGACACATTTAATATGTCCATTGCAATACATGACGGTTATATAAATTTTATAATTCAATGCAACCGTCATATATATATATAATTATTAATGTTAATACTTAAAATAAATGACAATTTAAATTATACTTAAGTTTTTTTAAAATACCCAAGCAGGCCCTTTAGACAAGAGGTAAACACCTATGTAAACAGATGAACTCGAGACTTATTGCCAAATGACCAATTGGAGTACAGACATGATGTACAAATAATGTGCATACCTGGTAACAAATGGACATGGTTGTATCTAAAATGAATCTTCATAATCAATATGTTGTGTGTTCTAATGGACAAAAAAAGACATCCCCTGAAAATAAGCGCTAATTAGTCTTTTGGAGTGAAAATTAATATAAGACTTGGTCTTATTTTGGGGAAAATACACGAGTTGTTGAACAATCACATTCAGTTACAACATTGGCTGCCTTGGTGCAGGGACCTTTACATATCAGATCAAAAATTCTGGATGAACTGTCTGAATCTTCTTGATCAATCAGTTTGTATGTGATTTGATTCACAAAGGGAAAAGACATGAGTTTTGCATAAAGATATTCTGCACAAAATGTAAAACATTCAACAAGAAGTTGGTGTTGTTTTTACGTAATAGAAGAATAGATACCTTTGAACTGTGGTGCTGGAGGAAACTCTTGAGAGTCCCCTGGACTGCAAGGAGATCAAATCAGTCAATCCTGAAGGAAATCAACCTTGACTGCTCATTGGAAGGACAAATACTGAAGATGAAGCTCAATTGGCAACCAAATCTAAATGTTTATTATTACAGCCAAAGGCCAGACAGAGTGCACCAGATAACACAACCATTCTGGCATCACATATAGAATGAAAGGATTTCCAACACACCGAGCATATACAGTAAAATATTAAAAATTAAAAATTTGTTTGAGAATCCTATAATACACACCATAGTATTTTACTTTAGTCTGACTGTCCCGAGTTCACATTTACGTATTTTAACACTGAAGGCTCACTGAGCACTATTGGGGTCTAAAGACATGAATCACCATACTTTTGCGAATGCAGGATGATTTCCATGCAAACCTGGCGACAGCGGCCAGCATTGCCTTGGAACTGTCAGATAGTAATACGCTCAAGTTTCAAATGAGAAGAGAGGACTCACTTGAGAAGGCCTTGATACTAGGAAAAAGTGAAGGCAAAAAGGAGAAGGGGATGGCAAAGGATGAGGTAGATGGATGGGATCGATGATGCGATGGGCGTAGATCTGGCCAGGCTGTGGAGGATGGAAGATGACAGAGGAGCCTAGAGTGTGGGGGTCCATGGGGTCAGAAAGGGCTGCACTCGACTGAGTGACTGAACAACAACAAAAATACATAGAAAAGATCTTGCAGGGGCCAGCAATTTTTCAGCAAAGTGTCAAGATAGCTTTATATGTCAAGTACAAGCAATTTTGCAAGAGTTTTTCTCATCCATGACCAGACAATATTCTTCTGGATCCATTTCAATTTGAATTTTAAGTCTAGGTATGGGATGGAGACAGCTTTGGTGACCCTTGTGGAAAATCTATGTACCCTGGACCCTGGAACTGGTCTTTCATTGGTTTTTATCACTTTCTCAGTGCTTTTTGGTCTATTCCATCATGGTATTCTTCTGGGCTCCCTTCTCTGGAATAAGATACCATTTTATAATGGCTCCTTTTGTCCACAGTGGCAGAATCAGAAGCTGGAGCTGGGTGATCCCTGTTGAACATCATAGCCGTTGACCTATGAGTATTGCTACTAAGTTCCCAAGAGGTTAGGCTAAGTTTACTTTAACATTTATTCAATAAACATGTCCTATAGTTCTCTTACATTGACAGAAAAACACATCAGAGGGCAAAAGGGACTTATTCACTGAACCCTGACAATTTTTCTCTGCATTTTTTTGGCTCTGCTTTCTGTTTAATGCCAATTCACATTTGCTTCTTTGTTCTGTCCTCAAGAAAATGCAACAGACTGTGAAGCCAGATCAGTCTATTGCAAATAACTCCCCAGACATGTTTTCACTATTTGAGTTTGGTTCAGTTGAAATGTAGGGATGCCAAGTCTTAGGTTTTGGCTATGTCTGGACTAAGATTCAAGTTGAGAGTTGCTTCTTCAGATTTTTGGGGATGGGGTGCTGGATCTCCAGATGATACTGCATATCAACTAGAGGAGAGTCATTAACTCCAATATTCATCTTATTCCACATCAAAATTGGTGCTGGTTTCCCTTTTACTAAGACATTTGCTTCCTACTGAAGATTACAGATTGCAACCCTTAGCTTGAAAGTCTCTTCCAGTAGATTTTGGGAGGCAAACCTTTAGTGATCATACTTCATTTGTCTTTATTTTCAACATGGGGCTGTTACATTGTCTGTCCACCCCCTACTCACTATTTTGTAATTGTCACTGAAGGATCAGCTGCAAGAACAAACATTCTTGAGGGTACACAAGAGCAAAACCAAATTAGAAGATGGAGGAAAGAGCTCACCAGACAAAGAATAACATTAAAAGAGGGTATGGCTGAGGAACTCAACCTACCTCATGTCACATGGAGGACCCTGAACAGGCTGAGGGTTGGAATGCCTAAATGTAAGACCAATATGCTCAAGTGGGGGCTGCTGGTGGACAGCACCACAGTGTGTGGATGAGGAATGATACAGACTCCAGCTCATTTGCTGGTCTGGCAATTAGTACTGGAAACATGTACAGAAGAGAATTTAATTTTGGCCAAAACAAGGAGGTGGCCTCAATTTGGAAATTTAAAATCCGACCTGGACATGGAAGAAGAGGAAGAAGAATGGAATGATCCCATACTTTTCACAAGTGTAGTACCCTAACCCTAACCCATTGACCTCAAGTTAAGAAATTACTACAGACATTATCCGTTGTGTAATGAGCCACACAATTCAGTGTGCAACAGATCGTATCTATGATGCTTTCTTAGCTTGAGGCTCTCCACCTCCAGAAGTTAAAGCCATTAGCATTACACCAGTGTAACTACACAAGTCAATTTCAGTGACATAGCAACTGAATACCTAGCTTTTCAATCTTTACTTTAAAATACGAAATAGCATTAATACATTAGTACCTCATTTTCATGTAGTTTTTCATTCAATGTTTCTCCCCCAACAAATACCCTTTTTAAATCTTTCACTTGCTCATATAAGTGAGAAGGCTTTGTTGGGGGATGAATAAAAGTGAAAGATAGCATACCCCTCTGCTATCAGGATATGGGGGGAAATGGCTACCTAGGGGAAGAAGACAGAAAATTCCAAAGCCAAATTTGTCCTTCCCCTTCGTTAGACATAGTTTAAACTGTCCATTGGGTGCTTTTCATCCTCTTTTTGATTGTTTTTCTCCTCCTAGAGACTATCCCATATCCCACAATATTCACCCAGAGTGTACAAGAATGCTTAGCTGTCGAGAAGGATTTTTATCTCACGCTTGGGAGGTATTACTTGATAACATCCACCTTGTTTTGGATTTATTGCTTTAGCATATTTCATACTGGAAGTGCCCCCCTCCCCCAATCTGCTAAGATTAGCACTCTTGTGGTGCAATAAATTTACCTACTCTGTTCCCCTAGTATAGCCTGGAACTGACTCACACTTACTTGGCCTAATTGAAAATAGGTGAAGATAAATGATGCACTTTGAATTTCTCTCCCAGATGTACCGTCGTTCATTACTACAACGAGGGAGTGAGCAGATCCGATAAGAAGATCAATTGTTCAGTAAAACAAAAGTTTCCATGGTGAGGGCACGGTGCTGACAGCTGTAATTGTCTATGGGTAACATATACAAAAATATTAATAATCAGTGTTGTCTTCATAAGGAATATCAAGTTGTTTTCCAGTTTGCTCACTTTGTCATGGGAAAGAGAAGAGTCATTTGGTTGATTCAGAGTCTTTCACTGAAAAGAAGATTTTACAGAGGCTGAAAAAAAATCAGTTTTGAAAGTAACTAGCCACAGCCATAGTTCCAAGGGCCTCCAAAGTAGTTATTCATCTATTTACAGGTGCACTGTTAGAGTCATTCTTTCTGATTTCTCAATAGTAACAAGTTACTTTTACTTATGTAATAGTAAGTAAGCAATTAATTTTAGCAAGTCTGTCGCAAGTCTTTTTACTCTAAAAATAAAGAAGAGATCATCTATAAACCTTCTATTTGTTATTATTTCTGCAAAATAAGGATTGACATGAGGATTGAGTATCATTTCCCCCCCAAATCTTATCATGAAAAGATTTGCGATTGAAGGGGCCAGGTGAGACTCTAGAGCTCAATACGTCTTCAACTACCATTCTTGCATCATCCAGTGGCACATTAGTATATAATGAACTCACATCTAATGTCATCAACAGTGATTCTTCTGGAATAACCAAGCCTTCCAACTTAGAGATAATATCAGCTGAGTCTCTAACAAAAGCTGGTGTCCTGGTTGCTGCTTCTTTAATAAAAGAATCTACAAATTTAGCAATGGGTTCTGTTATGGAGTTCACCCCAGAGATGATGGGACGACCTTTAATTGGATCACCTGGATTCCTAATCTTATGAATTTTCAACAGGTGATAGAAGTTCGGGATTCTAGGGAATTCATTAGTCAAGAATCTGTATGTTTTTTCTGTGATATAGTTCATCGCTAAACCCTCTTGTAAGACTACTCTTATCATTGATCCTATTTTAGACGTGGGATCCCTACTTAATTTTTTATAAAAATTCATGTCTGCAAGCTGTCTCTGAGCTTCCATTAAGTATTCTTTCCTATCCTGAATAACCTCCTCCCCCTTTATCTGCTTGTTTGATTATCAAAGTTGGATCATTGTCTAATTTCTCTAACATGGTGATATCCTCATGTTTCAAATTTATACTCCAAGTTCTTTTCCTTGCTTCTAACTGATTAAGAACTCGTAAAACAAACCTCTGAACGACCTCTATTGATGCATTGTTCACAGTAGGGTTAAACCTAGACTTTGGGGTGAATTTCAAAAGTTGTGACCCTTGTGAATTTCAGCACCAGTTATAGAACATGCAACATACTGAAAACATGCATCTGAGCTTGTGTAAATGGCCTGTCTTGTGGCTATGAGAAAGGAACATGAAACCTTGGGTTACTTTTTAGCGGCATCCTATTTTCTGAGGCCCTAAACCAGGGGTTATCAAACTACGGCCCAGGGGCCGGATGCAGCCAGCCCGCAACACCATCTCATGTGGCTCCCCACTGGCTCCGCCACACCTGTGTGGCAGGCAAGGCAAAATGGCCATGCAGTCTCTGAAGCTGACTGAGGGAGCATGACCTGGCCCTCAGCTTGAAAAAGTTGAGAACCCCAGCCCTAAACCTAAGTCTTGGAGAATAAAGTATGCCGCTCCAGTATGAATTGCATCTGCACATGCAAAACAAGTTGCTGTTGCTGTTAATGAATCAATGCATATAGTGACAGGATGGCTCAATCCTACACCAGTTAAGAAAATATGTACTCTTGTTGGTATTGCTCCAGCTAAGATAAGGAGAAAAGTAGCTGTGGTTGCTGAGAGAACTTAGCAAGAGAAAGATCTTCAACATCATTTTAATCAGGGATTCTCAACCTGCAGTCTGCGGCACCATTTCATGTGGCCCACCACCACCTCCACCACAGCAGGAAGAGCCATGTGGTGGAGGAAGTGCAAAATGGCCATCCCGACCCCAAATCTGTCTGAGGGAGTGGGACCTGGCCCCCAGCTTTAAAAGGTTGAGAATTCCTGATCTAAATGGATATGAGCCACAAGTCCACCAACTCAGATCCAGGACAAGCTTTATGGCAAGAACAAACATTCTTGAGGGTGCACAAGAGCAAAATCAAATTAGAAGGTGGGGGGAAGGTGCTCACTGAACATGGTAATAATATTAAAAGAGGCTATGGCTGGGGAACTCAGTCTCCCCTATGTCACTTGAAGGACCCTGAAAGGCTGAGGGTGGGAGTGCCTTAATTGAAAACTGACATACTTAAGTGTTCTGGCAGTCAACAACATGCTGTGTGAATGTAGAGAGATACAGAATCAGGCCCATTTGCTTGTCTGCCAATTACTACTGGAAACATGTACCAATGAGAATTTAATTTTGGTCAATGACAAAGCCAAGAAGGAGGCTTCATTTTGGCAGTTTCAAGTCTGACCTGGGCACAAAAGAAGAACAAACCCTGCCTGCACAATGGGGGTGGCCATTTTGTCCCAACAGCTTCAAAAGGGTGGCTGTTTTGTTTCTCAGCTGCACTTGGAGGAGTAGGGGGCCACATGAAATGGCGATGTGGGCTGGATCCAGCCCACAGGCCTTAGGTTAGGAACCCCTGCCTAGAACCTGAGTTTTAGGGCCTGAGATCTGCCAACCTGAGAGTCTGACTTTTATCCATCTGTTGGGATTCCAGCCCATATTAATTCCTACTTCTTGAGTTTCAGAATGCAGTTGCATTCCACCAGAAAAGCAGTATACTTCCTAAAAAAAATATTAGTAGGCTTTGTGTTGTTGTTGTTTAAAAATAATTCACCCACACCATCTGCTCGCACGCCCCTACGTTCTGATGCCGCATACCACTGCTGTTTCATGCTTGGTTGTGTTCTTCCTTTTCTCAGTTCTGTTAACAGAAATTGGTATTGTATCTAAAACAATTGCTGTTATTAACAGGTTAAGCTGCCGGGATGTTAAGAGAGAGGCAAGCTCAGCTTTTAGTGCATTTTGTTGTAATCATCTCCCAGATGTCTTGTCGGAAATCAATTCAGGTTCAAAACTGGATAGAACGGGGAGGTCAAGACTTTACCTGACTAAATATTTTATCTTCTGCTCATGTCTGGAGCTTTTAAAGAAGCATATTGTGGGTTTTCCCCTCATATCCCATCTGGACAAAGACAATCGGCCGAGCCTTGAGGCCCAGGTTAGGACAAGGTTAAAATCAATTATAATCAATTATTGAGAGTCTTCTGTGGCTGCTTAGCCCAAAAAGGGATTTTTCTTCTTTAAAAAAAATATTGCTGGATTCAGGAAGACAAATGTCTTAGTTGCTAGCAAAAATCATTTATTAGTTAGGAATACAAACTCTACAAGAAATACTTTACGAAATTCCTAGAGTCCCTGAATATTATCTCTAGCAGCTTGGGGCTTATGATATAAAGAAATATGTCAAAATGGGTGGGGAGCAGAGAGAAAGAGAGAAAAGGATAAGGAGGATAGAAGATGGGGAAATAATTTTGGTGCCTTTCTTGGAGGAAAAAAGAATATCTTGTTATTGTGTCAGAACCATTAGACACTAGGGAGTGATTTATAATTTGGCAAGCCCAGTTAGTTTTTCAAGATTTTATGCCAATTTTACTCCCTTGCTCACTATCTAAATGCTAATTTTACAATATGGTAGCAGGTTCTTGCTCCCTCTTTCTCCCTCCCTCTTCCTCACCCTCATCTTTCTCTTTCTCTCTTGAGGAGTTCAACACTTGAATCCTAAAATACATTTTTTTAAAAAGAAAGAAATGCATACATATACATCTTACAGCCGACAATGTTTTCCTAGGGCTGTTAAAAATATCGTGAGTCGCTTCCTATTAAATTAGGGACGGATGAGTTACTTTACATTACTATATACGTCTTTGGCTGTGGTGTACAAGTTGCAAGGCAGCCTCATCCCCTCCTGCCTGACAATCACCACCGCTGCTTCCTTTATGGAGTTTCAATTGATTGCTTTGCCCTTGGTAGGAAGGATTCTTCTTAAAGTTCCCCCTTGGGCCACCCTCATTTTCTCACTGGTTTCCACTTAACCACTTCAGAGCACACCTCAGGTGCCAGGATCTGAAGAACATGCCTCGATTATCTAGAGTGCTTCCTTCTTTGGATGTCAACTTTTTCCAGCCTCTGAGGATATTATTAAGAGAATTCCTCTCTCTCTTTCTCTCTTGGAAGGCACTAACTGGTTGGATAGCTCACTGGTTTAGATAACTAGCTGCAGAGCCAGAAGTTGGAAGTTGAAATCTCCACTGTGCTTCCTGAGAGAAAAGCCAGCCTGTATGTTCTTGGGCAAGCTGAAAATGATCTGTTTTCACAGATCATTCTTAAATATTCTGAAGAAGGATTTTTCCCCAGAAAAGTCTGGTACTGGTTGACTTTTAAAGGTTCAAAAGTTTCAAGTTTGAAGTCTAGAGTTTTCTGAAGTTTTGTTAATATTTTGGAAAGAAGGATTCTTACAGTCCTAAGTTTTTCGAAGTCTTGTCCATTACTTGAAGAAGTCTATACATAGAGTTTCTTAAGATTTTTTGAACCTTATGAGTTCCACTTTTTTGAACCTTATGAGTTTCTTGAGGATTTATGAGTTTGTGAGTTGAAAAATAAAGAGATTTTAATGGATTTATTTAGTGTCTCAAACAGTTTCTTGGTTCATTCTTTTGGTTTCGAACTATTTGGCCATATCTTTTCCTTAATCTCTCACAGTTGGCAAATCACTTTATTTGTTGTCTCTGTATGGAGTTTAAGATTGGTTCTATTCTAATTCTTTCCCTTATAATCTCATTCCTGATTTTATCCCTTCTAGTCACAGTGCTGTGACTAAGTGATCTTTCCAGCTGATAAAATTCTGGGCCTGATATCAACACTTGACATAATTGGGCAATTTAGGTGGCCTATGGACTGTGGGACTGTACAACCCAATGGTGCTGTTAACGACTGCATCCCTGCTGTCACAGCCTCACATTCAGCACCTGCCATGTTACTCTAGCAAAGATACCAATTAGGAAGAAATACTGGCCATGCTTATTTGGGGAAAGACCGTCAGCATCTCTTTCAGAGACCTTTTGGTCTGAATATATGGACAGTCTACCTTCCAACTGGGAAGATGAGTTGCAAGGAAAGATTGAAGGCAAAAGGAGAAGGAGGCGGCAGAGGATGAGATGGCTAGTTGGCATCGTTGATGCCATGGGTGTACATCTGGACAGAATATGGAGGATAGCAGATGACAGAAAAGCCTGGCATGCTGTGGTCCATGGGGACACGAAAGGTTGGACAACAACAAAGAAACTATTCAATTGAATACATAACATTGGGGTTATTAAAGTGCATGTGTGTGTATGTTCATACACACACACACACACTTTTCTCAATGCTCCTTAACAGATAGCATAATTCCTTTGCATTCCATTATCTTCCAAGAATCTGAACCAATTACTATGCTCTCAAAAGAGGTGTTTTTTTTAAAAAGGAATGGTTATTTTGTTTGTTAGTGTCTAGTTCATTAAGCAGGGCTTTCAAGTTTCTAGTAACAGGATTACTATTGACAATTTCATTAGAACCATAATTCAACCACAAGTAAGCTTTCCAAAGAGACCTGTCATCTGTCCCTGCCACAGGCTGTTTTGCCTGCCATAGAAGAACACGTACATCAAGCATAAGGTCACTTCTAGATAGCCTGAGACTTCACAGCCAAACTCTGTAACTTCTCTTCTCAGGTGTCATAGTTGACCCTGTTTATGTATCCACCCTTCTTGGTTTGTGATGAAATTGCTAAAGTGTTGCTACTCTACCTGTCTGGCCAGATATTCTGCTTCGGCAATCGACTAGAACGTGCAGCCAGTGACTCAACACTGAGTGATGGGCGGTGGTAAATAACATGACTCCCTAAAGGGGCCAACAGCTATGGGCAGATGAGCCCCTTTAGGTGGGGTGATGGTTCCCCTCAGTGGAGGAATGCCACTGGAAACCATCATATTGGGCCCAACAGTGAAATGAGTAGAGGAGGAACCATTTCACTAGTGTGATTCCCAATGGTCATGGAGGCAGAAGAGGTCATGCCAGATGGACTGGCTGTGAAGGTGCACATTTTCAATAACCTCAAGGCTGCAGCAGTCCGTTGCAGTCCCAGTGTCAAATCCTGGCTTCATGATCATAGTGTGGGTCATATCATAGCAAGCTGCGAACCACTTTAAACAAAATTCACGCCAATTGCATTTTTCCTGAAAACTTTCTTAGGAAAAAAATGTATACTCAGACACTAGTTGCAGCTGACGAAGCCGGCATTGCTAAAATGTAACCAAATTACTTCCAACTTATGTGTGGCCACAAAGGGGTATTGATGTATGTGAGACGTTCAAGTAATGGTTTATCTTTGCTCAAGTGGTAATCTGAACCCAGGATTTCTGAATCCTGGGCAAACACTCTATCCTTCATACCACACTGGCTCACCTTTTATTTGGTTCATGAAATAAAACCATCTACATTGAGAACCATTGGTGCCTTTTCTGGTGATGCATCCCAGAAGATAATTTAATGATTTCTCCGAGTTTTCTAAGACATGATCCAATAGTACTAGGGGGAGAAATCAATTCAAAGCATTTTAAAAGCTCTAGTTAGAGGGCAAGTTCAGTTTATTATATTTTCAACAAGTGACTTTTTTTACTACAAGAAACCATTGCATGCTTGAGTGATCAAAACAGAAACACCTGAGTCGGCCCAGGGGCTTGCTTGTCTATTTCAGCATGCAATTTCAATTTTCAGCTTTTCCAAACTGTGATTAGTTATTTAATTGTGCATCCAAATTTGGTTGATGCATTTGCACATGTAATTAATTATGATTTATTTAAAACCACTCGGCAAAGCTTTGTTAGTCAATTTTCTACAAATCAAATTATGGAAGGGTAGATCTGATTTTTCCCTTGTCTTTCAAAGGCTTGTAAATTGTTTTGATTTAGTCTTTAAAGAGCTGTCCAAGGGTAAAGAAAGAGTCCTTCACTGACAAATAAATAAATAAATAAATAAATAAACATTAACAAGCCTTTAAAGGGGTGAATGTAAAATTTGGTGCTGTGAACCAGAGAGAGATTTGGCAGTACAGTGGTACCTTGGTTTACAAACGCCTCGGTCAATGTAATTTTTGGTTTACGAATGAAAATCCATTGAAAATAATGCCTTGATTTACAAAAAATAAAAAATAAAATAAAATAAAATTCACAACACAAAGGCAATTTTTACATTGCAGGCAATGGCCTCTAGGGGCCAGTTCTGGTAATCATGTACATCAGTTTACGAATTTTTTGCAATACGAAACGTCTTGGAGAATGCATTAAAATTGTAAACTGAGGTACCAATGTATAAGGCCATGGCATAAATCATGTGGGGATCTGAAGACATCTAGCATTCATTCCCACACACAGAAAGTGAGACTTTCATTTCAGTTCTCTTTTTTATTTTTTAAAATTCCTAAATTCCAAATTTTCTTTGTATTTCAAGTTCCACATGGGAGAAATAGGTAGACTTCTCCATCCTCAGGACTCTTGGGGAGTTACATGACCCACCTAAAATGCTAAAGCAAAACAAAATAGAAAACAGGCTAGAAATTCATTGCTAATTTTTGAAAAAAAGAGAAAATATTTTGGAGTGTTAGTTGTTAGAATACTATGTTTGACAACCAGAAGGTCGCCAGGTCATCAGAACAAGACTTGAGTGCTGTGTGATGGAGTGAGTACCCATTGTCTGTCCCAGTTCCTGCCAACCTAGCAACCTAGTTCCTGCCAACCTAGCTCAGTCACTGTGAAATTGGAAGACTCTAGAAACAAATCTTGTAACAGTATGGATGCTGGTTATTTAATCGATGGTTTTACAGCAGGAAAGGACTGTAGGCTTTATTTCTAAGATAAAAAGCGCACAATTGATGCTTTCTTTCTCCATTGGTAAACACTTAGCATTTTCCTTAGTTCTCATTTTCTTCCCCATTTTCAATCGCATTATGTGTTTAAAAGCCAAACAAACATCTGCTAGAAAGGCTCGCCTCTCTAGCACGAGAAGGAGAGCCTTCTCTGTGTCTGCTCCGACCCTGTGGAACCTCCTGCCAACTGAGCTTCGTCTCCAGGCAGAGCTTTCATCCTTTCATAAAAACCTCAAAACCTGGCTGGCACAACGGTGTGGGAGGCGGCTGGGGAGATAGGCATTCTGGGCTGGCTTGTATAAATATTGCCTGGGCTTCCAACTTTTAGCTTTTAGTATTTAGTGTTGTTTTAATGTTGGTTTTAGAAATCTGGTGCTGTGGGGAGGGCTTTTAAATTTTTTAATTTTTTAAAACTTCAACAATTTAATATTTTAATGTTTTTGGCTTAATGTTTTTGTAGAATGTTGTCTGTTATATTTACATGTGCAAGCCACCCAGAGTCACCTCGGTGAGGGGGCTGCGGTAGAAATGTGATTAAACGAACGGACGGGCAAACGAACAAACAAATTAGCCTCCTAAATGCCTGATTCAACATCGGGCATTGTGGGGTTGCTGCTCAGACTCCTAAATTATTTATTTATTTATGGTATTTCTATCCTGCCTTCCTCATTGTAAGATAACTCAAGGCTGCCTGCTGTTGGGCTCTTTGCTCTACCCTATGGTCATGAAAGAAACATGTTTGGTCAGATATGCACCCCTCTTCAGATAAAACACAAGTCCTAGAGCACAATTTGAAAAGTCAGGAAGAGGACTTTGACATATCTTTGTTGAAGTTTTTCTGCTGCATCATCCCTTTTCTGCTTGTCTGTCTGGACATCCTGCTACAGACTATACAGCTAGCGACTCGACACCGAGTGTTGGGCGGTGGTAAATAACCTGACTCCCTAAATGCACCAGTAGCTATGGGTGGATGAGCCCCTTTAGGTGGGGTGATAGTCCCCTCAGTGGAGGAAATGCCACTGGAAACCATCATAGAGGGCTGTTATGTATGTATGTATGCATCTTCATTATACTGTAAAGGCAAGAATGTAACCACTCCAGATACAAACGATCTCAGCTGTAAAGGAACGCGAGCAGACAGCCCATAGAGGGCAGCTGCGAGCGTTCAGTCTCACATGGTTCACATTGCTCAATCACGAACAGCCGCGGGAAAACCTTCCCCGCATTCAGCAGCAGAAGAAAGATCTGCATTCAGCAGCAGGAAAAGAGGCGTGCCTGGGCGAGGCCACGCCGGTAGCAGCCAATGAGCTACCGTGCTACAAGATTCAAATGTAGAGGGCTACTGTATATATTGAGATGTATCACCGCCATTACCTCATGCTTCACCGGAACACTATGCAATAAACCTGCGTTAAACCACCCCTTCGGTTGTCCTGTTGTCTTTGGTCCCATACACCAAATTGGCAACGAGGATGGGATATGGCTGCCCACGGGACCAAGACATGCGCCGGCTACGAGATCAGGAAGACGGGAGACTTGGAGCTGTTTGAGATAGACTTCAACGCAGCGCTGGTGGAGCTCGAAGTCTCAGATGAGGCCAAGAAGAGGGCCATTTTCGTCCGCATGCTCGGACACGAGACCAAGAGGACCTTGGTGGACCTGATCGCGCCGAGGAAGGTGGGCGACCTCAAAGCCACAGAGCTCCTGGCGGCGCTGCGCGCCCATCTCCGGCCAGCAATAGCGATGTTCCCTGCTCGGAGCGCGTTCTGGAAGCGAGTCCAGGCGCCCGGGGAATCGGTCGCTGAGTTCGCCGCGGCCCTGCGGCTGGCCGCCGGCCCATGCAAGTGGGAGACTCCAGACGTCACCCTCCGGGACTGCCTGCTCTGCGGTCTGAGGGACACAGAGACTCAGCACGCGCTGATGAAAAGGGAGCCACCTCCCACGTGGCAACAAGTCCTCGACACGGCGCAGGCCGCGGAGGCCACGACTGCCGGGGTGCAAGAGCTTCAGGACTGGCGCCCAAAGCCCGCCAAGGCAGAGAGCTCGGTGCGCGCGGCCCGGTGAGCTTCGGACTCGTCAGCGGAGAGCGGCGATGACGAGGACGTCCGGAGGGTCCAGAGAGAGGGCCGGCGCTGCGACGGCTGCGGCGCCGCCCACGCCCGCGCCAAATGCCCATTCCGCAAGGCCAAGTGCCACAACTGCGGCCGGCGCGGGCACATCGCCAAGGTCTGCCGGAAACGGCGCGAGGCCACAAGGAGTTCTCCAGACCGCTCGGCGAGGCAGGACCGCACCACGAGGCCAAAGGACGGCACCCGGACCACGAGGACGCGGGACGGCGTAGGGCGCATCTCCGATGACAGCGAGGACGACGCTCCGGTTTGCAGCGTTTCCACGGAGCACCCCCGTTACTTCGTTGAGGTAGTAATACAAGGGGCCCCTGTTAGAATGGAGGTGGACTCGGGTTCGTCATACTCTATTATTTCCCAGGGAGAGTTCATGAAAATCGCCCCCCGCGTGCGGCCCAAGCTCAAAGCGTTGAGGGCCACACTGAAGGACGTGCAAGGGAACCGCATCCCAGTGTTGGGGGTTGGGAAGTTCCAGGTCCAGTTTAAAAAGCACACCGCAACGCTTCCCCTAGTCGTCCTCAAGGGAGGAAAATGCAGCCTCCTCGGGACTCAATGGTTCCAGCCCCTGGGGTTGTTCATTGGGGGGGTGCACGCCGTGGGAGCACACGCCACCGGGACTGATCCAATACAGAGCGTGTGCGACGCACACCCCGAGGTTTTCAAAAAGGGGCTCGGAAAATTCAAGGGCCCCCCAGTGACTTTCGACCTGGACCCTGGAGTACGTCCAATCAGACTTAAACCGCGCAGAGTGCCTTTCGCACTAAAGGACAAAATAGAGGCGGAGTTGGACAAATTGGTGGGCCAGGGGATCCTTGTTCCTGTTGATTCTGCGGAGTGGGAAACTCCAATTGTAACAGCGCTCAAGGCCAACGGGGAGGTCCGCATATGCGCTGATTACAAGTGCACCATCAATAAGGCGATCCGCCCTAATGCGTATCCGGTGCCGGTAGTCAGCCACTTGTTGGCCAGGTTACACGGGGGGAGGTGTTTCGCTAAACTCGACCTGGCCCAAGCCTACCAGCAACTCCCGGTGACCCCCGCCGCAGCTGCTGCACAGACCATAGTCACCCACAAAGGGGCGTTCCAGGTATCGCGCCTCCAATTCGGCGTGAATTCGGCACCCGGGATTTTCCAGTCACTCGTGGAATGCATCCTGAAGGGGTTAGAGGGGGTGTTACCCTACTTTGATGACGTATTGATTACAGGGGGGAGCCGGGCCGAATTAGCAACAAGGTTGGGAAAGGTCCTGGCAATATTCGAAAAGGCGGGGTTGCGGTTGCGAAAAGACAAATGCGTTTTCTTCGCAACTGAGGTTGAGTTCCTAGGGTTCCGTGTTACTCCCGAGGGAATCAGGCCATCCCAATCCAAGGTGGCCGCCATCAAGAAGGCCCCTCGCCCCACCTCCAAGCCCGAGTTGCAGTCGTTCCTGGGGCTGCTCAACTTTTACCACTCCTTCCTTCCGCGGAAGGCGGCAGTAGCGGAACCGCTACACAAATTGTTAAAAAAGGACGAGGCATGGAAGTGGGGCGACGACCAGGAGATGGCTTTCAATGACCTGAAGCGACTCCTGGCATCAGATGCGGTACTGACCCACTTCAATCCCAAACGCCCAGTGGTCCTGATATGCGATGCATCCCCGGTGGGGGTGGGGGCGGTGTTATGCCACGTACTGGAGAACGGGAGGGAGGCCCCGATTGCGTTCTACTCTAGGTCCTTGTCCCAAGCGGAGAGAAACTATGCCCAGACAGACAGGGAAGCACTAGCGATAATTGCGGGGACTAAGAAATTTCATGATTTTGTGTACGGCCGCCCCTTCACCATAGTGACTGACCATAAGCCCTTGCTAGGCATTTTCACCGCAGATAAGCCCACACCCCAAATCCTGTCCCCGAGAATGCTCAGGTGGGCCATTTTTCTCAACGCGTATCAGCACGCGTTGGTATACCGGCCCGGGAAGGAGATCAGCCATGCGGATGCCCTGTCGAGGTCCCCCATTCCCCGGGATTGCTGCCACGTGGGCGAGGTAGAGAGGGACCACCAGGTCTTAATGATAGAGGTCCTAGACTCCCCTCCAGTAGTACCGGCCGACATCGCTAAAGCGACCAGCAAGGACAAAACGCTGGCCACAGTTTGCTCCTGGGTACAGAAAGGGTGGCCCGTGTCTTCCCCAGCAGCGGAATTCGACACATTTTTCAAAAAGAAACTAGAGTTGTCCCTAGAGAGGGGTTGCCTTTTGTGGGGACAGCGGGTAGTGATCCCCACGTCTCTCCGGCCGAGGGTGCTTAAACTGCTGCACGTCAGCCACCCGGGGATCGTCCGCTCTAAGGCACTGGCCCACAGTTACTTTTGGTGGCCCCAGCTGGACGCCGACATCGAACACATGGTCGGCACTTGCGAAGCGTGCCAAAGCTCCAGGCCAGAAGAGGCCCGCTCGCCACATAGGGAGTGGGACGCAGCAAGGGGGCCCTGGTCCCGGGTACACATAGATTTTGCTGGCCCGTTCAGGGGAACGCTTTTCCTCCTTGTAGTGGACGCGTTCTCCAAGTGGTTGGAGGTCATTCCAGTCTCGAGCACCTCCTCGGCCACAACAATTAAACAGTTACGGAGGGTCTTTTCCACGTTCGGTTTACCCGACACCCTCGTCAGCGATAACGCTAGCTGTTTCACGTCCGCTGAGTTTGGGGCGTTCATGGAGCGCAACGCCATTCGGCACATCACCTCCGCCCCCTTTCACCCGGCCACCAACGGCCAAGTAGAGCGCCTCGTGCGCACCACGAAAGACGCGCTGCTGCGCATGGGCCCCGGAGACCTCGACCTGAAATTGTGCCAATTCCTGCTAAGGTACAGGGTCACCCCATTGGCGTCAGGGTACTCCCCCGCAGAGCTGTTGATGCGCAGGAAGCTGGCCACGGGAATCTCAAAGCTAGACCCCACGAGAGTAGAGGACAAAGGGTGGAACATAGGGGTGGAACCCACAAAGAGTTTCAGCGTAGGCGCCCCGGTGCACTGCAGGAACTACGCCAACGCGGGGCCAGCCTGGGTGCCGGGCACCGTAATAGCACAAACCGGCCCCGTCTCATACCGCGTGGAGACCAGTACAGGCTTCCTGTGGAGGCGACACGTGGACCAACTCAGGCGCAGGGTCCCCGGAGAGCAGGACGGAGATGAAAATAGCATCGAATCAGCGTTAGGGTACTCCCCCACCCGCTTAGCCCAAGGGGGAGGAAAAGGGGAACATGGGTCCCCACCAAGGGGGGAGGAAAGGGAATCGATCCACAGAGATCTTTTGCGGGAGTCCGCGGCGGAAAGGAAGAGCCCCGACCACACACATACCCCTTGGAAGTTTCCCCGAAACACAGATGCCCATAGAAGTTTAGACGTTGATTTACAGTACCAGGGGGAGTTAGCGGAGTGGTCCCCCACCCGTCCTAGCGAAAAGAGGGGTTTCAGTTCAGCCCCTGGTACTTCCAGTCCCAGTAGCCCCTGTGAGTTAGAATTTAATTTAATTTAATTTAATTTAATTGTCACATTTATATACCGCTCACTCGGCCAAAGCCAACTCAGGGCGGTTCACAATAAAAATTAAAAAACACATGTTAAAAACAGTTAAAACTACCCACCCCCTAAAAACAAGGGCTGCAGGATCCAAAGGCACCATGGGGAAGAGTTCTTCTACACCAACCACCCAATGGAGGTTACCCTTCCACCTGCACCCCACACTTGACCCGCCAGCCAGGTTTTAAGTTCTTTTCTGAAAGGCAGCAATTCCGTCCGGAGACGTAGCTCTGTTGGCAGGAGGTTCCAGAGGGCCGGTGCAGACACGGAGAAGGCTCTCCTCCTTGTGCCAGAGAGGCGAGCCCCTCTGGCTGATGGAACAATTAGAGAGCCCTTCCGGTCCGCTCTGGTTGGACGGACAGACGTCCTCAGGGCGATGCGGTCTCTTAGGTAACCCGGCCCACTACCATATAGGGCTTTAAAGGTCAAAACCAGCACCTTGAATTGCACCCGGAGACAAACTGGCAACCAGTGCAGCTCCCGGAGCAGTGGCAAAGCATGGGCATAACGCCCACACCCCATCACCACCCTGGCTGCTGCATTCTGGACCAGCTGTAGCCTCCGAATGGTCGTCAAGGGCAGCCCCATGTAGAGCGCATTGCAATAATCTAGTCTGGAGGTGACCAGAGTGTGAGTGACCATGAGCAAGGAGTCCCGGTCCAGGAGTGGGCGCAACTGGCGAATCACCCGAAGTTGGGCGAAAGCCCTCCTGGTCACAGCCGCCACCTGTTCTTCTAGCAGTAGCCGCGAATCCAGGAGGACCCCCAAGTTGCGCACCGGGTCTGTCTGGGGCAAAATAGCCCCATCCAGAACCAAAGATGGTAGCTCCCGGGTTAACGCAGGACCCCTTATCCATAGCCACTCAGTCTTGCTGGGATTCAGTTGTAGCCCGTTAGCCCCCATCCAGACCCCAACAGCTTCCAGGCACCTGGAAAGGACTTTGATGGCATCACTGGGGTCCCCATGGGCCGAGATGTACAACTGAGTGTCATCCGCGTACTGATGGTACCGCACCCCATGGGAACGAATGATCTCACCCAGCGGCTTCATGTAGATGTTAAATAGGAGAGGAGAGAGCACCGAGCCCTGAGGCACCCCCCATTTGAGGGGCCTAGGACTCGACCTCTCACTCTCCAACCACACCGACTGGGTCCGACCCCTCAGAAATGAGGAAAACCAGGACCACACAGTGCCCTGGATTCCCAATCCTTGGAGCCGTTCCAGAAGGATACCGTGGTCAACGGTATCGAAAGCCGCTGAGAGGTCAAGAAGAGCAAGGATGGATGGGTGACCACCGTCCCGCTCCCGCCAGAGATCATCCATCAGTGCGACCAATGCCGTCTCGGTACCATATCCAGGCCTGAATCCTGACTGAAAGGGGTCCAGGTAATCCGCTTCATCCAGTACCCCCTGCAGCCGACGCGCCACTGCCTTCTCCAACACCTTCCCTAAAAAGGGGAGGTTGGAGACAGGCCTATAGTTGGTTAGGACAGCTGGGTCGAGGGAAGGTTTCTTCAGGAGGGGGTGCACCAAGGCATGTTTTAAAGGTGCAGGAAACACCCCCTCCCGCAATGATGCATTGATCATAGCCCCAACCCAGCCACCTGTCACCGCCTTGGAGGCTTTCACCAACCAGGTGGGACAGGGGTCCAATGGGCAGGTAGTGGCGCGCACAGCTGCAAGGAGCCTGTCCACTTCATCAGGGGCAACTGGATCAAACCGGTCCCAGATGGTATGGCAAGACTGTGCTCCAGCTCCCTCCGGACTCTCCCCATCCACGCCAGGATTAAACCCCGAGCGAATCCGATCGATTTTCTCCACTAGATGGTCAGCAAAGTCCTCAGCCGACCCCTGCCAACCAGGCACCGGGGTCCCCCTACCAAGGAGAGACCTGGTAACCCGGAACAGGGTGGCTGGGCGATTATCAGCAGAGGCAATAAGGGTGGTGAAGTATTGCCGCCTCACCACCTCCATCGCCACTAGAATGCAATATAGCGCCAATTTCCCGGAGACCGACACCCCCAAGACGGGAGGCAGCAGCGAGTCCGCCCACCACAGTCTCAAGGTCCCCCGAGCGGGGATCAGAAGGTAGCAGAACCACAAGGGCGACCTCATCGGTTCCGGGGTTCACAATAGGAGGGTCCCCGGGGTCCGAGAGCAACAGGCAGGGGTTCACCTCCCAACTGTTCATTCCATTCCCATCCCCGGGGGCAAGGCAGGCACGGACGCCCCACAGAGCCACTAACGAATCCCCGTTTCCCGTTGCAGGACAAGCACCCGCGGAGTCAGGGATCACAGGCTCTCCAGTACTAGGTCAGACGCAGGCATGCCCCAAGCGCACGTGCGGCAAGCCACAATGGTTGCGGGACTTCGTCCCATCCTAGGGGGGAGGGATGTTATGTATGTATGTATGCATCTTCATTATACTGTAAAGGCAAGAATGTAACCACTCCAGATACAAACGATCTCAGCTGTAAAGGAACGCGAGCAGACAGCCCATAGAGGGCAGCTGCGAGCGTTCAGTCTCACATGGTTCACATTGCTCAATCACGAACAGCCGCGGGAAAACCTTCCCCGCATTCAGCAGCAGAAGAAAGATCTGCATTCAGCAGCAGGAAAAGAGGCGTGCCTGGGCGAGGCCACGCCGGTAGCAGCCAATGAGCTACCATGCTACAAGATTCAAATGTAGAGGGCTACTGTATATATTGAGATGTATCACCGCCATTACCTCATGCTTCACCGGAACACTATGCAATAAACCTGCGTTAAACCAACCCTTCGGTTGTCCTGTTGTCTTTGGTCCCATACACCAAAAGGGCCCAACGGAAAAAAATAGAGGAGGAACCACTTCATTCCAATGGTCATGGAGCTAGAAGAGGCCATGCCAGATGGACTGGCTGTGAAGGAGCACCTTGTTCATATCCTCAAGGCTGCGGCAATCCATTGCAGTGTTAAATCCTGCATGTCTCATTTCATACGTGCTGCAGGAGATGACTCCATGATCATAGTGTGTGGGATCCACCTTAAACAAATTCATGTCAATGGCATTTTTCTTGCCTCAGGAAAAAATGCATTCTCAGATACAATTTGCAGCCAACGATCCCTTTTCCACAGGGAGATTAGTTTTCCCTTCTTAGAGAAGAGAAAAGCAGCTAGCAGAAGGTGAGACAAAAATCAAGGAAAGATGTCTTGGACTGCTATGTACTTGAGCATCTCTTGCTTGGAAGGGTTCTTCTCAAACCCCCCATCCTCAGTGTAAAACAGCATTCAAGCCACCCCCTGGAATATAATTATAGCAGTAACAAAAGTAGTAAGGTCCCCCTTATAAGGACTAAATCTAAAGTAACATTAGCAGAACAAAGCAAAAGTAAAGCAACCACACTTATATCCACCCCATAGCCCTTAGTGCACTCCCTGGGCAGTTCACAAATTAATTAGCATTTTGCCTGCAACATGCTGGGTACTCATTTTACCAACCTCAGAAGGATGGAAGGCTGAGTCAACCTTGATCCCTGGTCAGGATCGAACTCAAAACCTTTTGGTTGCATGACAACAGTTTAACCACTGTACCACTAGGGAGAGATGAGTGGTTAATGGACTAAGGCGGGAGTTTGAACAAACCTCCACATATTCTTTCAAGAGACAGAATGTCAGTCCATATTAGACAGCCTACATGCTTGTGTTCACAGTTGCCATACACTCGATGGTGCAAGATGTTGTACTTACATTTCCACAACAGCTTATCCAAGCTCTTCCATAGCTGCTCTCTGAACCTCTCACGCAACCTCTTGTTCCATCACTCAACTCAACCTTTGTGCAACCAATGCAGGACTGGGTACGGTCATTGTATAATCTTGGAGAAAAAGACCTTACATTAGCACAATATCATTCATTGATACAGGGTTAAATGTTGAATTGTAAACCTGAACTCACAAGTAACAAAATTCAAAACAAGTAATTCACAACTCATCCTCCTTTTTCCCTCACCCTGTAGGATGCTGCTGTTTTGATAATGTGAAGAAACTTGTACCAGAAGGATCTTGTTCTCCAACTCTCACAGTTACTAAACATGTTGCATTATATTTTTTTTTACAGAAATGAAACTTGTTCTGAAATGAGGGTAGTTAAAATTCAGAAGGAGAAATTTCTTAATTAACTTAATAAAATTACTAATGGAAGCATTTTAACTGCTAAATTTAATTTACTTGTCAAGATATCTGGCTACAAAGAGGACCGAAGAGTAGGGACTCTGCTTTCCATTATGATGTGCTCTATTATGGAATAAATTTGCTTAAAATGAAATATATCACCAAAAGCCATCAATGACATCTTAATTTGGAACAGCCAGTTGAAAAGTAATTAGGCTGTGAAGCAATCATTTCTAGTAAATCAGCGCTTCCCTTTCTATAAACATACATTTCCCCTATGCATGAATAGGAACAAGAATTTAGGTAGTCAAGTCAGAAGGGATTTTGATGAGTTTTGAAAGAATTGATAGACATTTTCCTATTCATGCTAGACTTTGCTTCAGACCAAGACTACTGATATGAACAAGCAAGGAATAGAACGGGGGAGAGACATACATTTGGGGTGCATTTTAAGATGCTCTCACCAAAGTCCCTACTTTCAAGTGAAAGTAAGAATTAAAAACTCAATTCTCCTTAGAAAACAATAGCTTTCTAAATTTTGTAATTTACTGTGGCAGCTGGCATTGCATTTTGTTATTTCTCTAAATTCTTTTTTGAAAATGAACATTCAGTATAAGATGGGGCAAGAAACTCACAAAATGTGATGAGTGGAATTTAAGGCTGGACAGCTGCTCTAGAGAATTTGATGACTGGAGAATTCTTGGAATTGATGTCCAAAAATAAATATTTCCATGTTATGGAAAAGATTGGGGAAATACCATATTTTTGGACCACAAGACGCACCTGACCATAAGATGCACCCAGTTTTCAGAGCAGAAAAACAAAAATATATATATATATATATTTAATACTGTATTTTGCACCAGCAACCAGTGGTGGCACTGCAGGGGAAATGGGCAGGCCAGACCAATTCACTGAGGAAGGAAGTGATAGTCTAGCCTAGCCTCTTGCTCTCCTTTCAACCAGGAAGCATGTTTTCCCCCTCCATTTTGTTCACGTGGAGTAGAGACAAAGGCATCAAGCCAGGTAAGTGAAACTCTTTCTTTTTAAGCACAGGTTTGGTTTCCCACTTAAATGCATTGGGAACATACAAACAGAAAACGTTTGAATACAAGAAATTTATTTCTAATGCATTTAAATGGGAAATTGTAATTTTTGCCCTTTAGTGGCCACTTGTTTTTCATATGTTTTCCCCCCCTGCCCCAACAGCTGAACAGCTGAGAGGCGGCAGTAGTAGTCTTCGGCCAGCTGCAGCTCTTGTAAAATATCCTTTTACAACAGCCACAGCTGGCCGAAGACCAGCATTTGGACTATAAGACGCACCCTCATTTTCTCCCCACTTTTGGGGGAGAAAAAGTGTGTCTTATGGTCCAAAAATACAGTAAATCCTGGCTTAATTCATCCTCTCTCAGGAACATGATACAAATCAAAGTAAAAACAGACAACAAAACATCTTGCCAATAAATAATGAGGATCTCAATGAAGGTGTGTATACCTCTAGACTGACTTCTTTGCTCCTGAATCTATGAAATGGAAAAATGCCATTATTTGTATTTGTTGCCTTGGCCAGTAAATGCAGTAGCATTTTGTCTCTTTGGTATCAATAATATGCATTTTTCTGCTTCCTCTCACTCTTTTTCTTTCTGCAAGTCTTTAGGTGAAAAGGTTAACAGACTTCTGTTTTGCACAAAAAAATGAGAGTTTTGCACAATATGCAAGTTTTGCACAAATTACATTAAATGTTATTTTTTGGAGGAAATCTGTTTCTTGATCCTGCAATAGAAACAGAAGCAGAGACTGTTTGAAGCGTGGCTTGTATGTTCTTCACTGCACAGAATTTAGACTATTGCCAATCACAAGATTTCTTCACATCCCTATAAAAGGCCTTGAATCTTGGAAATAGATTCCAAGTGACATCATGTTCACATGTTCAGTATGTCTTTATGATCAACCACTAGAATGGTCAAGTGCAAAGAACAGCCTGGAACATTTTTTTAATTCCTGCAGGGAAAACTGCCTTCCACAAAATCTCTTCAGCTACTCCACAGCAACTCCTGTCTTTGCATGGTACCTGTTTCCCCCCATTCATTAGCCATCAGTATCCCATCTGTAAAATGGGAGTAATTATGATCAAGGATAGCAGGGATATTGTGAGAGTGAACACAATGCTGAGAACAAAACTGCATGAAACAAAGCCTTTAGTAAAAATCTTTAAGGGCTGGAATGAGGATTAGAGACTAGATGGCTTTAGTGTACAGTGTAGATTAATTATTCATTTTCATTTATTAGACTTTAATGCCACTTTTCTCCCACCAGTGAGACTCAGTGAGTAAAGAAAACTCTTCTTGCAGTCTGACTACTTTCTTACATCTCATTACAATGAAGCACTTCCGAGAAGGAATTTTCAAGCTTAACACAACTTCCTTGTTTCTAGTTGAGTTCACAGGCAGAGTGCTAATCTTCCCTTAGCAAGTCCTCTGTAAATTGCACCAACTTCCTGCCTGAAAATCTAGTGTCCTGAGAAGACCACACATCCAACAAGCATCAAATGACTGACCCATTTTTAAAGATACAAACAACCCATCAAATGCTTGCAATCCATTAAGGTCCATACAATGTAGCATCAACATTTTTCATTATAAGCATGATATGAGCAACTCTGCTGTCATTTGCCACCCAGAGAGGCCGGGGGAGGTGAGTAAAAGATCCTGCCCCCCCATCCAAAGACCTGGGCCCAGAGAGAAGGAAAAGGCATCAGGAGAAAGACACAAGCTCAACTCTGCTGCCATTTGCCATCAAGAGAGGCCAGGGGGAGGTGAGTAAAGGATCATGCCCCCCGCCCCCATCAAAAGACCTGGGCCCAGAGAGAAGGAAAAGGCATCAGGAGAAAGACAGAATCCAACTCTGCTGCCATTTGCCAACCAGAGAGGCCAGGGAGAGGTGAGTAAAAGATCCTGCCCCCCCAATCCAAAGACCTGGGCCCAGAGAGAAGGAAAAGGCATCAGGAGAAAGACAGAAGCTCAACTCTGCTGCCATTTGCCATCCAGAGAGACCAGGGGGAGGTGAGTAAAAGATCCTGCCCCCCCATCCAAAGACCTGGGCCCAGAGAGAAGGAAAAGGCATCAGGAGAAAGACAGAAGGCCAACTCTGCTGCCATTTGCCATCCAGAGAGGCCAGGGGGAGGTGAGTAAAATATCTTGCCCCTCCCTCCCCATCCAAAGACCTGGGGCCAGAGAGAAGGACACCTCTGGAGATGCCCGGCCACCCCCAGGAGATACCATCCACAACCACCATAACAGCGAGGCCCAAGTCGGCGCCTTTGACCAACTCCTTGTGGCCGAAGGGTGGCGAGAGCTGCTGCATGCGTGCAAAGGATAAGTAATCGAACTGAAATAATATAATTGACTAAACATAGATGGCTTATAGCTACTGACATAGTGACTGTACAAGAAACTGACTTACACAGAGACTTGATATAGTGGACTTTTCTTTCTTTCTTTCTTTTTCTTCATTAATTAGTTCAACTTTTACTTTGATACTATGTGATAAACTGTGATATTGTGCATGGTAATACTTTGTTTTAAAACTGTTTAAACTGTGATAACATGTGTGATGGGAAGAGACTGGCATAGAGACCGGCAAGGCACGCCACAAAGTTTGCCAAGAGAACCGTATGGACCAAAACAAAAGGCAAAACAAGGGGATGCTCAGCACAGCAGATCTGAAAAGGGGGAGGGATACGAAAGGGGGCGGAGAAATACAGCGTTGCAGGGAACAATACTGCATAGGGACATGGAATGTGAGGTCTATGAATCAAGGAAAACTGGAAGTGGTTAAAAATGAGATGGAAAGAATAAGCATTGACATCCTGGGCATCAGTGAGTTAAAATGGACAGGGATGGGTGAATTCAGCTCTGGAAACCATCATATCTACTACTGTGGGCAAGAAAACCTCAGAAAAAACGGAGTAGCCAAAATTGTCAACAAAAGAGTGAGGAAAGCAGTAATGGGATACAATCTCAAAAATGATAGAATGATGTCAGTCAGAATCCATGGCAAACCTTTCAATATCACTGTAATCCAAGTCTATGCACCAACCACTAGTGCAGATGAAGCCACAGCTGACCAGTTCTATGAGGACCTACAACACCTCATAGAACAGACACCAAGAAATGATGTACACATTATCTTAGGAGACTGGAATGCCAAAGTAGGAAATCAAAAAGTAAATGGAATAACAGGCAAGTTTGGTCCTGGAACACAGAATGAAGCAGGGCAAAGATTGATAGAGTTCTGCCAAGAGAATGCACTAGACATAGCAAACACCCTCTTCCAGCAACACAAGAGGCGGCTTTACACATGGACATCACCAGATGGCCAGCATCGAAATCAGATTGATTACATACTCAGCAGGCAAAGATGGAGAACCTCCAATCAGTCAGCAAAAACAAGACCTGGAGCAGACTGTGGCTCACAACCTACTGATCGCAAAATTCAGGCTTAGACTAAAGAAAATGGGGAAAACAATTAGACCAGACAGATATCACCTACACAACATCCCTAAAGAATACACGGTGGAGGTCATGAACAGAATTAATGTCCTGTACCTTATAGACAGAGTACCAGAAGAATTATTGACAGAGACACAAGACATCATGCAGGAGGCAGCAAGAGAAACTATACCAAAAGAAAAGAAGCGTAAGAAAGCAAAGTGGTTGTCTGATGAAGGCCCTTAAAATAGTAGAGGAAAGAAGGAATGCAAAAGTCCAAGGAGAAAGGAAAAAATACAACCACCTAAATACAAAATTTCAAAGAAAAGCAAGGAGAGATAAGGAAAACTACCTGAACAAACAGTGCAAAGAAATGGAGGAAAACAACAAAAGAGGCAGGACTAGAGATCTTTTCAAAAAAATTAGGGAAATCAAAGGAACATTTAAAGATAAGGGACAAAGATGGAAATGAGTTAGCTGAAGTAGAAGAGATCAAAAAAGATGGCAAGAGTACACAGAGGAATTCTACAAAAAGGACCTCAACACTCCTGATAATAACAATAATGAGAAATTTGAACTTGAACCAGACATTCTGGAGAGTGAAGTCAGAAACGCCCTAAAGAGCACTGCAAACAGTAAAGCTAGTGGAAATGATGGTATCCCAGTTGAATTTTTCAAAGCCCTAAAAGATGATGGAATCAAACTACTGCATTCAATATGCCAGCAAATTTGGAAAACAAAACAGTGGCCACAGGATTGGAAAAGATCAGTGTATATTCCAATCCCAAAAAAAGGCAATGCCAAAGAATGCTCAAATTACCAAACAATTACGCTCATCCCACATGCCAGCAAGGTGATGCTCAAGATAATACAGGATAGACTTCAACAACATGTGGAGAGAGAACTACCAGAGGTGCAGGCTGGTTTCAGAAGAGGCAGGGAGACTAGAGACCACATTGCCAACATACGTTGGATCATGGAGAAAACAAAAGAATACCAGAAACATGTCTACTTTGGTTTTATCGACTACACCAATGCTTTTGACTCTGTGGACCACAACAAAATGTGGCAAGTAATTAAAGAGATGGGAATACCAGAACACCTCATATGCCTCATGAGAAATCTGTACACGAACCAAGAAGCAACAGTTAGGACAGAACACGGAATGACAGAGTGGTTTAGAATAGGAAAAGGAGTAAGACAAGGCTGCGTTTTATCACCCTACCTTTTTAACCTATACACAGAGCACATAATGCACAATGCAGGGATGGAGGAATCACAATATGGGATCAAAATTGCTTGGAGAAACATCAACAATTTGAGATATGCAGACGATACCACCCGAATGGCAGAAAGTGAGGAAGATTTAAAGAGGCTTCTGATTAGGTTGAAAGAAGAGAGTGCAAAAGCTGGCCTAACATCAAGAAAACCAAGATAACGGCAACAGGCCCTATCGGCACCTGGAAAGTAGATGGGGAAGAAGTAGAAGCAGTGACGGATTTTACTTTCTTGGGATCTAGGATCACTGCAGATGGTGACTGCAGCCATGAAATAAAGAGGCGACTGATTCTAGGGAGACAAGCCATGAGAAACCTGGGGAACATAGTGAAAAGTAGAGACATCACCTTGCAAACAAAAATCTGTATAGTCAAAGCAATGGTATTCCCGGTGGTAATGTATGGATGCGAGAGCTGGACCATTAGGAAGACTGAGCGCAGAAGAGTAGACGCCTTTGAGATGTGGTGTTGGAGGATAGTTTGGAGAGTACCGTGGACAGCGAGGAGAACAAATAGGTCAATCTTGAAAGAAATCAGTCCTGACTGCTCCTTAGAAGGTCAAATAGTAAAGATGAAGCTGAAGTACTTTGGACACCAAATGAGAAGAGAGGATTCACTTGAGAAAACCTTGATGCTGGGAAAGGTGGAGGGCAAAAGAAAAAGGGGACAGCCAGGGATGAGATGGCTAGATGGCATTGTGGACACAGCGGGCACCAAGCTGAGCGGGCTGAGGAGGATGGTGGAGAACAGGGGTGCCTGGAAATCAATGGTCCATGGGGTCGCAAGGGGTCGGAATCAACTGTGCGACTGAACAACAACAAAAGAGAAGTGAGGGTTTACCTTTCTAGTGTGATAGTGCTTTGGATGTTGGCGGTAAACTTGTAACAAAATGTTGTATAGAGAATGCTGTATGCTCAACCCATCACTTTTCTAATGAAAACGAGGACCTGAGGATGGGAAGAAAGTTAATTGAGAAAACCTCTCCCTGACAAACTTTCTAAAAAAAGTCTCTGCCCATTAGATAAAACAATAGATAGCCAAGTACAAGACAGATTTTTCTTGAATGTTCCTTTGAATACAGTTTGAAATATGGGAGACAGCCTGATGAATATTGAGCCTCCATCAGAGATTCCAAAAGGTTTTCCTTCCCTGAATTCCTCCTACTTGGAAAACCAGGATTCAGAACTTTCTCACTAGGGTTGCTAGTCAGATTTCCCTATCCCTGAGACTTCTGGGCCAAAAGCTGAGATTGCAGGGTTTGGTCATTTTGATATCACAGAGGGAAGCTCTCATGATGTCATACAGTTGGGTCTTTGCAATGTCACAGAGGAAAAACAGGCAAGGAATGGGAAGGAAGGAAGCACAGCACATAGGCAAAGTCTTTTGGGTAAGCCAATAAATCCTGGTGTGAGATGGAAATAAGGTTGATTTGGATACCCAGAATTCAAAGAATGCTTCAGTCAAATGTTTTTCTCCAATAATATTCAGTATGAGATGTGAGTTCTCAGCCGATACCTAGAAAACCTACTATACAGTATTAAAGCTTCCCGCACAATTGGAAAATCATTGACTTTCAGTCCACACTACTTTGACATAAAAGAGCTTTAAAAGAGTGTAGTACTCAAAACCATGTTGAAAACCCTACAATATTTGCCAGGCTCATGTTTCACGTCCATTGGCAGAAAACCAACAAATATACCTGGGTTTATATGCAATTAATTGAGATACTTAGATATTGATACAGATCTGGGGCCCAAACTGAGTCAGATGGGGCAGAAATCACTCAGACTGAATGATCAATGGCAGTGATGGTGAACCTTTTAGAGACTGGGTGTTCAAACTCAACAGGCTGCCATCCACACCACAGAAGGGGTGTGGTGAACTCTGTGCTGGGGGAGGGAGGAAGTGCTCCCATTGGGCTGCTGGGCAGAGGGGTGGGGCAAAATTTGTGCTGAGGGAGGGAGGAAGCGCTCTCATTAGGCTGCTGGGCAGAGGAGCAGGATAAACTCTGTGCAGGGATGACAGCATGCATGCCCAGAAAGAGGGCTCTCAATGCCCCCTCTGGCAAATGTGCTATAGGTTCACCACCACTTATCTATGAGAATCCCAAATTGGCTTCTAGGTCAGATAAGTGACAACCTTATCAAATAATTTTCCGGAATCATCATTGTCATTTTTGAAATCCTCACCTTCACAGGTACTGCAGCTCATCAGCATGGTGGTATTAAAATGCTTCTTTAAGCACTTCCGTATGAACTCAAATCTGATGCTCAGGCTAACAAAGTTGCAGGCAAAATGTCTTTCATCAGCAGTACCCAAAAGTTGCACTGTGTAATGGCTGTTGATTCTTCTTTTTAGCCTTACACACATCCATCCCAAGCTGGGCTTTTGATTCTTCTCTCTGCGTTTTGTGTTTATTACATCTTGAGGCATTTCAATCCCTGGTCCATTGTATATCTGCAATTTATGTCTAATGACAGCGATTGTTTCAAATTCTTTTCAAGATATTTAAAGTAGTTTAAAATGTTTTGTACCAACTTTTAATAATTTGTAATAATCAGCCAGAGAAAAGGGATTTACTCACTTTCAAGTGGGATTATCACGCAGCACTGATATTCTCATTGAAAGCAATCAAGTCTGTGCTGGCGTACAAAACAAAGCACCATTGTCTGGAAGGTAAAATTTAGAAGCCTTCTGTTATCACTTTCACAGCTGCTTCTGGGAGGAAAGAAAAATATATAAAATAGGTCCTCCTACCCACTATATTTCCCCTGCCCAGCAGAATAATGGGGCCCAGACATCAGGCTTATAGGATCTATTTCATTTTTCTTATTAAACAGCTATGGTGGTTCAGTGGTTAAGAAGCTCACCTTATTAGTTGGAAGGCTGGCAGGTCAAGACCCGAGTACTGCATGACGGATTGAGCACCCATCTCTGTCACAGCTTTTGGGAACATGAAAGGAGCCTCATTTGGCCGTTCCCTGAGTGGAGTTTCTTCCCCAAAAATTCTTTCAACCCAGAATAATTTCTCACACAAAATTATAATTATTAAACAGTGCTCAACTGCTGGTGCAAAGGATATTTACTCTGTATTACAAAATTTCCTTTTACATGTTGGAACTGAATTCAACTGAAATAGAACGCGAGAAGTTACTTCATATGAAAGAGCTACTTACTGATCTAGGACCTGTTTATTCAATGAGTCTACTCTAGCTGGATGTCTTGGAATTACCTCATAAATTTAAATATAATGAATCCAGCAGATAACCCATAGTTACAAACTAAAAAAAAAAGAAATTTATATTTAGTAGCAGTATACAGTATAGGTATCCCCCTTGACACCCAATGGGGTAAAAGAGGAAGCGAAGAACAAGAAGAAGAAGATATAGGTATCATACAAACTGATCTGCATGTGAATATTTGCTGGAAAAATTGGGGCCAAAGTGCTCCAAACTAGTTTGGAGGTGGCCTGAACCAATTTTTTCTATGGTTCATGCAAGTATGTGTATGTTTCCAGACAAGGAGGAACTGTGAATGGGAAGAACGAAGTGCTATTGTCTGGAATGGCACCATCAATTCTGGAATGTGGTGGACATCCAATACTAGCTAGTTTGTTTGTTTATTTGTTTGTTTCCTTCCTTCCCATGCACTTTCTCCTTGCCTGCTTCCATCCTGCCATTCTCCTCTAATTCATGGATTGCCTGGCTGGAAAGCTGCTAATGCAAACTTGTCAGTGACACGAAATAATGCAGGCAGGCCAAAAATACAATAGGCCCACTTGAATCAATGGGGATAGGACACACTAAATCCTCTTTGATTCAATAGACCTACTCTAGTGCAATGAAAGGGACTGCAGTGCCTTAATGATTAAGATGCTGAGCTTGATGGCTGGGAGATCAGCAGGTCAGCAGTTTGAGACCCAAATGCTGCATAATGGAGTGAACTCCCGTTGCCTGTCCTAGCTTCTGCCAGCCTAGCAGTTTGAAAGCAAGAAATTGCAAGTAGATAAATAGGGACCACTTTGGTGGGAAGATAACAGTGCTCTGTGCGCTCCAGCATCTAGTCATGCTTGCCACATGACCATGGAAACATCTCCATACACATAAAGCACTGGCTCTTTGCCTATAAGTGGAGATTAGCACCAAACCCCAGAGTTGGATATGACTGGCTTTTGAACAATGGCAACCTTTACCCTCTGCTTACTGCAATGTGCTATGCTGTTTTGAAAGGTTATGGCCATGGTTTAAAAGTTCATTTCCTTTTCCAGTCTGCTTTGCTTGTGCAGAATAAACCAGGAGAACTTAGAGCAAACCCACACAAACAAGCCTTGGAGAGGTTTCCTCTTCTTCCTTCTGTCCTTTTTCCAAAGATGGTCAATAAACAAATGTGACAGGTGGGTAAAACCTTCATTTGAACCATGGCATTTGAGAACAATTTTATGGCTACCATGGACTCAGTGGTGGGATTCAAAATTTCTTACTACTACTCTGTGGGCGTGGTATGGTGGGTTTTGCCAAGGGGAAAGCCCTGCATTGCACCCAAATTAGGCCTACTGTATCTCAAAACTTGGATGGGCAGGGCCAGCCAGAATTTCTGCTACTGGTTCTGGCAAACTGTTGTGTATTGAGGCACATTTGCAAGTAGTGCAAGGAGCGCTCTTGCAAGAGGAAAATGGCGGTTTCCCACCATTCTGATTAGAAGCCTAAAGTGATGTGAAACCCCTGCAAAAGGGTGCACTTGTTATGCTAATCCAAGCACTAGGATTGGTTACAGTTTTGGATTCTGTTCTCCATTGGTTGTAAGCTCATCTCTAAATGACTGTTAAATACAATCTGTTGCTGTTTGTTCATCGTTGTCTCGGACTTGTGCTTATAAGGGCCGGATATAACACAAACTGAGGCGAACCTGCTGATGCCCACCACTGCATGGACTGGCCAAATAACCCTTGAGAAGACAAGACTCATGGGGAAAAGGAAAAGCTGGGGGGAAAGGAAGATATTACATGAGATGGATTAACTAAATAAAGGAAACCGCAGCATTAAGTTTGCAAAATCTGAACTGTACTGTTAGGAATAAAAGCTTTGGGGAAGATTTTAATTCATTCATAGGGTCACCCCATGTCAGAAGCAACTTAATAAAATGTAACACCACAAATTCACACACACACACACACACACAATACCTTTTCCCATTTTGATAATGGGCAGTCTTTGCTTCATTGCCAATTGTATGAAGCTGCTTCGTATTCAGGGTAACTTTTGTTGTTCCCTGCATTGAAAGTGAATAATCTTAGACGTGGTACTATCTTTTATTCTAAGTAAAGTTTCTTTCACTTTAATTAAAAGCCACTCTCTCTTTTAATGGGGTTATCTTAAATCTCTGCTGTACAGGCAATGAGTGTCAAGCCGGATCCCAAAGAAATACAACTGTTGCTTAATGCAAACAGTAAAAGGTTCAGCAGTTCCAGAGATATGGTTCGGTTTGATTCATACACTGTGCCGAGTCTGCCTTTAAAAATTAGAAATATTCTCCTTACTTATGCAAGAGTAGGAGTAGGCAGAGAGGAAGGAAGGAGGGTGGGGAAGGTAGGTTGGTTTCCTTACTATGCCTTCATTGTGATTTACAAACAAAACAAATAAATTTCAAAAGCTTGTCTGGGTAGCTTCACTATGTGTACGAGCTCAGAAGTAACAGTGGAGTTTGTTGCTGTTCAGTTTCACAGTCGAGTTCACAACCCCATGGACCACGGCACCACAGGCTCCTCTGTCATCTTCCATCCTCCATAGTCCACCCAGATCCATGCTCACCATGTCAACGATGCTATCTAACCATATCGTCCTCTCCCATCCCCTTCTCCTTTTGCCTTCAATCTTTCCCAGCATCAGTGCCTTCTCCAGTGAGTCCTCTATTCTCAACTGGTGACCAAAGTACGTAAGCTTCATCTTCAGCATTTGTCCCTCCCAGGATCAGTCAGGGTTGATTTCCTTTAGGATTGACTGAGTTGGTCTCCAGGCAGTCCCAGCATCACTCAAATGTCTTCTCTAACACCACAGTTTGATTGTGTCTATTTTTCTGTGCTCAGCCTTCCTTATGGTCCAGTTCTCACAGCCATACATTAATACAGGGAAGACCATCGCTTTAATTGTGCAGATTTTAGTTGGAAAGGTGATGGCTCTACTTTTTATTATGCTGCCTAGGTTTGCCATAGCTTGCCTCCCAAGGAGTAAGTGGTTTTTTTAAATAAAAAAAAATCATTATTTCATGGCAGCAGAGTAGACCTCCTGAATCGCTGAGGATTTTCTGAGTCAATCTTTTCCATATTCAAAATTCAGTAGACATTCTCTAGAGCAACTTATTACACTTCTTCTTCTGCCATATCCAAATCTGAATATTGGTGATCCTCATGGCGATCAGCCATGAAGATTGTCCTGAGAATATAATGCAGTGGTCTTTCATCTGCTTTCAACATTGCAGCGTGACACCCATACCACTGATCCAGTTCCATGAGTCACTTTCTGGTCCTGAGCCCTTTTGACATGCAAAGTCATCCTCAGCCCCAGGCCAGTATTGATGAAGCTTCTGCCCTCCATCAAGAGGGATTCAAGTGGGATTTAATCCACTTGGGGACCATCACCCTTCCCTATGGACTTCGGCACTCAAGGCCATTAGTCCTCAGGGTTGTCAGGTTAGTTAACCAGCACCTGATGCTCAGTGTTGAGTCTACACTAGACAAAGGATTTCAGCTAACACATGTTGATATCGTCAACCTTGCATATTTCATAGCTACTGCTTGCTACTTTTTCTTGATACAACAGTATCAGTGGGGCAAAACCTGCTTTTTGGCATGGTACATTGAAAATACCACCCCAAAATGCTAGGCCATTTTGCACGGATTTGAGTAGACACTTTTAAAAGAAGGAACTAGGAGCTCAACAAACAAATAAAGTAAGCCAGTGAGAAATTCAATGAGCTCCTAAATGGTTTACAACCTTGTTTATTTTGCTGATTGTGTCTTCCAAAGGTCATCTGTCCGCATCACCCAATCTGCTCAAATGGTGATGCTCCAGGTGCCAATGCCGAGACTGGCAAGGAAGATTTCTTGGTAGTGGCAACCTCTTGCTGGAAGAACTGTGCCCGGTCCCTTCCCAGGATTTATTTAAAGAACAATGGGAAACCATTCTGCTCAAGGAAACATCTAAAAAGCTTTTCCCTCATCCAATTAGCTTCTGTTACTTAAATTTGCTTCAGCTAGGTTTCTATCCCTGCCCCCCCCCTCCATTCTTGGATACAATGCTCTGCAGTAGAGGTTAAGAATAATTTTATTTTTCATGATGATGCCCAGATGAGTAATTGTTTTTTAATTGTTTTTTAATTTTATACTAATGATTGTTGATGGTTTATCTGTTATGTATTTAGTTTTAGAAGCATAAATCACTCAGAGAGTGGAAGTACCTCCCAGGTGGGCAGTATATAAGTGTATTATATACATACATAGGCGGAAGGTCAGCAGTTCGATTCCCGAGTACTGCCAGATGGAATGAGCTCCCGTCTTTGTCCCAGCTCCTGCCAACCTAGCAGTTCGAAAGCAAGAAATTGCAAGTAGATAAATAGGGACCACTTCACTGGGAAGGAAGCAGCATTCCGTGCACTCCGGTTTCTAGTCATGCCTGCCACATGACCACAGAAACGTCTGCAGAAGCAGACAGTGCTGGCTCTTTGGTTTTGAAACAGAGATGAGCACTGAAACCTAGAATCGGCTACGATGGGCTTTCAAGCAAGGGAAACCTTTAACTTTACCTTTGCTCAAAAGCCTGTTGTGTCCAACTCTAGGGGGCAGTGCTGTTCTTCTCCATTTACAATCAAAGAGCCAGCATTTTTTGTGCCTGTAGATGTTTCTGTAAAAAGGTAAAGGTAAAGGTTTCCCTTGCTCGAAAGCCAGTCGTATCCGACTCTAGGGTGCAGTGCTCATCTCTGTTTCTAAGCCGAAGAGCCAGCGCTGTCTGCTTCTGCAGACGTTTCCGTGGTCATGTGGCAGGCATGACTAGACACCGGAGCGCACGGAACGCTGTTACCTTCCCACCGAAGTGGTCCCTATTTATCTACTTGCAATTTCTTGCTTTCAAACTGCTAGGTTGGCAGGAGCTGGGATGAAGACGGGAGCTCATTAAAGTTACCTTTCCCACCAAAGCGGTACCTATTTATCTATTTGCAATTTCTTTGCTCTTGAACTGCTAGGTTGGCAGGAGCTGGGACACTCCGTTGTGCAGTACTCAGGTCTTGAACTACTAACCTGCCAACCTCCCGGTCATCAAACTCAGCATCTTAGCCACTAAGCCACCACGGCCCATCCATCCATTCACCCTTGGGTTTTGAACTCTCATAAGTAATTGCTGAGAATTCCTTTTAAAAAGGAATTTCCAAACTCAGTTTTGTGGAACCACAACAGGGAAGAGATCTCATCTTTTGCCTCGGGCAGCACAAAGACCTGGGCAAGCTCTGATGCCTCACCGATAAACATGCTACATCTACAGAATTGCTTACCATAGTCAGATTTGATGAAAAGGCATAGAATCACCTAGAACCGTGATGGCCAACCTTGGCACTCCAGATTTTCTTGGTTTCAATTGCCAGAAGCCCAAGTCAGCACTCCTGCTGAACAGGGCTTTCTGGGAATTGAAGTTCAAGAACAGCTGGAGTGTCAAGGTTCGCCATCACT
This sequence comes from Bradypodion pumilum, assembly GCA_035047305.1. Taxonomy (NCBI): domain Eukaryota; kingdom Metazoa; phylum Chordata; class Lepidosauria; order Squamata; family Chamaeleonidae; genus Bradypodion; species Bradypodion pumilum. The sequence continues at coordinate 12,269,499 of JAWDJD010000001.1, read as the reverse complement.
GGCCTAGAATTGCCTGGAGAGGAAGAAATTATTGAGTATTATTTCTTTGTTCCAACACATACACAGTGTCTATAAAGGGGGACTGGAAAATGTGGCTAATTTAAAAAATGAAAGATCTAGAAAACAGAGCCTGGTCTATGCATTGCTAAATTAGCACAGCATACAGATAGTTTGTCTTGCAGCTCCGATTTCCATAAAGATTTCCTTTCTTTCATTCTTTCCTTTCTGTGCTTCAAATAATTTCAGAGTCACTCAAGACAGAGACCACGCATGCAACGGTAGAGAAAGTAAAGCCTTATCTATATGCATTACTTTGATTTCAAATTATTTTGAGCCTGGCTTTTATTGTACTCTATTGTTACATGCATAAATCTCAAAATGTAATACATTTTATACGAAATAGTCATAAAAATTTACAGCCAGTAACGTTTCCCCTGTCCCTTACAATGATATTCTACTAAAACCATTAAATGCTTCTCATTAATGCCCTTTAAATGATTGGGTAATGACCCACAATCGCTTGTAAGTGAACAACCATTAAAGAATTACCCATTCTTAGCATGCTTTTAAGTACAGTTTAAATACATGGGAGGCAACATGTAATATATTAAGGAAAGTATTAATTTTTTTTTAAAAAGGGAAAACAGGATCACTGCATACCAATGGGTAGGTGTGAAACTTTACCTTGCAACAGCTGTAGTTCTCGGGAAGCCATTATTATGATATCACGTTACACATACATTTTCCTTTGGTTCTTAATCGAGTTATACAGATTGTGTTAGTGAAAAGAACTATTAGAAATTAACCCAGACTGATGGTATAGCTCTCATTAAGCCAGGACAATATTATGCACACTAGCAAAGGAGGGAGAAAAGAAGATTTGGTATGTTTTGCATTTTAATATGAATGAATATCATTTGCATTTCCTGAACTAATAGGTGAACTGGGACTAGACACACAGGAGAAATTTGTTCTGCTGAGACATTTCTCTCTGACTCACACCTCCCAGATGGGACCATAGAGTTGAATACAACTTGCTTCTACGAATTCATGCATCTCTGAGCTCCTGAGAAGTTCTGAAAATGAAGTGGGGAAAGTTTGCATCCAACATTTGGAACCCATGTGACAAAAATTACAGTCTTCTGAAACATGCACTGCTGTGTCTTTGCCAGTGAATTTATATGTATAAGCAAACCGTGCATGCATTTGATAAGTGAGCACACATGCACAAAACCGTACGCTTTGAAAAAATGTGATCAAAATATCCATCTTGGAGAAAGTTTGTACTGTGGAACTCCCTGTGACAAGGAAATAATGTGGACAAATTTTTAAACCATTTCCAGAATGGTGTTGGCTGGGTAGCTCAGCGGTTTAGGTATTAGGAGTTTGAGTCCCCACTGTGACTCCAGAGAGAAGAGTCAGTCTTGAGTCCTGGTGGCACAGTGGTTAAACTACTGTACTGCAGCCAAAACATTGTGAGTTCGATCCTGATGGGGATCAAGGTCGGTTCAACCTTTCATCCTTCCAGGGTTGGTAAAATGAGTACCTAGCATGTTGAGGGATGGGAATGCTAATTACCTTGTGAAGCTCCCAATGAGTGCACTAAGTGCTATTGGAGCAGTATATTAGTATAATGCTATTGCTAATGAGAACTAGCAGAAGAAGGAAGGGAACATAGGCAAAAAAGCATAAATATCAACATTCCTAGCCAAACCCAGATTGTGGGATTCAATACTTGTATCTTATAATCATGTTTGACCCTCCAAACAAAATACGAGGTAGCTCTGGACAATTTGTACATTATGGCCAATTGCACTAATTGTGTAATTTTGTGTCAAAAGTTGATAATTTTGCAGAAAATGTTTTTTTCTGTGCAATGTACCTTCACTGCCAATGCAAAATGGTATCAGCAGGGTCACTACCCTCCTAACTGGTGAAGAGGGAACTGCTTCCATTCCTCCTCTTTGCCTGTGAGAATAAGTCAAATGAACATTTTCAACCCTTGTCTTGTATTTTCTGAAACAAATGTTGTGTGCATTAGGTTAGTATTTCCCCCAAGTGTAGAATGAGCAAAAAAGATGAGAGAGATCATTCTTTATGCTCTTTTTGTTATGTACCATTGTTTTCTGTGGTCCTTCGATGGAGAAAGGTTATTGTAACTCCAATTTTAAAAGTACATTGAATATTCTTGGAATCCCCCCCTCCATTTCATTATCCTGCTTGTCCCTTTTGCCCTCCCTAAAATGTATGGCAGCCAAATATGGAGATTATCTTAGCCTATATTATCCTAAATCTTTGGGCTACTTATCTCTCCAGCAGTTCCCACAAAGTTGAAAGGAGTAATCACCTATATTAGAGATGGTCTCAGCGGGGCTATAAAAGTCAAATTGGAAACCAGAACACGGCTCATCCTATCAGCCTTGAGGTAATTTGGTTTAATCACAAAAGGAGAAAACCGTCTAAACTTGGAATGATTTCCGGCCCAGCAGTGGCGATGGGGACCTGTTCCCTCAGGGGTTGGTGGAAGCAAATGAAGTCAGGCTGTGGGCCAAAACAAACTCTTTAACTTCTTGTGTGGGGAAAAAGAGCTCTTTAGAAATGCAACGTACTTGTACTTTTCACAGGCATGTCAAGCACTGATAGGTAAGAATCCTAACAAATGGCTGCAATTTCATTCAAAATGTAGTTGTTGCTATTGATTCTAATGTAACTGAATGCTTTCCTGATGGCACTTTGCATGAAGACTATGACCTACATCCTCGTCTTATTCCCAGAAACAATAGATCCCACTGGATTGACTGATGAGTGAGAAGACACCCCTTGCTAGTTAACAATGCACACTTTATTTGGGTGGTGGTGAGGTTGAATGTGTCAAGCTGAGAACAAGGTCATCAGGGGGGTAGACTCCATTACAAGTTTAGAATCTGATCAGCAGCAGTCATATTGGAATAGTTAAAGCTGAAACTCCAGAATGAGTTGTACCCAGTCATTACATTCAAGAAGAAACAGTCACATCAGAAGAAGACAAATAATTGTGGTAGTGGTGATGGTAAAGAAAATAATGAAAGGCAGCCACCGGGAAGCAGTAGTTAGTGCATGGTGATGTTGGCAAAGGATCTTGGACTAGATGAATCCTAATAAATTGGAGGTCATTTCAGTTCTTAATTTGAGAATAATGGGCTGAAATTTCATATGACTTAATATTGTGTTCTAAATCAGGGGTTCCCAACTTAAGCGCCAGCCAGATCCGGCTGGTGGCACCATTTCATGTGCCCCCGACCCCTCTAAGGGCATGCAAGAAACAAAATGGCCACCCCTTTGAAGATGTTGGGACAAAAAGGCAGGGCAAAATGGCCATCCAGTCCTTGAAGCTGACTGAGAGAGTGTGACCCAGCCCCTGGCTTGAAAAGGTTGGGAACCCCTGCTCTAAATGTTCTCTTCCCATAACAGAAGTGTTGGATAATCTTTGCAGAGTGGTGCAGCTAGTACGTCCCAAGGTTTAAGCCTGAATACTTTGAAATGCAAGCCCTTCTGAATTCCCCTTTTCTTTCCTCTTGGTTTCTTTTGAACAAATGCTGAGGCATAGCTTTAGTAGAAGGAAAAAATGTTTATTTACTAGGCTTGAGTTCAAATAGAGTTGCCAGGTAGATGGCAAAAACAATACAGCTGTCAACATCATTTTGGTTGCAATAAACAGAAAGAATAAATCTCCTAAGCAAATGATGGTTGCAAAGGGATATTGAGTTACAACCTTTCTGAAACTTACATATTTTTGAAACAGAAAGATACTGAACTAGGCTGAATGTCTTCTTCCCTTCTTTCTTCTTGGAGCAACCCTGTGAGTATGTCAGTTAGAGATGGAGGGATCAGTTTAGGTCACTGTTCATTGGGGAGTTAAACAAGGATCTCCTCAGCTCTGGTCTAACACTGTTCAGATTTGTGTGACCTCTCTGTCCAATCAGTTCATGAGAAAACATGAAGGGCTAAGCTGAAGCAGCCTGAAGGGCAACCAAATTGTATATTATGCTCCCACACGGGCCGATCAGATGTCTGTGGAAACATGGAGGACCCATTCTATGTTAGATATAATACCAAACTGCCATGAACTACATGTACCATGATGCATTGCCCTTATGACATCACCCAACCTTATTAAAGGACCCTACTTTCCCGCTTTCATGTTCAAGGAATGAAGAAGCAGACGAGTGAAGTAGTGAAATTCAGCTCTTTATTAGTGGGGTTTGAACACAGTTTGGATGGGGCAAAACTCGGACTTATATATACTATAAACAGTAACAGGAACAATAATACAACAAGCCAATTGGCTAACAGAGTGTGCACATTTTTCGATCCACTTATTTGCATAAGAATAGATATATGAGAAAAGATACATTCTGCTCCTGTCAGAAAACACAATTAACATAGGTAAAAACATAATCATTTAACCAGGATGGCAGTCTAGTTTCCCTTCTGGGTTGGACACTTGGCTGAGCTGGCTCAGGGGCTTGTAGGATGGGTGACCCAACTGGACTCAGGGATTGACTAGAGGGGGAGGATTGTAAACCCAAATTAAAGCCCCGTTTGTCAGATGGAGGAGCAGGGGATCGCTCAAAACCAAAATCTAATTCTGTGGATAAGAACATAAGAACAGCCTTGCTGGAACAGGCCACAGCCCATCCAGTCCAGCATTCTGTCTCACACAGTGGCTCACCATTTCCTTCAGGGTATTCCCAAGCAGATGCCTTCACCTGCTTAGGATTCCCTGGAAATGGCATTGAGAGATATCCTGCCTATCTCTCCGACCCCGAGGTTGTCCTTAAGTATCCATAATTATAGCCATTGATACCCGTGCCCTCCATGAACTTGTCTAATCCTTTCTTAAAGCTGTCAAGACTGACAGCTGTCACCACTTCTTCTGGCAGGGAGTTCCATAGACCAGTAATCCTCTGGGTGAAAAAGTACTTTCTCTTATTTGTTTGAGAACTAGTACCCAAAAGTTTCATGGAGTGTCCCCTAGTTCTAGTGTTATGCGATAGGGAAAACAGTTTTTCCTTCTCTACTTTGTCCACACCGTGCATGATTTTATAAACTTCAATCAGGTCACCTCTTAGACGCCTTCGTTCAAGAGTGAAAAGGCCCAACCATTGCAGCCTCAGATGGTAAGGAAGGTGTTCCAGTCCCCTAATCATTCTGGTTGCCCTCCTCTGCACTTTCTCCAGCTCCATAATATCCTTCTGGAGGTATGGTGACCAGAACTGTACACAGTATTCCAGATGGGGCCTCAACATAGATTTATAAAGAGGCAAAATGACACTTGCTGACTTATTTTCTAAACCCTTTCTAATGATCCCTAACATTGAGTTTGCTTTTTTCACTGCTGAGGCACACTGGGTTGACGCCTTCATTGAGCTGTCCACCAGGACACCAAGGTCCCTTTCCTGGTTTGTCGCAAAGAGTTCAGACCCCATCAGTTTATAAATGTAATTGGGGTTTTTTGCCCCAACATGCATCACTCTGCACTTACTAATGTTGAAGCTCATTTGCCACTGTTTTGCCCACTCCCCCAGTGTCGAGAGATCCCTCTGGAGCTCCTCACAATCTCTCACAGTTTTCACAACCCTGTATAATTTAGTGTCGTCAGCAAATTTGGCTACCTTGCTTTTTACTCCTACCTCTAGATCATTTATGAAGAGGTTGAAAAGCAGGGGTCCCAGTACTGAACCTTGGGGGACCCCACTCTTTACTTCCCTCCACTTGGAGAAGTGTCCATTTAGTGCTACCCTCTGTTTCCTGTCCCTTAGCCAGTTGCTGATCCAGGACAAGACCTGTCCCTTTATTCCATGACTGGTAAGTTTATTCAAGAGCCTTTGGTGTGGGACCTTGTCAAAAGCCTTCTGAAAGTCCAGATAAACAATGTCAACTGGATCCCCCTTATCCACATGCTTGTTGACACTCTCAAAAAATTCCAACAGATTAGTGAGGCATGATTTGCCCTTGCAAAAGCCATGTTGGCTCTCCTTTAGCAGCGCCTTCTCTTCTATGTGCATATTCATTCTATCTTTTAGGATGGTTTCCATCACTTTAGCTGGGACACATGTCAAACTGACAGGTTGGTAATTTCCTGGATCACCCCTGGATCCTTTTATGAAAATTGGTGTTACATTCGCTACCTTCCAGTCATCAGGCACAAAGCCTGATTTGAGGGAAAGATTATATATTTTGGCTAGGAGATCAGCAATTTCCCTGAGAACTCGTGGATGGATGCCATCTGGTCCTGGTGATTTGTTAGTGTTTAGTTTAACAAGACATGCAAGGACCTCCTCCCTGGTTATTTCTATCTGGCTTAATTCTTCGCTTTCCCTCCCTACGAAGATAGGCTGTTTTCGGCATGTGGCCTCTGTCTTCTTCAGTGAATACTGAAGCAAAGAATTCATTGAGTCTCTCTGCAATCTCTGTTTCCTCTTTAATAACCCCTTGCCTTCCATTGTCATCTAATGGTCCAATGGCCTTCCTAGTTGGGTTCTTACTTCTAATGTACTTAAAGAAGTCTTTGTTATTTCTCTGAGTATTTTTAGCAATACGCTCCTCAAAGTCTTGCTTTGCTTTCCTGATTGCTGCCTTGCATTTGTTCTACCAGAATTTATGTTGCTGCCTGCTGTCCTCATTCGGACAAGCCTTCCATCTTCTAAATGAGCTTTTCTTGCTCTTGATCACTTCCCGAACAGCTCCTGTAAGCCACATTGGAGTCCTCTTGGACCTGGCAGTGCTCTTTTTCCTTTTGGGTATGCATTCCAATTGAGCCTCTGTTATTGTTTTTGTAAACAGCCTCCATGCCTCTTGGAGTGTTTGGACTCTCTCAATTTTCCCTTTCAGCTTCTTTTTTTTTACTAGTTTCCTCAACTTTGGGAAATTTCCTTTTTGAAAATTTAAGGTCTCTGTGTTAGATTTTATCAGTGACTTGTGGTCTATGATCAAGTTAAACATAATTGAGTTGTGGTCACTGTTCTCTATTGGATCAGTCACATTAACATCTTGCACCAGATCCTGAGTATTACTCAGGATCAAGTCAAGGATTCTTGTACCTCTAGTTGGGTCTTCAACCATCTGTCCTAGGGAACAATCATTTAGCATATCTAGGAACTTTATCTCTTTATCATGTGCTGAACAACAGTTCACCCAGTCTATGTGAGGGTAATTGAAGTCCCCCATTATAACCAGGCTTCCCTTCTTGGATGCCTCCTTTACAACATTCTCCAACTGCCAGTCTTCCTCAAGAGTTTGGGTCGGAGGCCGATAGTATATGCCTACTGTTAGATCATCCTTGTGGCCTGGTACTCTTACCCACAGAGCTTCTAATGGTGACTCCAAATCACCTAGATATTCCAATTCATACGATTTTATCACTTCTTTGACATACAAGGCTACACCACCTCCCGTTTGCCCCTTCCTATCCTTCCTGTACAGTTTGTAGCCTGGGATAACTGTATCCCATTGGTTATCATCCGTCCACCAGGTTTCAGTGCTACCAATAATATCAATATTCTTATCTATTGCTAAGTATTCCAGCTCCCCTATTTTGTTCCGGAGGCTTCTGGCATTTGTATACAAGCATTTATATATGCTTTTCTGACACAGTCTTTTGTGTCCAGTTGCATTGTTAGACTGCCTCTTGCATCCTTCTGCTAGAATGCTAGTGACTAGCTCCTCGCTCTGCTCAGTAATTTTTGCATCCTCCTCACTACTCAAGTACACACTTTCCTGAACCGGATGCTGCCCAGCTCCTGTCGGCTTTCCCCCAGTTATCAGTTTAAAAGCTGCTCTGAATAAGATAACTCAGGGTCTCTCCTGTGTGTACTAAGAGTGGAGGGCGACTCCAAACAAAATTGGTCATCATCAAAAAAGGAATCCAGAGTGCTAGACTGGGACAGTGTAGGGGTACACCTGGCTGGAATAGGGGAGCATTCCAAAAATTACCCTTGAAATCGGTTCCTAAAAGACACTTCTGGGTCAATGTTGGCTGGCTACTGACTATTACCTCTGCCCCCTGGGTTTAAACAGGTGGGGGCCAAACCTAGCTTTGAGTGTATGTATTCACCTTGTGGGTCCAGTACTCTGGGTCTCAATTGATCCACGTGCCTCTTCCAGATCAGACCAGTGGCTGTTTTGATTCTGTAAGAAACAGGAGCAGTTTGATCGATCACAAACCCAGGCATTCATGTAAGGCCACCAGCTGCATAATTGTGGCAATGTACAGGGTCTCCGGATGAGAAACCCTTCTGGTGTTGGATTGCTATATTTGTGTCTTTGTCCTCTACCCTAGAGGGATCCAATCTTTCCAGCAAGGATGACAGTTTCCATCGCTGGAGCAATTCAGCAGGGGACAGCCCTGAGGCAAGGGGGATGAGCCTATATGTGAAAAGAAACTGGCATAACTGGAGCTCCAAATGCCCTTCACACATACACTGAAACGCGTCTTTAGTTGTGCGCACCTGCCGCTCTACCTGGCCATTGGTGGCTGGGTGGAATGGGGCAGCAGTGATGTGCCTAATTGCATTCCTTTCCATGAAGGATTAGAATTCTGCAGATGTGAACATGGACGTGTTGTTGGACACCAGCACATCTGGAAGTCCAAATGCTGCAAACAGCCTTCTTAGGTGCATTATCATGGTGGCTGAAGTGGTATTAGGGACCCTAATCACTTCCAGCCACTTAGAGAATGAATCCACAACCAACAAAAATAGGGCACCCCTAAATGGACCTGCAAAATCTATGTGCAACCTGGACCACGGGCCCCAAGCAGAATCCCATTCCCGAGAGGAAAGGTGAGATTGCTCTGGGTGAGAGGATTGACAACTGGCACAAGTGCCGACCATTTTGTTCTATGTCTTGGTCCAGTTGAGGGCAAGGGCTTTGGAATGGACAATTCCCAGGTGACTTGTGTGAAGTAGATGTAAAACTTTCTTCTTGAGAGTGACAGGAATGACCACCCGCTGGCCCCATAGAAGGCAACCTTGTACCACTGACAGTTCCAAATGCTTACGGTGGAATGTTCTGAATTCCTCAGCTAGAGGAGATACAGGCAGCCTTTTTGTACTCAAGACGTTACTTTAGTCAATGTTACATCCTTGGCCGTAGCCTTGGCTATATCTGAGGGGATGACTAAGGGCGAGTCGAAAGCCTCAATCATAAGGACCTGGTGGTCACTTTCGATCTCGCAGTTGGCTTCCCCGACCCCTGGCAGTGGAGAACGTGACATGGAATCAGCATGGCTGATGTTCTTGCCAGACCTTTGTGCACCAAAGTAAAATTGTATGCATTTAGGAAAATTGCCCAATGCAACATCCTTGGGGATAGAATTTGAGGTGGGGGCTTCCTGTTCACAAAGATTCCAAGGAGGGGCTTGTGGTCAGTTACGATGGTAAAAGGCCTTACGTAAAGGTAATCGTGGAATTTCTTAGTGCCAGCCACGATTGCCAATGCCTACCTGTCCGTCTGAGCATAATTTTTCTCAGGCTTTGAGAGTGAACGGGAATAGAATGCTACAGGGGCTTCCCTCCCGTCATTTAGTACATGGCATAACACAGCTCCCACCCCTACAGGGGATGCATCACACACAAGTACAACTTCCTTGTTAGGATCAAAATGAGTTAATACAGCATCCAAAAATAGCAGCCTTTTGAGTTCTAGGAATGCTTTCTCCTGGCAACGGCCCCACTGCCAAACAGTATCTTTCTTAAGAAGTCGATGTAATGGTTTGGCAACTGAGGCTTTGCGATGGAGAAAAACGTGATAGAAGTTTAACAATCCTAGAAATGATTGCGTTTTGGCCTGGGTGCATTTTGCACGGCCGCCACCTTGGAGTCAGGGGCCATGATACCTTGGGGTGTAATTCGGTGCCCCAGGAACTCCACTTCCTGTGCCAAAAACACACATTTGTCTCTTCTGAGATGTAGACTGGCACTCTCAAAACGTGAGAGGACTCGATCGAGCCTGGCCGCTAGTTCGACGGTGTCCTTAGCAGTGATCAGGACATCATCAAAATATGGCAGGACACAGGGCAAACCTTTTAAAATATGTTCTACAAGTGATTGAAATATTCCGGGGGCCGTATTCAGCCCGAATTGTAGTCTAGTTACCTTAAATGCCCCCTATGCATTACTATGGTCTGGGCTATGGCAGCAGCAGGAGACACAGTCAATTGTTGGTAAGCCTGGGCAAGGTTAAGTTTTGTGAAGCAATTTCCTCCATGCAAGGATGCAAGAAGGTGGCTTACCACGGGCACAGGATATGCGTTCAGGCGAATAGCTTTATTGATGGTCCACTTGTAGTCAGCGCATATCCTGACCTCCCCGTTACTTTTCAAAGCAGTCACTATTGGTGTCTCCCACTCTGCGGAGTCCACTGGCACTAGGATGCCCTGCCCCACCAGTTTGTCCAGCTCGGCTTCTATCTTCTCCTTTAAAGCAAAGGGTACCCGGCGTGGCTTCATCCGGATGGGCTGGATGGTTGGGTCAAGCTCAACGTCCACAGGGGGTCCTTTGTATAACCCTAGACCTTTTTTGAACACCTCAGGATGTGCAGCACAAACATCCAGTATTGGGTCTGCATCTATTGCGTGGATGCCAGAAAGCTGGATTCCCAGGGGCCTAAACCATTGGGTCCCAATAAGACAATTAGTGCCCTGCTTAACTACAACCAATGGCAAGGAGGTGCAAATGTTTTTGAATTTGACCAAGAAATTTTCCACCCCCAGGACCAGAATCTGGCAACCTTGCACATCCTGGAGGGAAGTTTTAAAAGATTTGAGCTTGGGTCGAGAGGCAGGGGGAATTCTCAAAAACTCCCGCTGTGGCATTATGGAAAAGGTAGTACCTGAATCCTCCTCCATCTTGAAGGAGACGTCCTGCAGGCTCAGGTCTGTGAAGAAACGCTTGCTGACGATGCCCACTTAGCATGGCTCAGGCTCTGGTGACACTTTGGCAATGGATGTTTTGTGGTGATGACTCTTCTTGGACTCAGGTGCTGGAGTTCTTTGCTTTCGCTGTCGGCATACTTTAGCAATGTGCCCTCTTTGTCCGCAGTTGTGGCATTCTGCAGTGTGGAAGGGGCACTTCCTGCGGTCATGCCGGGCTCCGCAGTCATCACACTTGCAAAGGAATTTCTTCTCCCGATCGTCACGGTGCTTTCGGTACTTTCGTTGGACTGCTCAGACTTCTCCCTCTGTGTCGCTGGACTCTGATGAAGAGGTGGAACCAGGCAATGCTGAGGAGGATGAAGATGAATTTTGCTGAGCTTGCACAGCTGTGTCGTTGGCACTGGTGGTGGAGTGGCAATGCTGGAAAAGCTTGATGCCAGACCGTGCGGCCTCAGACGCTACCGCCTCTTCTAGGACAGCCTTGAATGTTAGCGTCTTCCTGATCATGAGGCAACATTGAGCATCTTCGTCCCTCATGCTGAGGGTCAGAGTCCCTAAATGTAAGACCAATGTGCTCAAGTGGGGGCTGCTGGTAGACAACGACACACTGGTCTGCCAATTTCTATTGGAAACTTGTACTGATGAGGATTTAATTTAGGCCAATTTTGGCTGTTCAAAGTTTGATCTGGACACAAAATAAGAAAAAAGAAGCTGTTACTTTCAATTAAGGCAGACATTTTATTTTCACTACAGTGAACTGGTAGTCAGAGAAAGACAATGATGTTTTTTTTAAAGGGAAGGAGTTTCTGAGAGAGAGATGAAAAGCATTTTCTAGTATTTCAGAAATCCACAGCAAATGGGCTCTTTGCCAAATCAGAATTGAAACTAGTCTGCATATTACACTATTTGCCTTAGAAGAAATTAATTTTCAGCCAGAAGCAGATAGGCTTATTTAATATTTATCTTTAGCTGCAGGGAGATGAATCTATTATTTTATAAGTTTATTTTGAGGGTGTTTCCCCTTTCTCTCTCCTTCTCATACCACAGGCTTCTCATTTCTCAGGTTCCTGCAGGAGGCGCTGAACCCTTGATGGTGTCAGGGTTAAGAAATCTGAAAGGTGTTGCTAATATGAGTATTAAATTCTCAGCTGTATTTTTTAAAATCTCTACCTGTTAAAAATGTTCAAGGTGATCAGTAGTTTGATAAGTTTGATTGGAGGAATAGAAAGGCAACAATATATTCCTAACACCCTGCTGTTCTCAATGCTATTAGCCATAAAGTTCAGGTAAATTAAATGAAAACTATATTAATGTGATTCACGTAGTATCAATGAAAGTCTGAACTGTATAGTGAAGTCAGCACAAAGCAAAATTCAATGGGGACAGAACCTATACTTGCTGCTATTCAACCTGCAAAATATGGGGAGTCCAATCATTAGGTAAAGTTCACCCTTCCTCGAAAGCCAGTCGTATCCAACTCTAGGGTTCAGTGCTCATCACTGTTTATAACCAAAGAGCCAGTGTTGTCTGCATCTGCAAACGTTTCTGTGGACATGTGGCAGGCATGCCTAACACCGAGGTGCACACACGGTCTACCTTCCCACCGAAGTGGTCTCTATTTATTTACTTGCAATTTCTTGCTTTCGACCTGCTAGGTTGGCAGGAGCTGTGACAGAGGCGAGAATTCACTTTGTCATGCAGTATCTGGGAATTGAACTCCAACCTTCCAGTCAGTGACTTCAGCATCTTAACCACTTGAGTCACTGCAGTCTAATCATTAGCTATGATTAACCTGGCTAGGTTTTAAACATCCTTCCTTGATATCTGTTATACTGAAATTTCCTGGAAAGCAGGGGTGTGAAAAATCTATCATTTCTGTTGTACTTCTCAACATCCTACTGGTATTCTTGTCTGGTAATCCTGTTCTGCCATAAATTGTGCAATTTTTATTTCTTCCCTTTCAAACCTGGGATAAAAGGGGGATAGTAATCAAGTTTTTCCATTTGTTGTGCCAATATTGGCCCCTTGTTACCCTCCTTATTAACATTACCCTCCTTACCTTCTTCCAGATATTTTGGAGAGTGTAATGTAACAGATAGTATTAGACCTCATGAGAACTGGGTTCAACTCCCTATTTGGTTGTGAAAACTTACTGGGTGTACTGGGAGGTAAAACCAATGTTTAAAAATTTCATTTATCTTGACAACCCTGTTAGGGTCACTGGAGCTCTGGTAGCGCAGTGGTTAAACTGCTGTACTGCAGCCCAAAACATTGTGAGTTCGATCCTGACCAGGACTCAAGATTGACTCTGCCTTCCATCCTTCTGAAGTTGGTAAAATGAGTACCCAGCATGTTGGGGGCAAAATGCTAATTAACTTGTGAACCACCCAGAGAGTGCACTAAATGCTATGGTAAAGAGGTAAAGGTTTCCCTTGCTCGAAAGCCAGCCGTATCTGACTCTAGGGTGCAGTGCTCATCTCTGTTTCTAAGCCGAAGAGCCAGCGCTGTCTGCTTCTGCAGACGTTTCCGTGGTCATGTGGCAGGCATGACTAGACACCGGAGCGCACGGAACGCTGTTACCTTCCCACCGAAGTGGTCCCTATTTATCTATTTGCAATTTCTTGCTTTCGAACTGCTAGGTTGGCAGGAGCTAGGATGAAGACGGGAGCTCATTTCCGTCTTGCAGTACTTCTTAGCGACTTGAGCCACTGCAGTACTATGCTATGGGGAGGTATATAAATCTAGTTGTTATTGCTAATTGCTATATGTTTGAAGTGGTTTTTTTGAGAATCCCCTGGACTGCAAGGAGAGGAACCTACAGATCTGAGCTGATTAACTTGTCCATTAAGCAGAAGAAAGTCTACAGTTTTCAAAAGTAGAATCACACTCTTTCCATACCTTCTTCTTAGGGATATCTTTCAGAAATCAGGATAATAATATTGTAGAAAAAATATTAAGGAGACCTTGATCCTATGTAGAAGCCGCCATCATCATCATCATCATCATCATCATCATCATGGGGGCTGTGTTGGTTGAGTTGTTAAGAAGTTCACCTTTTTAGCAGGAAGGCTGGCAAGTCGGCAGTTCAAGACCCGGGTACTGCATGATGGTTTGAGTGCCTGTCTCTGTCCTAGCTCTTGGGGATATGAGCAGAGTTTCTCCATCAAAAATTCCTTTCAACCCAGAATAAATTCTGACACATAATAATAATAATAATAATAATAATAATAATAATAATAATAATAATAATAATAATAATAATAATAATAATAATAATAATAATAATAATAATAATAATAATAATAATAATAATAATAATAATAATAATAATAATAAGCATCATCATCATCATCATCATCATCATCATCATCATCATCATCATCATCATCATCATCATCACAGAAATGGAACTTGAGTTCTCCCCCCCCCCTTTAAAGCTTGGTCTTATTCAGGGTTTACAGGGTGGGCAGAAAGCCCAAAATGTCATTTGAGAAGCAATATCATGGAATACTTACATTGAAATTTCTGCCAATTTCTCAATACTCTTTGTGGGCAAAACTTTGGTTAGACCCTCCTTTCTTCTCTCACCTCCCCTGCTCTGCCTCTTCCAATACTTAAAGATATTTCCAAGGACCAACTTTACCCCCAATGACTTAATCATCATTCAGTGCCAGTCAGTAACCATGTGGTACTAATTTAAATTACTATAGCAATGGGCAAGACTCTTTCCAGAAATTAATAAATGCAATTTATAAGGAATGTTAAGTAGCAACTAACAATTTAATGCTTTGTGAGTTTCAGCCAAACTGATTAAATAATTACAGGGGATTTCTAGGGGTTGCAGGCAAAGCTTTACTATTAAAACAGAACAATAGTCAGGAGATTGTCGGTGTTTGATTAGACAATAAGTGTGATTATTACCCAAAACCATGTTAAAATAATATAGTTTAAACTCCAACAAGGGGACAACTTTAAAATGTACTCCATCTTAGCCACAACACATTATTGAGGATATACTTCTACAGTAGCAATGGGCTAGTATATAAATGTGAGAATGAAACACCCTTGACAAAAAGCATCATAAACATGTGGTAACATGCTTTGGCCCAGTTCTTGTTGTAGAGTACTAAATACCAGGTAAAATTCCCATTCGCTGTGCAGTACAAGTGCCGAGTCCCACAGAAGATAATAGCTACAAGTCTCCCTCTTTTTCACAACATTTGTAGGAGAAATAATAAAACATGATTCTTTACTTACAGCTGCTTGGTATTACAGTTGTATGCGTGCTGCTTTCCTTATTGCATGCTCCCAATACCCAACTGAACAGTTCAACAGCAATAAAACAAGTGACACCAACTAGCAAAGAGAGGGAAAGAATACAGAATAGAGAGAGGTGAAGCCGTCTTTGAATTCCTGCCTCAAGCACAGGGTTGGACTCTACGGCCTCACAGGCCTCTTTTAATTAAATTATTCTATGATTCTATCTATTCTATTATAGAATCAAGGCCAAGGTCTCTCTTCCTTAAAAAAACCAGTTGTATTTGACTCAATGTGTGTGTGTGTGTGTGTGCTCCATTTACAGCCATAGAACCAACACTGTATGTCAGGGCCGACATCAGAAATTTCCGGGCCCGGTACGCACACCCCCCACACACACACATTTTGGCCATGCCTCCATGGTTTCTGTGCATGCGTGGTCTGTTTGCGCATGCATACATTGGTGGTTTCCCGGTGCTGCCATGCCCCCGTGGTTTTCTGCACATGCATGGTCTTGTTTGCGCATGTGCACATCATTTGTTTCCCGGCACCGATGGGCCCCCGTCATCTCTGGGCCCAAGATGGGAGTCCTACTTATCCCCCCCCCCCCCCGGCAATTGTGGCACTGCTGTCTCTGTCTGCAGATGTTTCTGTGGTCATGTGGCAGGACACCAAAGTGCAAGCTACCTTTCCCACTGAAGTGGTACCTATTTATCTACCTGCGATTTCTTCCTTCCAAACTCTAGTTTGGCAGGACCTGGGGCAGGTGATGGGCACTCACTCCATCCCACAACACTCAAGTTTTGTACTGCTGACCTGCTGACCTTCTGGTCATCAAACTCAGTATCTTAACCACTAAGTCACTAGCATTTTATAAATAAGCAGTTCAGAATCAAGCTGCCGGCTGTGGGTTTTTCTGAGGAGTGGGACCCAGAGGCTGGGCCAGGACCAGGGCAGGCGGGAGACAAACCAGATGCCGGCTCATTGGCCATAGTGTGAAAGGGGGACACACACTCAGCCCTCTTGTGAGTTGGGCATAACCTCTCCTCCCCCCCCCCCTTTACTCCACTTGTCCTTCTTTCCAGGCCAGGAAAGTGCCTCTCACTCCACCCAACTACAGGCAGCATGCGAAGTTATAAATATAACACCAACATTTTAATCCCCAGCAGAAGCTGGCTATAGTGGCAAGCAGCTTGATTGAAACTGAATCCAGGCAACAATTCTGGAGGAAGAACGGGGAGTAGACAAAATGGTACAATCTCCCCTTGTGTCGTTTTTGCATAAAAGCCCAAGCCACTAGACTTTGTTCCATTTTGAAAGAAATCCTGTATTTAAATGTAGATTTTTGCTTACGATAACTATTCTGTATGGTCCTTTTTAACCCTGTATTCGATTACAAAGACAGGTTGAATGTAAAAGGCAAAAGTGGTTGTGCTGATCAATAACTCATAGTAGGATAATAATGTTATTTAGCTGCCACAACCTGGGAATGGAGGAAGAAAGGAAAGAAAGGGAAAAAATGAAAAATAGTAACTGTGGGCAACTGCTTTATAAAAGATATTTTAGAAAGCAGAGGAGAAAGAGACTAGATCTTAAAAATGAGGACATAAGTGTGGGCCTTTTATTTACAAACCTTTATTGGCATGGAAAAGTAAATTCAAGGATTACCATAACTGTTAAAAACTTTATCTAAGAATGGCCGTGTCACGTGAATTAACATGTGCACGTGTTTTGCCGCTCATCCACCCCAAGGTGGCAACCACCCAGAGGCCTCGGTGTTCTGGGGAGGAGCCCATGCTCTATAAGAGCATGTCTCCTTCCTGCTTCACCCTCTCTCTTCTTCTTCATAATCAGGCAAAAGCACATGTGTCTGAGCTTCCTCGTGTGATGCACGTGGAATAAATCTCTATGAATAGAGAGCCTTGGAGTAATGGTGTCTAAGCGTCATGCTTCTTCTGCTTCAGGCGTGGGCGTGGAGAAGAGAACTTCACCGCATCCTGCACGGGATTCAGTATCCACATTTTCAGTTATTCACGAAACTAAATCAATCCTGACTGCTTCTTGGAAGGACAGATATTGAATCTCAAATACTTTGGCTAACAAATGAGAAGAGAGGATACCCTGGAGGAGGCCCTGATGCTGGGAAAGATTGAAGGCAAAAGGAGAAGGGATCAGCAGAGGATTAGATGATTAGACAGCTTTGTTGACGTGGTGGGCATGGATCTTGGCAGACTCCCAAGGATGGTGTATGATAGAGGAGCCTGTGGTGCTATGGTCCATGTGGCCATGAAGGGTTGGATTCAACTGTGGGACTGAACAACATACATATAATTAATATTATCACTGAAACTGCTCAGTGTGTTAAATTTCAAATGTCTTTCTTTCTTTCTTTCTTTCACAACAACAACAACAAAATCAGAAGCCAGTCCTTCATTTTAACTACGAAGCAACACAAGATGAAGCTGACTCTTTATTCTAGTGAGTGGAGTTTGTAAAGTACTTAAGATGTTTGCAAGAGGTCTATAAATGTCACTTGCATGTATATGACCCTGCTGGCTTAGTATTCCTGCAAGCAACACACGGAACATCTTTAAGAAAATGTATATGCATTTTAAGGGACTTCTACTCACACTGGAAAGTTGGATGATTCATAGATTCAACTTTACAGTGTTTTTGTTATTCTGAGCCTGTAACCTCAGAGAGCTTCTGGTGAATGAAAACCGTGGCTTCTACAGGCTTTGCTACCATGCTAACTCTTTAGGGGTGTTTATTCTTCAAAGCTTTTACGGATAGTACCAACACTTTTTTTGCTATTTCATTTGTTTGTGCAGGTCTTCTCTGCTGACATTTATGGAACAAGCAGAAGAAGTGCTAAAGACCAGATCAAAAGAGCAGTAGGTTGCGAAAAAGAATTCAGAAGAGGACATACATTTGCATGATATCTACATATTCATCCATCCATCCATCCATCCATCCATCCATTCATAGTATTTATATCCTGCCCGGCTTAGTGAAAACACCATTCTGGGCAGCCAGGTACAGCAATGATCTCAACAAACTAATCCAAGGCTCAAACAAACAATAACCTACTCTCTTAAACCACAGAATAACAATTAATGAAAATAAATTAACAATAAGATGCCAATAAGATGGCATGAACTTTTGGGAATACTGTAGTAGCTGTGTTTTTTAATTTAATTTAATTTAATTTAATTTAATTTAATTGTCACATTTATATACCGCTCACTCGGCCAAAGCCAACTCAGGGCGGTTCACAATAAAAATTAAAAAACACATGTTAGAAACAGTTAAAACTACCCACCCCCTAAAAACAAGGGCTGCAGGATCCAAAGGCACCATGGGGAAGAGTTCTTCTACACCAACCACCCAATGGAGGTTACCCTTCCACCTGCACCCCACACTTGACCCGCCAGCCAGGTTTTAAGTTCTTTTCTGAAAGGCAGCAATTCCGTCCGGAGACGTAGCTCTGTTGGCAGGAGGTTCCAGAGGGCCGGCGCAGACACGGAGAAGGCTCTCCTCCTTGTGCCAGAGAGGCGAGCCCCTCTGGCTGATGGAACAATTAGAGAGCCCCTCCGGTCCACTCTGGTTGGACGGACAGACGTCCTCAGGGTGATGCGGTCTCTTAGGTAACCCGGCCCACTACCATATAGGGCTTTAAAGGTCAAAACCAGCACCTTGAATTGCACCCGGAGACAAACTAGCAACCAGTGCAGCTCCCGGAGCAGTGGCAAAGCACGGGCATAATGCCCACACCCCATCACCACCCTGGCTGCCGCATTCTGGACCAGCTGTAGCCTCCGAATGGTCGTCAAGGGCAGCCCCATGTAGAGCGCATTGCAATAATCTAGTCTGGAGGTGACCAGAGCGTGAGTGACCATGAGCAAGGAGTCCCGGTCCAGGAGTGGGCGCAACTGGCGAATCACCCGAAGTTGGGCGAAAGCCCTCCTGGTCACAGCCGCCACCTGTTCTTCTAGCAGTAGCCGCGAATCCAGGAGGACCCACAAGTTGCGCACCGGGTCTGTCTGGGGCAAAATAGCCCCATCCAGAACCAAAGATGGTAGCTCCCGGGTTAACGCAGGACCCCTTATCCATAGCCACTCAGTCTTGCTGGGATTCAGTTGTAGCCCGTTAGCCCCCATCCAGACCCCAACAGCTT
The DNA here is from genome assembly GCA_035047305.1 of Bradypodion pumilum. Classification (NCBI taxonomy): domain Eukaryota; kingdom Metazoa; phylum Chordata; class Lepidosauria; order Squamata; family Chamaeleonidae; genus Bradypodion; species Bradypodion pumilum. Next base: position 12,250,150 of record JAWDJD010000001.1, on the reverse strand, counting down.
CCAGGCACCTGGAAAGGACTTTGATGGCATCACTGGGGTCCCCATGGGCCGAGATGTACAATTGAGTGTCATCCACATACTGATGGTACCGCACCCCATGGGAACAAATGATCTCACCCAGCGGCTTCATGTAGATGTTAAATAGGAGAGGAGAGAGCACCGAGCCCTGAGGCACCCCCCATTTGAGGGGCCTAGGACTCGACCTCTCACTCTCCAACCACACCGACTGGGTCCGACCCCTCAGAAATGAGGAAAACCAGGACCACACAGTGCCCTGGATTACCAATCCTCGGAGCCGTTCCAGAAGGATACCGTGGTCAACGGTATCGAAAGCCGCTGAGAGGTCAAGAAGAGCAAGGACGGATGGGTGACCACCGTCCCACTCCCGCCAGAGATCATCCATCAGTGCGACCAATGCCGTCTCAGTACCATATCCAGGCCTGAATCCTGACTGAAAGGGGTCCAGGTAATCCGCTTCATCCAGTACCCCCTGCAGCCGACGCGCCACTGCCTTCTCCAACACCTTCCCTAAAAAGGGGAGGTTGGAGACAGGCCTATAGTTGGTTAGGACAGCTGGGTCGAGGGAAGGTTTCTTCAGGAGGGGGCGCACCAAGGCATGTTTTAAAGGTGCAGGAAACACCCCCTCCTGCAATGATGCATTGATCATAGCCCCAACCCAGCCACCTGTCACCGCCTTGGAGGCTTTCACCAACCAGGTGGGACAGGGGTCCAATGGGCAGGTAGTGGTGCGCACAGCTGCAAGGAGCCTGTCCACTTCATCAGGGGCAACTGGATCAAACTGGTCCCAGATGGTATGGCAAGACTGTGCTCCAGCTCCCTCCGGACTCTCCCCATCCACGCCAGGATTAAACCCCGAGCGAATCCGATCGATTTTCTCCACTAGATGGTCAGCAAAGTCCTCAGCCGACCCCTGCCAACCAGGCACCGGGGTCCCCCTACCAAGGAGAGACCTGGTAACCCGGAACAGGGTGGCTGGGCGATTATCAGCAGAGGCAATAAGGGTGGTGAAGTATTGCCGCCTCACCACCTCCATCGCCACTAGATAGGCCCTAATAGCGGCTCTAGCTAGTGTCCAATCGGAGTCTCTCTGGGTCTTCACCCAGCGGCGCTCTAGGCGTCTCTTTGCCCGTTTGAGCTCCCGCAGTTCATCTGTGAACCACGGAGATGACCTAGCTCCATGAGCTCTGAGAGGCCGTAGTGGTGCGATTTCATCCAAGGCCGCTGTTGTCATCCTGTTCCACAGGTCAACCAGCGCCTCGGGCGAATCGTGTTGCCGATCCAGAGGGAAATCCCCCAGTTCCCTCTGGAATCCATCAGTTGCCGGGGGCGGGCCATTCTAATAGGCCCTGCCTCCCTACGATGAAGCGTTGCACCCAGGAAGTCTAGAGCCACCAAATAATGATCTGACCATGGCACAGGTGTTATGTCTAATTTCCGTAGTCTCAGATCACTCTGCCACTGCTCCGACAAAAAGATTAAATCTGGTGTGTGGCCACTGCCCCTGGTCGGGCCCTGAATTACCTGAATCAGGTCCATAGCTGCCATGGAAGCCATGAACTCCTGAGCCACCTCGGAGCCAGTCCCCAGCGAAGGCAAATTGAAGTCCCCCAGAACCATCAGTCTAGGGAACTCCAACGCCAACGTGTTAGTCTGTGTTTCAGGCATATCAGAGAATAAATAAAATAAAACAAAAATGCTGTAGCACTTTAAAGACTAACTGTTATATTTCAATGTGAGCTTTTGTGAATCAAGTCCACTTCATCAGACATGGGAGTTAGGCTTCACAGCATCAATTTGTACACATCAGGTAAAGAGTGATTGGTTAGCATAACAGATTAGCATACAAATCATAGTGGCGTCATACAATTGGTAATGGTAGATGGTCTCTGGTTTATATTCCGATTAGCTGTAAATCCCCCTATTTTTCAATTGCAAATGTGGGGAGAGTGGCAAAATACTATTTCAATTGAAAAATTGGGAAGATACAAAACAATCACCTGGCATTGAACATTTCCTAATGAGTTTAACCTTTGTGTTACTGTGTGAACACATCCTTTGTTCTGTGGGACAGCCTATGTTGTGAAAGAGAATTGATTCATGTGATTTACATGATATCAAGTGTGCTGATTCCAAATCTGAGCTCAGAATTTGTCTATCACATACAGATTTTTAAGTTACATGCATGCTATAGCTGTTCAAATGGCTGGGAATTTGGGTAATGTATTTTTACATTGGGACATTATAACAGTTGCAGCTACCACTGTGCCTGCTGCCTCCTCAGCTGAATCATGTCCCCTGGTGGCATGCATGTTCCAGCAGCTGCCGGGCATGTCTGGGCAATTCAATGAACTGATGTCAGAAATAGGTATATAAGGTGAGATGGACCAAGGGTTTGTCTCTAGTGTTAAACCATCTTATTGGATATTACACCTAGGTCATAGTGAGTCTGTTTTGAGCTAAAGTTGAGTATGGTTAGGGAATGAGAGAATGTAGCTAATTGCATCTATATACGTAATTAACTTAAGATCCTGATGTTCTAGGCAGAATTGGACTTCAGATTTGTTCCAGTAAACAGTGCTACAGAACATCCTAAAAACCCTACAGGACCTTCCACAATATTTCTTAGGAAACAAACAAAGAAATATTTTGCTAGGAAATCCTGCAGCACATTGACAAAGGGATAAGGAGCCCTCATGGCACAGTTATTAAACTGCAGTACTGCAGCCAAAATATTGTGAGTTCAATTCTAATGGACAGGTTGACTCAGCCTTCCATCCTTACAAGGCTGGTAAAATGAAGACCCAGCGTTCGGTGCGCAGAATGATAATTACCTCATGAACCACCCAGAGACTGCAACAAGTGCTATGGGGTGGTATATAAGTGTAATTGCTATCTGAGGGGTAGAGGCTATGAGATTCTCACGCCTAATTTAAAGGCGTTATCTCTCCATCACTTCTTTAGACTTCCATTGTTTAAGGCCTAATGCTGTAATACACGGGCGAGTTTTGTACATACAGCCAGCACCTTGTAGCATTCTGTTTTGTTTTCATGAAGAAGTAACTAAGAGTGACTCGTTTAGTCTGTTTCTACAAGTTGGAAATTGAACTGCTGGGGAAAAGAGCACCTATAGTAATAAAAGTGGCTTTTTGGTGGCTCTGAAAGGTAGACTTAAAAATTGCTTACTAAAAGCGACGTGTGACATTTCCTTCCATTCTCCTCTGGATGATGGAATCCTCTGTTTAGCAAAGGAATGCATGTTTGTATGAATACATTGAATGTTGTTTGGGCCATGTAGGTCAGAACCAGTGTGGTTCTTCTCAGATGGTGTTCTATGCTTGCATATCCCTAATGGATCTCTAGATGCATTTCTTTCACACATTGAACGGTTGTCTCTTTTGCTAATAAAACAATTCATTACTCCCACCCACCCACCCACCACCCACCTACTGGTCTTGACCTCAGTCATGCTTTTCTTTCTAGCTTATTTATTCCATTTCCTCGTGCTTATTGCCATGTGTCTGAAAGACTAGTGATCACTAATTAATTTCTCCTCAGGATGAAAAGGCATTATCGTCTTCACTTTACAGCGTATCAAATGGAAGAGTCACCTGTGTTCAAGGGCAACCAGGAAGTATAAACTGAAGTCAGGATTAAAAGCTTGAATTATCCTGCTTCCCTTCCCTATTCTAGCTGTTCTTACACAAGTGCCTTGTCTTTTGTCTTTTCACCTATAGATCTTAAAGTTCTGTGAGCTATCAAATATCTATTTGGTTTATCTATACTGTATATTCTGGGAGCAGATGTTCTCTTCTTAAGAACATAAGAACATAAGAACAGCCTTGCTGGAACAGGCCACAGCCCATCCAGTCCAGCATTCTGTCTCACACAGTGGCTCACCATTTCCTTCAGGGTATTCCCAAGCAGATGCCTTCACCTGCTTAGGATTCCCTGGAAATGATATTGAGAGATATCCTGCCTATCTCTCCAACCCGGAGGTTGTCCTTAAGTATCCATAATTATAGCCATTGATACTCTTCTCCTCCATGAACTTGTCTAATCCTTTCTTAAAGCTGTCAAGACTGACAGCTGTCACCACTTCTTCTGGCAGGGAGTTCCATAGACCAGTAATCCTCTGGGTGAAAAAGTACTTTCTCTTATTTGTTTGAGAACTAGTACCCAAAAGTTTCATGGAGTGTCCCCTAGTTCTAGTATTATGTGATAGGGAAAACAGTTTTTCCTTATCTACTTTGTCCACACCGTGCATGATTTTATAAACTTCAATCAGGTCACCTCTTAGACGTCGTCGTTCAAGAGTGAAGAGGCCCAACCGTTGCAGCCTCAGATGGTAAGGAAGGTGTTCCAGTCCCCTAATCATTCTGGTTGCCCTCCTCTGCACTTTTTCCAGCTCCATAATATCCTTCTGGAGGTATGGCGACCAGAACTGTACACAGTATTCCAGATGGGGCCTCACCATAGATTTATAAAGAGACAAAATGACACTTGCTGACTTATTTTCTATACCCTTCCTAATGATCCCTAGCATTGAGTTCGCTTTTTTCACTGCTGAGGCACACTGGGTTGACACCTTCATTGAGTTGTCCACCAGGACACCAAGGTCCCTTTCCTGGTTTGTCTCAGAGAGTTCAGACCCCATCAGTTTATAAATGTAATTGGGGTTCTTTGCCCCAACATGCATCACTCTGCACTTACTAATGTTGAAACTCATTTGCCACTGTTTTGCCCACTCCCCCAGTGTCGAGAGATCCCTCTGGAGCTCCTCACAATCTCTCACAGTTTTCACTACCCTGTATAATTTAGTGTCGTCAGCAAATTTGGCTACCTTGCTTTTTACTCCTACCTCTAGATCATTTATGAAGAGGTTGAAAAGCAGGGGTCCCAGTACTGAACCTTGGGGAACCCCACTCTTTACTTCCCTCCACTTGGAGAAGTGTCCATTTAGTGCTACCCTCTGTTTCCTGTCCCTTAGCCAGTTGCTGATCCAGGACAAGACCTGTCCCTTTATTCCATGACTGGTAAGTTTATTCAAGAGCCTTTGGTGTGGGACCTTGTCAAAAGCCTTCTGAAAGTCCAGATAAACAATGTCAACTGGATCCCCTTTATCCACATGCTTGTTGACACTCTTCATTAAAGCAATCCTATATAAATAAATGGCTGTTCAGAAGGGGGTGGGGGAGGAGGAAATGTTGTAATATCTGAGGTGGAGGGTTGTCAAGGCAAGGCAGAATAGGCTCTATTTTAATTCTTAGATTTAGAGTTGCACTTCAATAAAATCCTTCTAACGCATAGGGTAGTGTATTAGCACTGGACCACGTATATGACTCTGTTCCATGGAGTGAGTTAAAAGAAGCATAATGTGAGCTGAGATCTCTTCAGAAAATTGCTCAAATGTTGAAGCCAAGCAATGTAGTAGGAAACAAGCAATGGGAATGGGTGATTGAAGTTTTTTGCCATGGTTTGGATGAATTGGCTTTTAGTCCAAACTTTTCTGTAGCTTTCCAGCCCTCCTTGAATACCAAAGCTAAAGTTAGTATGAGGAACAACACCAGCCCTCCTTGAATACCAAAGCTAAAGTTAGTATGAGGAACAATATCATCAGGAAACTCACGAACTATACACGAGGAACAGAACCATCCATGCTGCGTATATCAGCTTTGTCCCTGAGGTTAGCAGTGGAGTATGCTGCTCCAATATGGAGCACGTCCACACATGCAAAACAAGTTGACACTGCTGTTAATGAAACAATGTGCACAGTGACAGGATACCCCAAACCTACACCAGTTGAGAAACACCAAGATAACTAGATATTCTCTGAATGGATATGTGCCTCAAGTTTACTGGCTCAGATATAGGAAGAGCTTTATGGAAGGAACAAACATTATTGAGCTTTTGGCAAGAACAAACATTTGTGAGAGCAAAGTCAAATTAGAAGATGGAGGAAGGGACTCACTGAACAAGGAATAACATTAAAGGAGGATATGGTTGAGGAACTCGACCTCCCCTGCGTTACTTAGAGGACCCTGAATACGCTGACGGTTGGATTCCCTAAACGTGAGCCCTACATGCTCAAGTGGGGGCTGCTCACATACAACAACATGCTGTGTGCATGTGGAGAGATACAGAATCTGACTCATTTGCTGGTCTGCCAATTACTAGTGGAAATATGTACCAATGAGGATTTTAGTTTGGCCAACAACAAAGCCAAGAAAGTGGCTTCATTTTGGCAGTTCAAAGCTTGATCTGGACAAGAACTGTAGCTCTCCAAGGTGCTGAATAAATAAGGTACACACATTCTTAGAAAATTAGCAAGAAACAACTGGCTGGTTTGTTTTTCTCTAAAGAGAAATGGAAACTACCTGTCCCATGTTTCAGATTCTGAAATGTCAGTGAAACACCTTCAATCATCCTTATTTTATAGTAATATTGTACATTTTTGCACAAATAAGGCAACTGTGTCCAGAAACCTAGGTCATTTGCCCAAAACATCATTCTTGTGGCGAGGAAAATTAAGATTGTGACTCCATGCTGAGGGGCTCCAGATCTGATAATTTTCTATTTTGTGAATTCTACCTGACAGACTATCACCTAAATCATACTGCCCTGAAGAAAGACTGAGAAGGAAGGGTTCACAGTCGAGGTTAGACTGAGCTTTGCCCTAGGTCAGGGGCTTCTAACCTAAGGCCCGTGGCCCAGATCTGGCCTGTGGCACCATTTCATATGACCCCCACATCTCCAAGGGCATTCAAGAAACAAAATGGCCACCCCTTTGAAGCTGGTGTGATGAAATGACCACCTCTTTGAAGCTTTTTGGGACAAAATGGCCACCACCACCACCACCCCATGCAGGCAATGCAAAATGGCTGTCCAGCACTTGAAGCTGACTGAGAGAGCATGACCCGGCCTCCAGCTTGAAAAGGTTGGGAACACCTGCTCTAGGTCCTAGTTAGAAACTGAAGTTACTTTGGTGTTTACATGTGCTTGTGTCTTGTCTAACAGACAGCTAGGCTTATGGTAGGCCTATCCTGGGTTGTGAAGCCTTCCAACGTAGCCTTTCTCCAGATTCAGGTGAGAATAATTTACAAGTGTGGATCTGGCAGGTGGAACACCTGGAAAAGAAAATTGTGCAGTTTATGGGAGTCTTAAAGGGGGAGGGGAATGTAATGAAATGATTTCTGTGCTTTAGCCTCATCCAAGATGGCAATTTCAATGTGGGGGAGATGCTTTAGAAAATACCGTAGTGAGATTGGAATGTACTTAGATTTATTTATTTTGTTCTACTTTTATCACTGCCCCCTTGCTGGTTCAGATTTGTATGGCTGCCCAATAACCAAAGCAAATCTGGGCGGCTCACAATTCCATTGCACACAACCCGGCATAAAAAGAACCAACATATCATTAAAAACCTTACATAAAACAGTGTGTGACTGGGCACACTTTTAGGAAAAACCTGAACTGCTGGGTCCGAGAGGACCAGGGAAGCAGGTTCAGGCGCAATCCTATCACCAGGAAACCGGAGGAAGTCTGAGTGCTACTTGGGAGTAAGTGGATTGTTACAGGGAAAATGAATGGTCTTTATGAAAGCTAAATCAAAAAAACCTACAAATATGACTTTTATATGGACAATCTTCTAAAGCTGGGGATCCAAATCTTGCAGAATTTCTGAGCCTTATGGAAGCCTGCCCATGTATAACTCTGGGCATGTAGGTTACTCCTCTTCAGATCTCTGAGCTGAATGTACAGGTGCTAAGGGTAAAGCTTAGAAGGTTCAACCCTGTAGAGACATGGAATAGCTTTCATAGTCTGAATCTCATCTTGATTCACATATGTGAGCTATGCTGACTGGAGAATTTTGGGGGATGTAGTCCACAGATTTGCAGAAACCTAATATCTTGTCGGTGCTGAGCCGCATGTAGAACGGTGTGTTCTGAACACAGTACCTTCTTCCTTGCCAACAGCACAAGGGGAAATCCTTGTTTACAAGTGAAAGCTCAGTTTTCATAGATGCCAAGATGGAGATTCTTCTTCTGCTGCTGCAATATCCGAATCTGAATATTGGTGATCCTCATGGCAGTCAGCAATGAAGACTGTCTGGAGAATATAATATGGTGGCTTTTCATGTGCCTTCCACATCACAGCATGACCCACATACCATTGATCCAGTTCTACAAGTCCCTTTCTGGTCCTGAGCCATTTTGGCATGCAAAATCTTCATCGGCCCCAGGCCAGTATTGATGAAGCTGCTGCCCTCCATCAAGATGGATTCAAGTGGGATTTAATCCACTTGGGGACCATCACCCTTCCTTGTGGACTTCAACTCCCAAGGCCGTTAGTCCTCAGGATTGTCAGGTTAGTTAACCACCACTTGACACTCTGTGTTGAGTTGCTGGCAATATGGTCTACTCTATTACCATAGCAGGATAACCTGGCCAGACTCTAAGATGAAGATTGCTGTGGGCCAATACAGATGTAGTTGCCTATGGAGGTGTGACACCCCACTCTGCTAACAGACGTCTGAGTGTTGTGTATGGCATTTTGTTTGTGGTATGTGCCTTTTTGATACATATTTTTCAAACAAATGTGGTTTGCTTCTGCACTCTTCAAGTGTAATGCCATCCATGATCTAATAACCAACCTGACTCTGTCAAGCTGCTGAATTCCTCATAGCAATAGTAACAGCAATAGCAATTACACTTGTATACTGCCTTAGTGCATTGTAGCACTTAGTGCACTCTCTGGGTGGTTTACAGGTAATTAGCATTTTGGCCCCAACATGCTGGGTTCTCATTTTACCCACTTCAGAAGGATGGAAGGCTGAGTCAAACTTGAGTCCCATCATGATCAAACTCACGAGGTTTTGGCTGTAACATAATATTTTCAGCTCCACACATCATGGTGTGAAATTTACTCCAAAAGGGAGGGGCGTGAATGGAAAATGGATACGGTCACTTCCTCCATGTTAGCAGATCTCTTTCTGGGCACTGAAACGTGAAGTAGGGCCAGTGGAGTAAATGATTGTGCTCATTAAATTGCACCACAAACAAGTCAACAATGATTCAGCAAAATGGTTTTGTTTGTATAATGCTGCCGAAGCCTGATAGATCTCCAGTCAAACATTTATGGCTAAATGGATGAAGATTTTAACATCCCAGCCTAATAAAAACCCCATACTGTGTGATTAAATAAGAGGAAACACTGTTAAAGAGAGAGAGAGAGAAAGAGAGAGGAAAAGAAAGAGAACATAATGTCTGTAACATGTAGGTCAGTTACAATTTAATTGTCATTGCCTCTTCATGGCGAACATATCAATTCTCTGCTGCTTAGTTGAGCAGAAAACAACAACTTAGCGCATACAGTCAGTCCGACTGTCTTTTCCCAATTACGGCTTCCCTCACCTTCATCCGATGACTTCCTTAACAAAAGTCTTCCTTTTAATAGGATAATCTCATGGAAAGCTCCTGCTGATTGAGGCCTCCCTTTGCGTAATGCATAAGTGATCAGTAAATTTACTCTGGCCATAGCTGGGCTGCTAAAATTCGACTTTGTGGGCATTACAACTTTTGAGATTCCTGTCACAAAAGAGATACCTGCCTAGAGATTTGTATTGTTTTGCTATTAAGCCATTTGAGATAAGGATAGTCATACACAGCCAAATGTCCCGACGTGGTGCAAATGAAACTCAACCCTGAAAAATATATTAGTGCGGGTATATGCACATGTGTGTAAAAATAAACTTTCTCAATTTCTAATGGATATTCCTGCCACAAGGCAAAATGCAAAAGCCTTCTCAGACGCTTTATATATAACGGCAACTATACCACGGATGGTGGAAATGGGAAAGAAATTCACATGCATGCTTAATTGTCACGGATCTCTCCAATCTGAGTTTTACACAGAGCTGGGAAATGATAGGTATGCATTAAAATAATTGTTTGTGTATTTAAGCTTCTAACCTAAACACACACATGTTGTAATACAAATCATATCTAATTTTAGCACCTCTGCCAAGAACAAAGCAAATGAAGCACTGGGCGTCATTAGGGCAAAATTCACTGTTCTTCTGTTTTTGAGTTATACAAAAGTTAATTTCTTTGTCACATGATTAAAAAGGTTATACTCACATAAGGAAAGTGGGTTCTAAATAACACATAAATTTCCATGCAGGGTGAGGGAGAAAGGGGTCTTGTAATTTGATAGAGAAATGGAAAAATGAATGGAGTCATTGTGGAATTTCACAACATGCAAAATGGATGGAAACTGTATATAAATTATCCCAGTGAATAGGATAGATATTTTCAGGTGTAGAGAAAAGGTAATGCACAGAGGACTCATAACTGGCTGCTGCATTTTCCTTTGTGATGAATGCTTAAATTGAGTTTTCATTGTTTTTAATTATGCCTTTCATTCGGTTCTGTTTTCAGTGTTTTATCTTGTTCTGTTTCCTAATTGTACCTTTTATTCAGTATTGCCATGCACCACCTTGAGTATCAGAAACTCGATAAACTCTGTAAACTCAATAAACTCAGTGAAATAAATAATAAAACGGTGTATTCTGAAATTGGTATATCCTCTTCACCTTTTCTCTGGCAAATGGCTTGCTTCATTAACCTTAAAGCCACTGTGAATTCTAAGGAGCAACTACAGTGACCCAGTAGTGCATAAAGTAATAATAATTGCTTGATGTCAACTCAATTCTGACTTACGGCAACCCTTCCCAGAGTTTTCTGGGTAAAGAATACTATCACTATTATTGTTCTGCTTATATTGTTACAGGCCAATAGAGCTACACACTCTCTGGGCAGTTCCTATGTGTCTCCTATCAAGTTCTACACTAAAAAAATTCTTCTGGTCTTTTATATGTGAATACAGTAAAACCCCTACTTACAAAAAAAGTCCATTCCATAGGCTTTTGCTTAAATCGAATTTTTTTGTAACTTGAAACAAACCCATAGGAAAAATTATTTTTTACGTAACTCAAAGCAATCCCCTAGGAAAAATGAAATTTTTATGTAAATCGAAGCAAACACATAGGAAAATGATTTTTTTACATTATTCGAAGAAAACCCCTAGGAAAAAGAATCTTTATGTAACTCAAAGCAAACCCATAGGAAATCGTGTAAATCGGGACATTCTTTTAGCACAAAATATATAAGTCAAATTTTATGTAACCCGAGGCATTTGTAAGTTGGGGTTTTAATGTATATATGTTATAATGCAAATATATATATATTACCATGACTTTTGGGGTTGGAAACTGGCGAATGAATGAATGAAAGAAAGAAAGAAAGAATAAGGGACAGAGGGATATTTATCCCTCCCTTATTTATTTATTGGCCAGTTTTTACCCCCAAAAGTCATGGTAATCAAGTTAACTACAACACCAGCTACTGTGATTTTTTTTAAAAAAAGGTTAATAGTGGAAGGGATGATGGAATTTGTCATACAAGAACATCTAGTGACCTAGAGCCATCAAGAGACTAAGGTTCGCAACATCTGCCTCAACTTAAGCTATCACACTGGGTGCCATGGAGATAAATCAAAACCAAGAGAAAAGAAAATGAAGGACATTCCACACCATACCTCTCTAAAAGAAGAGTGAGATTTAAAAGCAGAGAAAGAAACAAATAAATAAGCCAAGAAAGTGACTGATTAATTCTAAAGACTATACAAATGTTGTCCAACACTGGTCTCTCTTGAGGTCTGATGGTACTGGAAAATGTGCAAAATCTAGAGTATGAAAAGTTATTTCTAAAATAAACAGTTAACTTTTCATTTTTTAAAGACCTGCAAAGTCATTTGTTACACAATGCTAGCTTCACCACAATGAGAATCTTTTCATCTCTTCTACTTCTATTTCTTTCCCTTTTTTATTTCTCACTAGTCTTTCTTTCTCTCTACCCAAGTGCTTGTTTAGTCTGGAGCAAGTTCACATAGACTAGAAATGCCTTAGTTTTCTTCATCCACTGGTGCGTTCTCCTTCTCTCTGCTCTTTCTTTTCTTTTCCTCCATTACCACTATCTTTCTTTTTCACTTTTTCCATTCCTCCTCCCCTCCAATGTTGCTTTCATAACTCTCTTATCCCTCCATTTTCTTACTTTCTCCAGAGTCTGACTGTAGTTTATTTTTATTTTTTGAGCATTTTTGGAGACCCGTGGAAAACATTCATACATGAACCTGCCTAGAGGCCCTGTGAAAAAATGAACCTGTCATGTGGCTCAAGTGGCTAAGACACTGACTAGGAGGTGGAAGGTCAGCAGTTCAATTCCCGAGTACTGCAGGACCGAATAAGCTCCCATCTTTGCCCCAGCTCCTGCCAACCTAGCAGTTTGTAAGCAAGAAATTGCAAGTAGATAAATAGGTACCACTTCAGTAGGAAATGTACAGCATTCCATGCACTTCAGCATCTAGTCATGCCTGCCACATGACCATGGAAACATCTGCAAACAAAGATAGCACTGGCTCTTTGGCTGTAAACAGAGGTGAGCGCCGCCTCCTAGAGGTGTACATGAGTGGCTTTCGCGCAAAGGAGGACTTTTCTTTTACTTTAACTAATTTCCTGTTTGAAAAAGGAAATCAAACCATCACAGTGGATTCTTTTTCAAACAGGAATTTAGGCCTGAAACCTGAGAGCTGGCTCTTCCATCCAGGTGACCATAATCTAGGTGGGACCCGGAGAATGGAGAATTGGATTCATAGTCCTTCTTCTTCTTCTGCTTCTCCTCCTTCTTCAAGTTTCATATCCAATTTCAAATATTGGCTATTGTCACAGTGATTAGCCATGAAGATTGTTCTAGGAAGAATATAATGCGATGATCTATTTGCCTTCCACATTGCAGCATGACACCCATACCACTGATCTAGTTATGTGAGTTACTTTCTGGTCCTGAACCCTTTTGGCTCCAGGCCAGTATTGATGAAGTTGCTGCCCTCCATCAAGATGGATTCAAGGGGGATTTAATCCATTTGGGGACCATCACCCTTCCCTGGGACTATGGCACCAAAGCCATTAGTCATCAGAGTGGTCAGGTTAGTTAATTGCCGCCTGACACTTGGCGTAGGTGCAAAAGTTGCAGACATCACAAGAAATCTAGATAGATTGTTAGAGAGAACTGGAAATGAGCCAGTTGTCATGGTACACGTTGGTACCAATGATGTTGGGAAGGCCAAGCGGTCTGTCCTGGAAGCCAAATTTAGGTTGTTAGGAAGAAGATTGAAGTCCCGGACTTCCAAGGTAGCATTTTCAGAAGTGCTGCCTGTCCCTCGCGCAGGACCTACCAGGCAGGCAGAGCTCAGAAGCCTCAATGCGTGGATGAGGCGGTGGTGTCGAGAGGAGGGCTTCAGATTTGTCAGGAACTGGAGAACATTTTGGGACAAGCCAAATCTGTTCAGGAGGGATGGGTTGCATTTAAACCATGATGGGACCAGATTGCTGGCACTCAACATCAAAAAGGCTGCAGAGCAGCTTTTAAACTGATAACTGGGGGAAAGCCGACAGGAGCTGGGCAGCATCCGGTTCGGGAAAGTGTGTACTTGAGTAGTGAGGAGGATGCAAAAATTACTGATCAGAGCAAGGAGCTAGTCACCAGAACTCTAGCAGAAGGATGCAAGAGGCAGTCTAACAATGCAACTGGACTCAAAAGACTGTATCAGGAAAGAATATATAAATGCTTGTATACAAATGCCAGAAGCCTCCGGAACAAAATAGGGGAGCTGGAATACTTAGCAATAGATAAAAATATTGATATTATTGGTATCACTGAAACCTGGTGGACGGATGATAACCAATGGGATACAGTTATCCCAGGCTACAAACTGTACAGGAAGGATAGGAAGGGGCAAACAGGAGGTGGTGTAGCCTTGTATGTCAAAGAAGTGATAAAATCGTATGAATTGGAATATCTAGGTGATTTAGAGTCACCATTAGAAGCTCTGTGGGTAAGAGTACCAGGCCACAAGAATGGTCTAACAGTAGGCATATACTATCGGCCTCCGACCCAAACTCTTGAGGGAGACTGGCAGTTGGAGAATGTTGTAAAGGAGGCATCCAGGAAGGGAAGCCTGGTTATAATGGGGGGCTTCAATTACCCTCACATAGACTGGGTGAACTGTTGTTCAGCACATGATAAAGAGATAAAGTTCCTAGATATGCTAAATGATTGTTCCCTGGGACAGATGGTTGAAGACCCAACTAGAGGTACAAAAATCCTTGACTTGATCCTGAGTAATACTCAGGATCTGGTGCAAGATGTTAATGTGACTGATCCAATAGGGAACAGTGACCACAACTCAATTATGTTTAACTTGATCATAGACCGCAAGTCACTGATAAAATCTAACACAGAGACCTTAAATTTTCAAAAAGAAAATTTCCCTAAGATGAGGAAACTAGTAAAAAAGAAACTGAAAGGGAAAATTGAGAGAGTCCAAACACTCCAAGAGGCATGGAGGTTGTTTATAAAAACAATAACAGAGGCCCAATTGGAATGCATACCCAAAAGGAAAAAGGGCACTGCAAGGTCCAAGAGGACTCCGATGTGGCTTACAGGAGCTGTTCGGGAAGTGATCAAGAGCAAGAAAAGCTCATTTAGAAGATGGAAGGCTTGTCCAAATGAGGACAGCAGGCAGAAACATAAATTCTGGCAGAACAAATGCAAGGCAGCAATCAGGAAAGCAAAGCAAGACTTTGAGGAGCGTATAGCTAAAAATACTCAGAGAAATAACAAAGACTTCTTTAAGTACATTAGAAGTAAGAACCCAACTAGGAAGGCCATTGGACCATTAGATGGCAATGGAAGGCAAGGGGTTATTAAAGAGGAAACAGAGATTGCAGAGAGACTCAATGAATTCTTTGCTTCAGTATTCACTGAAGAAGACAGAGACCACATGCCCAAAACAGAGCCTATCTTCGTAGGGAGGGAAACCGAAGAATTAAGTAAGATAGAAATAACCAGGGAGGAGGTTCTTGCATGTCTTGTTAAGCTAAACACTAACAAATCACCAGGACCAGATGGCATCCATCCACGAGTTCTCAGGGAACTTAAAGATGAAATTGCTGATCTCCTAGCCAAAATATATAATCTTTCCCTCAAATCAGGCTTTGTACCTGATGACTGGATGGTAGCGAATGTAACACCAATCTTCAAAAAAGGATCCAGGGGTGATCCAGGAAATTACCAACCTGTCAGTTTGACATGTGTGCCAGGTAAAGTGATGGAAACCATACTAAAAGATAGAATTAATAGGTACATAGAAGAGAAGTCGCTGCTAAAGGAGAGCCAACATGGCTTTTACAAGGGCAAATCATGCCTCACTAATCTGTTGGAATTTTTTGAGAGTGTCAACAAGCATGTGGATAAGGGGGATCCAGTTGACATTGTTTATCTGGACTTTCAGAAGGCTTTTGACAAGGTCCCACACCAAAGGCTCTTGAATAAACTTACCAGTCATGGAATAAAGGGACAGGTCTTGTCCTGGATCAGCAACTGGCTAAGGGACAGGAAACAGAGGGTAGCACTAAATGGACACTTCTCCAAGTGGAGGGAAGTAAAGAGTGGGGTCCCCCAAGGTTCAGTACTGGGACCCCTGCTTTTCAACCTCTTCATAAATGATCTAGAGGTAGGAGTAAAAAGCAAGGTAGCCAAATTTGCTGACGACACTAAATTATACAGGGTAGTGAAAACTGTGAGAGATTGTGAGGAGCTCCAGAGGGATCTCTTGACACTGGGAGAGTGGGCAAAACAGTGGCAAATGAGCTTCAACACTAGTAAGTGCAGAGTGATGCATGTTGGGGCAAAAACCCCCAATTACATTTATAAACTGATGGGGTCTGAACTCTCTGCGACAAACCAGGAAAGGGACCTTGGTGTCCTGGTGGACAGCTCAATGAAGATGTCAACCCAGTGTGCCTCAGCAGTGAAAAAAGCAAACTCAATGTTAGGGATCATTAGGAAGGGTATAGAAAATAAGTCAGCAAGTGTCATTTTGCCTCTTTATAAATCTATGGTGAGGCCCCATCTGGAATATTGTGTACAGTTCTGGTCGCCATACCTCCAGAAGGATATTATGGAGTTGGAGAAAGTACAGAGGAGGGCAACCAGAATGATTAGGGGACTGGAACACCTTCCTTACCATCTGAGGCTGCAACGGTTGGGCCTTTTCACTCTTGAACGACGCCGTCTAAGAGGTGACCTGATTGAAGTTTATAAAATCATGCACGGTGTGGACAAAGTAGATAAGGAAAAACTGTTTTCCCTATCGCACAACACTAGAACTAGGGGACACTCCATGAAACTTTTGGGTACCAGTTCTCAAACAAATAAGAGAAAGTACTTTTTCACCCAGAGGATTACTGGTCTATGGAACTCCCTGCCAGAAGAAGTGGTGACAGCTGTCAGTCTTGACAGCTTTAAGAAAGGATTAGACAAGTTCATGGAGGACAAGTGTATCAATGGCTATAATTATGGCTACCTAAGGACAACCTCCGGATTGGAGAGATAGGCAGGATATCTCTCAATGCCATTTCCAGGGAATCCTAAGCAGGTGAAGGCATCTCCTTGGGAATACCCTGAAGGAAATGGTGAGCCACTGTGTGAGACAGAATGCTGGACTGGATGGGCTGTGGCCTGTTCCAGCAAGGCTGTTCCTATGTTCTTATGTTCTTATGGCAGTATGGTCTACTATATTATTATAGCAGGATAACCTGGCCAGACTCAAAGTTCAAAAATACAAAATGTGTGCGCACACATGCACGCATGTGCGCACGCACACAACCAGTTGGGAATAGCAATCAGATGTAGACTATGACAATTCCTGCCAGTGTTTTGTTCAGCTGTACCATTTCTGCGACATCTGCATGCTTTTTAGGAACCCAGATCTGTAATATTTTCCCCACCCACTCTAATTCATACACACACATCATTTGAAGAAGGTGGATGTGACCAGCATATTCAGCTGGAGCACAAAAAAAGAGTGGATGCATCTCTTTCTTTTCAACTGCTGTCCTTGCTAGCATTCCATACCTATTTCAGACTGTGACATAAATTTAGGTAGCTCATTAGATCCATGATTGATGAGATCCAAAGGAGAATGTGAAGCTATTCAGTGATATTCATGCTCTGCTTTTCAAATATCAACCTACACTCTGCTTCAGATCTTTGAAACCATATCCTTCAACGCCCTTAAAGGCGAGTCTTTCTCTCCTCCACACATGACTGAAATAGGTACGTAACCATCTTAAATCACTGCAAACGGAGAGTTTCCAGCTACCTTACTAACTTGTTTGTGTGGACAATTTCCCTCCAATGTTATGCATTAATTACTTCACTTCCCCCCGCTTCTTGCTGGGTCGATTTCAAAAGACAAGCGGCATCTTCTCCATGTTAACATTGGACCCCTGATATTTCTTGACTTCCTTCTGTATTAAATTATGTTTACCTGAGATGCACCAGGTCCATTTTGCCCAGGTAAGATATTCCATTAAGCACAACAAGAAGAAGGCTGGGAGATTAATGTCCTCTCTGTACGCGTAAGAACATGCATCAGCATCTTTTCAGATCATGGGGACCCACAGTACAGAAAAGAAAACATGGCATAATGGACTTTAGCCTTTAAGTGAACTCTTTGCCCATTATCCTGATAACAAGGCTACTTTTAAAGAGTCTCATTATGAGCTTCATTAGGTGCGTTACTTGCATCAATGGCCATAGTTACTCCTATAAAATGGGGGAGGTTAATACTGCAGTTGCTTTTCAAAAAAAAAAAGCTGTATGGATTTGAGCGTGCAGTAGCCTAAAGTTTTATGACAATGTAATTGGTAGTTAGTGTGAAATTTGTAAGACAAATAGACAATACTAAAGGTAACCCCAAATGTCCTCCTTAGGCTTCATATTTCTTTTACAGCCACCAAAGGGCCTCATTAAAACACCAGTCGGCACCTCAGCAGAAAGATGCAGTGCTTAAAATGCCCAAATGTGACAGAAAAATCTGCATTTTGTAAATTTGACACCTTTGATAGATTATGCAGTGTAAAAGCATTGCTTTCAGAGTCTTATGATAACACTTTAGGTGCTCGTATCAACCAAAGTGTGCCTTAGCCATTTGATATAACAACGCAGTCGAGGCAGGGTGAGGAAGAGCTAGCAATAACACATAAAGAATGGACCTAAAAATAATAATTAACAAAACTTCCCTGCTGATGCATCCCTTTTTGTCTGTTTCAGCAGAGTCTGTCTGAGATTGTTGGATGCCAAATGATAACTGGGGATATGAAAAAGACTTGCCACTGGTGAAAGTCTATGCAAGACTGACCACCTCAGCAGTGGGTCTAAAACAGTGCTTCCCAAACCTTTGGTTTTTGGACTTCATTTCCCAGAAGCCTAAGTCAATTCCCCAAAGCACTGATCAGTCAATGTTCAACTTAGGCTCCTGGGAATTGAGGTCCTCCTGTGGGGCCCATAATGTGAAGCACTAGTCTAAAAGATCATCCAGACCTATTAAGGTATCTCTCATAGGACCAACATCCAAGATGGGGCTTTCTGCTGGTGCTCTATAGCAGGGTGAATGTTGTAAGGCAGCACCATTAGGGACATGCCAAGCCAAACGTAGGGGACAAGGATTGAGGTGGCGGTGGTGGTGCTGCTGGTGGCAGCAGAAGTGGTGGCTAAAGTGAGGGCATGGGCTGGATGATTTGGCGCCATGCAACTCCTCCAGGCCAGTAAACAGGGAAGTGGCTGGGAGGGGGGAGTGGTAGGTGGCTTGGGCTGGTTCCACCACCACCAGGATTGGTGGGGGGAAGTGGTGGTGGTGGTGGGCTGAGACTGGTCTCGCTGCTGCTGGCGTCAGTCAAGTTGAGTCATCATCATCATCACTTTTATTTTTATACTGCACTTTCTCAGCCCGAAGGCGACTCAAAGTGATTTAACAACAAAGTGTTCGCAGCACACAACAGCCACAAAACCAATACAATAAATGTCAATATACAAGGAATAATAAGTACATATTAATACAAAATACAGTAATAGAATAATATAGCAAAATATGACTCAAATCTACCCTAGCCTTCACATCCATGGGCTGCATTGTTAGAGCCCCCCTCCCTCCCACTGACACCACCAACACCAGAACCACCAGTCCAGCCCTTCAACAGTCTGAGGGGGTGTGAACCAACCCCCAGGCTTAAAAATGTTGAGGACCCCTGCTGTTGAGGGTCATTTTCTTGCTTACTTCTCTCGGTGTTTGTTGCTACTTTCTTACCTGAATGATCAATTGTAATGATCTATATTTAGTGCTTTTCATTACACAACCAAAGTATTCTAGCTTTCTGCATGTTATATGGTCTTAGGTAAAGGTCATCCTTGCTTGAAATCCAATCGTATCTGACTCTAGGGTTCAGTGCTCATCTCTGTTTATAGCCAAAGAGGCAGTGCTGTCTGTGTCTGCAGATATTTCTGCGCACATGTGGTAGGGATGACTAAACACCGAAGTGCATGGAACACTTACCTTCCCAACGAAGTGGTACCTATTTATCTACTTGTAATTTCTTGATTTCAAATTGCTCGGTTGGCAGGGGCTGGGACAGAGACTGGAGCTCACTCCATCGTACAGTACTCAGATCTTAAACTGCTGACCTGCTGGCCTGCCGTCCTTCCAGTCATCAAGTTCAGTGTCTTAACCACTAAGCCACCCCAGCCCTTGTGTCTTAGAAATACTCAACATTTTTTTTTGTATAAAGCTTTATTGTGTATTTTGAACTCTGTATTATGTTTTTATTTGTATACCTTACTAGCTGTGTATTTTTGGACTATATTGTGTACCTATTGGATGTAAAACCGCTTTGAGTCACCCGCTAGGCTGAAAAAAGCGGTATATAAATTAAACTTTATTATTATTATTATTATTATTATTATTATTATTATTATTATTATTATTATTATTATTATTATTATTATTATTATTATTATTATTATTATTATTATTATTATTATTATTATTATTATTATTATTATTATTATTATTATTATCTCTCTAAACCCGACTACAATAAAAACCTGCTGTCTTACAGTCAGAATATCCCCCACCTACATTTATCTTGTCTCATTTACTGAGGAGAAGAATCAATGCAAGATTTACATATCTAAATATAGCCACCTGGATGCACATGCTGAACCTAATGAATATAAAGAGTACACATAACTATGGATATACAGACATGTTTGAGATGAATTTCAGGGGTCTTTCTTACACACAGTCTCTGGAGATGGGCTTTGATGACAATTTGCCCAACTGTGATAAGAATTTCCAGGGAGCAAGGGTTCCTATTTTTTTTGAAATTATTGTCTTTCCAAACACAGTTATCTTCCTCCGTAGCTCTGATGATGGGACAGGA
The DNA here is from genome assembly GCA_035047305.1 of Bradypodion pumilum. Classification (NCBI taxonomy): domain Eukaryota; kingdom Metazoa; phylum Chordata; class Lepidosauria; order Squamata; family Chamaeleonidae; genus Bradypodion; species Bradypodion pumilum. The sequence goes on along the minus strand of JAWDJD010000001.1, from coordinate 12,229,731 downwards.
GTCAAATCACCAGCAGTGACATATTGCCATGAATGAAAGAGATCACACTTTGGTTTCATCTTGCCTGCAACCCATGTGTAATAAGACAAAGCCATCCAAGACCTGAAATCAAGGCAAGGCCTCTTTCATTCATGGCAACCTGAATGTGTCAATAATAATAATAATAATAATAATAATAATGTTTTAATTTCTACCCCGCTTTCCTAGCACAAGTGCCACTCAAAGCGGCTTACAACACATATAAATACAGTATCACAGATATAATTACACAATTACAAAAACAGATTGAAAATTAACACATTGCAAGCCAAACGATGGATTCAATGGAGCTACAGAACAAGTCATTATCAGTGACAGTGGAAAGTTTGACTGTGCATCCTGAAACACGAGGATGGGGCGTGAAGGAGAGGCAGCAAGCAACCAGAGATGAAGAATAAATGAACGGCCTCCATTCTGTTCCTCTTATTTAACCTGCTGAGCGTTATACTGGAGTCCTGCTTTTCTTAAAACCTCGCATAAAGAGCGCCTCGTTTAGAGACTAACTCGCTTAAAGAGCAGAATTTTCTCTGAATGGTCACCTCGCTTAACAACTAAAACCAACCAAAAACTAGTTTAACAACTAAAGTGGGGTGTGCAATTCCCCCCCCAATGAGAAGTCACAATTGGTCACTTACAATGGTGTTTCACTTAAAGAGCAAACTGGCTTAAAGAGCAATCCTGTGGAACGCATTATGCTCTTTAAGCAAGGTACCACTGTACTTCTCTTGAATGATTTGTACATAATAGCAGGAGCAGGAGCAACAAGAACAACAAGAACACTTTAAAAATTAATGTCGGAGCACACCGTATTAGTGTATATTGTAGATGTTGTTTTTGTTGTTGTTTTATTGTAATGTGTTGTTGTTGTCATTATAATTTTTATCAATAAAAATCAATTAATTAAAATTAATGCTTAAAAGCCTTTGGATTTGTTTACTGCAGAGATCTCCTCATTGTCACCATTTCCCTCCCTAGAGTAGCACTAGGAAATGTAGTCTCTACAGTATGTACAACATTCTAAGAACTGAGTCCAAGCATTATTATTATTTTTAAAGTTGAGTGAAGGTCACATGGTGCTTGCCCCTGTCCCAGTTTGTACATCCTTGAAAGTAAACTTGCTTGGATTAGCTTTTTTTTTATTTTTAAAAAGCCAGCAGCAATGGAGGCTAACCAGCTTCTACTTCTTCTGCTGCTGTATCCAAATCCGAATATTGGTGATCATCATGGTAATCAGCCATGAAGATTGTCCTATAAATATAATGCAGTGGCCTTTCATCTGCCTTCCGCATCGTAGCATGCCCCCGTACCACTGATCCAGTTCTGTGAGTCACTTTCTGGTCCTGAGCCCTTTTGGCAGGCGAAGTCCTCCTCAGCCCCAAGCCAGGACTGATGAAGCTGCTGCCCTCCATCAAGATGGATTCAAGTGGGATTTAATCTTCTTGGGGACCATCACCCTTCCTTGTGGACTTTGGCACCCAACGCTGTTAGTCCTCAGGGTGGTCAGGTTAGTTAACCATCACTTGATACCACCATTGAGTCACAGACAGTATGGTCAACTCTATTACCATAGCAGGATAACCTGGCCAGACTGGGTGCCAACTAGCTGGGAGAGAAAATGTGTCCCCAAAATGCAATAGATGTGTTTCGTTGTTTGTTTCAAAAACCCTGCAAATAATATGTAGCTGAAAATAGGGGACAAAATTTACAAGTATTTCAGTGAAACCATTATAAAATCCCTATTTTGTAGGTCAGGTTCTCTGCCACTTTTGTGTTTGTGTGTGTGTGTGAGAATCCTCACATACTAAAATGCTTTGCCTATTTGGGTGAGGGTTAGAAAAATCCCATTGGACCCAAATAAGAGCTGAGCTTTCGATTTTCTTTCAGTTATCAGGTATGTAAAAGAAGAAAATTCACGGAATTGGGAAATTTACCAGTTTGGTTTCGTGGTAGTAAGATCCCTTCCACGTTAGTTCACAATATCAATTCCTGTTAGAAAACCATGTTGCCTCTGAGGATGTAAGGCTGGACTTTGGGATAGCTTGTACATATGAAACAAAAATGACCGCTAGGCCCCTATAGCATTAGGCTCCCTGAGTTAATGTGGAGCATTTTTTTAAAAAATGCTCGAGCAACTGGAATGCAGGTTATCATGTTTATTTTGGCTCACTGTATGACAGCTGTTTTCCTCTTCAGCTGGGAACAGAAAGATTTCCTGTTAAATTGGAACTGTTGTAGATGAAGACAAGTCATCTGCAGAATATGACATGCTAGTAACTCCAGACCTGCTTCATCTGTCTGGAAAAGCCTTTGATTAGCTTTTTATAATGTATCTGTCTCTCTTCTTCCAGCTTTTTTTTTAAAAAAGAGGACACTATAGATAGAAATAGAAAGAAAGAAATAAGAAGATAAATAAGATACTAAAAGAGACTACATAAACAAAATTGATCTATCCATTCTTTCTTATCTCTCCCCCCACTCCTTCTTTTGTCATAGAGAACTAAAACATTGCTTTTCAAACTTTTTGCTCATGAGGAATTCTACATTGTTTCATGGCCAATCACTCCATTAGCTGGAAACAGGCAACTTCAGAGGATCTGAAATGGGATCCCATGACACAGTGGGAGGTGAATCTTGGACGATTGACCTTGGGTGTACTCTCTGTTAATATGAGGATTTAATTAAATTTAATTTTCCCACTTGTATGCCGCCCAATCAGAAAACCCGACTCAGGGTGGCTCACACAATAATTATACAATATACACAATCATACAATATGCACAATAATTATACAATACTCAACCTACAAGAACAGCTAATAATAATAATAATAATAATAATAATAATAATAATAATAATAATAATAATAATAATAATAATAATAATAATAATAATAATAATAATAATAATAATAATAATAATAATAATAATAATAATAATAATAATAATAATAATGTAAACCGCCCTGAGTCTGGTTCGCCTGAGTGAGTGGTATATAAGCGTGAAAATTAAATTAAATTAAATAATGATGATGATGATGATGATGATGATGATGATGATGATGATGATGATGATGATGATGATGATGATGATGATATACAACCATACAATACAACAATACAATACTGCAGTGGCCTCTCCGCCTCGGCCACAGGCAAAGTCCAGGGGCGGCAACAGCGAAGTCATGCCACCCACCGCCATAGCGGCCTTTTCAAGCCTGACCAAGGGTGGGGCCCAGGGGCGCTGGTGGTGGAGGGGTCCTGGCACCCACAGCTGCAGGATACTGCACACACCCCTTGGGCTATATAATCTTTTTTCTTATTTTTTCTTATAATTTTTATTAAATTTTCAAAAATAATACCAACAATAAAAGAACATCAACATTACAAATATAAAGAAACCTATGTATATAAAATTAAAATTACATATATATGTAAAATTAAACATCAACAAATCGAAACCACATAGTTTATAATATATGCTATTTCAAATCAAACCAATAAGGTATGGTTTCTATGCCTCATTTTCCAATAATGTTTTCTAATATAAAGACAAAACAAAGAACAACAACAAGATAAACAAAAATAAAAACAAAATACTAATCACCCGGTGTTATTTACAATGGACTGGAGAGCTTGGAGATATTCATTGAGATTTCCCCCAAAAAATCTTGTGATCAGGTACAGGTCTTTGCAAATCATTCCCCCTCAGTGAGTAATCCACAAAAGCTTGCCAAACCTTCCAGAATCTATTCTCTTTAACAAATCCCTTTTTAAAATTTATTTCACATGTCAACTTATCATTCAATGCTAAGCCCCACATTTCCTTATACCACTCCTCAATATTCAAATTTACCTCATTTTTCCATTTTCTAGCAATACACTGTCTTCCCGTTGACAACATTATTTCCAATAACTCCTTTTTATTCTTACTCAGGTTTATATTTTCCACTTCTGTCAACATAATTGTGCTAAAACCCAATTTAATTTTCTCCCCCATAATTTCGGTTATCTCGTATTCAATTTTCTTCCAAAAATTTTTTGCCACAGTACATCTCCACCACATGTGTTCATAAGTTCCCATTTCCTTCTTACAATGCCAACACATTTTATCTTTTTTCTTATCTATCTGATGTAACCTCATTGGAGTCAAATACCATTTCCACAGCATTTTATAATTATGTTCCTTAACTCTAACTGACATAGTTCTCATGATTCTTTTCTTCCATTTATTTTTCCAATTCTGTTCTTCTATTTTTATATTCAAATCTTGTTCCCAGCTTAATCTTAGTTCTTCTTGTGGATTACCTACCTTATTTATCATTCTATATATTTTACCAACCAGTCCCTTTATACCACTTTGTCCCCTTTTTATTTTCCAAAATCAGTTCTTCAAATTCAGTCCTGTCTCTTTCTAATCCAACTTCATTCAAATATTTACTATTCCAACTATTAACCATCCCTGTCTGAAACCAATTCAGTTTCAACTGTCCATACAAATTTATTTTCCTCTCTTTGTCTTTACAGGCCCGTATCCAGTCTCTCAGCAGGAATACCTCATTCTTATCAAGTACTTCTTTGACCCTTTTATCAATTTTTATTGGAAAATTTGCTATATCCTCCAACTCTATAATAGGGGAAATGTCCGGTACCAAGTCCCTTTTTACTTTTTTTCCATACCCCCAAAGTTGCCTCCATCATTCTATTTTTAGTGACCATTTTACTCATATTGCCTTCTAAAAAAACCACTTTTCCAATATGTTTAAAATCTTTCATTTCCAATTCTTCCCAAATTGCCTTATCATTAGCCAGGATCCTCACAACGTTTTTAATTTGGAAAGCTCGATAATATGCCACCAGGTTTGGCATTCCTAATCCCCCTTCCTTCTGGGATAAATACCAAAAATTTCTAACCAATCGGGGCCTTTTCCCCCCATTACAAAAACTGTTAATCAATTTTTGAAACTCCTTAATTTCTTTATTGTTCAATTGGATTGGAAGAGCATCAAATAAATAATTAATTCTTGGTAACAACATCATTTTACATATTGCAATTCTTCCAAACCATGACAGTTTCAATTTTTGCAATTGTTGTATTCTATCTTTAATTTCCTTTTTCAACTTTACATAATTCAATTTCTTAAATTCATCGAATTTATTCGAGATATTAATCCCCAAATATTTCAAATCATCCTTAATTCGTAAATTACATTTTTCCTTTATCCTTTTCTGTTCTTCTTTACCATATTACACAGTATCATTTCAGATTTATCCCAGTTTATTCTCAAACCCGTTATATCCTCAAAGTTTTTCAGCTGCAGTTGTATTCTATCCAATGACTTTCCAGGTTGTTTAACTGTTATTAAAGTATCATCGGCATATAAACTTATCTTATTACCTAGAACCCCTTCTATCTCCTTGTCTTCCCTTCCCTCCTTTGCCAACATCTCCATTGCCAAAATAAATAAAATTGGAGACAAAGGACAACCCTGCCTTGTACCTGCTTCTAGCTTTACTTCCTTTGTAACTACATCATTTACCCTTACTACTGCCTTCCCTTGCTGATATAATTGTCCAATTATCTTCTTAAATTTATCACCAAATCCATAACATTTAATTATTTCGTTAATTGTTACCCGTTGTAAAGAATCAAATGCCTTGAAGATATCCAAAGATAATAGTCCGACTTTCTCTTTTGTTTGTCCTACCTTATCAATTAAATTTAAAACTCTTCTTATCAAATCTGACATATGTCTACCCTTCAAAAATCCCACCTGGTCCCCATTTATATAAGTGCCCATAAAACTATTCAACCTATTAGCTAGTATCGCTGTGAAGATCTTGGCATCTTGGTTTATTAATGAAATTGGTCTGTATGATTCAATTTTTTCTAAATCTTTTCCTGGCTTTGGCAACAGAATAATTATAGTCCTATACCATGAAGTTGGGATTTGCCCTCCTTCTAATATATAATTATATTTGTTGTTCAGTCGCACAGTCGATTCCGACCCTTTGCGACCCTATGGACCATTGCTCTCCAGGCGCCTCTGTCCTCCACCATCCCCCTCAGCCCTCCCAGCTCTGTGCCCATTGTGTCTACAATGCCATCTAGCCATCTCATCCTTGGCCTCCCCCTTCTTCTTTTGCCTTCCACCTTTCCCAACATCAATGCCTTCTCAAGTGAATCCTCCCTTCTCATTTGATGTCCAAAGTATTTTAGCTTCATCTTTACTATTTGACCTTCCAGTGAGCAATCCGGGTTAATTTCTTCTAAGATTGACCTATTTGTTCTCCTCGCTGTCCAGGGCACTCTCAAAACCCTCCTCCAACACCACATTTCAAAGGCATCTATTCTTCTGCGTTCAGCCTTCCTAATTGTCCAGCTCTCACATCCATACATTACTACTGGGAAAACCATTGCTTTGACTATTCTAATTTTTGTTTTCAGTGTGATGTCTCTGCTTTTCACTATGTTCCCCAGGTTTCTCATCGCTTGTCTCCCAAGAATCAGTCGCCTTTTTATTTCATGGCTACAATCCCCATCTGCAGTGATCTTTGATCCTAAGAAAGTAAAATCTGTCACTGCTTCTACTTCTTCCCCATCTATCTTCCAGGAACTGATTGGGCCTGTTGCCATTATCTTGGTTTTCTTGATATTTAGTCTCAAGCCAGCTTTTGCACTCTCCTCCTTCAGCCCAATCAAGAGATTCTTTAGGTCTTCCTCACTTTCTGCCATTAGGGTGGTATCATCTGCATATCTCAGCTTGTTGATGTTTCTCCCAGCGATTTTGATCCCATATTGTGATTCCTCCATCCCTGCACTGCGCATTATGTGCTCTGTGTATAGGTTGAATAGGCATGGTGACAAAATGCAGCCTTGTCTTACTCCTTTTCCTATTCCAAACCACTCTGTCATTCCATGTTCTGTCCTAACTGTTGCTTCTTGGTTCATGTACAGATTTCTCAGGAGGCATATGAGGTGCTCTGGTATTCCCATCTCTTTAATTACTTGCCACATTTTGTTGTGGTCCACACAGTCAAATGCCTTAGTGTAGTCAATAAAACAAAAGTAAACTTGTTTCTGGTATTCCTTTGTTTTCTCCATGATCCAGCGTATGTTGGCAATGTGGTCTCTAGTCCCCCTGCCTCTTCTGAAACCTGCCTGCACCTCTGGTAATTCTCTTTCCACATGCTGCTGAAGTCTATCCTGTATTATCTTGAGCATCACTTTACTGGCGTGTGGGATGAGCGCGATTGTTCGATAATTTGAACATTCTTTGGCATTCCCCTTTTTTGGGATTGGGACGTATACTGATCTTTTCCAATCCTGTGGCCATTGTTTTGTTTTCCAAATCTGCTGGCATATTGAATGCAGTAATTTGACGCCGTCGTCTTTTAGCGCTTTGAAAAATTCAACTGGGATACCATCATCTCCACTAGCTTTGTTGTTTGCAGTGCTCTTTAGGGCCTTTATGACTTCGCTCTCCAGGATGTCTGGCTCAAGTTCTACTTCATCATTGTGATTGTCAGGAGTGTTGAGGTCCTTTTTGTAGAGTTCCTCTGTGTACTCTTTCCATCTTTTCTTAATCTCTTCTGCATCAGCTAGCTCCTTTCCTTCTTTGTCCCTTATCATGGTCATTTTTGCTTTAAATGTTCCCTTAATTTCCCCGATTTTTTTGAAAAGATCTCTGGTTCTGCCTCTTTTGTTGTTTTCCTCCATTTCTCTGCACTGTTCTTTTAGGTAGTTTTCCTTATCTCTCCTTGCTTTTCTTTGAAATTCTGTGTTCAAATGGTTGTAGTTTTTCCTTTCTCCTTTGACTTTTGCGTTCCTTCTTTCCTCTGCTATTTTAAGAGCCTCATCAGACAACCACTTTGCTTTCTTACTCTTCCTTTCTTTTGGTATGGTTTTCTTTGCTGCTTCCTGCATGATGTCCCTCATCTCTGTCCATAATTCTTCTGGCACTCTATCTATTGAGTCTAAGCCATTGAATCTGTTCATCACCTCCACCGCGTATTCCTTAGGGATGCTGTCTAGGTGATATCTTTCTGGTCTCCGTGTTTTCCTTATTTTCTTTAGTCTAAGCCTGAATTTTGCGATCAATAGGTTGTGATCTGAGCCACAGTCTGCTCCAGGTCTTGTTTTTGCTGACTGTATGGAGGTTCTCCATCTTTGGCTGCAGAGTATGTAGTCAATCTGGTTTCGGTGTTGGCCATCTGGTGATGCCCATGTGTAGAGTCGCCTCTTGTGTTGCTGGAAGAGGGTGTTTGCTATGACCAGTGCGTTCTCTTGGCAGAACTCTATCAATCTTTGCCCTGCTTCATTCTGTACTCCCAAACCAAATTTGCCTGTTATTCCCTCCACTTTTTGATTTCCAACTTTGGCATTCCAGTCTCCTAATATAATTTGAACATCATTTCTTGGTGTCTGTTCTATGAGGTGTTGTAAGTCCTCATAGAACTGGTCCATTGTGGCTTCATCTGCGCTAGTGGTTGGTGCGTATATTTGGATCACAGTGACATTGAAAGGTTTGCCTTGAAATCTAACTGACATCATTCTGTCATTTTTGAGATTGTATCCCATTACTGCTTTTCTCACTCTTTTATTGACAATTATGGCTACTCCATTTCTTCTAAGGTTTTCTTGTCCACAGTAGTAGATATGATGGTTTCCAGAGCTGAATTCACCCATCCCTGTCCATTTGAGCTCACTGATGCCCAAGATGTCAATGCTTATTCTTTCCATCTCCTTTTTTACCCCTTCTAGTTTACCTTGGTTCATTGATCTCACATTCCATGTCCCTATGCAGTATTGCTCCTTACAACATTGCATTTCCCCTCCCCCCTTCCTGTCCCTCCCCTCCCTCCACTCTGTGGTGTTAAGCATCCTATATCACCTAGCCTGCCCCTTTGTTTGCCCCTTTGTTTTGCCTTTTGTTTTGGTCAATAGGGTTCTCTTGGCAAGATTTATGGCGTGGTTGCCGGTGTCTGCGCCATTTTTCTCTCCTCATACATTTTATCACAGTTTTTTTTAAAGTTTAAAACATTTAAGACAACATATTACCATGCATATTATCACACTTTAAAACACAGTCTCTATGTCAGTTTCTATGTTTAGTCAGTATAAAGTCTCTATGTCAGTTGCTATATTAGGTCTTCTACATTTACATATCTGCTACTTATCCTTTGCCTGGATCTCTGGCTCTCCTCCTCCTCCTCACCCCCCACCCCCCCTGGGGGTGGTTGCCCGGCGGCGGAGGCGGCCACTATATCTTTAAACTCCTTGTAAAACTCGGCTGGTAATCTGTCCTCTCCAGGTGCTTTATCTGTTTTTAAGCTAGCTATAACCTCTTTTATTTCCTTTTCTGTTATTCGTTCTTCCATCCTGTCCCTATGTTCCTGTGATATCTTATTATTTATTTGTTTCTCTAATTGTTTTTTTCAATTTTGGAATATCTATGTTTTTTTCGCATATAATTCCTGGTAGAAATCTTTAACAATTTTACATTTATCTCCAATCTTATTACATCTTATTCCGTCCTTATTGACCAAAGTTCCAATTTCTCTTTTTTCTCTCTTTTCTTTTGCGGCCCTTGCTAACAATTTTGAATTTTTATTGCTAAATTCAAAATATTCTCTTTTTAAATACACCAAGTCTCGTTTTACTTTTTCTATGTCCTTTCCTGTCAGTTCAGTCTTCAATCTTTGTATATTATCAAAAACCTTCTTATCCTTGGTCCTTATATGTTTTTCTTGAAGCTGTTTTATTTCCTTCTCAATTTTATCTTGTTCCACTTTGAATTGCTTATTTCTAAAACTAGCCAACTTTATACTCTCCCCTCTAAATAACGACTTCATGGTATCCCAAACTACATTAAAACTCACCTCCTCCATATCATTCTATTGCCAACTTTCCTTCCAATTCTCAGATATTTGTTCCTTACATTTATGGTCTTTATATAATTTAGGGTCGTATCTCCAATTCCTCCTTGTTTTTCTTATATTTTCAATCCCCACTTCTAACAACACTTTCGCATGATCCGATTCTTTGAATATTCCCACTTCTACCTCATCTACTTTTCCAATCATATTTTCTGTTATGAATATGTAATCTATTCTAGAGTATGAGTTATGAACGTGCAAAAAATAAGTATAAACCCTTTCCGATCCCTTAAGCTCTCTCCACGGGTCCTTCAATCCTTTATCTTCCATCCATTTTTCCAAAATTTGTTTTTTAACCCCTTTTCCACTTCTTAAAATATTTGTACAATCTAAATTTGACCTAATTAGATTAAAGTCCCCAGCTACTATCATTCTTGTTGTTTTTTCTTTTACCAATATTTTATACATTTTCTCCAAAAAGTCCTCTTGATGATCATTTGGGGCATATATATTCACAAAAGCCATTTCCTCATTTTCAATCTTCCCTTTTACTATCAAGAATATTCCCTCAGGGTCGGAGATACTACATATCATCTCAAAGCCCAACCTAGTCGAAATTAAAGTAGCCACACCCCTTGCCTTTGAGGTACCAAATGATTTTTCATAATATTGCATCCCTTTCAAAAAGATCTTATTCACATCTTGAGATTTTTGATGGGTCTCCTGCAAAAAGACTACATCCGGCCTGTCCTTTCTTAAAGCTAATTCTATTCTTTTCCTCTTAACTTGAGATCCTGTACCTTTCACATTCCAGGATATTACTTTAATGTTCCTCATAATTTACCAAAAAGTGATCTTCTGTCATCTCCGATCTCTCCAATGAATGTACAACATCTATTCCCATAGCTAAAACTAAAACTAACACAACAAACATTCTACTCTACCCTCCCCACCCTTTTCCTTTACAATATTAAAGAAAAATCGCCTTTGCCAACCAAAGAGAGGAGGGGGGGAATGTGGAAGATGTAACTGCAAGCCTCAAACTGCCCATGCACACTCTCATTAATACAATTCCTTTTTTAACAATTTTATACATACAATCCCAAGACCTCCCTAACACCACTCAGCCTCTCCTTAAATTCCTCCATCCTTATACTTCAGCCTTCCTTTGCCACATTATCAATTTTCGACCCCTCCTCCCTCCCCCTGTTGCCCCCTCCTGCTCCTGACCTCCATATTCTCTTCTTATGCCTCCTGATTCCAACAAATCCTTTCTTATTGCCAGTCCCTCTCTTGAAGAGAAATCTATTATTTCAATTGTACTAAGATAATATAGTGCATCAGTGTCAGCATCAATTGTATGCATTTTTTGTCTTAGAAGAATCTTAATTGCTGTGGGAACCTCCAATTGTATTTTATCCCACGTGCAATCAACAACTTGGTCACAGGCTTCATTTTATAATGCCAAACACATTCATCCACAGCAATATCATTGTATACTTCCACATCATTTCCATCAATTTTTAAAGCGCCAGACCCAGCTTGTTTTTAAAAAGCCATCACCTTTAATTTATCACCCAATTTGCAAATTTAACCAAGACATTAATTTGAACACTCCTCCCTCTTCTTGATCCCAGTCTATAAATACTTGCAATCTCTTCATTGACATAATCTTTCCCCGTGTTCAAATTATTCAGCCAATCAATTATTCTGTCTTTCAAATGGTCTGGCGTTTTCTCCAGTAAATTGCATTTCACAATATTCTGTTTCCTCATCATCTCTTCTACCATATCTATCCTTTTCCCTTGTCCTTCTACCTTTATTTTGATTTCCTTATCTTCCTCTTGCAAACCCTTCACTTCAGCCTGCATCAATTTCACATCCTTTTGCATCAAATTAACACTTGTTTCCAACTTCTGAAAAGTAAAATCAACTTTGTGGGCAAAATCCTGAAAAATTGTGTACGTTTTATCTTGTTTCACCATAATTTCATTTGTGTCTTTCCCTCTTAGTTCCTTCATTTCCCAAAAACCCTTCACATTTGCATCCTCCATCTTATCTAATCTCTGAAACAATTTACCCATCTCAACCATTAATTGTGTTTGGTCCAATAATACTGATTCCGATGATATAGATGATGGGGGTGTATCCTCAGTTTCATTTTTCTCCTTCTCCTTCCTCTTAGGCTTCACCACCTCCTCTTCCTTTGTTGCCTTTCCCTTCACAGATTTATCCATTGTAATTTCAACCAATCCTTTCAATATAATCAAACTTTTATTATCTTCCAATTCCAGCTCTTGGCCTTTCCCAATTCACTTATGTTCGGAGCCTTAATTGTGGGTTAATATCATATAACCAAATTTTTAGTAACTTTGTAATCCAATCTGCATTGACATCTTCAGCAAAAATTATGTCCAACCTCAAGTCCTGTGTGCCAAATCTTCAAATCCCACTCAGTTTATAATCCAAATGTCCACTTACTTGATTTCCACCAAATCCAGATTCTCAATCAGTTTTTAATGTCAATTAGTTCAGGCTTTCAGCCCCTATATTAGTCCCTTTACTTTATGCCCAGACAGAGCAGATCAGCTTCTGTATAGCAAACCATTAATAAGATTGTAATCCAAGAAAAAATGCTCCTAAACTGCTTTGCTGCTTTACTGTTATCCAATGAAAAAAAGGGTTGATAATTTCAGAAGCCCAAAACTTGATTGAAGATTTTCATGTATTAACCAAAACAATAACAATGCGTCAATGCGGGAAAAAGAAGGCCCAAAAACAATTGCAAAAACCAGTAACTGTATGTCCAAAATCTTGATGGAGGAAGGCAAAACAAAATGAAACCAAAAAACCAAGAAGAACAAAGGTAACAGGGAAAGGAGAGTCAGGTACCCCAAATAAGCAAAAAAGAAAGAGAAAAAAAAGAACATAAAGGGGCAAAAGAGTCCAAGGGGTCTGAAAAATTAATTACAAAAGAAAAAGGAAAAAAATTGTTCTGCAAAGGAAGGAGGGAAATCCAAGGTATTTAAAGAGTTTATGTTACTCGGTACTTAACTGCTTGGTCCACGAAGTAAAATTACAACTGCACCATTAGTCCCCAGCCTCGGCAGCAGCTTCCAAGGGGGCCCCGCCTCCCTTCTCCTCCGAGCACTCCAACCTCTTTACTTCTTCTGTTCTTACACCTCCCATCCTTCAGCAACCCTCTCCGTTCCTTCACTTCTCCTTCTTTATCTTTCTCCTCTCCTTCTCTCATTTCCTTTCAGACTCTCCACAACACTCCAAAAATTGCTCCAGAAACCGTCTCCTGTTGTTTCCCTCCCGTCTTCAGTCACTCTAACTTTCGATTTCCTTCTTCACCGCCACCATTAATCTCCTTTCACAAACTTTCTCTCTTCTGCTCTCCCTCTTAACTCCTCCTCGCTCCTTTATACACTTGCTTTTCCTTCATTTTCACTCTCCTTCTCACCCCCTCAGCCATGCCAGCCACCACTTCCAAATTCGTGTCTTTATTTTCAACAACTCACATTTTCATTGTTTCTCCCAATCTCCTGGCAGTCCTGTTTGCCGCCACTCAGCTGGTGAGGCCGCCGCTTGCGCCGCTAGCCTCCCAGCCAAAACACTCCCAAGCTCCAACCTTCCAGATCAAGCCTTTTTTAGTTACGAGGTCTATAAACTTTCTTCTTGCCAATCTTTGAAAATTTGTATTTCTCTATGTTTATTTTCTCATTGTTTTTCTCATTGAGAAGCGCGAGCTCCGAGGAAAGTGTGTTAATGCATCGGCATCTTAGCCACACACCCATAATCTTCTTTTTAACTAAGTGGCTCAAGTGGCTAAAACACTGACTGGGTGGCGGAAGGTCAGCAGTTTGATTCTCAAGTACTGCAGGATGGAATGAGCTCCCATATTTGTCCCAGCTCCTGCCAACCTAGCAGTTCGAAAGCAAGAAATTGCAAGTAGATAAATAGGGACCACTTCAGTGGGAAGGTAACAGTGTTTCACACGCTCCAGTGTCTAGAGTCATGCCTGCCACATGACCACAGAAATGTCTGCAGAAGCAGATAGCTCTGGCTCTTCTGCTTTGAAACAGAGATGAGCACTGATCCCTAGAGTCGGGTACAACTGGCTTTCGAGCAAGAGAACCCTTTACCATTACCTTTAATATATCATTCTTCTTCTTCTCCTCCTCCTCCTCCACCCTATCCGAATCTGAATATTGGTGATCATCATGGCGATCACCCATGAAGACTGTCCTGAGAATATAATGCAGTGGTCTTTCATCTGTCTTATGCATTGCACATACCTGTCAACCACGGCTCCAGACAATCCAGGACCTGCGCACAATGGTTCTGCACAAATCGCCTTGTACGCATGCGTACAAGGGTTCTACGCATGCATACAAGGTGACTTGTGCAGAAGGGCTGCGCAGTACCTCCTTTCCCCCGCTGCCAAATTCTGGGGTTTCGGCAGCACGGGGTGGGAAATGGCACAAATCGGCGCCAAAAACCGTGAAATCCCGGCCAATCCAGGAAGGTTGACAGGTATGGCATTGCAGTGTGACACCCATACCACTGATCCAGCTCCGCAAGTCACTTTCTAACCCTGGGCCTTTTTGGCACACAAAGTCCTCATCAGCCCCAGGCCAGGATTGATGAAGCTGCTGCCCTCCATCAAGTTGGATTCAAGTGGGATTTCATCCATTTGAGGACCAACCCCCTTCTCTGTGGACTTTAGCACCCATAGCTGTTAGTTCTCAGGGTTGTCAAGTTAGTTAACCACTGCCTAACACTCAACATTGAGTTGCTAGCAGTATGGTCTACTCTAATACCATAACAGGATAATCTGGCCAGATGGGTAAAATTTTATCATAGAATACTCAAAACACTGCCAATCCCATTGGAAGATCAGTCAATGTGAGCCACCTAGACCAACATTCCTTCTCTTCTCACTAACAAACTGCATATTTTAAAGAGCCTAAGAGTCATCCCTGGAAAGCTCATGATGTGTAGTAAGAAGAACATTGGACTATAAAACAGAAGACTTGGGTTCAAATCCCTTTTTGGCCAAGAAAACTCAATGGTGAGTATCAAAGTAATCTTCAGTTAGGGCTTCCATGAAGCTCCTAAAAATCACTTTCTTCAAGGTCAATATCTCATGGAGCTTTCATTGAGTGGCTATATGAGTTTGTACTATTTGAAGCAGGACTGTCTTGGCAAGCAGAAGGTAGTTTCCTTCATGGAAGCCATTACCTTTCTTGTGGCAGCAGCACGGTAAGCAGTGCTGTATTGAAGGGACTTTTTAGTCAATGGAATCTTTCTGCTTTGGGGACTTTATGCTCTACAGGAGCTGGATTGGCTATTTGTCTATGTCCAAAGGGTGTTGGGAGATTTCCCACTTTGAGTTGTGTTCATAGTGGGCTTTTAAAAACAAGTTATGTTAGTGCAGAGTCCCAAATTAAGCCTGTCTGGACAATGGAAGGAAGGAAAGATGGAAGGAAGGGTCTTTGCAAGCTATAAGTCTCCTTTTTAAAGAAATGCGCTATAACCGTTTTGCCAATTAGTGAAATGCAAACGCTCTTTCACAGTTTGTTTCCTGATCAGTTATGAATTCAAATGGTGATTTTATGTATCAGAGGGATAGGTTGGCAATCTCCTTGCTCCTTCCTTCAAAACACACACACACACACACACACACACACACACACACACACACACACACACACACACACACACACACACAATTGTGACATATATATGACAATCACGACCCCCTTTGCTTAGGAAAAGGTAAAGGTCTCCTTTGCTTGAAAGCCAGTCATATCTGACTCTAGGGTTTGGTGTTCATCTCCATTTGTAGCCCAAGAGCCAGTGGTATCTACATCTGCAGATATTTCCATGGACATGTGGCAGGCATGACTAGATACTGGAGTGCACAGAATACTGTTTATCTTCCCGCCAACGTGGTACCTCTTTATCTACCTGCAATTTCTTGCTTTCAAACTGCCAGGTTGGTAGAAGCTTGGACAGAGACAGGTGCTCACTCGGTCATACAGCACTTAGGTCTTGAACTGCTGACATGATAACCTTCCAGTCATCAAGTTCAGTGTCTTAACCACTAAAAATGCAAGCATTCCTAAACAAATTGCAGGGGACCAAATCCTTTTTGCTCCGTCTGCTGGTATACCTCAATCAGCATAAGTTTCACCTAGAATGGCCACATGTTAAAAATCAAGTATAGTGTTTCAAAAACTACTAAAGGTGTTTGTTTTTTAAGTTAAAGGACCTGGATCCTTTTCCATAGCAGTTGTGCACTGCATCATGGGTTTTGATGTCTCAGAATTACTCTTTGATAAAAGAATCACTGCATATCGTCTATCTATTACCTGTAACTGATAAATGACACTTGGTGACTCAGTTGATAATTGTCAGTGTTTGACTGCATTAGAAAGTTCCTATACAATGGTATTTAAATCACAACAGTATCTGATAACAGGCATCATGGCGAACAACTATCTTATTATTCACAGCTTGTAGTCTGTGTTTAAGTAAAGACTGGGGAAAAGATCATGTCCCTAATTCATTTGTGATTCATTAAGTCACTAGTCTTAGTACATTTAACAAATTACCCGGAAAATCCTTCCGTGTTTCTGTGAAGAGAGATGTTCATATATTTTTCAAAGTTTCCTGCCTGAAAAGAAATGTATATGCTCTAGCCCCTCGATGTAGATTCAATGAAATTTGCTCCAATCTTTTTCTTTCAGCAAAATAGGTTTGACTAATTTTGGCAGTTCTGAGTGACTTCTGATATTTCCCGTAAGTAGCCTGGCAGTTCGTGGAACAAGGGTGTCTCCCCCTTTTTTTAAAAAATGGAGGTTCCCCCCTTCCTTAGTACACAAGTAACCCATCAGGGACTCTTGTTTTGAGGAGCGGAAGTACACCTGGGTTAGTTGGCAGTAAACAACTGTTTTAGCTTTATCCTCTAGGCAGGAGGTTGTTTGAATTTTGGACAAAATACCGTCTTCCTTTTTTCCATCAGAAACGACAAGATCACAATGTAGTCTTCTAGTTACTATCAGAAAGCCATATATACTATTCAGAAGACTGAGCAATACCTCCTTTGATGAGTGGAAGATAGAAATGTAGTTCTCTAGAGGCCAAGTTGATAAATACGAACCATTATTGTTCCCCAGGGACAGAATTTTTGTATACTTTGGGACAGGAGGAGGATCACTAATATCTTTGTTTTAAGACATATAAGATCTATGTCACTGATCTGAAGAGACTAAATATTCCCAATGAAAACTTATTGAATCTAAAAAGACAATTTCAGTGGAATAGTGTAGCAATATTGAAGTGGGGGAAATGCTACGATTTACATTCTGTGAATGGTTGTTTCATCGTGGTACACAGAGAGAGCCTCCTCGAAGATTGTGGTATTTTTGAACCACAATCAGGCATACCCTGGTAAAAGCAATCTTGTGTTACTAGCTAATCTTTCTCCCACTAGGTCAGGTGGAAGGAACTGCAGAATGAACTCACCAAAAGGTGCCTTTATTTTGGCAGCTTCACATCTGCCCTAGACATGGAATAATAATAATTGTACTAAGCATGGTGATTGTTCTTTCCCTCACAGTTAAGAACAAACAATGGCACAGAGGGTGAGATAGTCTGAGCAAAGTCCCAATAGCTTGTTGTTCAGTCGCACAGTCGATTCCGACCCTTTGCGACCCCATGGACCATTTTCCTCCAGGCACCTCTGTCCTCCACCATTCTCCTCAGCCCACCAAGCTCTGTGCCCATTGTGTCCACAATACTATCTAGCCATCTCATCTTTGGACGCACCCTTCTTCTCTTGACGCCCCCAATAGCTATTGATTCATTTTATGGATGTTCAACCATCTGAGGCATCTCATGGGTTGTTTGAATCTTGTAAACCAGGGGTTCCCAACTTTTTCAAGCCAGGGGCTGGGTCGTGCTCTCTCAGTCAACTTTGAGGGCCAGATGGGGGTGGCCATTTTGTCACAGTAGCTTCAAATGGTGGCCATTTTGTTTCTCAAATGCCCTTGGAGGTGTGGGGGGCCACATGAAATGGCACTGGGGCTTGGATCCAGCCCGCAGGCCTTAGGTTGGGAACCCCTGTTGTAAATAAACCAGTTTTCCTGATTTCATTCTGTATGTTCTGTGTGCTGTCTGTTTTGCTTTATCTTACACAGACTGTCAAAGGGGAAAATGCATTCATTTTCTTGCTATTACTCTGTGCAGGAAGTGGGAATTTTTCAGAGCTTGGAAAAAATCCTATCAAGGTGTTTTTGTGTCAAGACAGCTTAAATCAATAAGAACAGGGAATTTAGCAAGCATTCATTTTACCTTTAATTGGTACAGCTTTACTGTATTCACACTGGGGAATCCTTCAAAGAGGCCAGTAGAGTTTTGTGAAAACTAACGTTTCATGAAGCATGAAGGTGGAGGTGAATCTTGATGTTGCACCCATCAAATGCAAGAAGATCACCATAAAGTGATCATGGAAGCCTTAATGACTCTAATACCATTTCAGATCTTCTGATTGTTGTGTTCATATACACATTTGTGTGTGGGTGTATACTTCTTAATAATTTGTATCTCAAAATAAATTTTGCTGAAGAATAGTACAGGAATGTACGGAGCAATACTGGCCTACTACATTACCATGTTACATTGGGTGTTAATAATAATAATTTCATGTCAGAAATGTTTCTGGGTTGAAAGGATTTTTGTGGGAGTAACTCTGCTTAGGGGACACCCAAATGAGGCTCCTTTCATGTCCCCAAGAGTTGGGACAGAGACGGGCACTCAATCCATCATGCAGTCCCCGGATCTCGAACTCCTGATTTGCTGGCCTTCCAGCTAACAAGGTGAACATCTTAACCACTGAGACACCGCAGCCCTCACTAGCTGTTAATAAAATTTACCCTAATTGTAAAACCAAATATATTGGTTCGGATTCCAGTTTTCTGTTAATTAATAAATTACTGGTCATACTAAATGGCCGAAACTTGCTTGTCCGATGTGCGGATTTTGTGGAAAGTAACAATTTTCTGGGGGAGTAAATGTCTCATCCTGCTGCACAGGGATTAACTTTCCTTCTTGAAATCCTCTGTGTGTGTGTGTGTGTGTGTGTGTGTGTGTGTCCATATGTGTATGCTTGCAACACAATCTCCACCTTCATATCAGAGTGAAATTAGATACAAATGTTCAGTGAACAATTCTATTTAGATTTCCAGGTTGACTACGAATCTATTTCTAAGATGTCTCTGTGTGTATGAACGTGTGTGTGTGTGTGTGTGTGTGTGTGTAAAAGCACATGCAAAACATAGCAAATAAAACATCTCTGTATACATTCAGATCACCCTTGCTATGTTGGTTTGCAAACATAATTTGCTTGCATATAGGAGAGCTGCTCCGAATTGCACAAACAGCCAAGCCAAATCAGTGGAGTTGTATGCATGAATAATAACATTTTTAATCAGACAGAGGCGAAAAAAATAATAATCTGTTTTACTTTCCTGCAAAGTCGGGCTTTTGATCACTGCTGTTCCAGCATTGCAAGATAAATGGGGAAGGGAGGCACTTAAGAATATCATTCCTAGGTTTTTCAATTCAGTGGATTATTCACATCTGTTAGGTGAGAATTACAGAGCGCTAGAATAAGGGACTCTTATGTTTTTATAAATCTCGTACTGCCAAGGGCTACTGAATAGTGAGTCTCAACATCTGTGTTGCTTCTCCTTTGAGCTTTTCTGATTAAACATGTCTAAACATTTCAGACATGATCAGAAAGAAAGAAAGAAAGAAAGAAAGAAAGAAAGAAAGAAAGAAAGAAAGAAAGAAAGAAAGAAAGAAAGAAAGAAAGAAAGAAAGAAAGAAAGAAAGAAAGAAAGAAAGAAAGAAAGAAATTATTGCAATTTATAGTTTAAAGTCAGGTTTTTATTTTTATTTTTATTTTCCACATGAAAACAATGTGGTGCAAGAAACCAAAGAAGAAACAATTTCACATGGTGATCAGCCTGCCCCCCATCCACCTCCATAACCTGGATGACATTGTGGCTTTTGTATAGCTGTTATTGCTTTTAAAATAATAATAATAATAACCATAATAAAGCTTTGTGCTATCAGAACAAAAGGGACCAATGTAAATAAAAGTGCAGGCATTTTTGACAGCTCTGGCTCTTTCCACACTCAAACCCATACAGGCACACTCGCTGACACACGAAACCATACGAATGCCTTTTTTTCTTTTCCTGACACCCCCCACCCCAACATTGCACTGAGCTGCCTTTTAATATAGCTCAGGCATTCAACCTGCATAGGAAGCTTTCACGGATCCACACAAATACTGTGTAATTATCTGCCGACACCCTGCTGGCTCGTGCATATTCCAAGCACAAAGTGGGTACGAGAGATCCAGCCATCCTTATTCCTGCCTTCATTGTCCCTCTGCTTGGAATATGAAGCCCCACTTCATTATAGCAGACCTGATCAAACTTGATAGATTGAGCTATTATTCTTGGCTATGTCAACTTTCTTTCTCCAGCTTCGCCACCCGCTCTGCACATACAAGACACCCTGTGTGGCTCTTTTGTTTTGCCACCCAGGGAAGGCATCTTGTTCTTCAGTTTTTCCTTTCTGCTTCCTCCCTCCCCCCAACACACACACACCATATCTCTTTCCAGAGTAGTGACGGTTTCAGGACATAATGCTTCTCTGCATCATGTGATTATCTATGCCTTGTGTCTCTCCCCCCCCTTCAAACCTTTTATGGTTTTATTGACTTCTTCAAAGAAAGTTTTTTTTATTTTATTAAAATGCTGCAATATTGACATTGGATGCAACTTTGAAAAATCCATATTTATTCAGGGGAGATTAAATCTCTCAGTGTGTGTATGAGAGTGTTGTGCATGTGTGCGTGTGCATGCATATGTGCATGTGTAAGCAGACACACGTGTGTGTGTCTTTTGCTGTTATCCACCTGCATTTTTTGATATATTTTTTAAAAAATGCAACTCTGAAGGAAATCTTTGGAATTTAGGCACTGTTGTATGAAATCCGTGCCAACGTAGCTTCCAAAATTTGAGACACCATTAATGTGTTGAAGTAACCTGCTAATGTCTTCTTGCCTTTACTTTACCCAAAACAAATAAAAAACCAAGCCAGAGCATACAATAAGCAACTACAGATGTTGCAACCACTGGTTTTGACTGAACGCGTAGCTTTGATTGTTTTGGAGAGTTGCTATGCAACCGCTGAGTAACGTTACACTAATGAAAAATAATAATAACAACTGTTTACTAAAATAGCGTACACTGGATTTATCTACTCAGCACATCACAGGATCATTGCTGATTGGGGTTTTGCTGCAAAATAGTCTCAACATTTAAAAAAATAAAGACCTTTGTGATTTATTTATTTTTGGGGAAAAAACCCTTTATTAAGGCTCCATTCAGACTTGCTTCATGACTAGAAGCAATATTGTGTATTATCTGTTTTTAAACATTTATGTGTTTCCATTATTATTATTTTTTTTGCAGGAACAAGCTGGATTTGGGCCAGAAGGAACAAACAGGAGAAAATATTCTGATAGTACCTGAATTGTGGCTAAAGCAGTCATAAAAATGATTCCATTTCATTTCATCTTCAGCAGAAGGGAAAAAAAGAGGAGAGAAATGAAATAATTTCTATTTAATTTTACTGAAAATAACAGCAAATCTTACTGAAATTTGATTTTGAAAGTTTTAATTATGGAAATTGGTGTGATTTTATCTAAACACTATCTGTTTGCCAAAATTATGTTTCTAAAGATTGTGAAGATTTTTTTGGGGGGTTTTATATGGAAAAAATTAGAAGTTGTTATTATAGGATAAGACCATACAAACAGTCTTATGTTCACCGGGTTAAACATACACCCAGATGAAAGAATCATGATGTCTTATTTTAGACAAATCCCACATGCGTTTGGTCAATTTTTGAGAAATTGTGATTTGTTTAACAACTAAACCCTCCCCACCTTTCTAAAACTTCTTAATCCCTTATAAGCAAGATCTTGCAAAAATGTGGCATTTAGAAGTATGTAATGATATGCATTGAGTTTCTGGGGGAAGGAGAGGTTTGAACATTTTAATAAATGTTGCTGATTATCTCATAATCTAGGGGTTAACACTGTTAAACTCTGATGCAAAAGGAACGGTGGACTGTGCCTTATTATTTATTTCTTCTGAAGTAGGTCTCTCCCCATAATCATTATACCCACCCCTCAAAAAAAAAAAAGCCCTCAGCAGCATCTTAAAATGTAAATTGTAGCAAAGCAACACAAAAGAATAAAGAGATTTTTAAAAGCAATCACGATGATCACTTAATTCAGTCTCTGCCTCTCCACTTGGCATAAGGTAATTAGAATGCCACGTCGTTGTAAAGACGGAAAGCTTCGGCTACCACTCTGACTCACCCAGACGATAATACATGATTAGAAGTCAGTGACAGATCACAACTGCTGTATGACCCACCAAGGTCTTATCAAGGGCAAATCCCATAATTAACATGCACTTCTCTAGCTGAAGAGTACCATGCAATTGTTCAGGGACAATCAAATTAGCCCAGCCAATGGGGTCAATGTTTTGCGACCTTGGATGCATTTTGGGGATGGAGGGAGAAATGCACATTGTGTACACATTGTGTGTTTCTTCTTCTCTAGCAACAAAAATGATCTGCAAACACATCTATCTATCTATCTATCTATCTATCTATCTATCTATCTATCTATCTATCTATCTATCTATCTATCTATCTATCTATCTATCTATCTATCTATCTATCTATCTGTCTATCTATCTATCTATCTATCTATCTATCTATCTATCTATCTATCTATCTATCTATCTATCTATCATCATTTTATACACAACCACATTCTAGATAATATTTAAATATTTTGTTACATATATGCAGCTAGATAGCTAGCTTTACACACAATCTTACACACAAACAAATACACATGCACAAAGAGAGAGAGAGAGAGAGAATTTGGCGCACACTCCACTGACTTCTCAGTTCATCATATATGAAATTCATGCTTCCACTAATGTAATCTGACCCTGAGGGACATATATGTAATCGAGCTACTTGGACAGACATTCAAGCATCTAGTGAGGCCTGGAACTCAATTTATTTGCCCTAAATGCATCCCTAGAATCAGGTAGAAAACTGCAAAGAAACACTCATATTTGGGGAGGGAGGTGGGGGGGGGGGTTAAAATTGCCATCCTGCTTTTTTGTTTTATGACAATTAGCACAATTATCTTGATATCTGCTCATTTTAAGTTCTTCTCTTGCCCCGAAGGCTTGGCTATTTGGTTTGTCTCGCCTCTGAAGGCCTTCACTGTCCACGAATAGCATTGTGAAAGATGGTGCAGACTAGAAACTACCCATTTCGCTAATGGCTAGTTGGAGTGTGTGTGTGTGTGTGTGTGTGTGTGTGTGTGTGTGTGTGTGTGTGTGTGTGTGTGTGTGTGTGTGTGTGTGTGTGTGTGTGTGTGTGTGTGTGTGTGCATAACAAAACCTCACGCTGAGATTTTTCACTCACCTGCATGTACATGTAACGTACACAGACATGATTCTGTTTTTAGTTCCTTCTTACTATTTAGGTCATAAAAGGAACAGAAGAGGATTTCCCCCCCTGTCATCATCAAAGTCTGTGTCAAAAGAACTGTATGAAATATTTATATTGGTGGTGATCAGGAGGTTGGCTTGTGGGTTTGTTTGTTTGTTTACCAATTAGGAATGTGTTTGATGGTGTCATCAACACAATGTATTGGAAGCTTCCACTCAGGTTGAACTTGGTGCTCATGCGCCTAGACTTTCTACCTGGTCTGAAGACATGTTTAGCATAAACATTTGGAAATTTCAATTTTACAAGACGGTTGACAAGCTTGTAATCATGGATGACATCACAGAACATCTGTGGCAGTTTATGGACTGAGTATTGGTGGAGGAGAACCTCACCCCAAAGGTTCTGTAAAGCAGTGTTCCCCAACCTTTGGGTTTTGGACTTCAATTCCCAGAAGTCTAAGTCATTTCCGCAAAGCACTGATCAGCCAATGTTTTCATCTCCAGCACAAGAGCATCATAACAAGTACAAGACAACAAGTTCTGCTATTTTGATGCAATGACTCACTTTACACAAAATTAGCCAAATTCTTCTAAGCTAATGGTTCTTCCCTTTTGGTTTCCTACATATTTGGGGCCATCAGCTCCTAGCAGGTGTGGTGTGCATATCTGATGATTAAGGTTTCTGATCTCTCTGAATAAGAGCTCGGTTTGGATAGCTCAGTTGTTTAGGTACGGGAGTTCGACCCCCGCAGTGCCCCCTAGAAGAAGTGCTGGCCTTGTAAGCCTTTGGCAAGCTGCACAGTCCCAAAAATATATATTCTCTTGCATGATGCATCTTATTGCTGATTTTGGAAAAGGCATGCTTTCTAATGATCATGACTTCAAAGATCAATGCGTGATTACAGTGGAGTCGGCTTGACACATTCCAATATGCCATTTTGGCAATGAATGAGAGAACCTTATATTCAAATTGGGAGCATGATTAGTATTTATTGCCATCATCATAAGAACTGCAGGGTTGGAAGGGTCTCAATGGACCATCGAGCCCAGCTCTGGCTGAACTCCCAACCTCTGGCTCCTTAGCCAGAGACATAAATCAGTGAGCAATCCAGCAGTTCTGTTGTAAGAACTGCTTTTGGGTTTACTGATAAAGACACAGGTGTCCCAGGAAAAACTATAGATAAAGATCTCCCTTGTTCAAAAGCCAGTTGTGTCCAACTCTAGCCATTGCTCAAAAGCCAGTTGTGTCATCCCATTTACACCAAAGAACCTGCTGTCTTCATCTGCAGATGCTTCCATGGTCTAGATGCCAGATGACACAGAATGCTGTTACCTTTCCCGCCAAAGCTGTACCTATTTCTTCTTCTGCTGCTGTATCTGAATCCGATATGCCACATGACCATGAGTCTGTTTCTGTTCCTGAGCCCTTTTGGCACACAATGTCCTCATCAGCGCCAGGCCAGCATGAATGAAGCTGATGTCCTCCATCAAGATGATTCAAAAGAGATTTAATCAACTTGGGGACCATCACCCTTCCCTGTGGACTTTGGCACCCAAGGACGTTAGACCTCACTGTTGTCAGGTTAGTTAACTGTCGCCTGACTCATAAGAACATAAGAACAGCCTTGCTGGAACAGGCCACAGCCCATCTAGTCCAGCATTCTGTCTCACACAGTGGCTCACCATTTCCTTCAGGGTATTCCCAAGGAGATGCCTTCACCTGCTTAGGATTCCCTGGAAATGGCATTGAGAGATATCCTGCCTATCTCTCCAACCCGGAGGTTGTCCTTAAGTATCCATAATTATACCCATTGATACTCTTGTCCTCCATGAACTTGTCTAATCCTTTCTTAAAGCTGTCAAGACTGACAGCTGTCACCACTTCTTCTGGCAGGGAGTTCCATAGACCAGTAATCCTCTGGGTGAAAAAGTACTTTCTCTTATTTGTTTGAGAACTAGTACCCAAAAGTTTCATGGAGTGTCCCCTAGTTCTAGTGTTATGCGATAGGGAAAACAGTTTTTCCTTATCTACTTTGTCCACACCGTGCATGATTTTATAAACTTCAATCAGGTCACCTCTTAGACGCCGTCGTTCAAGAGTGAAAAGGCCCAACCGTTGCAGCCTCAGATGGTAAGGAAGGTGTTCCAGTCCCCTAATCATTTTGGTTGCCCTCCTCTGCACTTTTTCCAACTCCATAATATCCTTCTGGAGGTATGGCGACCATAACTGTACACAGTATTCCAGATGGAGCCTCACCATAGATTTATAAAGATGCAAAATGACACTTGCTGACTTATTTTCCATACCCTTCCTAATGATTTCTAGCATTGAGTTGGCTTTTTTCACTGCTGAGGCACACTGGGTTGACACCTTCATTGAGTTGTCCACCAGGACACCAAGGTCCCTTTCCTGGTTTGTCGCAGAGAGTTCAGAACCCATCAGTTTATAAATGTAATTGGTGTTTTTTACCCCAACATGCATCACTCTGCACTTACTAATGTTGAAGCTCATTTGCCACTGTTTTGCCCACTCCCCCAGTGTCAAGAAATCCCTCTGGAGCTCCTCACAATCTCTCACAGTTTTCACTACCCTGTATAATTAAGTGTCGTCAGCAAATTTGGCTACCTTGCTTTTTACTCCTACCTCTAGATCATTTATGAAGAGGTTGAAAAGCAGGGGTTCCAGTACTGAACCTTGGGGGACCCCACTCTTTACTTCCCTCCACTTAGAGAAGTGTCCATTTAGTGCTACCCTCTGTTTCCTGTCCCTTAGCCAGTTGCTGATTCAGGACAAGACCTGTCCCTTTATTCCATGACTGGCAAGTTTATTCAAGAGCCTTTGGTGTGGGGCCTTGTCAAAAGCCTTCTGAAAGTCCAGATAAACAATGTCAACTGGATCCCCCTTATCCACATGCTTGTTGACACTCTCAAAAAATTCCAACAGATTGCCATTGAGTCACTGGCAGTATGGTCTACTCTATTATCAGAGCAGGATAACCTGGCCAGATAGATTGTACCTATTTATCTACTTGCAATTTCTTGCTTTCAGACTGCTAGGTTGAGACAGACGATGGGAGCTCACTCCAGCATGTAGCACTCAGGTCTTGAACTACTGATGTGCTGGGCTTCCGGTCATCAATCTCAGTGTCTTAACTGCCAAGCCACTGCAGCCTTCCCAGGTAAAAAAACAACAGACAAGGAAATGGCAATATTATTAGTGACTAAGTCAGCACAAGATAAGTACTGAGTTATTGTTATTCATTTATTAATGTATTTATATGGCTGCAAGTTTTTTGAACAGCTCATAAAATAGATATTGCATAAAACAATGTATGAAAAACGAAAACACAGTGAAAACACAAATTTCCTCATTGTTCCTAGGGATGGATGAATCTGTCAGTTTCAAATTTTCCCACATTTCAGTTGCCAATTGTTGGACAGATACAGAAGAGGCTGTGTCTGGTGATGGATGAGCACCAGGTCACAGGTAAGGTAACGGTAAAGGTCACCCCTGCTTGAAATCCAGTCGAGTCTGACTGTAGGGTTTGTGTTCCTCTCTGTTTATAGCCAAAGAGCCAGCACTGTCTGCATCTGGCCACTATAGAAACTTGAGTGTTTGTCTCAGTGGAGGGTCGAGGAGTATTCCAAAAAATAATAATTCTGAATTTCCAATTGGATTGCATTTGTAGCTTCACCCAGGTCAGCAAGAATACACAGTTTGGGGATAATTAATTATCAGCAAGTTATTTGGGGCAGTGGGGGTAAATAGGTATAACTGAAAGTAAGCAATTAAAATTATACATTTTTCACATAGAATGGAATCCTTCCTAATTGCATCCTGATGCAGCTTTTAAAAAGTGTTTTAAGGCAGATTAAAGGGATTTTAAAAAACCTAGGTCATTCTTTTATCAATTCTAAGTGGCAGAGCTGGGGAAATATTTTGTTCTTTACTTCTCTCTTTTGTATGTGAGCATTTTAAGGGTGTTTTTTTTTTGTTTGTTTTTCAGTCGCACAGTCGATTCCGACCCTTTGTGACCCCATGGACCATTGCCCTCCAGGCACTCCTGTCCTCCACCATCCTCCTCAGCCCACCCAGCTCTGTGCCCATTGCATCTACAATACCATCTAGCCATCTCATTTTTGGCCACCCCTTCTTCTTTTGCCCTCCACCTTTCCCAGCATCAAGGCTTTCTCAAGTGAATCCTCTCTTCTCATTTGATGTTTAAAGGTAATAAAGGTAAAGGCCACCCTTGCTTGAAAGCCAGTTGCTTGAAAGCCAGTTGAACTCTAGGGCACAGTGCTCATCTCTGTTTATAGCCAAAGAGCCAGTGCTGTCTGCAGACATTTTCATAGACATGTGGCAGGCATGATTAAACACGGAATACTGTTTACCTTCCCACCAGAGTGGTACCTATTTATCTACTTGCAATTTCTTGCTTTCAAACTGCTAGGTTGGCAGGAACTGGGACAGAGACTGGAGCTCACTCCATCATGCAGTAGTTGAATCTTAAACTGCTGACTGCCAACCTTCCAGTTGTCAAGTTCAGCATCTTAACCACTAAGCCACTGCAGTCCCTGTATTTTAAAGTTGCAATATTAGAATTGGCCAGGACTAGAATAGCAATTTTTTTGGTACTTATCTCAGAAAGAAGGAGGATTAGGATTGCCAAATCTGAGGAATTATTATAGAGCTTTTCAAATTAGAAATATTGTGAAAATTTTAGCGAGGAAAAAGGCAATCTGTGAAGAAATTGAGATGAGGGATCTAAATCAAATGGGGAAAATGATGAAGACAATATTGGGAGTATGGAAAAAGGTGAAGAAGGAATTGGCCCCAGACACATCTTCGATAATAGAAATAGAGGATATCAAAAAATTTCCAATAAAAATGGACAAAAGGATGAAAGAAGTTCTTTCTAGAAATGATGTTTTCCTGTTGAGAGACTGGATATGGGCTTGTAAACAGAGAGAGAGATAGAAAAGTAGACATATATGCACGGTTGAGGTTGAACTGGCTCCAGATAGTGTTGGTAAATAAGTGGAATAGTAAATATTTGAGGGAAGCCAGTTTGGAAAGAGGTAAGACTGATTTTGAAGAATTGATATTAAAGATAAAAAAGGGAGAAAAAGGAATTAAGGTAAGGGGTTAGTAAGCAATATATATATATATATATATATATATATATATATATATATATATATATATATATATATATATATATATATATATATATATATATATATATATATATATATATATATATATATATATATATATATATATATATATATATATATATATATATATATATATATATATATATATATATATATATATATATATATATATATATATATATATATATATATATATATATATATATATATATATATATAATGTTAAATAAAGATGGCAATCCACAAGAAACGTTGAAAATAAATTGAGAACAAGATTTGAAAATAAAGATTGCAGATGAGGTTTGGAAAAATAAATGGAAGAAAAGGATTATGAGAACAATGTCTGTTAGAGTGAAAGGACATAATTATAAAATGTTGTGGAAATGGTACTTGACCCCAGTTAGGTTACATCAGATAGATAACAATAAAGATAAAATGTGTTGGAGAAGTAAGGATACACTGGGAACATATGAACATATGTGGTGGGATTGTAATGTGGTAAAAGACTTTTGGGGAAAAATTGAGAAAGAGATTTATGCTATTATGGGCATGAGACTTAAATTGGGGCCAAGTACTGTTTTGTTGACAGATGTGGAAAATATGAATTTAAATAAAGATAAAAAAGAGTTACTGTCAATAATGTTGACAACAGGTAGACAGTGCATTGCTACGAGTTGGAAAAATGAAGTGATTTTGAAAATAGAAGAATGGTACAAGGAGATGTGGGATCTTGCGGTGAATGATAAGCTAACATAGGAGATGAATGAGAAAAAGGGTATAGTTAAAGAAAATAGATTTTGGAAAATATGGCAATTATTTGTGGAATACTCATTGAAGGGGGATGAAGGGAATAGACCAGATCAAATGAGCTTTTGGGAATAGAAAAACAACTGTGACACTCCGCACCCTCCAGGGCATTGTATAAAACACTGGGTGTATATTTTGAAAACTGTTTATTGTATTTTAATTATTTTATTTTTATTTTGACTTAGTAGTTGTATTAAATTGTGGAGTATAAGAAGTGAGTATGAATATGTATATTAGGATAACTGCAAGAGTGTTATAATGTATTAAAAATGTTGGAAATATAATCAAAGATGTATGGAAGAAAGGGGAAGGTGTTATATTACTAAGTTTGTAATTTAATTGTATTTCTATGTTTTTCTTCTTTCTTTTCTTTATCTATCTATCTATCTATCTATCTATCTATCTATCTATATATATATAGTATTTGTAATTTTGTTGTTTGTATTTTTATTCACATTTTTTTAAGTTGTATTATTGTTGATATGTTTGAAAATTTAATAAAACATATAAAAAAAGAATTGGCCAGTAGAGGGAACTAGAGAGAAGTTTCATATTCCCCCCCACCCACCCATCCCACGGCCACTTGTGGGGGCAACACATGATGTTTTGCAAAAGACAGCCAAAAATACTATTGCCAAAGAAGCCACAGCAATTATAATCATCTGGATGTCCTTAAGTAATGAATAACTGAAAGGTTTCATTTCAAAATATGAACTCCAGAAAACTTCCTCCTGCAATTTAATTGCTGGCTGAGTAATTTAGCATGTCTACTCGGAAGCCCCCATCAAGAATTGTTGCTTTGCTGTGGTGAGGGGGCTTTCATGGTTCAATGAGGTTATGGGCTATGCCATGTAGGGCCACCCAAGATGGACAGGCCATAGCGGAGAACTCAGACTAAACACAATTCACTGATGAAGGAACTGGCAAACCATGCCAGTACCATTGCCAAGAAAACCCCATGGACAGTATCGAAAGGCTAGGATATGATGGTGGAAGATGAGTCCCTCAGGTTGGAAGGTGTCCAATATGCTAATTGGTAAGAGCGAAGGACAAGTACAAGTAGCCCAAGAAAGAGTGAAGTGACTGGGCCAAAGCCAAAAGAAAGCTGAAGTTGAACCTCAAGTACTTTGGCCGTCAAATGAGAAGAGAGAAGGTCTTGATGCTGGGAAAGATTGAAGGTAAAAGGAGAAGGAGGCAGCAGAGGATGAGATGTCTAGATGACTAGTGGCAGTTTGTGTCTCCTGTTTTAAGGCCTCCTGGGGCTCCATTCCAGAATTGTACTCTGTACTTTGCAAGGAGCTATCCAAGGTCCTGAAGCCTATCTTCCAACTAGAGCACTTCACTTAAACTCATAGAAAGGGCATACTAAAACATGAAATGGATTCCCTGCACCTCAGACATTGGACTCACCAGCTACCACTGAATCCAGTGATGCTGTTGCATTCACTGTGTAGCTTTTCACACAACAGAAGCCTACACTAATGGGTGGACAACCCTATTGAGTCCTGCAGTCATTTTTCACAAGTGTGGTGTCTTCCTCACTTGTGCACGGGCAAAGGAAACATCATATCCAGCTCTGGAGGTGGCTGAGATTCCTTCTCAAGCAAAGGCAACATCTTCCTGTTTGCAAATGGACCCTAACCTTTTGACCAGGGGTGCCCAAAATTTTTGGGCTGCAGGCCAATCACATGGTTCAGCGGACCGGTCATGTAGTTCAGCACGCCGGTCACATGGGTCCTCCCGCCAGAAGCGGAAGTAAAACGCACCTTGCAATGTGTTTTGCAACAGGATGAGATAGATTTTAAGCTGCCATTTTCTCTGCTTAAAACAAGGGTGCCCAAAACTATGCCCCGAGGGCCAGATCTGGACCCCAACACCAATTTATCGAGACCACACTACTCTTGTTGCTCCTGGAAGCAGAAGCAAAACATGCCTGTGTGAGGGTAATGCGATGAGGGTGGCATGGGCCAGATGAATTGGCATTGGGGGCCAGATCTCATCTGCAGGCCATAGTTTGGGTACCCCTGCTTTAGACAGGTGATCTGAGGTCCACCTGACAAACCCATGACAGTTGATATTTGAAAGCAAAGGAAGGCAAAGAAAAATTCTCCCAACCAAGAACATCTCTCTGGGAAAAATATAGTCATTTTCGAGTACATGGCTGCATGGTATGGGTGAATTCTCAGGCTATAACATGATCTTCAATATAAACTCCTCATCCCCCCTTCCTTCTCTTGCCCATTAATAAATTCCCCACAGTTTAGTCTTTGCAAATTTCATGTCACCGCAAAGACCTTGTGTTTATTCCCTAATAAAAAGGTATTTGGGAAATGGGGGAAGCCCAACAGAAAGCCGCTTCCGAACAACAATGCAAGTAGCTATTACAACCAAGCGCTGCCAAGCAGAACAATTATGTAAGCAGCCAAGTTGTAGCTCGGAATGACTTAATTGGCTCAAAGATGCTCTTTGGTGCGCAATGCTGCTTGAGAAGCATATTATTTAAGCTTATGTCTGTACAGCTTTTGTTGGTTGTTATCCTTTCTGTGGCAGTTAATTACAGAACGAAAATAATGTTGCCATTCCGCCTTCTGCAGCACTACAACCTTTCTCAAACATGTTACATCTACAAGGTCAATGCCCTCTGTTTATAAAGTGATTATTGGTTGCTGCAGGAATAATTATGATGCCACAAAGGAAGGATCGGGGTTGATTGGTATTAATGAGAGGGAAGCGATTAGAAAAAGGAGTTCTGTGCAGGCCAATACAGTTTGCCTGCATGCAACAGTGCAGAAGTGTGTGGAAACAAATTTTAGGCATTCAGTTTTGCTCAGATTCCTGAACTTTCCTATAAGCATGGACATAAACTTTGCCTCATTCATTCTTACACATTCTTCTTCTTCTTCTTCCGTGTCTAGGCCAGATGTGGAACTGCCAAAATGAAGCCACCTTTTGGTGAGTTCATTTTGCAGTTCCGTTCGTCTGACCTTGTGTGAAAAAGATTAGCCGGCAACACAAGGTTGCCATTACCATGGTACGCCCAATTGTGGTTCCAAAATACCACAATCTTCAAGGAGGCTCTTTCTGTTTACCCCATTCTTACACATGAAAACAAGAAAGTCGGAATATTTTCTCCTCACCTCTGAGTAACTGAGATATTTTCTGTTCCTCTCAGTGAGCCTTTTTTTTTTTTGCATATGACCTGAAGGCAACTATGGCAATTTGTGAGAAACTGTGATAGGGGATACTTTTTTCAATGTCTTCTAAGAATCTGAAGCAGTGGATGGTTTGTTTGTGTATTCTCTGTATGATCACCCAGTCCTTCTGTATTTGCCGAGTGTCTGCTTTGCTTTTCAAAGAGAAAATGCACTAGTCACAAATAGAAACTTGATGCTCAAATTGTCAAACATATTCTTCACGTCCCTGCTTCTGAGTTGTTGTTGTTCAGTCGCACAGTCGAGTCTGACCCTTTGTGACCCCCTCTGTCACCTGCCATCCTCCGTAGAACACCCAGATCTATGCCCACTGTCTCAATGATTAGCTTTTGGAATGGGCCCACTGAAATATGGCTACCAATAACAGTGATAAACACTCTTTCTGTCTATTCCCCCTAGGTAGAGGTAAAGGTTGCCCTTGCTCGAAAGCCAGTCATATCCAACTCTAGGGTTCAGTGCTCATCTTTGTTTAAAGCCGAAGAGCCAGCGCTGTCTGCATCTGCAGACATTTCCGTGGACATATGGCAGTGTACACCAAAGTGCACGAAATGCTGTTTACCTTCCCACCAAAGTGGTCCCTATCTATCTACTTGCAATTTCTTTCTTTCAAACTGCTAGGTTGGAAGGAGCTGGGACAAAGATGGGAGCTCATTGAACTGCTGACCTGCCACCTTGCAGTCAGTGTCTTAACCACTTGAGCCACTGTAACATGCATAATTTTACACATCTCTGCCATTCACCATTCTCTTCCTTATCTGCCCATCTAAAATTATTTTGTTGTTGTTCTGTTCTGATCTTTGCAACCCTATGGATGATCACACGCCAGGTACCCCTATCTTCCACCAGTCTCCTCAACCTGCTCACCCAGGGCAGTAGCCAGAATTCTAGATTTGGGGGCAGGGGGAAAAAAATTCAGGAAGGGCAACAATGGCACACACACATGTTAGCACACACACACATTGGCATCCTGGGGTGGGTTGGAGGGGGCAGGCTGTTAGCTCAGGAGGGTCCCCCCCAGGCCTCCCTGGCTATGGCCCTGTGCCCAGCTCTGTGCCCATTGTGTCAACAAAACCATCTAACCATCTCATTCTCTGCCACCCCTTTCTCTATTTTTCCCTCCACCTTTCCCAGCATCAATGCTTTCTCTAGTGAATCCTCTCTTCTCATTTGATGTCCAAAGTACTTTAGCTTCATCTTCAATATTTGACTATCCAAGGAGCAGTCGGGGCTGATTTCTTTTAAGACCGACCGATTTGTTCTCCTTGCTGTCCTGGGTACTCTCAAAGTTCTCCTCCAACACCACATTTCAAAGGCGCCTATTCTTCTGAGCTCAGCTTTCCTTATAGTCCAGCTCTCACAACAATACATTATGACCGGGAATGCCATTGCTTTGACTATGTGGACTTTTGTTTGCAAATTTTAACTATGTTCTCCAGCCCCCAAATTGCAAATTGCTCCACAAGAGAATTGAACCAGCCGTCCTCATTACCTGGGCTCTTCTTTCCTGTGTTGCTTGTAACTCTGCAGTATTCTAATGCATACAGCAGCTTTGGGGTGATGCATTCCTGGTTGCCTTGACTCTTTTCTCATTTTGTTCTGTCCTTCATTGTGGAAAATGCAAATGTTTTGAGCCAAGGACTGCATCTTTATAGATATAGATGATATCGACTTTCATGTTTTACATTCTTTGGTCAGGGACCAGCATGTACATACTATATGCACAAGGCTGTGTCTATATCTTAATTTGCATCTTTATTTGTGGCTGTATCTATATTTGGAGCAGAATTGCTATATATATAAGCACAGAAAAATAACCTTTTACATGCAGTGGTGGCTGCAACTTGTATCTGAGAATACTCCCCCCCCCCCGCCCCCTGAAGCAGAAAAAATACAATTGGTGTGAATTTTTTTATAGTGGATCCCAGCTAGCCATGAAGTGACCTACACACTATGATCTCACAGCCATCTCCTGTGGCACATATGAAATGAGACATGCAGGATTTAACACTGGGATTGAAATGGACTGAAGCCTTTAGGGTACGTACAAGGTGCGCCTTCACAGCCAGTCCATCTGTATGCTGACCTACCCCAGCATGCATGGTTGCCGCACAGCAGCGCTACACAGAGAGTCTATTCAAGGAGAGTCCAAATAGCAAAGTCCAAAGAACAAGCTGAGGTCTGGTTGCCAGTAGTTCAAGCTAGCATCTAGTCCAAAGGAGCATCGTCAGGGTTGGCAAAGAGGTCAGGGTCTAGGCAGGCAATCTCAAGAGGTATCCAAAGTCAAGCAAGGTGTCAGTCTTTGCACTGAAGAATTGTACCAATGCTTGAATGCTGCAACAAGCTTGCTTAAGAGCCTCCCAAGATAATTGGTATCAGCTGGGAGCCTTCTCTGGTAACTAGTTCTAGCTTGCTTGTGTCTCCGGTGTAGCTGCTTTCTGTACCTTTCCATGGCTGAGGGCTAATCACTGTCAGAGTTAGACTTCTGATCTGACAGGTCATCTGCCTGGGGAAACAGAGATTGATGTGCTAATATGTGCAGGCAGAACTGGGCTGGGCATAGGAAGTGCCTCCTGATCCAGGTCATTCTCAGAGTCTGATGAGGACTGGATCACAGTTGGGTCCAATATGATGGTTTCCAGTGGCATTTCCTCCACTGGGGAGGTAATCACCTCGCCTAATGGGGCTCATCCACCCATAGCTGTTGGCCCATTTAGGGCATCAGGTTATTTACTGCCACCCAACACCCGGCGTTGAGTCGCTGACTGTATGGTCTACTCCATTACCATAGTAGGATGTCTGGTCAGACAAGTACACAGTATGTAGAAAGCATGCATATTATATTCAAAATGTGCAAAATCAATTTAAAAAATGTTCATAGCAATTTCAATGGGGGAGAAATGGAAATTAAAAATAATATAGGAACAGTAGTCTGAGCTACTGGTGCCAAAGAAGAGGGTGAATCTCTCTCTCTCTCTCTCTCTCTCTCTCTCTCTCTCACACACACACACACACACACAAGGCATTTCTGTTGTCCCCTTCAGACATATTTTGGGACTGTGGTAGCTTAGTGGTTCAGACATTGAACTTGATGATTGGAAGGTTGGCTTGTCAGCAGTTCGAAACCTGAGTGCTGCATGATGGAGTGAGCTTCCTTCTCTGTCCCAGCTCCTGCTAACCTAGCAGTTTGAAAGCAAGAAATTGCAAGTAGATAAATAGGTACCCCTTCGGTAGTAAGTTAAACACCATTCCACGCACTCCGGTGTCTAGTCATTCATGCCACATGTCCCACAGAAACACAGACAGAGCTGGCTCTTTGGCTATAAACAGATGAGCACTGAACCCTAGAGTCAGATATGACT
Organism: Bradypodion pumilum; assembly: GCA_035047305.1. Lineage (NCBI taxonomy): Eukaryota > Metazoa > Chordata > Lepidosauria > Squamata > Chamaeleonidae > Bradypodion > Bradypodion pumilum. Next base: position 12,193,627 of record JAWDJD010000001.1, on the reverse strand, counting down.
GGCTTTTGAGCAAGGCTGACCTTGACCTTGACCTAAGTTTGTTTGAGGGAAGTATTTTGGACATCAACTAGCAAAAAAAGGAAGCTAATGACGATTATCCTACAATAGAGAAGATTATGCAAAGGAATATTCTAAAACTCTTCTTATTCATGCCTTACCTCCTTTTCACTTGTCTTCTTTGAGCTCTGCATGCACAGTTGCTTATATATATATATCAAAATATTTTATATTTATAAATTTAGATAGATAAATGTATATATATAAATTTAGAATTAGCTGCCTACCCTTCCAGGAGCACAAATGGAAACCCATCATTTGCTTTGAACATATAAATATCAGTTCCCAAATTTTCTATTCCGGTAGTTCTGTATGATGATCTGGATAAGAATTCCAGGTCAAAAATGGAATAAAAATGAATGAAAGTCAATATATTACTGGTATTACCAGGGGTGGGGGTGGGGGATGCATGATAATAAATTCTCTCCCTCTCTCTTTTTTTCATGTATACTCATTTATTTCAGAAAGCAGATGAGCAATGTTAAAGAAATTGGTTGTATCATGATGGACTGTGTTTTGCGAGTGTGTTTGTACAATTGGCAAAAGCGGCGGGCGAAGAATCGCTTACTGCACTTGAGATGCAAAGGCGTTGCAAAACAAGGCAGTCTTCTCTGTAGAGAAGAACATGCAAATTACATGTATATTGCATGTGAACATTGTGTCTAGTTGCACCTGCCCGCATCCATGCCAATATTTCTATCTGACATCTCAATGCTGCTTCGGCTGGTGGGCAGTCCTTGGCGATTCATCCCACGCCACGCGAGCCGTCTAACAAACAGGATTAAAATTCACTCCTTTCAACCATCTTAGGCCTTTATTCTTTCCTTTTCATGAGCTACATTTGTCTGATTTAACAAGATAAGATTTGAGTGCTGATGCAGCCCGTTGTTAATGCAGCCGCCGCGTCTGCTGTGCCATCGACACTTGGTATGAGACTGATGCATAAATCAGGTATTCAAAAAAAAAAATTAAGTATGCAGCACACCGGTTTTATGGTCCCGGGCTCAGAAATTGAAATGGCCCAGATTAATGTATTATATCTTACACACTGTCCAAGTGAATCAACTTTAATATATTGAACAGATTCAAAGAACAAGACAGTGTTATCTAAGGAGCATTCGGAAGAAGAGATTGACCTGGGGATTTCATTTAGTTCAGGTAGTTCATGTTGTACAGTGGCATTTGAATAGTATCACATAAAAATAAAATTTGTATTAGAGATCTCTCACATCACTCTCCGGTGGTTCTTTCTGTCTGTTCTCCAGCGGCAGAGGAAATTTCTCAGAACAAGGAAGGAAGGAAGGAAGGAAGGAAGGAAGGAAGGAAGGAAGGAAGGAAGGAAGGAAGGAAGGAGCCACTCAATTATTTTCACCTTTGCTACTGAGATATCAAGATAATGCATTGTCTATTGTTGTTGTTCTGAGTTCATTTTTAAATTACTGGCTTTTCATCCCCATCTTGCAAATATGTATAGAAGTGATGTTCATTTGGGGTTTAGAAATGACACAAGACAGTTTCACATTCAAAGCTGGCTTGTTGGCCATTCCATTTCCCAACAGTATCCTGGGTAATGTAGTTCTCCGTTGAAGGGGCACCAGGGATTTACCATTTTTCACCTTTTGTGAGTTGTTTTCATATGAAGATTAAGGTAATGGCACTTGGAAGGAAACAGCCTACAGTAGAAACTCGTATAACAAAAATACTTTTTTCTACAAGGCAGTTCATTATACGATTTTTTCGTTATATGATGCATGCATCGTACAATGAAAATCCCTATGGGAAAAATCGTGCAACAACAAAAATTTTGTTGTACAATTTTTCCCATAGAGATCTTTGTTGTACGATTTTCCCCATAGAGATGCATTGCACCATATAACAAAAAATTTCATTATACGGAGCACAATGGTTTTTTCAAATCAACTTCGTTGTACATTTTTTTTGTTGAATGATGCATTTGTTATACGGGGTTCTTCAGTATTTTAAATATCGAAATAGAGAGAACGGGTATAAAACAAAATTGCAAAGTTCAAATACTTAAGTAAAGGTAAAGGTTTCCTTTGCTCAAAAGCCAATCATATCCGACGCTAGGATTCAGTGCTCATCTCTGTTTCAAAGTCGAAGAGCCAGTGCTGTCTCCTTCTGCAGACGTTTCCATGGTCATGTGGCAGGCATGACTAGACACTGGAGGGCACATGACGCTGTTACCTTCCCACCAAAGTGGTCACTATTTATCTACTTCCAATTTCTTGCTTTCGAACTGTTAGGTTGGCAGGAGCTTTGACAAAGACAGGAGCTCATTCCATCCTGCAATATTCGAGAATCAAACCTTCTGCCTCCCAGTCAGCGTCTTAGCCACGTGAGCCACTGCACAACATTTACTGAGATTAACATATGGTGTAGTAAGGCGAACCAAATATTGGGACAGTTAGCTCCGCTCTAACAACACAAGGCAATACACAACAGCACAAAGAAACACCATGGTAATGAGATGTCTGAGGAAGTATGCTAGAGTGATTGGAAGAGATAACATCAGGAATGAGATTATAAAAGAAAGAATTTGAATGAAGCCAATCTTAAACTTCATACAGAGACAGCAAATAAAGTGGTTTGCCCATTTGGAGAGAATGGCTTGAAATTCCATACCATAAAAGGCATATGTGAAAAGAGGAGAAGGACAAAGACCATGAGGCAGACCCAGAGGAAGGTGGAGACAAAAGATCAAGGGAACATTACAAGAACATTGAATAATGCCGGTGGAGGCCACTAGAAGTTCCGGAGAAAGAACCTTGTATTTCCCTCAACATCCAAAAGGGTAAAAGAGGAGGAAGAGAAGATGAATGTGTTGTTTTTCTTTCTTTTTTGAGAAGGCATGACAGCTGGTGAGTTGCTAAGCCCTGAGAAATGGAGTGTTATATGGGCATTTGGATGTATTTGGGTGTACAGATTGTCTGTTCACAGTTTTTCTTAATCAAACTTTTGTAATTAATTCTGTACATGTGGCAATGTCTTAGTAGGTAAGATGATGAGCTTGATGACTGTAAGGAAGGTGGGCAGGCCAGCATTTCGAAACCCAAGTGCTGCGTGATGAAGTGAGCTCCTTTCATCTATCCCAACTTCTGCCAACATAGCAGTTCGAAAGCCAGAAATTGCAAGTAGATAAATAGATACTGCTTGGGCAGGAAAGATAAAAGTGTTCCATGCACTCTGGCAGATCCAGACAGCACTGTCTCTTTGGCTGTAAGTGGAAATGAGCACCAACTCCTAGAGTCAGATATGACTGGCCTTCAAACCAGGGAGACCTTTACCTTTAACTAATTAATTCTGTGTTTGTACATACAAATTAGTGCATGCAGTTTTATGCTAATCTTTATTTTCCCTTGTCTTTCTTTCTAGTGATCCATAAGTGGTCATTTGTACTTTGATGATGTGATGTGTGTCTACATTAATCCAAAGTTGGGGGGGATATCTTGTCAGTTATCTATCTATCTATCTATCTATCTATCTATCTATCTATCTATCTATCTATCTATCTATCTATCTAACTATCTATCTATCTATCTATCTATCTATCTATCTATCTATCAAGTCAGTAAGCCAGAGAGAGAGAGAGAGAGATTCAAATATTTATTTGAGGACTGTGCCTGAAAAGGCAGGTTAGAAATCTTTTACACACATACTCACCCACACTCAAACACACACATAAATTCTGTCGGACATCTGCGTACATAGGCAGGGTCAAATGCCTGGTACACAGAAGCATCTGCCTCTATTATATCTCTCCGATGCTTTTTATGAGCACTCCCTCCGCCCATCTATTTGTCAGTACAAGTGAGTCTAACAAAAGAATGGCAGATATCAATTATTCCAAATTGTGTTGTAAACAATTAGGGCAAAGCGGGAGTCATTGCACACCAAACAATTGGGCTCCCCCACCCCCCAATTTAACAGTCTAGAAGAAGTGCATTTTAAAATATAGGCTCAGTTATTCCCCTGCATTAAGTGTAAGTCTTTAATGCAGCAGAGTCTGTATCATCCATCTGTTCCATCAATTAAACTGTACATTGATCTATGAAGTTATTAGCCGCTGCCGAAGTTTCAAATAATCTGCATTTGCCACTAAAGGAAATCCTTGTTGCTGTTGTTGTTTAAAAAAGAAAATAAAACAAGAAGCAATAGCCTTTCCTCCTGACTACAATTGTTAAAATGCACAAGGCGTTGTCAACTGCACTGTCGCAAATGAGCTTTGCATCCTGTCTTTCTCCTCAGGTAGGGACCCAAAGTCACTTTTCAAAAGGCTTTAAAAAACAGACATGGCTAAAAACGCGACCGATAGGGAGACAGAACGTAGGAATTTTGCTTACTGGCTAGACATGTTTTGCAAACCTCCAGGCAAAAAGAGTGTTTAGATGTTTTGCCTTCTTTCTTTCATTCTCACAAAGACTAGATACGCATCCAAAAATCAGACAAACTAGGAAGCTTGGCCAGCAGAGGCTCCAAACAGCTACTGGGTGGCATGCCTAGAAGTTGCTCAAAAATCTGCCCACCTAAGGCCAAGATCATCATCAGGATTGCATCCCCGATCATTGTGCAAGCGTGAAAGTTGGATAGTGAAGAAGGCTGACAGGAAAAAAATGGTTTGTTTGAAATTTGGTGCAGAAATGTGGATACCCTTGGCTGTTGGAAAGAAAAAGTGGGTTCTAGAGCAAATCAAACCTGAACTGAGGCTGTCCTAATTTGGGCTCAATAGCCAGGCATGTCCAACTCTCTGTTTACAGCCAAAAAGCCAGCATTGTCTGTGTCTTCAGATGTTTCTGTGGTCATATGCCAAACTAAACATCAGAGTGCATGTAACGCTGTTACCTTTCCCATTCATCTACTTGCAATTTCTTGCTTTCGAACTACTAAGTTGGCAGGAGCAGGGGCAGTCGATGGGAACTCACTCTGTCATGCAGCACTCGTCTTGAGCTGGTGATTTTCTGGTTTTCAAGTTCAGCATTTTAACCACTAAATCACTGCAGCCTCTTTGACCCAACACTCTTGAGAGTTCCCTGGACTGCAGGGAGATCAAATCAGTCAATTCTGTAGGAAATCAACCCAGACTGCTCATTAGATGGGCAAATACTGAAGCTGAAGATCAAGTACTCTGGCCACCCAATGAGAAGAGGACTCACTTGAGAAGGCCTTGATGCTGAGAAAGATTGGAGGCAAAAGGATAAGTGGTGGCAGAGGATGACGTGGCTAGATGGCATCGTGGGCACACATCTGGGTGAGCTATGGAGGATGGCAGATGATAGAGGAGCCTGGTGTGCGGTGGTCCGTGAGATTGCAAAGGGTTGAACTTGACTGTGTGACTGACCAACAAAACCACAAATATGGAAACACAAAAGAAGAAACTACAAGCCAGAGGTTGGGAAGAGAGGCAGCTGGTTACTGTTGACAGCAAAAGGTGAACTAAATTTTCAGTGGTAGATGTCTTCCTTCCTTCAAATCTACCTTTAAGTTTCAAACTGGGAGAATTACAAAAAATATGATTCTAGACAGGTCCCTCCTGACACTTCATGTCTCCATTTGTTCATCACATTCTCTGCAACTGGCAGAAATCCTGAGATTTTCCAATATGGAAAATTGTAGGCTGCATTGTTTATAGTATGATAAAAACAACTGGTTCTTGTAGTAACTTCCTTCTTCCCACCCTCTCTTCCTTTCTCTCTCTCTCTTTCTCTCCAGCACTACCTAAGGGTGGGCACTGTCAAGGGATGTGATTCAGCATTCTCTGAAGCTGGCTAATTGTGTGTGCGCGGGCGCATGCCTGTGTCTAGAGAGCATTTCTAATGTTCTCACCTGAACAGCAGGTGTCTCTTATGTGCCTATTTTAAATATAGTGCTTTGCTAGCGTAATCACTACACATTTTTGGAGTGTTGCTCAGAAATCACATAATGGCATCCTGCCGGGCTGAAGTACTTGTGTTACTGCCACATAGTCCCACATTTCCAAAGTGCGCAGGGAGGGGAGGTTGTTTGGGAGCAGGATGAAAAAAGCAAAGTATTTTGAATAGGCATCTCCTCCTCCTTCTCTCCAGCTTTTGCATTCAAATCCTTCTGATGGGTGTGTTCTGCGTGGCTCCCCTAACTCGGTTCCATCCGTTATATTTTTCTAATAACTTGTCATGGATTTTATGAACAAAAAACTGACCTCTACGATTCTGATTCTTCTTCTGTCATGTCCAGATCAAACTTTGAACTGCCAAAATGAAGCTTTCTGAATGGCCAGTCTTGGATCTTCATTTGTACATGTTTCCGGTAGTAATTGCACCCCTCTCTTTTTAGGGGTGGGTTCTTATTGCTGGTTTTTATCTGTTTTATCTGTTTTTATCTGTTTTTACCCACTGTTGTGAACCGCCCAGAGTCAGCTTTGGCTGAGTGGGCAGTATAAAAATTTAACAATAAATAAATAAATAAATAAAAATTAAAAAAAATTGGCAGACCAGCAAATGAGCTGGATTCTGTATCTCTCCACATTCACACAGTGTGCTGTTGTCCACCAGCAGCCCCCACTTGAGCATGTTGGCCTTACATTTTAGGCAGTAAAATGTAAGACCAACCCTCAGCCTGTTCAGGGTCCTCCAAGTGAAGGAATAATGTGAAAGGAGCCATATCCTCCTTTCACATTATTCCTTGTCCACTGAGCTCCTTCCTCTGTCTTCTAATTTGGTTCTGCTCTTGCATACTCTCAGGAATGTTTGTTCTTGCCATAAAGCCCTTTGGTAATGGGACTCTTCAGACAATTGTCCCCCATTGGTGCAGACCTTTTAAAGATGAGGATGTTGTCAATATTTAAAGCCAAAATGAGCAAAGGGCAGCCACTGGGCCAAATATGGACCACAACAGACCTTCATGTGGTCTTCAAGAAACTCCCCCAAACCTTCCCACGCTTTAAAGCCACTTTAAAATGGCAAATCAAATCCCTCCCTCCATCCTACAGTGGGTGAGTGTGACTTTTAAAATTAAATTTGAAATATTTTGTGGTTGTAATATTTATGGCTAGGAATGGCCCACAGCCCCTTAAGTAGTTAACTGCACCATTTGAAACAAATGTGGTATTATTATTTTTAAAGTGCTTTTAGTGTTTGTTACATCTGAAACATGTCTGTTTTCCAAACATGAGACAAACTTGAAAGTGGGGGGGGGGGAGTATAAAATATCTTGCAGCATTTTGGCATGATTTTGTATTAGAAAAGCTAATGAGGATGATAATCAGGGATGAGATTTCTTATTGAGATATTCAGAAATCAGAATTCTCAGCTGATCTCTACATATATTTTTTCCTAGTTGTGATCAGCCTGGTTGAAAATTCATCTCCATCCCAGCTAAGCATTTATCCTGTGAAGTTCTGCCTCTGACATACCTAAATCAAGTTTGTTTGTATGTACTATGTGTACATATGTGCACATACTGTATATAGAATAGTAGAGAACTGTCACCCCCACACCCAAAGGGAAAAGTGTTTAAATTGTATGTGTTTAGGTGAGTGTGTGTCTTTTTCAATTAGTCCAGGAGACAACAAAAACCGACAGATTTCTCATCCTTAGCCAGAGTAGCCTCAAATCCAGGTTTTGAGTCTCTGAGCTCCATTCCTCTCGGAGCCTGCCATCCTCACAGTAAAAGTCTCCCTTGCTCAAAAGCCAGGTGTGTCCGACTCTAGGGGACAGTGTCCAAATAGCCAGTGCTGCCTGTATCTGCAGTTGTTCCCATGGTCATGTGCCAGGCATTGCTAGATGCCAGAGCACACGGAGTGGTGTAACCTTTCCCGCTGAAGTGGTACTTATTTATCAACTTGCAATATCTTGGTTTCAAACTGCTAGATTAACAGTAGCTGGGATAGATGTCAGGAGGAGCTCACTCCGTCATTCAGCACTAGGGTCACCATGGCCCCTGCCCTTCTCTCTACCTGCGGTGAAATGCTGCTGTTTCACCCTCTCTTCTTTCTTCTCACACACCGAATCTTTGAAAGGCAAGTCAGAAGGAAATTGCCAGTTTTTTTTTTTAAAGGAGCAAGTCCGGGGTGGGGGTGGGTTCTTTCCAATGTCTTGTGCTAGGCTTGGCCCTTAGTTGTGTGACTGTTCTGAGGCAGTTGGCCTACTAAAAGGGATGAAACCAGAGTGATTGCTCTTATGATCCAAACAGCATTCATTCCATCATAGTGCATATTAGTCAGAGGTGGGCTTCAAAAAAATTTGCTACCACACTGTGGACATGGTATGGTGGGCATGGCCAGGGGGAAAGCCCTACGTTGAACTCAAATTAGGACTACTTTATGTCAAAACGTGAATGGGCAGAGCCAGCCAGAATTTCTGCTACCGGTTCTGGCGAACTGGTGTGAACCTGCTGATGCCCACAACTGATATTAGTGTATGTTTACCCATCCCTTTCTCCCTCCCTTGAGCATGTCATTTTTGTGTTCCCATTTCCCCCCAAATTTTTGATTGTCTTGTAATGACTACCAGAGGCCACCAGATGGCAAACATTTTGTATCATTCTCTGATGATAAGGCAAAGATAATATTTCCTTCCACAAACTTGAAATCCTAGGCTAAAATAACAAAACATCATTGTTATGTACATAATATATACTTTTAAGGTTTGTTTCTTTTATAATGCATGTTCATATGCTGTATAGAAATAATATGCAATTATGAGTGTATCTATTGTTTATTTGCATTGTTATGTTTCATTTACATGTGATCTCACCTGATCTCACCACTGAGCATGGTGTATGAGTGTACAGAGCTTGTGGTTATTACTGCACTGTCTTTAAGATGACAACTATAAACCCTGAACCTATCCCACCCCTCACATTATCTTTGTTAATAGTCCTGGTCAGGTCTTTCAAACTAAAGGCTTCCTTTATTGAGAAATTGTATCTCATGTTCTCTTCCTCTTTTCCTACTTTGGTTAACTTTTCTCCAAATTCAGATTTAAAGGGGGTCATAGTTTCATTTTTTAAAGAAGCTCTCTTCCTCATTGCCAGTGTCAACAGCTGTTGACAAGTACAATAACCTACATTTTCATTTCTGGTTAGAGATCAGACTTGATCCAATAACTAGTAGCTGATTGATGCCTATAAAACTTTCCTTCAATACTATATTTTGAATGAACTGTACTTTCCAAACAGAACTACCGTAGCATGAATAATATTCCCATTGCTCTCCACTGATGATAACGATAATGACAATGACAATGACAACATCAACGTCAACAACAATGGCGGTGGCGGCAGCAACAACGACGATGACTACAACAATAGTAGCAGCAGCAGCAACAACAACAATGACAATGAAAATGACAATGACAGTGATGACAAGAATGACAACAAGAACAATGACCATACCAGATTTTCATTTTAAAAGTCCATATCTTGAAATTGATGTCACGTGCGCGCGCATGTATACTTTTCTTCTCAGTGTGAGATTTTGCCATTCTTTTTCCTTCCAGATATCTTGAGGGAACTCTCATGGGATTTTTTGGAAGTTCTTGGTCAATTCCCCCCCCCCCCCCCCCAAAAAAAAAGAAATACTAACATGCTCAGGTTTTGTGTAATTCCTGGACGGGAGGACCCATGGACAGAGTAGAATAAACATCAAGCTGTGCAGGCTTGTAACAATTTCTGGGCAGAATCACATTTTTAAGCTTCACCAGAAAACTCATTAAGCTGTGCAGAATCTGCTGCTTTGCTGTGCGGAACAAAAGCCGAGAAATGAAACAAGCAAATGAACAAACAAAAGGGGGAAAACAAGAATGGGGTCTCTCTGTCATGGGAAGGGAACATCAATCCATAAAAGCTTGTGCTGAATAAATAGGGGTGGCAGATGAGAAACCTTCCATTTTCTAAGATTTCAAGACCAAAGCCTGGGAGCTGATCCGAATGATGTTACAGAGGCAAGTGATTGCTGTGTCATGTGGCAGACTTTGATGCGACCAGAGCAAAATGGAGCATGTGTCTATGGTGGCCAAGGTCTTCAATCCAGTAGCAGCAGCTCTAGGACATGCACAAGAATGAAATAAAAGCAAGGATGCTTCTGAGCATGTATAAATCATCCATGCTGAAAACATGAGGCAAAGGTAAAGGTCTTCCTTGCACAATGCTAGTCATATCTGATTCTAGTGGTCAGTGTTCATCTCCATTTACAGCAAAGCACCTGCATTGTCTGCATCTTCAGATGTTTCCCTGGTCATGTGCCAGGCATGACTAGATGCTGAAGCACATGGAACACTGTTTCCTTTCCCACCAAAGCAGTGCCTATTTATCTACTTGCAATTTCTTGCTTTTGAACTGCTAGGTTGCCAGGAGCTGGGACAGATGACAGTAGCTCACTCGGTTATGCAGCGCTCGGGTCTTGAACTGCAGACCTACCAACCTTCCGGTCATCAAGCTTAGCATCTTAACCACTAAGCCATGTGACTGAACCCTAAATCTGTGGCTGCTGGGCTGACAGCACCTCTGACAATTCAGATCCCAAACCTGAGGCTGGCATCCAACAAATAAAACTTTTAGATATTACCACACATTTTGATGTTGTGGCTTAAAATTGGTGTCTGCTATGAAGGGCTCCTTAAATTATGTTACTTTGTCTATTTGATTCTTCTCAGTGTCCCCCCTTTTTTTTAAATGTGAAGAACACCTATGATAAAACCTGCTTTATTGTAGCACAGAAGATGCCCTGAGATTTAAAAATAAAATAAAATGATTAAGGTTTCACCTTGGGCTTTACTGTCTCTTGGAAAAAAGACAAGAAAGAAAGAAAATTACCGAAGAAGAAACCAGAACTAGCATAGCCCTGGGCTTAGCATTTGTTAGATGAAGCTTGAGTCTTGAACTTAAGCCCTTGGAGACAAAATTCACTTTCAAAAGTCCAATCTGTAACAAGGAGAACCTCTCTAATTTTCTCCCTGTCGTTGACATAATTGTGTCTTTAGCCACCAGACACAAGCCATTCAGTTGCTGGTCTGACAGTTTTAGAATAAATACATGGAATGGCAAAAGGAATGATATTGTCACAACTGAATTCAACTTCAGGCTAGGTTCTTGATGGATCGAGCTGAAAAATATTGGAAATTATATGAAACACAGCAGTAAGACCTGCTAGATCTTTCCAACTTTATCAGTGGGAAAAGAGCAACACACAGGGAAAAGTGTGAGGTATGGGTTGGGAAGTGTCTGGTTTAAAATGAAATAGTCAATAAGGAATTCAGTGGCCAGTCTTCAAAAAATGTTTCTTTGGTCCTACCTGTATGTTACAACTTTTCTTGTTCCTTCATAGCTGTCCCTTCTGAATCTTAGCTTTCCTCCGATATTATTATTATGGGATGGCTCTTTGGGTTATGATTGTGGTCTTATTTATATACCATATGATACTGGTTATTGGTTATAATATATTCTTTTTACTGAATGTTTTATATATTTTAAGCCACCCTGAGTGGTACCTGCACCAAAAGGGTGAGATATATCAGTCAGTCAGACAGACAGACAGACAGGCAGACACAGGCAGACACAGGCAGACAGACAGACAGACAGACAGACAGATAGACAGATAGACAGATAGACAGATAGACAGATAGATAGATAGATAGATAGATAGATAGATAGATAGCATTATAAGGAGCAACTGAAACAAACCATGAAGGTGTTAGGTATAAACCCACAAACCTGGGAGACAGTGGCCGCAGATCACCCACTTTGGCGCCAAACCATATCTGTTGCTACCATTCACTTTGAAGGAGAACACCACAGACATGAAGAGGCTAAGCGACAAACACAAAAGCTTTGTCAAACTCAACTACGCCCTCCACCATCTATTCAGTGCAATGTGTGTGGTTGCATGCTTCATGCCAGGATCAGTTTCTTGAGTCACCAGAAACACATCCTTCAACTGAGAAAATGACTTCCAGGAAAAATGTATGCTCGGATATTAGTAGCAGCCAGTGACGAGTAGATAGATCGATAGATAGATCGATAGATGATAGATAGAACATCCACTTCTTTTTACAGATTGTACAAACTGGCCCACACTTTCTTGGTGTCTGATGCACCAGATGGGATCTTTGCTATCAATCCACTGTTTGGGTGTGAGCGTGTTCTTTGATTCTCAAAGGAGGAAGGAGGGCACTAGGGATATGGTATGCAAGTTATAGAGATTTTGATGGAAGAGGAAAGCTTTTAGGACTACATCTCTTGTAGAAAGTGACACAGTGAAGAAAATATCTATAATATCACAGATGTTGACATACTGGGAAAACACAGGCTATTGATTGTCCTGGTGGTGAAAACAATACAGATGAATGCCTACCATGAACATGCAGTGATTCCATCAAAACTGAATTGGGGCATTTTTCTTTGTCCTTCAATTTCAGGACATTGTTCTGCTTTGCTGGATCTTCATTTGGAGTTGGATGTGGTGCTTAGAAGCCTAGTTTTAAAGTGCAGGAGGCAGATTGAAGCAAAAATAATCTTTCTGTGTACACTAAAGCTTCTATAAAAGAAGACAATCTGCCTAGGACAATTCCGAAGGAGAAGTCCAACTGATTGCATGCCCTCCAATTCCCTTACCCTTATTTTTCCGATTCTTATCTCAGGTTACTGAACAATGGCAATTCTATGCTCCTGATTTGATCATGTTGGGAAATGTTTGCTAGGATGTAATGCCAGCTCTAAAGGGTGCCGCCTGCCACTGCCATCAAGAATAGGCCTCAAGTGGCAGACGTGGAGGCAATGCGCGAAGTGGGAGCCAGACATTAGTTAGAAGGCTAAACTCTGCCTCCTTGGCTCTGAGCAAAACAACCACCTTTGTGAGGCTAAGCACACACATGCGATAGGCATAAAGGCAATTGGGTAGAAAAATGCAAGCAACCCATCTAGTGCTTCTTCTTCTTTAGGTGCTGTATCCATTCCAGATATTGGCTATCATCATGGTGATAGTCTTCCTGTTCATAACTCCTTGGAACAGGTCTTCCAAGGACATGCCCATCCAGTGTTAGTACTTTTATTAGTTGATGCCACAGGACATGAGCTGCCACAGGATTATATTTTCTGTATTGTTAGAAATGTATAAGGATCAGTCTCAAAACTGTGCAAAAGTGTGGCAGGATTTGTATCCCAAGGAGAGAACTGATGGCTGTTCAGATTATTCTTTCATGACTACTAACAAGACCAATCAAAAGGGAGTTGAGGAAGCAACACTGAAGATGGAGAGGTTAAGAGCAGTTCTTGCCAGTGACAAAGGGCTCCTGTTTGCATATAGATCCATTGCAACAGTCTAACTATGCATACCCTTGAACTCACGCTTTGTGAGTTGATAGCAAGTTTGTTTTTCAGATTTTTAGAGTCCTGCATGTTCCTCCCAACCTTGTGAATGTACCCAACACATCCCAAGTGAGACCTGTTAAGTCCTTAACTAGGAACCAAACCTTCTCTATGGTGATGTCTTCTCTTGTAGAATGCCCACCCACATAGCTATACTCAGGCCCCACCTTTATATCTTTAAACAAACCTTCTGAAGACTGGGCTACTTAGAGAAACATTTGAAGATGTCCTACACAGTTGTATTGAAGAAAAACGCAAGTGCATTGCTTTATTGGGACCACCACTGTCTGTTACTATAGTTTGTTTGGTCTCTTGTTTAATGTTGATATTTTGGCTTTATATTATTTTGTTTATTTCTGTTTGTAAACCACACAGAGTAGCAGTTTCCATAAGGTGAGCAATCCATCCATCCATCCATCCGTCCATCCAAGTATCAGGATAGTCTCATTTATATTTCTGACAAAGGAAACAGTCCTAACATAAATCCCAATGAGGCAGCCATCTCAGCCCATGGGTGGTGTGGGGCATAAACATCAGCTCCCCAGCTGTTTCCCCTGGTATATTTTTGCCTTTATAGCAACGGGAGTCGCTCCACTCTCAGTTTTAGTCTGAAATTTATGGGAGCTCTCCAGTGTGCTGAACTCTATCTCACAAATACCTCCATCTATTCCATTTCCTCTTTTAAAATTCAGGGGGGGGGAGAGACAATGCAGATTGACTGCAGTTCAGTATCACCAATTACCACTGATTATAACCTGTATTGTATTTTCTGCATAGAACAGAGGGTTGGAATAGATGACCTTCAGGTCCCTTCCAACAGCTTAATTCTATGATACAATTTGCTTTCAACATCTGTCTGGAGCAAACATATTATGACAATGGTGACTGTTATTATTGGCATAGGTTGGTTGCATATGGGAGATCGCCTCATATGTGTTAACGAGAAATCTTCTGTTGGGGAAATTAGTACAGGGCCTTGCCACTTTAACGAGACCCACAGTTTGTACTCCTTGGAGCTTTGTGGAATTAGTAAAGCAGCATGAAAGACTTGATTTTCATTTTATGTTGTGCTTGTGAGGCATTAACATGATATTCTAACACTTGTAAATGAGCACAGCCCAAGCCTAATCTGTCATTTTAATGCCTTATAGATTTTATTTCACTCTGTGTTTTACCAGATTCTCAATAATAATAATCAACGGCTTTGTTGTTCTTTCGCAGAAATTAAATTTCAGCAGTGAGTGTGCGACTAATAAAAGATGTTGCTCGAGGAAAGAAAAAATAAATATGATGAATCATAAAAGTTGGAAGGAGGGAGGGTTGTTCATATATGAAAGACAATTACCGAACCAGTGGTAAATTCATCTGATTCACATATTGTCAGCAGCTTAATAACTCTCGGGAAGGACTTAGCCGAAGTAATCTCTCTGTTCACATCAGCATCTGTGTTCACAGACCTGCTTCCCGGCGGACAACAGAGATACATCCTGTTGACATATTTAAAGATATATATGTATATGCAAGAATAACAAGTACCTTGGGAAATTATGTGGTTTTTCTTCTCTCTACCTTAAAACAACAACAACAACCTTCCTTCCACTTGAATCACAGTGGCAATCTTGGGAGCTTGTTTCCAGAAGTGCTTAATTTAATAACTTCTAACTTTGCTTTATCCTTCTCTTGTTGGCTCCTGGGTTTGCTCTTTTTCACAGCACTGGATGGAATGAATGCTGAGCTTACTTGGGAAAGTCACACTGGGAGATTACAGGTCCCAAAATGACCCAGCCAACATGGCCAACTCTAGTAGGAACGGTTGAAATAAAGACTCCTTTAAAAGAATCTACATTTCACCTTGCTTCCTTTACTAGATGAGTGATCCAGGGGATCCTCATGGCTTATGCAAAGTTACTGTATTCTTGAGAGACAGTAACTAGACTTCTTATGTGCCTGTAGCCCTCTCCAGGTAGTGTGATAATGCTGTAACCATGGTAGGTATGTAGCAATTTAGGTAAGCCATGACCACAAGGTTCTGCCATGCCTAGTTGGTCAAATCCTCATCACTCAGATGTCCATCAACCCCTTGTATTCCATTATTTTTAACTTTGAATGGATGTCTTCTTTAAATAATATATGTTAACTACATTTTAAACATTTAAACTTTAATTTTTTTTACTTGGATATGTTTTAAAATAATATAGGATGTGGCTTAGGGTTTAAGATTGGTGAGCTTGACGACTGAAAGGTTGGCTGGTCAGCAGTTCGAGACTTGAGTGCTGCAAAACCTAGCAGTTTGAAAGTAAGAAATTGCAAGTAGATAAACAGATTACCACTTTGGTGGGAATGTAAACAGTGTTCCGTGCACTCCAGTGTCTAGTCATGCCTGCCACATGTTCACGGAAAGGTCTGCAGACACAGACAGCACTGGCCCTTTTGCTATGAATGGAGATGGGCACCGAACTCGAGAGTTAGATACCACTGGTTTTTGAGCATGGGCAACCTTAACTTTTACCTAAGCATTTACATTTTAAATTTTTACCTCTCATTTTACTGTGCTGGTCGTACACTGCAATAAAACGATAAATATCAAATAATTGGGTGTTCAGCACCAAGTCCAGAGGCACCTTGATGTCAAATGGAAATGTTCTAATCAATGGGTGTCAATTGTTTGGGATGTGGCATATGTGCACCCCCGCCCCCATTTCCACCATGGCTATAGCTCTACTCTCATTTCGGCTGTAAAAGAAGGATGAAAATGTTTTCTGTGACGTCCTATGGATGGATGGCCAATTCAAGAAAGTGTAGCTGGACTGAAAATGATTCAGAAAAGAGATCTAAACTGTTTCTGCAAACATAAATAAGTCTTGTCTGATATACTTAGAGCACTCTACTGGAATCTTATTCAGTTAAGGAAGATAGAATATTTTAGGTGAGTTTTTAAATTCGATATGCACGCTGATTAGCAGTCTCCAGTCTGAAAACTCTGCATGGAACCTTCAAAACTCCAGGAATCTTAGAATTATAGAGATGCAGAACTGTAGAAACAATGAGGGGCAACTAGGCTCTGTGTGTATTACATACTGCCAAGTTGGAAACAAATTACAGTGACTCTAAGGAATGCGTGCTCCGCGCAGCTGCACGGAGCATGCACTTTGCTGTCCCCTGCCCCGGGGAGATGGAGAATGGACACACTTTTCAGCACAAGGTTGGTGGGATGAGCCAGCCCTATATAAGGGCTTGGCTCCATTTCCCCGAGGCCTCTTTCACTTTCCATCTTGCTGTGTCCCTCCCACCCTCCCTTTGACATCAGTTTGACTTTCTTGGTTGCTTTACAGGACCAGACGGGAATTTTTACTGGGACCCCTGATTGGCCATGGGATCCCGGTTTTTTGCCCTTGCCACACTGATGGTAGGTCAAGGTGTGGTCTTCTTTTCTTTTTGGCCACTTGGCAGTTAACATGGGTGAGGATCGGAGTTCCAATCAATATAAGAGCTATCTACAAGGGAGCTCTAACATCTTCAGAGTAATCAGCCAAATTAAGGGGGTGAGCAAAAAGAAAAGTTGAGTATTGGGCACTCAGACGTTCAACAGCTTGGGTGCCAATTGATTCAAGTAAAGGGCATAAAGCCAATTAGAATTGGAGAGGTTAAATTATGAGTGGTCATAGTGATGGTCAATATTCCTCACCCATGTTTCCTTGCCACCGTGCCGATCATTTATGCCACAGTTGAACTGTTGTTGTTAATAAAGTGGCCCGTTATTTCAACCAAGTCAAGTTGTCCATCTCCTTACTTGGGGGTGGGTTGGCAACAGATTTTTTCAAGGTATGTAAAATAGTTAAGGAATGGCTCCATCAGTTCTACCCTTCTGGTGAGCTTCCAGGCTCAAGCAGGGATTCAGACCTTGGCCTCCTGACTCCCAATCCATCATTCTTTCCACTGTAACTATGTTAGGTATCCAAGTTAGTCTAACCCAGAGGTTCCCAACATTTTCAAGTCAGGGGCTCGGTCACACTCTCTCAGTCAGCTTCAAGGGTCAGACGGCCATTTTGCCCTGCCTGCATGATGGGGTGGCCATTTTGTCCCAACAGCTTCAAATGAGTGGCCATTTTGTTTCTTGAATGCCCTTGGAGGGGTAGGGGGCACATGAAATGGTGCCATAGGCCGGATCTGGCCCACAAGCTTTAAGTTGGAAACCCCTGGTCTAACCCATTGCTGAACCTATAGCTAAAGCATCACTGATAGCTGGTCATCTTCCCTTTCTTTTAAAACCTGTGACAAAGGGAAATCCGGTAGGTAAAGCTTGAATTTCTCTCCAAATGCATGAAACTCATAATATGCAAAGCTAAGCATAGTTTGGAAATGTTACCTTTCAGAGGGACTACAAATCCCATAGTCCATCCACAGCACTGGGGGATTCCTGCTATTAGAATACAAAGAGAGAGAGCTACTTTTCCCAAACTGAGAACCACATTATTTGGCATACATCAGGAAATCAAATAGATACTTCTTTCATAGTCAATATAATCTGAATTTTTAGACTCTTTTTGTTCTTTTAGTAATGAAAAGATGGGATAACACCTGTTTATTGTGGGGAAATGGCTAGAGGAAAACCTGTAATGTAACTCATTTATGGAGAAAATTTCATCTGGTCCAAGGGACACTTAGAACCTTAGGCTGGGAGAATGGCACTCCCCTGTTTTAAGACGGCTTTTGCCGACAGCATGCTGTGTGCCCTCAGGGAGCATTAGATCCAATCCCCCACTTGTCAAATTGGGATAATAATGTTTTCCCCTAACCGAGGGGGGTGTTGTGAGAATTAATGCACAGCATACAAATAGCTGTATTAAGCATTAGCTATGAAGCAATGTCAGATCCCCAAAGAGTCTCATGGCAGTAATTATATGGACAATTACATTTGATGCTCACTGCCCTAGGTCTCTTGCAAACAGCGGCAACAACAACATCTTTTGGACTGACCTAAGTGGGATTTCTGAGGTCCTTTCCCCTCCCCACAAGCGAGAGGAAGAAAACTCACTGGGAACAAGAGAGTGGAAAGCTGCTAACTTCAAAATGGCCACATTCAAAATCCAGAGATGACTGTTGGGTTTGAATACAAAAGGATTGCAATGTAGTTGCCTGTTGGTGCTCATTTTCCTTCCCAAACCAGCAATATCATCTCCTCCTCCTCCTCCTCCTCCTCCTCTTCCTCCTCCTTCTCCTTGCCCCCCTTTCAGGTGTTTAGGGAGATACTATACAAGGTTACTGTTCTAGTACTTCTAGCTGCCTCCACCAACATTTATTTGGACTTTATCCATCTAGCTGGGTGATACGTCACCGTCTACTAGAACTTGGAACTTTTGTTATCTTTGTTATGTGTTTTATTGCTTGAATCTATATATTGTATATCTTGTGATTTGTAAACCGCTTTGGGTCACCCTAGGGTGAGGAAGGTGGTATATAAAAATAGTAGGTAAATAAATAAATAAATAAATATGTCTCTGTTGTTATCAGTCTACCTTCCTCTGTGTCATCCTCATGCTCTTTGTCCTTCTCCTCTTTTCACATATATCTACTAATTAGTATTAAGTTATGACATGTGTTAGATATTGTTTCACATCCAAGACAATCAACATTGCTTTCAACCGTTCATCAGTATGGTTGCAAATATCCATTTATTCATCATTATATTAATGTCCCATATTTTATTCAATGAGTTCAAGGTATGTTCAAGAGTCTCCTTTCCCTCTTTCTGTTCTCTTAAGAACCTTGTGAGGCAGCTGAGGGTGAATGACTGGCCCAAGGCTCAACAAAGACAAGGATTTGTAACTCCCAAGATGTAATCTTACACTACAACCATTGTATGATCTTTATATTTGAGGGTGCGTATGTTCCTTCAGACACAAGCCACTTTTCACCATATATTTTGAGGAAGACTGTGATGAGGTGATCATGGTTCCCATTCAATGAATTGTCCATTTGCAGATTGTTGATTGACAACTTCAGGGCATCATGGCCAACTTTCTTAAAGTTCTGTATCTTTAGAGTGGACTTGAGATTGGATAGCTCAAATACCGCAGGTCTTGGAAGGTGAATTTGCATAGTAAACAGAAAATAGGGAACTTAATGAACACAAGAAAAGAGAAAGCACAGCATATTCAATGATCTAGACTTGCAGCAATATAAATAACAACAAAAACAAAGTCTTGTGGCCTGTTTAAGAATAAGAAATTGAGTACAACAAGCTTTCTGGATAATACAGCCATTATTAATTTTTTGACACATGGAAAGCAGTCTTTGGGCCATAGCATGTGGGTCGGACCAAGTAGGACAACGGTGGTGTATTAAGCACTGGCAATTTAATTTAATTTAATTTGTCATATTTATATATGCCACCCACTCAGGCAGAACCCGACTCAGGGCGGCATTACAACAAGTTCTAAAAACACATAAAAACACTTTAAAAGACCCATATCCCACCCACCCATCCCACCCACTATAAAAAGAAGAAGAAGAAGAGAGAGTTCTTAATTGTTTACATAAGCCAGCAGGCGGGGACCGTGTTCCCATTCGGGCCCCACACCTGCCCTGCCAGCCCGGTCTTCAATCCTTTCCTGAAGGGCAGCAATTCTCTTTGAAGTCTTAGATCTGTTGGCAATGTGATTCCAATGTGTCAACGGTATTATTAACACAGATGATAAACATCAGAGTGTTGATAATGTAAATTCTTGGCAATAGGAAGATAAAATGATGTGATTGTTCAAGATTTGAAACTTAATACTTGAGTTTTCAAGATGACTGGGCTGTGTTGAGATGATGGTAGTGTCAGATGCATGTGTTATATTCAAGACTATATGTCTCCTGAAAACAGTATGGTACAATTTGGTACTGGATGGGGCTGTTTTGCCCCAGACAGACCCAGTGCGCAACTTGGGGGTCCTTCTGGACTCGCAGCTGCTGCTAGAAGAACAGGTAGCGGCTGTGGCCAGGAGGGCTTTTGCCCAACTTCGGGTGATTCGCCAGTTGTGCATGCTTCTGGACCGGGGCTCCTTGCTTATGGTCACCCACGCTCTGGTCACTTCCCGACTAGATTATTGTAATGCGCTCTACATGGGGCTGCCCTTGATGACCATTCGGAGGCTGCAGTTGGTCCAGAATGCAGCAGCCCGGGTGGTGATGGGATGTGGGCGATATGCCCATGCCTCACCGCTACTTCGGGAGCTGCACTGGTTACCAGTTTGTCTCCGGGTGCAATTCAAGGTGCTGGTTTTGATCTTTAAAGCCCTATATGGCAGTGGGCCAGGATACCTTAGAGCCCGCATCGTCCCAAGAGTGTCTGCCCGTCCAACCAGAGTAGACCGGAGGGGCTCTCTAATGGTGCCATCAGCTAGGGGTGCACATCTGTCCAGCACCCGAAGGAGGGCCTTCTCCGTGTCCGCACCAACCCTCTGGAACCTCCTGCCAACAGATCTAAGACTTGAAAGAGAATTGCTGCCCTTCAGGAAAGGATTGAAGACCTGGCTGGCAGGGCAGGTGTGGGGCCCGAATGGGAACACGGTCCCCGCCTGCTGGCTTATGTAAACCATTAAGAACTCTCTCTTCTTCTTTTTATAGTGGGTGGGATGGGTGGGTGGGATATGGGTCTTTTAAAGTGGGTGGGATATGGGCCTTTTAAAGTGTTTTTATGTGTTTTTAGAACTTGTTGTAATGCCACCCTGAGTCGGGTTCTGCCTGAGTGGGCGGCATATATAAATATGACTATTAAATTAAATTAAATTAAATATGATTTGGCCATTGTGAAGTTACACCAGAATTCCTTCCGTCCTATACTTGAGTGTGCTTTTGTGCAGAGATTATCCAGTTTGCCCTATGTATGTAGAATGCAGGGGTAGAGCTTTTGGAAGGGGAGCATCTTATTGCTGGCATCTTTAATAGTATTGTCTGTTGTTCTGAAAATATGTGTT
The DNA here is from genome assembly GCA_035047305.1 of Bradypodion pumilum. Classification (NCBI taxonomy): domain Eukaryota; kingdom Metazoa; phylum Chordata; class Lepidosauria; order Squamata; family Chamaeleonidae; genus Bradypodion; species Bradypodion pumilum. The sequence continues at coordinate 12,172,253 of JAWDJD010000001.1, read as the reverse complement.
CTCCACACCTAATGAAGGGAATGCATTAGATCAGTGGCCCCCAATGTGGGGCCCACCTTCCACAGGAGGGCTTCAATTCCCAGAAGCCTAAGTCAGTACATTGGCTGATCAGTGCTTTGGTGAATTGACTTAGGCTTCTGGAAATTGAAGTCCAAAAATCAAAGGTTGGGAAATACTTCACTAGATCCACCCTTTCCATCACTACTAACAGTTTATAAGGGAACTCATGCTGTATCTGTGTTGGCTCTCCAGATGTGCCAACCCCCCTCAAATGAGGATGATGGGTCATGTTGAAAGCCTCCTTGGAGAGATGAGCTTCACTCTTCTTTAAGTTGTCTTCTTTCTCCTCATTGAAAGGAATTACAGCATGGGGAAAGAGGAAACATGCTCCCATCACCCGCTGTGGAGATCACTTGTCTTGAAAACTATCATTACCAGCCTTATTTGACATCAGGTCTCATGAACTGATGTCCTCTCTGTTCCTGGTGCTTGGCGTGTCACTTTCTTAAACAGATCTTTATATTTGTAAGGGAAAGAAGAATACCCAGAGTGGCATTGTAGATAGAGTGATGGACTAGGACTTAGGATACCAGGGTTTGAATCCTCGCTCAGCCATGGAAACTCACTAGAGGGTGTGGAACTGGTAAAACCAATCCTTTAAAACCTCACTTACCTTGAAAGCCCTATTAAAGTCTTTATAAGCCAGTTTCTGACTTGACAGCACATAACAACAACAAAAGGGAAGAAAATATTGTGAAATCTTACAGACGGTGTGGTCTCTAGCCCTTTGAACAAGGCAGCTTATATATATAATGCAAAGCAATGTATACAACAAAACAGGTCCAGCAGGGGCGTTTCCAATTCCCAGAAGCCTAAGTTAATACATTGGCTGATCAGTGTTTTGGGGAATTGGCTTAGGCTTCTGGGAACTGAAGTCCAAAATTAAAGGCTGGGAAACACTGCTGTAATGTATTACACCTTCCTTATTTATTTATTTATTATTTATAATTCGAATTTCTATGCCTCCCAATCAGGCGAACCTGACTCAGGGCAGCTTACAACAGGTTGAAACACACACACACACACACAACCCCTAACATACCCTCCCTCCGTTCATATTAAAAACTAACCACATTAAAACTGCCCACATTAAAAGGTGAGGAGGCTTTATTTTATAAACCAACAGGCGGGGGCCACTCTTCCATCCAGGCCCCACACCTTACTCCCCCAAGTAGGATGTCACCCATAATGTGATTGCTTCTGATATGTTATTTCTCAATTCTATTGCGAGTCAGGGATTCTTTGCATGGGCCCTTATCTTTATGTCCTCTTTCAGCCCATGTGCATTGAGGCTAAGATTTGAACAGAGTTTGGTGTTCCACCCCTTTCTGGATATTTGCATGTGCAGTATAAGGAATGGTCAGAGATCAGAACAAAATTCAATCACCTTGCAAATTTTGACAAGGTTTTGACTGTGGATTAGGGGATAGGTTTGCAAATGCAGCCCATATGTTGATAGTTTTGCTTTAACCACCACTGACATCTCTCCCTCCAACTCTCTCTCTCCATTGCAAGTGAGGAAAACATATGTACCAGTCCTGCTTGGATAAGCATTTATTTTTTTTATTATGTTTATGTTTAAAAATATAAGGATCATTAGGAGGACAAGGTGACATGGACAGGTACTTTTATTACCTTCAGGCATTTCACCATGAACACCTGGTGTTGAATTGCAATTGGAAATGACCCAAATTATTGCATAAGCCTGGAGTTCATTGACTTTCACTCCTAGATTTATCTGAGTGCTCTGAATTAAGAGATAATTGAGCACTTTTGAAAAATCTTTTTTAATTGTCCTGCACAATTTAGCCATCAATACAGGCAGGGGGTGAATTTATCTGTGAGTTGTGTTCTGCACCACACGATAGAGATACAAAATAAATTACCATTCATTTAAGATTATCTTGAGCCAAGACATGTTGATATGAAATTTCCTCAAGATTCTTCACCTCCAGTATGAGAACGAGACAAGGAATTCCTCCTATCCGGCTGCAGAATTTCTGCAATTTGCACAAAATCTCTCTGCAGCAGTGTGGGTGACACTGGTACCCTTAAATCCTTTAACAAGCAAATGGTATCTGCATGTGCATGCATGTGCGTGTGTGTGCGTGTGCATGTGTACAATTTGATAATATCCCACAAAAACACAACAGAACAAAAAAGATCACTTTGAGCTTAGTCTTCATTTTTTACCTGCTGCCTTCCATTTTTCCTAGCATTAGTTGTCTTTACCAGAGAGTCTTGCCTTCTCATGATGTGCCCAAAGTAGGGCAAGCTCAGCTTCATCATTTTGGCCCGCAGAGATAGTTCAAGCTTGATTCATTCTAGGACCCACTTGCTCATCTTCCTGGCACTGCAAAGTATCCATAGAATTCTCCTCCAGCACTTTGCTTCAAATGAGTCCATTGTTTTCCTGTCAGTTTTCTTTACACTTCGGCTTTCACATCCATAGATAGTGATAGGAAACAAGACAATGCGAATGATCTTGGTCTCCAGTGAAACACCCTTATACTTGATGATCTTTTCTCATCCTTCATTGCTGCCCTTCATTCTGACCTTTTAGCTCCAGTCCCCCTTTGAGTTGACGGCTGAACCTAGGCATACAAAATATTTCACAATCTCTCTTCCCCTTACCCCCTTAAAGGAAGACAAATCTGCATAGAATTAATACAATTACTTCACAAGATGACATTGTATTGAGTGAGGTTTCCCAGCTAGACCTCCGAGTTGCATGGGAATTTGGCAGTTTTTTGTGTAAAAAAAAATAAGCAGACCCACAAAAAGAAAACCAAGCTCTAGGTCAGTGATGACCATCTTTGGCACTCCAGGTATTCTTGAACTTCAATTCCCAGAAGCACTGATTAGCAGGTGTGTTGACTTGGCCTCTGGGAACTGAAGTCCAAGACTACTTGGAGTGCCAAGATTGGCCATCACTACTCTAGGTTCTCTGTCCGGTTTACCAGAGCATCTCAGTGAAAAGTCTCTGCATGATAAAATTTGGATCATCATCAACATCAACATCATCATCATCATTGTCGTCACCGTCATTGTCATCATTGTCATCATTGTCATCATTGTTATTATTATTATTATTATTATTATTATTATTATTATTATTATTATTATTATTATTATTATTATTATTATTATTATTAAAAATCATACCTCTATTCTGGAGAACCAAGGTTTTATTACCCCAAAGCAGGTGTTGGGAGAGTTTTCTAGGGTGCGTTTGGCTAACATGAGGCAACCCTGAGGACAAAACAAGCCTGCTACATTACTTATGAACTGTTTGTACATGTGCACTTTATAGGATCCTTTACACTATATGATTCTTTGTCACATACCCAGGCACCCAACTAACAAGACCAATGAGTTTGACATTGTTTTGCTGAAGCTGTAAAGGCTGACACAACGGTATAGTTTGTTGGCATAAACTGGTCACAATTATTCTATTGTATTGCCATTTGGTACACCATCTATAACCTCCTCTGAGTCCTCCTCACTTGGCAATAGTTATTCATGCCAAACATTAAGGCTAAAATTTGTTTTTATTTCAATATGGAAGATAGATTGGATGAACCTTCTTCCTATACAAATGCGATCACCTAGCGTTGTTTCAAAATCTTTGGTTACACATTTGAAAGAATTCTTAACAGCTGCTATTTGATTCCTCAAATTCAAAATTTGAATTTTTACAAATATGTCACCTCACTCAAGCACTTTTAGCGCTTGACTGTTTATTTTTCAGCTCAACCCTTTTATTCACCTCTGGTAACTTCCTGTATCGTAAAACCCTGGTGGCTGTTATACCGTCTTGGCCAGGTTATCCTGCTATGGTAATAGAGTAGACCATACTGCCAATGACTCAACACTGAGTGACAGGTGGCAGTTAACTAACCTGACAACCCTGAGGACTAACAGCCTTGGGTGCTGAAGTCCACAGGGAAGGGTGATGGTCCCTGTTGTGTATTTAATAAAATGATTCGCCATTTTGGGTTCTCTTCAGTTTTAAAGCATCACGAGATTGGGGTTCGCCCCATTTTACTTCAAGAAGCGCGAGTGGTATCCAGTCCAGGATCACCAATCCTGTTAACTCCCGACTAAATGTATATTTCCTCACCTGTATATAAGTCGCTGTGGCTCAGTTGAAATTGTGTTCTTATCCCCGAAATAAAGTTATGTGTTTGGCCGGTTATGCTGGCTGCAGCTCATTATTTCCAGAACACTAAAGTCCTCAAGTATGTTTAATCCCACTTGAGTCCATATTGATGGAGGACAGCAAATTCATCAGTCCTGGCCTGGGGTTGATGACGACTTTGCGTCCCAAAAGGGCTCATGACCAGAAAGTGACTTGTAGAACTGGATCAGTGGTATGGGGGTTATCCTAAAATATGGAAGGCAGATGAAAGACCACTGCATTATATTCTCAGGACAGTCTTCATGGCTGATTGCCATGAGGATCGCCAATATTCAGATATGGAAGAAGAAGAAGAAGAAGAAAAAGAAGAAGAAGAAGAAGAAGAAGAAGAAGAAGGTGAAGGTGACTGTTAAAGGAAAAACAATTTCATTGGGTGAATGCTGGATTAATTTGCACGCTACATGCATTTCAGACTTTCCTCTTGCTTATGACACCCCCAGATTAAAATGTAGCCCATAGACCAGCTCTCGAATGAAGTGTTCTGCCATCAAATCCATCTAAACAAGTATAAATGTTCTGGAAGTAAAGAGCACTAATCAGGAGACACAATGCATATACTGCCTAATAAATCTTGCCTTCAATTTATTTGTCTAGTATTACAAAGCTGAGGAGATATCAATTAATATAGGTAAAGAGGACCCATAATTTATAATTAACTGGCAAGCGGTTTTGTTACAAACAGCTACCACCGAATCTAATCGCTGGTGGGGAAAAAAATAACTAGAGTTGATTTGTCCCTTAGCAAATTAATAGAGTGCTTATCAATGACAGGGTTACATAAAACTGCTAAATAAATAATCATCAGTGAGTAAGAGTGGAGCAGATCTTTAACAAGCTTAATCTGAACCTCTTGACACCGGCAGACTATGAAAAGATTAAATGCTAAGGGAGAGAAGAGTGAGCCATGGCCAAGTGGAAGCAGGCAGCAGGAGCTGTCAGAGATTGTGCCGTATTGGTAATGAGAAATGAGGAAATATTTTTATTGCGCAAGTCCGTTGAAAAATTATTTTCATTATAATTAGAGTGGAAATTATCCAAGATATATCAAAAGGGATGCCAAGCCGGAATTAACCAGAGGAGAATTAACAGTTCCGTCTCCCGGCTATGCAAACAGATTGTGGAGGCAACTCTTGATAAATTTGGAGCGCAAAGTCCTGCTTCTTTACATGAGCATATTGCTCACCTTTATCCGTGTCACTGGGAGATTATGTACCTGTAGGAAAGATATTGCTCCTATTGAATAAGTACTGAATTATATATATATATAAGAATACATTAGGCATGTGTGATACAAGAGTTTTGTCTCCAAGACTAGATTTCTAGATCATCTACCATGAACCAATAATCTGGTCTTCATCTGCCCCACCTTCCATTATGCTGTTTCTAAAGGCAGGTGTACTATTTAGCAAACATGGCTAATGAACAATATTGATGGACTTATCTCCTGTGAGGCTACTTAATCCCAAAGAATCACATGTGTTTATCAAGTCTTTCAATTGATTCTAATTTATGGCAACCCTTTTCCAGGGGTTTGCAGGTAGAGACTTTGTTGTTGTTGTTCAGTCACACAGTTGATTCTGACCCTTTGCGATCCTATGAACCATTGCCTGCCAGGCGCCTCTGTCTTCCACACAGCTTTGTGCCCATTGCACCTACAATGCCATCTTAATTTTGGCCGCCCCTCCTTCTTTTGCCCGTCACCATCAAGGCTTTCTCAAGTGAATCCTCTCTTCTCATTTGATGTCCAAAGTACTTCAGCTTCATCTTTACTATTTGACCTTCTAATGAGCAGTCAGGGTTGATTTCTTCTAAGAGCGACCTATTTGTTCTCCTCGCTGTCCAGGGGACTCTTAAAACTCACCTCCAACACCACATTTCAAAGGCATCTATTCTTCTGCACTCAGCTTTCCTTGTGGTCCATTTCTCACAGCCATACATTAGCACCGGGAATACCATTGCTTTGACTCTGTGAATTTTTGTTTGCAAGGTGATGTCTCTACTTTTCACTATGTTCCCCAGGTTTCTCATAGCTTGTCTCCCAAGCATCAGTCACCTTTTTATTTCATGCCTGCAGTCGCCATCTGCAGTGACCTTTGATCCTAAGAAAGTAAAATCTGTCACTGCTTCTACTCCTTCCCCATCTACATATTTTCCAGGGATTGATAAGGCCTGTTGCCATTATCTTGGTTTTCTTGATGTTGAGTCTCAAGCAATTTACCCTGGTGCTGGAGGAGACTCTTAAGAGTCCCCTGGACAGCGAGGAGAACAAATCATTCAATCCTGAAGGAAATCAACCCTGACTGCTTATTGGAGGGACAAATACTGAAGATAAAGCTCAACTACTTTGGCCACCAAATGAGAAGAGAGGACTCACTAGAGAAAGCCTTGGTGCTGGGAAAGATAGAATGCAAAAGGAGAGGGGGTGCCCAAGGATGAGGTGGCTAGATGGTGTTGTTGATGCAATGGGCATAGATCTGAGTGGGCTGAGGAGGATGGCGGAGGACAGAGGAGCCAGGCATACGATGGTCCATGGGGTCGCAAAGGGTCAGACTTGACTGTGCGACTGAACAACAACAATAAAATTCACCCTGGGATTGTGCAGCTTGCTCCACACCATACAGGCTGACTCTACTTCCAAGAGGCATAGTGAGGAATTGAACTTCCAACCCTTGACTTCACAGTGAGATACTTAAACCACTGAGCTATCCAGCCAGTAAAGTGTTAATAAAGCATAGCAATAGGAATAGCAATTATACTTTATACCACCGCATTGTGCTTAGTGAACTCTCTGCGCAGTTCACAAGTTAATTAGCATCACCCACCCACCCCAGCATGCTGAGTACTCATTATACTGACCTTGGAAAGATGGAAGGCTGAGTCAACCTTGTGTCCTAGTTAGGATTGAACTCACAATGATTTGACTGCAGTACAGCACTTTAACCACTGCGCCACCAGGATAATGTATAATAGTCAAAACAATAGAGAAATATAACTGGGTATAAGGACCTGTCAATTTCCTTCTCTTTCTCTCTCCTTCTTCCCTCTGTCTAGCTCTTGTCATCACATACTGGTTTAGGAAGAGTAATTTTTAAGGTGAAAAAGTTCACAAACAAAGACAGAGAACCTCAGCATTCAAAGAGCAATATTAAAAACCCCAAACCAAAGGACTTCTCAGTGTTCTTTCTCTGGATCCTCAGCCCAAGCAATGCTGAGGAGGAGAATACAGACATAGGACAAGATTATTGCTTTATGATGGAACTGGAATTGATCCACAAAAACCCACATTAAAATATAGCAGTTGGTCTTAAGATGCCACAATGTGTTGTCATCTTTATTGTCTGATACACGATTGCACAGATTTACATGGCTACCACTTCAAAACCTAAATTATGTTGACATTTTGGGCGTCACCTTTTTGCTTTGGGTCTCACCCACCACTGGTCACTAGTAAAGGTAAAGCTAAAGGTCACCCTTGCTTGAAAGCCAGCCGTATCCGATTCTAAGGTTCAGTGCTCACCTCTGCTTATATCCAAAGAGCCAGTGCCATCTGCATCTGCAGATGTTTCCGTGGACATGTGGCAGGCATGCCTAGCTCCCAAAAGGTTTGCTAATGCTTTGTTTAAAAATCAAAACAAAACCCTGTAGAATAAGATTAACAGTTCCTGTACCCAGTTATATTTCTCTATTGTTTTGACTATTATACATTATTCTGGTGGTGCAGTGGTTAAACTGCTGTACTGCAATCAAAAGGTTGTGAGGTCAATCCTAACATGATCAAGGTTAACTCAGCCTTTCAACTTTACAAGGTCGGTAAAATGAATGCTCAGCATATTTGGGGGGGGGGGGGGGGATGCTAATTAACTTTTGAACCACCCAGAGAGAATACTAAGTGCAATGGGGTGGTATGTATGTGTAATTGCTATTGCTATGTTTTGCTTTACATCTCCAGCAGTCTATTGAATATTTTGAACATAATAACTTAAACTCAGTGAATCAAAATATTAGTGAAACCATAAGCAAAGTGAAAGCTGTGACAAGTGTTAAGGATGCACAAATATGAACCATATATAAGTACTGTATATGTATATTGACATTGTGTTTTTTAATGTCATGAATGGGAGCTTGGAAGCTCATTTGCTAATAATGATTGCATTTCTCATTAAATTGTTTCTTTCATTATTCCACAGGTAGAAATGTGTAATTTGATGATTGTTACATCAATTATACTTAAAAGCTCATTAAAACCTTGAAATATTATCTCCTGTAGCCAGAGAACTTAAAGGGAACTGTGCTAATTACAAAAGGAATAAACTCATGCAATATCACCATTTTGAATGGATGCCTTATAAATTCTTAATGCAAAGCTAACATCAAAAGTGTAAATCAAATATATAGATCTGCGTTTCCTGCCTCCGTTTTTTTCATAATCATGTTTTACCTTCAAAAAAGGATTCTGATCATTGTAATTAAATAATGCATAATGTAATAAAGATCTAGAATGTGCGATTATTTCATTGGCAATTGAATATGGGACTCTTTTGCTGTTTGTTTGTTAGGCTTTATTTATGCACACAATTTATCAGGAGCAATATGTATCAAGAATTAATATATTGATACAATTACATCTACCCAACGGAAACCTTAAATCATACACGTGCAAACACACATACAACTTCTCATGGCTCACTGCTGGTAATATGAGGGCTGTTTGAACTCCTTGTTAAAATTTAATATTAGCATGTACTGGGATATGCTAATTTTTGCATAAGGAAAATGCATAGACTCTCTTGGCTTGTATCATGCTAAAATTACAAGTTCAGCATTCCGTAGTAGGGGCAAACAAGGAGCCCAACTCACCGAGACAAGATCGGTGAACAAGAGCCTTGTTCATGTTGATTCTGTGCCACATATACAATTGTCCACTTTTACTGTTGATTACATAACAAGACCTCGCAGAGCTTCTCTGAAGGACCAGCTGAAACAAACCATGAAGGTGTCGGGTATAAACCTACAAGCTCAGGAGGCAACGGCCAAAGATCACCCGCTTGGGTGCCAAACCATCTCTTTTGCTACTGATCACTTCGAAGGGGAATGCCGCAGACATGAAGAGGCTAAGCGACAACCACGGAAGCTTCATCAAACCCAACCCAACTGGCTCGAGCGGCAGAAGATAGTCCTGCCCTGAGGCTGAGGATGCCTGCCACCCCACCCCCGGACATCCACCTGGCCAGGGGCTTGAAAAGCCATGCCGGCTCGAGCGGCAGAAGACAGTCCCACCTTGAGGCTGAGGACACTTGCTGCCCCACCCCCGGACTTCCACCTGGCCAGGGGCTTGAAAAGCCATGCCAGCTTCAGCGGCAGAAGACGGTTCCGCCTTGAGGCTGAGGACGCCTGTCACCCCACTCCTGGACTTTGTTGTTTGTTTGGGAACTTTTTATGTGGTTGTGACGTTATCCTTATATTATAGTACTGTATTGTATTGTGCTGTTGTATATTATTACGTGCTGTTTTTGTAGATTGAATTTTGTATATTGTATTATTGTGTATTTACTGCGTATATTGTATAATTATCATGTGAGCCGCCCTGAGTCGGGTTTCCTGATTGGGCGGCATACAAGTGTGAAAATTAAGTTACATTAAATTAAACCACGCCCTGCACAATCTATTCTATACTTTATGTTGTTCTTCATGATATGGCCAAGTTATTGGAGCTTTCTTTGCTTAATGGTCTTCAACAATTCTTTTTCTTTATCCACCCACTGTAACGCTTCTACATTAGTCACATGGCCAACCCATGGTATCCTAAGCAGGTGTCTGTAGATCCACATTTCAAAAGGTTCAGTTCTCTTTGCAGATGCTTTAGTCAATGGCCGAGCTTTGACTCCATACAGCAACAATGGGAATACACAATATCTCACTATTCAGATCTTTGTAGTGAGAGTTAGATCTCTAGGTAAAGGTTGTCCTTGCTTGAAATCCTGTCATATCCAATTCTAGGGTTCAGTACTCATCTTTGTTTATAGCCAAAGAGCCAGTGCTGTCTGCATCTGCAGATGTTTCCATAGACATGTAGCAGGAATGCCTAGACACCAGAGTGCATGGAATGCTGTTTACCTTCCCACCGACGTGGTACTTATTTATCTACTTACAATTTCTTGCATTTGAGCTGCTAGGTGGACAGGAGCTGGGACAAAAACAGGAGCTCACTCTGCCATGCAGTACTCAGGTATTGAACCCTAACCTTCTGGTCTTCAAGTTCAGTGTCATAACCACTAAGCCACTGCATTCCCGAATTAGATCTCTTCTGCCTAACAAATGTCACATTTTTATTGAAGGTGGATCTTGCTTTTTCTATTCATATTTTAATCTCTGCCACTCACTTTCTATTCTGCTGATGACAGTCATATACTTATGAGGGCTTACTTATGGCCAAGAAGGCTGGTTTATTTTGGCAGTTTAAAGTTTGACCTGGGCAAGGAGGGGGAGGAGGAAGAAGAAGAGGAAGAATAAGAATAGATAGATAGATAGATAGATAGATAGATAGATAGATAGATAGATAGATAGATAGATAGATAGATAGATAGATAGATAGATAGATAGATAGATAGATAGATAGATAGATAGATAGATAGATAGATCTCTCAGGTGAGAACACTTCTGTAGTACGACAAGCAAGGCAAGAAAGGATTTGCAATGCTAGAGAGAAAAAGGGAAGCAAAGAGAAAAGATAGAAGATAGAAGGAAATAAAAGTGGGAAATCGTCTATTTTTAACTCTGGCAACATTCACAATTGGCTTCAACTGCAGTTGCCTCCAGTACCAGGAGAAATGATCTGTTGACTTCCTACAGGTTAGCTCTGAGGGATCATGATCCAGCCTTGTCAAAATGTCACCTAGCTTTGATGCAGATCCTACTCAAAACAGCCTCTGCTCTGGTCCTAAGCATTTCCTTTATGCCAATGCTCTCTGGTGTCATGTTCCCCTCAACAAGAAAATATTTTTGTTTCTACCAGTTCTAGAGCACCTAGCTGGAGATTTCTAGGGCTATGATGGAAAAGCAAAAGATCTAAGAAAAAATAAGTGCTTAGATACCATTTGTCATGGTCTCCTGTGTTGGCTTCTAGAAAAAGCTCGGCATCAGAATTGCCAGCATGGAAACTTGGGGAAACCCATTCAAGGTTGCAAATTTAGAGAGTTCTGAGTATAGTTCTGGGAGTTTGTGTTCTGTTTAACAGCTTCATGAAAATTAGATAACTCACAGATTTAAACATACACATAGATGGGGAGGGCAGAGGGAGTTTCTATTGTTGATGGCTGCCTTCCAATACTCAAATCCCCCTTTCTTCCCTTACTGCAACACAAACTTGTCCTCAAAATGAGCAGCTTGTCATATACAGAGTCCCTTCCTATGGAAACAGCTGATTTAGTTAGAAAGGTGACAGTTAAACAAGAGAGATTTTTGCATCTTCTGAAAGACACTCCACCCTTTCACCATCATTTCCCCCCCTTATACATTCCTGATTTTTCTACTTCACAATCCTTGCTGTCCATCACAGTTGTTATGCATGCAGGCTAGAATGCCCACAGGGGATCCTAGTTATTTATGCTCCTCCCCACCTCAAGCACTGAAGCTGCTAAAATAATTCCCTGTCAACTTTGTGCTGACATCAAAATTTACTTTGTGGACCGCTTTTAAAAAAGATATATGTGTATACACACATATAGCCACACACCAAGCACGTATAAATAAAGAGCTTAGGTCTAAGCACTTGGTCCTGATTCTCTATGTCTTAGGTCTACAGGTGATGATCAGACCAGCATTAGACAGTATTACACTCAGATTCTCTTGATTTGTGGGCAGCAAACATAGTGAAAAGTAGAGACATTACATTGCAAACAAAAATTCGCATGGTCAAAGCAATGGTATTCCCAGTGGTAATGTATAGTTGTGAGAGCTGCACCATTAGGAAAGCTGAGCGCAGAAGAATAGACGCCTTTGAACTGTGGTGCAGGAGGAGACTCTTGAGAGTCCCCTGGACAGCGAGGAGAACAAATAGGTCAATCTTAGAAGAAATCAACCCTGACAGCTCCTTAGAAGGTCAAATAGTAAAGTACTTTGGACATCAAATGAGAAGAAAGGATTCACTTGAGAAGGACTTGATGCTGGGAAAGGTGGAGGGCAAAAGAAGAAGGGGGTGGCCAAAGATGAGTGGCTGGATGGCATTGTAGACGCAGTGGGCACAGAGCTGCGCGGACTGAGGAGAATGGTGGAGGACAGGGGTGCCTGGAGGCCAATGGCCCATAGGGTCGCAAAGGGTCAGAATCGACTGTGCGACTGAACAACAACAACAAAGACACAGAGGCATTATTATTGTTGTCATCGTTGTTGTTGTCATCTTTGTCTTCTCCTTCTGGTTGCCCTCAGAAATCAACTCGGTGTTCTATACTTCATCTCTTTGCGTTTTTATCTTTAAAATTATCTATCTATCTATCTATCTATCTATCTATCTATCTATCTATCTATCTATCTATCTATCTATCTACCTACCTACCTACCTACCTACCTACCTACCTACAGTGGAACCTCAGACAACAATTGCTCCGTATAGCAACGAAATCGCAAAACAATTAGGTTTTGGAGAGGAAATGGTGTCCCGCCTAACAATTTTCCCTATTGAAAAAATCATACAATTTTTCAGTGGGAAAATCCACTTAGCAAAAAAAAAAATTGTTGTATGATGCATCCCATAGGGAAAATCGCTATACGGTGCATGTATTGTATAGCAATTGTTTCATACAACAACGAGTCCCATGGAATGGATTAAAATCATAGTATGAGGTTCCACTGTATCCCTCTATCTATTGTACTTATACCCTGCCCATCTGGGATAGACTCCCACTCTGAGCGGCTTACACTATTAAAAATGAAAAACAAACACCGTTAAGACAATAAAACAAACCCCACCCACCTAATCAAAATCAGAACTGAGGACCATACCTGTCAAGTATCCTGTTTTCCGGGGAAAACCCCTTATTTTTACCCCTCTTCCTGCCCCCTCCCATTTTATTAATTTCCCTGTAATATCCCTTTAAAAAAAAATAAATCCTGAACGGAGCCCTCACAGGCAAAGCTGCATTATGTTTTTCCTGCCACCAGAGGACACTGTGGCTTTTCGCTTGTGAAAGGAGAGAGAGAAGGTGGTGGGGGCCTTCTGTAGTTTCTCTTTCATTTCCCTGCCACATGGTCATGGAGGCTTCGTTTTAGCTGCTGCTGGTTGGAGCCACGGGAGTCTACTCTAGGTGAGCGATATTTCATATATGGAGATTAACTCCTCAGCTGCTGGGAGGTTTGGAAACTACAGAGGTTGCTTCCTTAAACTGGATCTGACATTCTAAGGTGTTGGTGCTTCAACTGGTTGCAGTGAGTGAGGAACAAATAAATCAAATTGGGGGGGGGTGTCTAGCCATATGCAGGGCTAGTTCACCCTAGGGGGCTGGTTTTCATCTTTACTATTTGACCTTTAATGAGCAGTCAGGTTTGATTTCTTCTAGGATCGACCTATTTCTAACACCACATTTCAAAGGCATCTATTTTTCTGCGCTCAGCTTTCCTAATGGTCCAGCTCTCACACCCATACATTACCACCGGAAATACCATTGCTTTGACTATGCAATTTTTTGTTTGCAAGGTGATGCTTCTACTTTTAACTATGTTCCCTCAGGTTTCTCATAGCTTGTTTCCCAAGCATCAGTCGCCTTTTTATTTCATGGCTGCAATCACCATCTGCAGCAATCTTTGATCCTAAGAAAGTAAAATCTGCCAGTCGTATCCAACTCTAGGGTGCAGTGCTCATCTCCATTTACAGCCAAAGAGCCAGTGCTGTTTGTGTTTGCAGACATTTTCATGGACATGTGGCAGGCATGACTAGAACCCAGCAAGTCACATGGCTATATTTGGCCACACCCACAGATTTGACCATGCCCACAGAGGGGTGTGGCCAAAAATTCCCTTATTTTCAAATCCAAAACTTGACAGGTATGCTGAGGACCCCAAACTCTTGTGACTAGAAAGAATAAAATCAGGAATGAGATTGCAAGGGAAAGAATTGGAATGGAGCCCGTCTTAAACTACATACAGAGACAACAAAATGTGGTTTGCCCATTTGGAGAGAAGGACTTGGAATTTCATACCTTACAAGGCATATGTGGAAAGAGGAGAAGGACAAAGAGCAGGAGGCAGACCCAGAGGAAGGTGGAGAGATAACATCAAAGGAATATTACAAGAACACCAAATGATGCCAGTGGAGGCCACTACAAGTGCCAGAGCTAGAACCTTGTATCTCCCTCTATATCAGAAGGGGTAAAAGAGGAACTAAAGAAGAAAATAAGAATGTGTTGATTTTCTTTCTTTTTTGAGACGGCACAGAAGCTGGTGATTTGCTAAGCCAAGAGAAATGGAGTGCTATAGGGACATGTCTTGGAATTCCATACCATAGGAGGCTTTTGTGTATAGAGAAGGACAAAGAGCACAAGGCAGACCCAGAGGAAGGTGGAGAGACAACGTAAAAGAAACATTACAAGAACACCAAATAACACCGGTGGAGACCGCTAGAAGTGCCAGAATGAGAACCTTGTGTCTCCCTCGACACTCAAAGACAGGAGTTCTCATACTATGGCCTGTGGTGCCAAATAATCCCCCCGACCTCGCTCCGGCCGACCCCACAGCCCCTGCCAGAATCGACCGTGGACTCATTTACGGCTGTCGTAAACGCATTTACGACAGCTGTAAATGAGTCTGTGGCTGTCATAAATGTGTTTACTACAGCTGTAAATGAGTCCACCACCATCGTAAACATGTTTATGACAGCCACGGATGCATTTTGCGGCAGCATTTACAGCGGGGGGGGGGGCACCAATCCTTTCTTCTGAGCCCTCCTCAAAGGGATAGAAGAGGAAGTAAAGAGGCCAAAATTCAAAGGAAGGTGGATGGGGAAAGCATCTACAATGCTTTGCCCACTCAAAGCTCTCATTCATATTGCAGCTAAGCCAAATGCTAAGAATGGCAGCTTGAGAATAAACAGTCAGACTCTTCCCAGGTCTAAGGTTTCATTGGGGGGCAGGAAGCTGTTAGTTTGCTCTATTTGTGTCAGTTCAGTGTGTCCCTTAGGAAGCATTGATTTGTTTGTTTTCCCCTTGCTCCACTTTTAATCATGCCTCACCTTTTTGATTTTGACATCTTTCACTCCATGAGATGACAGGTTTCTCATGAAGAATCCGTGAAGAGTCCTGCCTTGCTTTGGGAGCAACTCTGAGATCTTTGCTCCACAAAAATCCCCCAGATTCATTTGAAGTTTTGACATTTAGCTGCACAACCCTAACATGTAGATGTATCTCAAAAAACCCCAAAACCCTAACCAAACAGAAACCCTCTGAGGTTGTAAGTGGCTGGAAATTCATATATTTGGTTCACTTGTTTTCTGGCACTAAATTATGAAACTATTTCTGGCATTAAATAGTGAAAGAAAGCAACTTTTTTATTTTATTTTTGAGTTTGCAATAAATTTATTTGGCAATGAATAAGTGAAAATAGCAACTAAATCAATAAATAAGAAAGCAATGAGTTAACTGCCTTTTGGCAGCAATTCATGTTCAATTTCTAGAACTTCTAGCGCAGTGGTTCTCAACTTTTTTTTGGTCATGCCCCGCCTAAGCATCTCTAAAATCCGGATAACTCCTCCCTGTGAAATATAATTCTTCTTATTAAAAAGGTGGGGGAATTGTAAAAGGTCATTAACTTGGTCCAACTAATTCTCTTATTGCCCCCTTTAAAACTAAATTGTCTCCCTGTGGGGCATGTGCCCCACATTGGAACCACAGATCTAGAAAGATGCCCAGTCTTGAGATTTCCTGTGGACCACAGGCAGATCTTTGCTGATCCCTGGACTATGGTCAGATGGTTGCCCTTGCTTGAAAGCCAGTTTTATCTGACTCTAGGATGCGATGCTCATCTCTGTTTATAGCCATAGCTCCCCTGGTGGCTTAGTGGTTAAGATGCTGAGCTTGGAGACTGGAAAGTTAGGTTTCAATACCTGAGGGCTGCACTTGGGGACATGAAAGGAGCCTGATTCAGGCATCCCCTGAGCGGAGTTTCTCCAGCAAAAATCCTTTCAACCCAGAGTAATTTCTGACACCAATTTATTATTATTATTATTATTATTATTATTATTATTATTATTATTATTATTATTATTATTATTATTATTATTATTATTATTATTATTATTATTATTATTATTATTATTATTATTATTATTATTATTATTATTATTATTATTATTATTATAGCCAAAAGATCAAGTGCTGTCTGCTTCTGCAGATGTTTCTGTGGACATGTGGCAGACATGATTAGACACCGAAGTGCACTGAACGCTGTTACCTTTCCCACTGAAGTAGTAACTATGTATTTACTTGTAATTTCTTGCTTTTGAACTGCTAGGTTGGCAGGAGCGGGGACAGAGACTGAAACTCAGTCCGTCATGCAGTACTTGGGTCTCGAACTGCTGACGTGCTGACCTTCCAGTCATCAAGTTCAGCATCTTAACCATTGAGCCACTACAGTCCCCTGCAGTATAAGACAGATCCCCATATTACCAGCTGCCTTGTCAATGCTCCTGTGAAATTCCAGGTACCTTCGGCAACAACCAGGGGAGACTGCTAGCACAAAACGATCTGACCCACTCCTTAACTGGACTTGAAATGAATCCGAAAGGGGAGGTGGCATGCTTGGCCACTGTAATAAAGTAGACAAATAATTACCAAGCAAATCAAACACACTTACACCTCAGATGATTTTGAAATATTATCTGTAATCGGGCACTTCTGTGGTAGGAGGAAAGGTTAATAAAGTAATTTAAAGAAGATTGTGTGGAGTATTACAGAAACAGACGAAGACTGGCGGTCATAATTGTTAATCTCCTGAAACACCGGATCTCTATTGCATGAGACGTGTATTTTAGTATGGCTCCTTATGGTGTATTCAACTTACTATTTTATTATATTATATTATACTGCTTAATTGCATATATATATGCAATATATATATATGCAATATATATTAACTTATTTTAGTTTTAAAATAATAAATAGAGTCGATTAATTTTTTCCAGCAGAGAATACTTAGTCAGTCTATTTTTAAAAAAATGTACTATACATTTAGGATAGGTCTGTATTCTGTATTGTCATATCAGCATCTACAGAATAATCTTATAATTGCTGGGGGTGGTTATCCCTATCTCTCTCTTTGTGTCAAATACTATTTTATTTTTACTGGGACAATTCCAACACTGCTTCTTTTTTTTCTATTTCTGTCTTCTGCATTTTCATGAAAGAGGCAGTTGGTTGCCAATATTGGCTCTAGTGTTGGCATGAGAAGACCATTCAAGGAAGAGATTTCATTGATGATAATATTGATGATGATGGAGGGGTGAGACGATGATTGGAGATTTCTTCTTTGACTGGTGATTTCAAAAGTTGATGGATAGTCTTATGTGCCATGATCCAGGCTCTCTGAAGTTTCTCCTGTTCTCCACATTTTTTCATATACAGTGGACCCTCACTTCACAAATATAATGTGTTCTCCATGACCTTTTGTACTACGGATTTTTTTAAAAGTGAATTTCCCATAGGAATGCATTGAATGCAATTTCCTATAGGAATGCATTGAAAAAATTGTTATCCAAAGCATGGTTTCCCATAGGAATGCATTGAAAACCAATTAATCTGTTCTAAAAAAAAGTTGGCTGCTCTATGGATGATCCGAATTTTGTGTTAAGCGAGTCACTTGTTAAGTGAGGGTCCACTGTATACACAAAACCTCTGGGTGAAGTCATCAGGAATTTTGGGGTTCGGGGTCCATTAAGCTGGTGACACCAACCCTTTATCAAAATTTAAGGAAGCCATGTAAGTCCTAAATTAGCCTCTGCTGTTGGTAATTGATTGAATGAGGCAAATTAAGGATATAATTCTTTGCTTGTCTTGTTCTCATGGATGAAAACAAAGCAATGATGAGAATTATCTTTCTCTCTCTCTGGAGTCATGTCTTCATTTGTGTCCTGATCAACCCCTGGAGTACCAAAATGAAGCCACTTTCTTGGCTTTGTCATTGGCCAAACTTAAGTCCTCATCAGTGCATGTTTCTGTTAGACGAGGAAATGAGATGGATTCTGTATCTCTCCACATTCACACAGCGTGTAGTTGTCTACCTGCAGCCCCCACTTGAGCATATTGGCCTTACATTTAGGCCAGGGGTGCCCAAACCTTTCTGGCCATGGGCTGGTCACGTGGCTCAGTGGGCTGGTCACATGGTTCCTCCCACCAGAAGCAGCAGTAAAACCTGCCTTGCAATCTGTTTTGCAACAGGATGAGATAGATTTTAGGCTGCCATTTTCTTTGCTTAAACTAGGGGTGCCCAAAGTACAGCCCATGGGCCAGATCCAGCCCCCAATGCCAATTCATCCAGCCCACACCACCCTCATCACTCCTGGAAGCAGAAGTAAAATGTGCACATACAGGTGCCTTTTACTTCCACTTCCAGGAGCAAAGAAGGAGGGCGCAGGCCAGATAAATTGGCATCAGGGGCTGGATCTGGCCCATGGGCCATATTTTGGGCACCCCTGATTTAGGCATTCCAAAACTCAGCCTATTCAGGGTCCTCCAAGTGATGTAGGGGAGGTTGAATTCCTCAGTTATATCCTCCTTTAATGTTGCTCCATGTCCAGTGAGCTCCCTCCTCCATCTTCTGATTTGATTTTGTTCTTGTGTACCCTCGTGAATGTTTGTTCTTTCCATAAAGCTCTTCCTGGATCTGAGCCAGCAGACATGGGTTCTCTTGGTGTCCACTGCTACTTCTCTGGTTTCAGGTGAGAGGAAAAAGTGAAACTAACTTTAGCAAGAGAACGAATCACTAGAGTAGGAGACTGACAGCTGAAGTCGCAATGAAAGCTAAAATTTCCCCAGTAATTGTTGCGATAATAGCAATCTTTCATGCTTACTTTTCCTAACACTGGATAACAGTGGGAAAGAAGCTTTTTTGGACTAAGGGCCGTGATGGCGAACCTTGGCACTCCAGCTGTTCTTGGACTTCAGTTCCCAGAAGCCCAAGTCCCTCTGAAGCCACACAAATGGTTTTACTGCATAGGGACTTGGGCTTCTGGGAATTTAAGTCCAAGAACACCTGAAGTGCCATTACTGACCTAGGGGGATTCTCCTATCCCACAAACCTATTGGTAAAGTTATTTTTCCTCTGTTTGGCTTGTCGCTCTCTCTCTCCTTGTTTCTTTGGTCTCTTTTATTCTTCTCTTTTTTTCTCTTTTATTATTCTGATTGTAACTGCTGATCGCAAGTGTAAGTAAAGATACATTTGTTCTACTTAAGAGGCTTTAAGAGTGGTGTTTATTATATAAAGTGCTAGTTAATGAGAAGAGAGTGGTTATAGAGATTTGATCTATTATTTCTCTGTTCAGTTGTTGTTTGTATCATACACTGGTTAATTAAGAGGAATAAGCAAATTCCGTCAACAGAATCTCCAGCCATATGGAGACACGTAATAACATGCTCATACTATAGGAAACCAGATATACAACATGACAATGGAACCAATGACCTTGGAAAGTGGTGAGAACTACAGCTCTGGAGGTATTCAAGAGGAAATCCCACCTGTGTTGATTTGGATTCCTGCATTGAACAAGGCATTGTACTCAATTGTTTCATAGGCCCCTTCCAACTTCATTATCCTATCATTCTATGATTCTACTAAAATTAGTGCAATTATTGGTTTTATATAATGGTAATATTAAAAAGTCCACCAAAGATCCCAAGCAAAAACAAACGAACAAATAAATATGAGGTGGTGATGTTATGAATTGTATACAGCTACATAAAATATGGTCCATCCTTTCTTTCTTTCTTTCTTTCTTTCACAAATATAGTGAATGTAAAACACCAGTAATCCCATAGTAATATCATCTGATAGCCGTTAATCCCTTCTTAGGGCTGGCTTTGCCTGGCCCTTTTGGAAATGAGAAAATGTGTTTTTACTGTTAGGCATTCTGTCTAAGCATCAATCAGGCCTTTAATGCTTAATTGTCTTCTTGCTTTCCTTTCTTTCTTTTTCATTCTCTTCTCTCTTTTCTCCACCCCACCCTCTCCCCAACTGCATTCTCTGCAAAAGACCATCACAATAAAATGAGTAGGCTTCAAAGAAACCTCCAGTGCAGTCTCTCACCATGTTCCTGCACCTGTTATTTTGTATTCCAAGGTAATGTATCAAGGGCAAACCCTTTGCTTGCGCTTTGGATGGGACTATCTGTTTTGACAGGAAGATCCTAATCCGTTAGAGGAAGTCTATTAAGTTCAAGCCCCTAAGGTGTCTCGACCCAAACTGGTGAGACCAAACTTACATTTGTTTTTCTGATGACCATTCATTTTGGTCAAATAATGAAATTGCTTGGGTCGGTTTTTGTGGCTCTAGGGAAGAAATCAGTGACTGTCACACACTTTTTTAGCCTCACCACTTTCTCTCTCTTTTTTTTCTCAGGAACATTATTGAGAATGTGAGAGAAATATCATTTTTATTGCAACTGTTTATGAGTTTGCCACAAAAATGACGAAAAGAAGGTGATGAAAAGTTGAAACAAAGAATGTTCTTGGAGTTACTTGGTACAAAGTGAAGGGCCTTGCTCAACATTAAGATGGGAAGGGTGAGGGTCTCAAAAACCAGGAAGGAGAAATAGATCAGTTTCATTTTGCTTTGACTTCAGAAGTTTAAAATGTTGTAAGGAGCAATACTGCATAGGGACATGGAATGTGAGATCAATGAACCAAGGTAAACTGGAAGTGGTAAAAAATGAGATGGAAAGAATAAGCATTGACATCTTGGGCATCAGTGAGCTCAAATGGACAGGGATGGGTGAATTCAGCTCTGGAAACCATCATATCTACTACTGCGGGCAAGAAAACCTTAGAAGAAATGGAGTAGCCATAATTGTCAATAAAAGAGTGAGAAAAGCAGTAATGGGATACAATCTCAAAAATGACAGAATGATGTCAGTTAGATTTCAAGGCAAACCTTTCAATGTCACTGTGATCCAAATATACGCACCAACCACTGGCGCAGATGAAGCCACAATGGACCAGTTCTATGAGGACTTACAACACCTCATAGAACAGACACCAAGAAATGATGTCCAAATTATATTAGGAGACTGGAATGCCAAAGTAGGAAATCAAAAAGTGGAAGGAATAACAGGCAAATTTGGTCTGGGAGTACAGAATGAAGCAGGGCAAAGATTGATAGAGTTCTGCCAAGAGAACGCACTGGTCATAGCAAACACTCTCTTCCAGCAACACAAGAGGCGACTTTACACATGGACATCACCAGATGACCAACACCGAAACCAGATTGACTACATACTCTGCAGCCAAAGATGGAGAACCTCCATACAATCAGCAAAAACAAGACCTGGAGCAGACTGTGGCTCAGATCACAACCTATTGATCGCAAAATTCAGGCTTAGACTAAAGAAAATAAGGAAAACACGGAGACCAGAAAGATATCACCTAGACAACATCCCTAAAGAATACACAGTGGAGGTGATGAACAGATTCAATGGCTTAGACTCAATAGATAGAGTGCCAGAAGAATTATGGACAGAGATGAGGGACATCATGCAGGAAGCAGCAAAGAAAACCATACCAAAAGAAAAGAAGAGTAAGAAAGCAAAGTGGTTGTCTGATGAGGCTCTTAAAATAGCAGAGGAAAGAAGGAACGCAAAAGTCAAAGGAGAAAGGAAAAACTACAATCATTTGAACACAGAATTTCAAAGAAAAGCAAGGAGAGATAAGGAAAACTACCTAAAAGAACAATGCAGAGAAATGGAGGAAAACAACAAAAGAGGCAGAACCAGAGATCTTTTCAAAAAAATCGGGGAAATTAAGGGAACATTTAAAGCAAAAATGACCATGATAAGGGACAAAGAAGGAAAGGAGCTAGCTGATGCAGAAGAGATTAAGAAAAGATGGAAAGAGTACACAGAGGAACTCTACAAAAAGGACCTCAACACTCCTGACAATCACAACGATGAAGAAGTAGAACTTGAGCCAGACATCCTGGAGAGTGAAGTCATAAAGGCCCTAAAGAGCACTGCAAACAACAAAGCTAGTGGAGATGATGGTATCCCAGTTGAATTTTTCAAAGCGCTAAAAGACGATGGCGTCAAATTACTGCATTCAATATGCCAGCAGATTTGGAAAACAAAACAATGGCCACAGGATTGGAAAAGATCAGTATACGTACCAATCCCAAAAAAGGGCAATGCCAAAGAATGTTCAAATTATCGAACAATCGCACTCATCCCACACGCCAGTAAAGTGATGCTCAAGATAATACAGGATAGACTTCAGCAGCATGTGGAAAGAGAATTACCAGAGGTGCAGGCAGGTTTCAGAAGAGGCAGGGGGACTAGAGACCACATCGCCAACATACGCTGGATCATGGAGAAAACAAAGGAATACCAGAAACAAGTTTACTTTTGTTTTATTGACTACACTAAGGCATTTGACTGTGTGGACCACAACAAGATGTGGCAAGTAATTAAAGAGATGGGAATACCAGAGCACCTCATATGCCTCCTGAGAAATCTGTACATGAACCAAGAAGCAACAGTTAGGACAGAACATGGAGTGACAGAGTGGTTTGGAATAGGAAAAGGAGTAAGACAAGGCTGCATTTTGTCACCATGCTTATTCAACCTATACACAGAGCACATAATGCGCAGTGCAGGGATGGAGGAATCACAATATGGGATTAAAATCGCTGGGAGAAACATCAACAATCTGAGATATGCAGACGATACCACCCTAATGGCAGAAAGTGAGGAAGACCTAAAGAATCTCTTGATTGGGCTGAAGGAGGAGAGTGCAAAAGCTGGTTTGAGACTAAATATCAAGAAAACCAAGATAATGGCAACAGGCCCAATCAGCTCCTGGAAGATAGATGGAGAAGAAGTAGAAGCAGTGACAGATTTTACTTTCTTAGGATCCAAGATCACTGCAGATGGGGATTGCAGCCATGAAATAAAAAGGAGACTGATTCTTGGGAGACAAGCAATGAGAAACCTGGGGAACATAGTGAAAAGCAGAGACATCACACTGAAAACAAAAATTAGAATAGTCAAAGCAATGGTTTTCCCAGTAGTAATGTATGGATGTGAGAGCTGGACAATTAGGAAGGCTGAACGTAGAAGAATAGATGCCTTTGAAATGTGGTGTTGGAGGAGGGTTTTGAGAGTCCCCTGGACAGCGAGGAGAACAAATAGGTCAATCCTAGAAGAAATTAACCCGGATTGCTCACTGGAAGGTCAAATAGTAAAGATGAAGCTAAAATACTTTGGACATCAAATGAGAAGGGAGGATTCACTTGAGAAGGCACTGATGTTGGGAAAGGTGGAAGGCAAAAGAAGAAGGGGGAGGCCAAGGATGAGATGGCTAGATGGCATTGTGGACACAATGGGCACAGAGCTGGGAGGGCTGAGGGGGATGGTGGAGGACAGAGGCGCCTGGAGAGCAATGGTCCATGGGGTCGCAAAGGGTCGGAACCGACTGTGCGACTGAACAACAACAACCTCTCCCCTATAAAGTGATCTGAGTACTTTGAGCTGTAAAACAATCTGACTTGTTGAAAATATTTATTTTTTTATTTTTATTTTTCTGATTTATATTGCCACCCAACTCCGAAGACTCTGGGCGGCTCACAGAAAATAAAACCAATCACATTTTTAAAACCAATAAAACCCCATTAAAACTGCCACCAAAAATTACTCTGACCCCTACAGATTAAAAGAGATTTAAAAATTAAAAAGTTAAAACAATTTAAAAACAGAGGAGAGCTCTGTGGATTCCCTGGATAGCCAGAAAAATGAACAATAGGTCCTGGAGCAAAAAAATAAATATAAATAACCCTATAATAAATAAATAAATGAAACATGAACTGTCTTGGGAGAGGAAAATATGATGAAGTTCAGGGTTTACTACTTTGGGCACATCATGAGAAAAAAAGACCCTTTGGAAAACACAGAGAGGTTGAAAGCAGCAGCAGAAGAGGAAGTCTAAACATGAGATGGATTGACTCCATGAGGCTTGAGTTTTCAAGACCTGGTTAGGGTTGTTAAGTATAGGACAATTTGGAGATCTCTCATTCATAGGGTTGCATTTGTGGGTGATGGCATGTGACAACAACAATCCTCTAGGACAGTATCCCCCAAACTTTGGTGCTTAAATTTCAATTCCCAGAAGCCTAAGTCAATTCCCCAAAGCACTGATCAGCCAATGTACTGACTTAGGCTTCTGGGACTTGAAGTCCTCCTGAGTCCCATGCTAGGAACCACTGTTCTAGGGTATTTATGAATGGCACTGGCCATATTCCTGGTTATGTTTCTAGTCATGCAACCATGGATGTGACAAACCCCTTGCTTATTAGTTGCAATTAATGGCTATGAGAAACAACATTTCATTTAAGGATGGATCTATCACAAGAGAATTCTGGCCTTGGCAAGTTTGCCAGAAATGAATGGCTGCATTTAATAAACACAGTGATGGTGGGGGGTGGAGAGCTCTGAGTGCTTCTAAGAGATAATTTCCCCTTCACCCCATGCCCCCCCTCACCCCATGTCTTCTGATAACTGGAAGTTAATAAAGCATAGAAAGGGAGAGGGGGGCTCCAGGTGGGGAAGAGAATCCACCAGCAGATGAGTCACAGTTGGGAGCTTGACATAAAGGAGCATGAGGATGGAAGGGAGGACCCATCTCCAGGGCACCCAGGGTCCATGGGAGAGAAGCAATAGAGGAAGAACTAGAGTGGACCCATTATTTTGCACCTGGGGGAGGAGGATTTGTTAATCATTCAGAACCCTTAGATAGGGGTCCGTGTCCAAATGCAGATGGTCAAGGGATAAGGGTGTAGAGGGGGTAAAGCAATATTCAGTCTACCATTGACTCTGGTTCCCTTACCACATCTCCAGAGACTACAGTGACCAGCAAGGCATCTGAAACACATACCAACCAAATGGAGATGCTGGAGGAGAAAACAGCAGAAATAACACCTGAGGTGTCAAAAGAAGGGACTTGGGGTACTTGGATGCTGGTAAGTGGCAGGAAGGGCTATCTGTAAGACCTGGTACCAGATATGGACTATGGGTAGGCCAAATCCAATGAGCAAAACTTGGATTTGGGCAAAGACTGGGTGTAGCTAGTGAAGCCGTATGCTAACCCTATGAAAATACACGACTCTACGTTAATAAAATCTAGTTCTAGCAGCTCTGAGAATCTCAATTTCATGAAAACTTAACATGCTTGTACACAATAGAATTTTACTCATAGGGTGAAATCTAATAGTAAAGCACAACTAGAGTTAGGCTCATTAAATCAGTGGGATTTATTGAAACAACCCTTTGGAAGATACATTGATTCAATGGCTGAATTCTAGTTGCAACTTACCACTGAATTTCACCCATTGTCTGAAAGCCATGTAACAGCTTCTGAATTTGTTAGGACAATCTTTGTGCAGATAGTGCAAACCAAACAAAACTGCAATCCTGGTTGCCTGTTTGCATAGACTTTGGAGAGGCAGAAGCAAATGGGTTGTTTATATCATTTTGATCAGTCGGCCAAGGTCTCTCTGCTTGCTGGGAATGTGAATACAGTGGAACCTCAATTTATGAATGGCTCAGTTCATAAAAATAGTGGCTCGGTTTAAGGATTTATTTCACATAACAAAGCTTTTTTGGGCTGCTTGGGCACCACCCACCACTTTTCATGGTGACGGGAGGGTATTTGGAGAATTTCCGCTCTGTTCCTGGAATTTTTTGCTGATTGTTTGCCATGTTTTTGGCAGCTTAAAAGCAGCATTCGGCACTTCCAGTATGGTGGTAGAACTAACAGCTGATTGTCAGTGATGAGTTACCAGAGCTAGCCACTAGAGGCCACTGTCGGAAGTGATGAAAATGCATTGAAATGCATTGAAAACCAATTCTGGAGCTCAGAAATAAGTGTGTGTGTGTGTGTGCGTGTGTGCATGCGTGCGTGCGTGCGTGCGTGCATGCATGCGGGGGGGGTCTCTTATCTGTTCAAATCTCTTTATAAAGTGGTAAAAAATTCCAAAGTGCTATCCAAAGAGTTTTGAACAGAAAAAAGACATTTTCCCACTTATTTATTTATTTTTAATTGGTTCCCAGTGCATTCCTGTGGGAAACCACATTTCGGTTAAAGTAATTTTTGCTATAACAAATGTCCTGGAGAACCCATTAATTATGTTAACCAAGGTATACTGTACTAGTTTTCCTAATACCTCTTTTCACTCCATTTCTCTCCAAGAGGGCCTAGAAAAATGTACTTAAAAGAGAAACATGGCCAATAATGGTCTGTATTTGCTCCATCCATATGATCATTGCTCCAAAATCAACATTTTAGAAGTAATAAGTAGAAATTAAGTAATATTAAGTAACAGAATTACTGGTTATTGTGTTATTTTGGAAAAATAACAATGTTTTCTACTAGTTATCATGAAAGTAGAAGTAACTTAAATTTGGCTGAAATCTTCTTGTGCAGCTCAGCAAGTGGCCTATTGTCTGACGTTAACAAATTAATGTAGAAATTATTAATTGTCAATTGAGGCACACAACTTAGGATGCAACGGATAATGTCTGTGCTGATTTCTTAACCTGAAGCAATTCTCCTCCAAAAGTCATGTCTTCTGAATTATTCCAAATTCAACTAGAGAAGATGACTTGGGCCTTCACTTCCATGCTCTGGTTATCTCATGTATTCTTCTGTTCGTTGTTCATTGGCATTGCAATCTTTTTACCAAGCATTCAATGTGTTTTTCTGGCTTCACCTGGAAGAAATGGACAAATTATTTTGTTAAACTTTCTTTTACAGAGCCACCTGAGGGCAGCATGACTCTCACCTCACAGCAAAAGTTCGACTGAGATGAACATTTAGTATTCCTTTGCCCAGCCTAGTTTAGCTTCTCAGGGTTGCCTTCAGAGCTTTCTTGACTTTGAGATCACAGAGTCACAAACAGTCTGCTTTTCCCACAGTTTTTTTTTAACCAAGAAAGGCTAGTCTCATTTTGCATCGTAGTCTTCTAAAACTCCCCTTTGCTGTTCCCTTAGCTAATACCTCATCAGAACCCTCTTTTTAATCATAATTGTTTAGAGACAATGCAGTCATGTGGTAGTCTCTCACACACACACACACAGAGAGAGAGAGAGAGAGAGAGAGAGACGCAGACACACACAGCACTTGAAATAATTGGGCTATACTGGAATGGGGGGTCGCAAATGAAGACCTGGTGGGTGGGGAAAGTATTTCTGAAAAATGAGAGGGTCAAAAATATCAGTTAATTCATGGGAATGTTTCTCATCCAAAGTTGGTAGCAAGACCACAAAAATAGCCCACTTAACCCCAGAAAGCATGTTCTGTCAAAGAAGTTGGAGTACTAAAGACTTAGTGAGACAACTGGTCCCAAGCTATTTGGGTATAGAATGCTTAGTGAATCAGATATCAAGTACTTCCAGACCAGGTTCCTTTGGTTTCTATATATGGGGAGCTCAACCATCCACACTGTGTACATCAGCTTTGGCCCTGAGCATCTCTGCAGCAGAGTATGCTGCTCAAGTATGAAGTGTATCTGCACACAGGAAACAAGTTGACATTGCTGTTAATGAAACTGTGCATAGTGACAGGATGCCTCAAACCTACACCAGTTGAGAAAATTTATCCTCTTGTTGGTATTACTCCAGTATGATAAGGAGATAAGTAGCAGCAGACGCCAAGAGAACTAAGCAAGAGAATGACCCTCAATGTCCTCTCAATGGATATGAACCTCAAGTATGCTGGCTCAGATCCAGGAAGAGCTTTATGGCAAGAACAAGCATTCTTGAGGGTACACAAGAGCAAAATCAAATTAAAAGATGGAGGCAGGAACTCATTGGACAAGGAATTATGTTAAAGGTGGATATAGCTGAGGAACCTGGCCTCCCCCATCTCATTCAGATGACCCTGAAGAGGCTGAGTGGCTAAATGTAAGACCAACATGTTCAAGTGGGGGCTGCTGCATACTTGTCAAGTATCCCATATTGGCTGGGATTTCCCATTTTTCAGTGCTCGTTCCTCCCCTTTCCCACCGCCGTCCCGTATTTGAACGGTGGGGAAAGGGCTTATTGCACATCTGCGGCCATGGTGCACATTCACGAACGGGCTACTGTGCATGCATAGGCACAGTGCACATGCGCAAACGGGTTACTGAGCATACGCGTCCACGCATGAGCAGTAATTTCCCATATTTTGCGGAGCCGCGCTTGATGGGTATGGGCTGCTGGTGGACAATAACACACAGTGTGAATTTGAAGAGATACAGAATCTGGCTCATTTTCTGGTCTGCTGGTTACTATTGGAAATCTGTGCAGATGAGGATCTAAGTTTAGCCAACAAAGAAGTCAAGAAGGTGGTTTCATTTTGGCAGTTTAAAGTCTGATGTGGCCTGCGTTTCACGTTAACGAAATGGTGTCATATATTCAGTGGCATTCATCGCACATAGTAGAAACCTCTGGCCAAAAAACACAGTCTTGAATGAGCAGCTGACGTTTGCCACCAATTCCACCCTGGATGCATCTAATTCTGGAAGCTAAGCAGAATCAGGTGTGCTTAGAATGAAAGCGCGGCACCAAAATGGCCGCCACGCTCTTTGCGGCCCCCCCCACCCGGACTCAGACATCCGGGTGAGTTAGGGGGCGTGGCCACCCCTCTATAAAAGGGGTGGCCATGAAGCAGCCGAGCTGCCATTTTAAAATAGCAACGGAGAGGAGAAGTTTTCTCCGTCGCTGTTCCTTTGAGTCTTCGGCTCTTTAGCCTGTTCGGAAGGAAGGAGTTGCACAGAGCCTTGGCTTGCTGGCTGTTCTGTGCTTTTTGGCATAGGCTGATCCCTGGCCAGGGATCCTGCTATTTAAATTGATATGCCTCCCAAACGGAAGGCCATGGCGACGAAACCGCGGCCAACGGGGAGGACTTTCACCAGCCCTGCGCAATGCGGGGGGCAGCCCTCCGGTCGGAGGACCAGGGCTGCGCCCACGCGGCAGGGCACTACCCCCACCGATACCCGTGGGGCGATGCAGGCTGGTGCTTGGCCCTCAGCTGGCCAGCCTTCAACCGGCCCTTCTGGGGCTTCGGCCCTCGGCCCGCAGTTGCCGGCCACGGGTCAGGTCAGTGGGGGGGGGGGGGCGGTGCTGGCGCACAGCACGTTACTCCTCCGGCTCCTCATGGGCCGGAGTTTTGGGCATGGCCCTATTCGGGCCCAGGCTCTCATTTTGGGGTTCCTGGTCAAATGCCTGGTGGGCCGCCCGGCCCACTTTATACTGGGGGATCTGTGACAGTGGATGCCTTGCTAATGCATTTAGCTGTGCTTGAGGCATCCTTGGGGATTCCACACAACCCCATGACAGGGGGCCCTTCACTCTCTGCTGGGGGCCCTTCAGGTTTACCAGCTACCTCGACGGCCGCCGCATTGCAACAAGCGGCCAGCAGGGTTGAGCTGCTTGAGACGCTCCGGCCTGCGCCTGCCGGTGTCTCGCAGCTACAGCAGGAGAGCGGTCAGGTGTGGCCCCAGAGCTCGATTCCGGTCGCGAGCTCCAACGCCCGCCGTGGGCTGGAACCCCCAGTGGGGGCGGCTCACGGGGGTGCACCTAGTGAGTATCAGGTTCAAGTTAATGCACCCACACCACAGTCCACTTCCAATGGTGGGGTTCAGTGGCCATAGCCTCGTCAAGTTGAGGCGAGTGGGCGTCAGTTGCCAGCCTATCCCAGTGCCCCTTGGTTCCAAACTGGTACAGCATTGGGGGTGGGGGTTTCCACCCCCGGGGCAGTGCCGGGCATCGCAGGGACTGTCCAGGTTCCGCTGCGTATGCCCCGTGTACCTAATGTGCCGGTGACGGCCTTGCCGACGGCTGGTTATTCATTGCCCCTTGGTGATCATTTGTCCCAGGCCATGAGGGAAAAGATTTGGCGGGGGGAATACGTGGATATATTCTCCCTATTGAACCGTGAGCCCACTAAGGAGGAGAGAGAGGGACAGGACGACAGAGACAAGGAGCTGTCCTGCCGCCGTAAGCCACCACGCACCTGGGCCAACTGGTTGCCCGCATATCTTATTTATATGGCGGTGTACCTTAGGGCCCGGCCTGACCTGGCCATTCCTATGGTCCAATATTTGGACAACATTTACAGGCGATGGTGGATTTTCCTGGCCCATCATGGTTGGTTTACGATGAGGAATTTAGAATGAGGGTGCCCTTGCACCCGGAGATGAGATGGGATGAGCCCTGTCAGAAATTGTGGCTATTGTACATGACCCCCACGCGTCCGGCGCCTGGGGATAGGTACCATTGTGGCCATGCCGTTCAGCGAGCTGCTCCAACACAGGCTTCCCGCCAGCCGGCGGGGCAGGGGGTTCCAGCCCGCTTGCTGTGTTGGAGCTTCTCGGCTAACGGCATGTGCAATAAGCGGCAGTGCCGATACAAACATGAGTGTCCCTCTTGCGCTGGCCCCCACGCTGCGGCCACGTCTCCCCGGGCCGGTGGGTCACGGGGCAGAGGTAGAGGTGGATAGGGAGTGGGCAGAGCTTCCGCTGATGGAGCTAGCCAGACAAAAGGCCCCCTCCCCAGTTAATGTGTATATGTTGGAGCGATGGCTCTCAACTTATCCAAGGAGAGAGGACGCGAGGTACCTCCTCGAGGGTTTTCAGTGGGGCTTCCGAATCCCATTCAAAGGAGTGCGGGGACCCCAAGATGCACCCAATTTACTGTCCCTGAAGGGTAGAGAAGAGGTGGCTGCCCTGATTATTGCTAAAGAGGTTGAGGCCAAGAGGGTGGCGGGCCCCTTTTCTGTACCACCCTTTCCCAACCTGAAGGTCTCCCCTCTTGGGTTGGTACCCAAAAAGGCCCCGGGGGAATTTCGTTTAATCCACCATTTATCGTACCCGGCGGGTTATTCTGTCAATGATGCTATTCCTGATGACCTTTGTTCGGTCAGGTATACGTCTTTTGACCAAGCCCTGCGAATGGTGCGCTCTTGTGGTCCTGGTGCCCTCCTGGCAAAATGCGACATTAAATCGGCATTCCGATTGTTGCCAGTGCACCCAGAGGACTTTGAGCTATTGGGTTTTAGATTCCAAGGGAAGTTTTATGTAGATAAGGCCATGCCATTTGGCTGCTCTATATCCTGTTCAGCATTTGAACGTTTTAGTACTTTCCTTCAGTGGGCCTTTGTCTGCAGGTCCGGGTCTCGGTCTGTAGCCCATTAACTCGATGACTTTTTGTTCGGGGGTGAACGGGGCTTGGACACGTGCACGCGTCTCCTCACCACATTTCAGACGCTAATGCAGGAACTGGGTGTCCCTTTAGCGCCCGAAAAGACCGAGGGCCCACCCACTACCCTCACATTTCTGGGTATTGAAATTGACACGGTCGCACAGGCATCCCGGTTACCCATCGATAAGGTCACCTGGATCTCCGCGATGGTTTTGGCCTTGTTGGCCAAACGTAACGTGTCACTTCGTGAGCTTCAGGTTTTACATGGCCATCTTAACTTTGCCTGCAGGGTGGTTACGCCTGGCAGGGCATTTGCTCGGCGCCGCCATGTCTGGCCTGTCAAGGCGCCATCATAGGGTCCGACTCACCAGGGGCATGCGGGCTGACCTTTTGGTTTGGCTCACATACCTGCGGGACTTCAACGGGGTCTCCTTTTGGAGATCCGACCTTTTAGTTTCCCCTAGGTTTCAAGTACAGTCGGATGCCTCCGGCTCCCTGGGATATGGGATTTACTTCCAGGGGAGGTGGGCTTATGGCCAATGGCCTCCAGCATGGCGGGGCACGGATCGCCTCCGCGATCTTACATTCCTTGAGTTTTTTCCAATCCTGGGAGCTTTGATGCTATGGGGCGAGGAGTGGGCCGACTCTGTGGTTCACTTTTGGTGCGACAATGCTGCGGTAGTGCACATTGTCAATGCTCAGACATCTAAATCACCCAGGGTGATGGCTTTAGTTCACCAATTCGTGTTACGTAGCCTACGCCTCAATGTGCTTTTTAGGGCCAGACATGTTCCAGGCATTAATAATGATATTGACGATGCTTTATCCCGCCTGCAGATCCCCCGGTTCCGCGCCTTGGCTCCGGACGCAGAGGAATTCCCCTCGCCACTCCCGGCCGAGATTTGGACATTTGGCAAGGAGAGGTGAACCGGGCGATCGGCATGTCTTTGGCGCCCCGCACGCGTAAGGCGTATCATCATGCTTTCGTTCAATTTATAAATTTTTGTGTGCAACTTCAGTTACCCGAGGTGTGGCCCATTCCAGTGGAACAAGTTTTACAATTCATGGTTTATTTACACAGTCAGGGCCTCGCTCCTCACTCTATAGCATCCAGGCTGTCAGCACTGGCATTTATTGCCAAGGTGAGGGGTTTTGCTGACAGCATGAATGATTTCCGAATACGGCATGTTTTGGAGGGGTGGACATGGGAACGTGGCCGCCGCCCGGACACTCATCACCCAATTTCCCCAGGGGTGCTTACACACCTTGCACGAGGCTGGCCTAACCTATGTTTTGACAGGTATGAGGCAGCTCTTTTTCATGCGGCTACCACGGTGGCCTTCTTTGGAGCGTTCCGCATCAGTGAGTTGGTACTACTGTCTAAGGCGGATGCGACTCGTAGGGCACTGGAACTCGACAATGTCTATGTTTCTAATGAGTGGGCTCAGTTGAGGATATGGTCCTCAAAAGTTGATCAGCACGGCGTAGGCAGTGGAGTTAGACTGCTACGATGTTCCATTGCAGACATCTGTCCGGTTGGTGCCCTACAGGAGTTCTTGGCAGTGCGTGGCACGCACCCTGGCCCGTTTTTCTGCCACCAAGATGGGTCTCCCCTTACTAAATTTCAATTTTGGAAAGTGACCGGTATGGCACTATCCAGTGTTGGCCTCCCAGGGGCTCGTTACGGCACCCATTCGTTTAGGATAGGTGCTGCTTCAACTGCAGCTGCATTTGGGTACTCTGAGGCTGATATACGCCATATGGGAAGATGGGGATCTACGCGTTATGCATTATACGTTCGCCCTCTTCAGGCATGAGTACCAGTTAAGTCACTGTTCTCTTTTTTCTCTTACAGACCCTGTGTGTCCCCGCACACCGGTGGCAGTATGGCTGGTGGGCCACAGTTACGTGCACTGGGCAGTGCAGTATGCTGCGGCGACAGAGTGGGGACCCCAGCTTGGACTGCATGCAGCCGCATGCATACATTGGTATGGTAAGCATGGAATGAGATGGCGGGAACCTTTGCCATTCCTTTTCTCCATCAGGGATGCTGAACCGCCTGATGTCCTTGTACTGCACCTCGGGGGCAATGACCTAGGCCAGGTCACTGGCCTTTCTTTAAAATTCACGATTTGCAGTGACTTAGCTTATTTGCATTATGTGTGGCCGTCCACAAGGCTGCTATGGTCGGACATCATACCATGTCACACATACAGGGGAGGTATTGACCTCCGTGCCCTTGACCGCGCTCGTCGCTCGGTGAACAGGGCAGTTGCCCGGTTCGTGGCAGACAAGGGTTTGGGGATGGTCATACGACACCCCACCATTAGTTTACAAAATTACGATCTGTATGCAGGGGATGGGGTCCACCTGTCGGCTAGAGGTATGAACCTCTTTTTGGAAGATTTGCAAGCAGGCCTGTTGACCGAGCTGACGGTCGGGGGGGGGGCAGTGAGTCTTCATTGAAGCCTCCCCGTGTGGCGGGTAGCACTGGTAAGGTAAAGATTTATGACCCATAGGTATCCGGCAGGTTCGCAATTGACTGGCCAACACTTAGACAGGTACAGGTGTAATAACGTTGACCAGTCAACGACAAACCAGGCAAGGGGTGATGGCAGGAGCTTTTCAGCATGCATCACCCCGTGATTTGACGGATACACGTCAGAGGGTGGGGTCAGTAGATAGTTTATTGACTACGGTCAACAATTTGTTTGTGTTAACAAACAAATTGATACAAATTGATACATTGTAGCCAATTGCCATTGGCAATTTTGGGAGGAACCTTACCAGTGTTACTGCGGCCTGCTTGCCTTAGGAATTATAATTGGATGAGTACCAATTGAAAGTTATAATTCGGACTAGGGCATTATTCAATAAAAGTGGCCCAATGCCTTTATCCATATACCAGTGTCTGAGTCTTTCTTTGGGGGGTGCGCCTGCAATGAAAGCGCGGTGCCAAAATGGCTGCCGCGCTCTTTGCGGGACCCCCCCACCCGGACTCAGACATCCGGGTGAGTTAGGGGGCGTGGCCACCCCTCTATAAAAGGGGTGGCCACGAGGCAGCCGAGCTGCCATTTTAAAATAGCGACGGAGAGGAGAAGTTTTCCCTCCACCCCCTCCCTAGTGAACAGTGTGATATTTTGGTCGCTTCAGCGCCGGGTGGGAATTTTCGGCCGGAACCCACAATTGGCCCTTGGGTTCTGGCTTTTTTGCCCATCCCACACTGTTGCTGAGGTTTGACATAGGGGTTTTTCTTGCTCTTGACTTTGGTCACTTAGGCGGGTAGCACTTGTAAGGTAAAGATTTATGACCCATAGGTATCCGGCAGGTTCGCAATTGACTGGCCAACACTTAGACAGGTACAGGTGTAATAACGTTGACCGGTCAACGATGACCCAGGCAAGGGGTGATGGCAGGAGCTTTTCAGCATGCATCACCCCGTGATTTGACGGATACACGTCAGAGGGTGGGGTCAGTAGATAGTTTATTGACTACGGCCAACAATTTGTTTGTGTTAACAAACAAATTGATACAAATGGATACATTGTAGCCAATTGCCATTGGCAATTTTGGGAGGAACCTTACCAGTGTTACTGCGGCCTGCTTGCCTTAAGAATTATAATTGGATGAGTACCAATTGAAAGTTATAATTCGGACTAGGGCATTATTCAATAAAAGTGGCCCAATGCCTTTATCCATATACCGGTGTCTGAGTCTTTCTTTGGGGGGTGCGCCTGCAAAGTGACTCGGAGACCTCACAGGGAATACCAAAGACCTTCAGGTTGAACCCTGGCGAGCCACGGATGGCAAGCCAGGGTGGACAATACTGAGCTAGAGAGACCTCATTAGAAGACACCTTATGTTCCCAATGCATTCACATTGTACTCAGATAGACCTTTTCTCTCCTCCCTGAAGATCTGAAGGAAATATCAGATCCGCACATCGGAGCAGCTTGGCTGGGCAACAGTAGGCAGCTTTTCTTTCCCTTTCTTTATTCTTCTCTCTTTGTGTCGTGTCACTCCAATAGGGTTTTTTGAACCCATGTTCCAGCTTGCCTGGCTGGTCCCCCCCCTTCTTTTCTCTTGAAAAATGGCACGCTGACAGCCTGCCTTGGCCGTCACCTTTCAGCAGGTAAAATATGTTGTTATGGAAGGGCTGTGTGGCAGGAATGCCGACAACAATTAACACATGCTACTCATTAACAAATGGAGATTACAACGGAGCCGAAATGGCAGGCTGCCATCAGCCAGATAGTTACGGGGGCTGTTGAATTCCTAATGAATGCGAGGCTGGGATTAGTAACGACATTCAACCGAACGCTGCCTGCTTGCATTCTCTTACGGCTTTCATTACTAAATTGAAAATCTGTGTAGAAATTTCGGGGGGAAATTACTTTTAAATGTAGCCAATTGCCTCGACAGCCAAGGCTTGATTTCCCAGCCAGGGAAGCCTGCTGTGAGATTTTAATGAAAGATCATAGTGGCCCTCCATGACCGTCAAAGAGCTATGGGCCCTGAAAGGCCGGGAATAATCTGTTTTACTTTTAATGGTAGCCATTTTATATTCATTAAGATCAAAATGCAGTTTTGCAGGCAAATTGCAAAGCTGTTCCACTCACAGCTTGAGAACCTGGGGGCCCCTACCGCTTTTTATCTTGTTCATAAGCAAATATGCAGTTAATATCTTTTAATATGCTTTGATGCTTGCTACCTTATGGGCACATTGTACTGGAGGTTAGGGAATCTGCGTGTTTCCGCAGCGGAGGCAGCAATGAACTGAAGGTTTGGCCCTTTTATTTTCATAATGACAGGAGAAATGAGTCAGTCTCTCCCTTTCCTTCTCTTAAAAAAATGAGCCCCATCAAGCAAATTGCAAAAAAACACTGAGAAGCAGAAGCCTAGGATCCCAAGGATTTGTTTCTTTTCTGGGGTGGGTGGGGATTCTCTCCCTTCCATCCTTTTGTGATGGTCTACTCCAGGGGTGCCCAAACTATGGCCCATGGGCCAGATCCAGCCCCAAATGCCAATTCATCCGGCCTGTGCATGTGTGTTTTACTTCCGCTTCCAGGAGTGATGAGGGTGGCGTAGGCTGGATGAATTGGCACCAGGGGCCAGATCCAGCCTGTGGGCTGAAGTTTGGGCACCCTTGGTTTAAGGAGAGAACATGCCAGCCTAAAATCTGTACATCCTGTTGCAAAACAGATTGCAAGGTATGTTTTACTTCTGCTTCCAGTGGGAGGAACCACGTGACTGGCCAGCTGAAACACGTGACCAGCCAGTGGCCTGAAAAGTTTGGACACCCTTGGTCTATTCCTTCAACGTGCAACCATGGCATTATTCTTCTGTTACATTTTTATTTGCATTTTGTTTCCAGTAGGAAAGTTGCTTGCATGCATAGATAAAACCACCTTAAGGATTGCACAAAAGTAGATGAATGATAAAGCCCTGGGAAAATGTGGTCAAAATGTGGTCAGAGTGTGGACAGATTGGAAGTAAACCGGGTTGGCCAAAAAACAGTTTTCCTGGCTGCTAGAATGAGATAGTCCTCTCTGTGGGTCAATGTCAGGACAGAATTTTTCAGCAGAAGAATAAAATGAATCAAAGTCCACTTCCTCCTGGACTTCTGGGAAAAGAGAAAATTCCTTCCAGATCTTACTTAGTGTGCTTTAGTTTTGCTTTGGTGATCCTCAAGTCTGGTGACTGAGGTTCAGAAGAGATTATACAGTTAACACGTCATTATAAGCAGGGCTCTTTGAAGATATAAAAGACATCTGTTTATCATCCTGCAATCTTGCTTCACTCTGCATATGGGGAAGGAGCTCGATTTTGTTGTCATTGTTCAACAGGAGGCAACACAAGCCTCATTTGTAAAACTGGCCGGTTGGAAATGGAGCTCTGAAGGAACTGCATTCTTTTGGGGGAAAGGGTTTTAATATCAGGAAATACACTTTTATTTTCATCTCAATAGTCTCTTTCAGTCTCCTCCCTCCTTTCTCTCTACATTTTAAAGACATGCTCTTTAAGCAGTAGGGAATTTTCAAGTGATTTCCTACATAATGGGGATCCAGGGCAGTGCATTGTCCTGGTTTTCCTCATTTCTGGAGGACCGTACCCAGTCGGTATGGTTAGAGAGTGAGAGATCCAGTCCTAGGCCCCTCCAATATGGGGAGCCGCAGGGTTCAGTGCTCTCTCCTCTCCTATTTAACATCTACATGAAACTGCTAGGTGCGATAATCCATTTCCATTGGGTGCAGTACCATCAGTATGCAGATGACACTCAGTTGTACATCTCGGCCCATGGTGATCCCAGTGATGCTGTCAAAGTCCTGTCTGGATGCCTGGAGGCCATTGGAGTCTGGATGGGGGACAACGGGCTTCAGCTGAATCCTGGCAAGACTGAGTGGCCCCCCGGGTTATCCAGGGAGCTACCACCTCTGGTCTTGGATGGGACAGTTTTGCCCCAGCCAGACCTGGTGTGCAACTTGGGTGTCCTCCTGGACTCACGACTGCTGCTTGAAGAGCAGGTGGCAGCTGTGGCCAGAATTTGCCAGTTGCGCGCACTCATATACCGGGACTCCTTACTCATGGTCACTCATGCTCTGGCCACCTCCTGGCTAGATTATTGTAATGTGCTCTACATGGCGCTGCCCTTGATGACTATTTGGAGGCTACAACTCATCCAGAATGCAGCTGACCGGGTGGTGATGGGGTGTGGACATTATGCCTGCACCTCCCCACTACCTTGGGAGCTGCACTGGTTACCAGTCTGCCTCCGGGTGCAATTCAAGGTGCTGGTTTTGACCTTTAAAGCCCTATATGGCAGTGGGCCAGGATACCTGAGAGACCGCATCATCCCAAGAGTGTCTGCCCATCCAACCAGAGCAGACCGGAGGGCCCCCCTAGTTGTTTCACCTCTCTAGCACCCGAAGGAGGGCCTTCTCCGTGTCCACACCAGCCCTCTGGAACCTCCTGCCAACAGAATTAAGGTTACAGACTGAATTGCTGCCCTTCAGGAAAGGTTTGAAAACCTACCTGGAGGGGCAGGTGTGGTGCCTTAATGGAAATATGACCCCCACCTGTTGGCTCATTTCAAGCTAAATCTAGAGTGTCCCTCCCTCTGTATTTCTTCCATCCCTTTTATTTCTTTTATGAATAAGGTGGGGGTAGAAGGGAGGATAGGTGGGTGGGAGACTTGGGTTTTTAAAATCTGTTTTATATGTTTTTAATCTGCTGTAAGCCGCCCGGAGTCAGGTTCACCCTGCATCAGGTTCACCTGAGTGGGCGGCATAAACCTGTCTGGACCCGGGATGGGGAGGAGAAGACCAGACACACCTGGGGTCACTTGGCAACCCCAAAAGCAGTGCTCCCCAACACTGCTGTTGCTCCAATGCCATCTGGACCTGGGGTAGGAAGGAGAAGACAAGCCACACCTGCAGTCGCTTGGCAACCCCAAAAGCAGCGCTCCCTGCCACTGCAGCAATGCTTCCACCTTTGCTGGCGGCCCAGCCTTCAAAGACCAGGAGCCTGGCGGGTGAACTTCCCTCTCGGCCAGTCCAGCCTCAGAAGCGGGGAGCGTTGCTGCGCTGGCACCACCACCAGCATTGGCCCCACATGGATGCCCACCCCAGATACTCTCCCACTCTTGGCCGCTTTGGCAGGAGGGTGGAGGCAATACTGACCAGGCGGGCTTCGAGACGAGAAGGGGTGATAGTTGTGTGGGGCCCCAGGCAGCTTTAAGAACTGCTGCCACTGCCCCACCGCCAGAGACTGTACTCTCCCCTCGGCCAGGTAGGTCTTGAGAGGAGAAGGACTTTTTTGTCAATGCCGCTCATGGATTTGGATTTGGTCGGGGCGAGGAGGCCTGCTGGCTCCGAGCGCCAGGACTCGCAACACCTGCCAGTGCGCTTGGGGCCCATCCCTTGCCCCGGGGGTTGGAAGGGTCTGTGTTACGATACATTATTACTGTATGTTATTATGATGTATTCTGTGTTAGGAGCTTGGACTTTTTGTATAGATCACTGCTATGTTAATGGTAATTTTGTTAATTTATTTGTATTATCGTATACTGTAGTTTTGCTGCTAGGTATTGCTATGTACTTGTATTTTTGAATTGTTATTGCTATATCATTTTGTGTTTTCTGTCATATTGTATTTAGCATGTTGTAATGCTGCCCTGAGTCGGCCTGCGCCAAGTAGGGCAGGGTAAAAATCGAATAAACATACACATAAACATAAAAATCTGAAAATTAAATTAAATTAAAAATTAAATAAACACTCACACAAATGCATGTGTCTCCTTGCAAGGCGTGTTTTACTTCTGCTAACTTCTGTTAACTAGTTTATGAGGAACTTCATTTCCAACCTAGTCATTCCTCACTAGCTTTCCTAGTTGCAGGAATCTCTGCCCCCAGAAAACACAAACGTTTAAACTTGAACTTCAATTCAGACGTGTTGTTTGTTCTAATACTTAAAGATATGTCAAGGTCTCCCTTGCTCGAAAGTCAGCCATGTCTAACTCTAAAGAATGGTGTTCATCTCCATTTACAGATAAAGAACCAGTGTTGTTTGTATCTGGCGGCATTTCCGAGGTCATGTGACAGGCATGACTAGAAGCCAGAGCACAGAATGCTATTACCATTCGTGCAAACGTAGTACCTA
The DNA here is from genome assembly GCA_035047305.1 of Bradypodion pumilum. Lineage (NCBI taxonomy): Eukaryota > Metazoa > Chordata > Lepidosauria > Squamata > Chamaeleonidae > Bradypodion > Bradypodion pumilum. The sequence continues at coordinate 12,131,920 of JAWDJD010000001.1, read as the reverse complement.
TTCATCTAATTGCAATTTTTTGCTTTCTAACTGCTAGCTTGGCTGGAGCTGGAACAGACGATGGGACCTCACTCCGTCATGCAGCAGTTGGGTCTTAAACTGCTGACCTGCCGTCCTTCCTGGCATCAAGCTCAGCATCTTAGCCACTAAGCCACCATGGCCATTACTTAAAGGTAGTAAAGTAAAGTTTCCCTTGCTCGAAAGCCAGTCGTATCCAACTCTAGGGTGCAGTGCTCATCTCTGTTTCAAAGCCAAAGAGCCAGCACTGTCTGCTGCTGCAGACATTTCCGTGGTCATGTGGCAGGCATGACTAGACACCGGAGTGCACGGAATGTTGTAACCTTCCCACCGAAGTGGTCCTTATTTATCTACTTGCAATTTCTTGCTTTCGAACTGCTAGGTTGGCAGGAGCTGGGACAAAGATGGGAGCTCATTCCATCCTGCAGTACTCGGGAATCGAACTGCTGACCTTCCACCTCCCAGTCAGCATCTTAGCCACTTGAGCCACTATACAAAAACTTTATTTACAGCTCATCTAGGTGCCTTTCTCGCTTTCTCTTTTCCTTCTTTCTTTTCTCTTTCTTCCTACCTTTCTTTCTTCCTCTTTCCCTTCTCTCTTTCCTTCCTTCCTACCTTTCTCTCTTCCTCTTTGCCTTCTCTCTTTCCTGTTTTCCTTCCTGCCTTCCTCCTTCCCTTCTCTCTTTCTTCATTTTTCTTCATTCCTTCCTTCCACTTTCTCTCTTTCTTCCTGCCTTTCTTCCTCCCTTTCTCTCTCTCTCTCTCTCTTTGCCTTTGGTGCATCTGGCAAGAATGAGGGAATTTGATAACCTTCCCTCCTCAGGTCTTCGGGCGAGCTGGATATGTCTGCCCTGCCAAGGCGCAATTTAATGGGCTTCTGAAAACACTCCAAAGGCAGACATAAATGTGTGGATGGGCAGGCAGCCAGGATGACCTGGGGGATGGGGAAGGGGCCGCCCATCGGATTCGAAGCCGGCGAAGGTCGTGAAGGAATGTTCTGGGAGGACAAAGCTTGACTTTCAGGGAGGGCAAACACTGGAGGGAAAAGGATTTATGGGGGGCCCTGAACTTACCCTCTGTAACTAAAGAACCAAGAGCGTTCCCACCTGTCTGGCTTTTAGAGGGGGGAAGAAGGGGGCATTGGGAATGTAAAGAATATATAATTAATTTCAATTAGAAGCTGCACTTATCTCTTTTCCAGATAGCTTTATCACCTGGGGCTTTAGGTGGGATCCCAAGCGAAGTCTCAGGGAAGAGAGAGAAAACAATAAGACAGTTATTGACTGTGAATGCTTGTTCTACCCCCAACCTCCTACACAGAGAACTACCTTGATATTTGGGAGTTGGAGTTGAATAGAAGCAGCAGCACACCCTCCCCTTCACCGTGATAGAAAGAAATTAAATATAAGCAAGATCACTGAGGATTGGTTGCCCTTCGAAGATATCACAAAGTATTAAAACTCTTTTGTAAGAGAAACCAGGCTTTCCTCTTTTGTTTTGGAGGACCTGTGCCTCTCCCCTCAACCTTTGCCTTTAAAATATTGTACATTATTATTTACTCAGTATCACTCTTACTAAGATCGGGGCACACTAATATGAGAATCAATAAAGAGAATGAAGAGAAAGGGCACACAGAAAGAGCCTCCTCAAAGATTATAGTATTCTTGGACCAAAATCAGGTTTACCCTAGTGTTGCAATGGCCCATGGAATGGCTGGCCGCAAGGGAAGGTGCATGAGACAAATGTGCGGTGAAAGTCCAGTCCCGATCTGTCTCAGGTGGACATATTTATTACCCTGCTTTGAAGGCTACATGCCTAAGGCACACGTGACCTCGTTACAGAAGGCTTTTGCATACGTGGCACTTTGCTGACCAAGTTACATTCGTCAGCTCTTGGAAGTTGCTGAGTACCCTGGACCTCTGCTAAGGAACTAATCAACAGGATGGGCAAAACCCATTGTTCTTCCCCTTATCTTGGAGCCCGTATGGTCTCTGGGAAACCAACTTCCTTAGCTGTTGACTCAGCGAGTTTGCCCAACCCAGCCTTATCTTCGGCCAGAAGAGGAAGAGCGAGTTTTACCCTGGTTCGGTATCTATGCATTAACTTGGGTTCATCACCTTATGACATTTACCCTACTTCTCTCAGAGCCTCCAGCCAAGGCAATATGATTTATTCCAATTAATCTAGCCCGCACCCCAATTTCCCTTCCATCAAAGCCCGTGGTGGTCCTCAGCTGTGTGCATAAGCGAGCAAACCCATCGGGAAAGGTTTTGGCCAATTCATGAACGCGGGCAAACCACACCCTAGTAATGGCATCCTTGCATTGTTGGCTAATCTTTCTCACACTAGGTCAAGTGAAAAAGAACTGTGGAATGAACTCACTCAAAGGTGCCTTGATTTTTGGCAGTTTTACATCTGGCCTAGACACGGAGGAAGAAACATAAAGAGAAAAATGAGATAATGGCAATTGGAAGGAAATAGCATACTTTAGATATCAACTTAAATATCAATTTAAAGCATACCTTAAATATCAAAATAGAGGAAACAAATATACAAACAAGTGGCAGAGTTCAAATACCTAGGAACAACATTTGCTGGAGATGGCAAAATGGATGAAGAGATCAACATGCAGTTCAGTAAGGTAAACCAAATATTGGGGCACAAGGCAACACCGACCAGCACAAAGTGTTGTAATGGTCTGGCAATGAGACACGTGAGGCAGCCGTGTGGCGAAGTCCAGCCCCAACAGAAGTCGGGAGCAAGTATTTATTTCCTGTTTAGGGGCGAAGACGCGTATGTAAGATAATCGCGTCACCCCTGTACAGAATGCTTGCGTACGTGGTATTTTCCGGTGGTTCAGCTACAACGCCAACTCTGGAAGTTACCCCATGGTTAATGGACAACCCGCACTTAATTACCTTGGGCTGGCGAAACCCATTGTTCCTGCCCTAATCTCGGAGCCTATCTGTATTGACCACGGACATCTAGCTTTGTCCCTTGTTTGCCCCTGTCTGTCTGCTTAACTCTATTTGCCCCCAGCCTGAACCATAGTTTATGCCTAACCTGCCCGCTTATCTCCCAATTTCATCTCCAGCAGAGCACAGCCCCAACTAATTTGGGGACTCACATGCGGGTCTGTGGACACCGGGCGCACCCCTTGGGAGAGGTTTAATATCCAATTAATGCGAGCAACCCACAACAAAGAAACACCTCATATAAAGCGTATTCATTCGCACTGCAAGTTACCAGTGACTTACTACAAAAAAATAAACGGAGGTTTGTCACCACAAAATTGAGATGTTTGAGGAAGGCTGCTGGAATGGCTGGAAAGGATAATATCAGGAATGAGGTTATAAGGGAAAGAATTGGAATACAACCAACATTAAACTGCATACAGAGGCAACAAATAAAGTGGTTTGTCCATTTTGAGAGAATGTATTGGAATTCCATACCTTACAAAGCTTATGTGAAAAGAGGAGAAGGACAAAGAGCACAAGGCAGACCCAGAGGAAGGTGGAGAGATAACATCAAAGAAATATTACTAGAACATCAAATCATGCCAGAAGGCAAATGGAAGACCACTGCATGAAGACTACTGAAATATAGTGTCCTGGGGACAATCTTCATGGCTGAAGGAATGTCCTCAGAAGAACTGTGAATGTCCTCAGAAGAACTGTTCCAAGGAGCTAAAAGCAGGAAGACTTTCGCCATGATGATAACCAATATTCAGAACTGGAAGAAGAAGAAGAAGTAATAACTGAGTGATGACCTGGGGGAGATATTTTTGCTCACCTTGAAAAGCCTGGAGAAGGTGGGGTTCCTTAAAACAGTGCATGTCCAATTGCTAGAACCGATGTTTATTCAGGCAATTGGATGAAGAGACAAAGGCTAGGACTGATGTAGAGAGCCAAAGCAGCCCTGATTTCCTTAATACCCTCCTTCAAACCATCAGACAATGACTCAATGTCTGCAGAGAGCTAGTGTTGATGTCAGACACATGATTTTGTCCCTTCATAACAGTTAGAGAGAGAGAGAGAGAGAGAGAGAGAGAGAGAGAGAGAGAGAGAGAGAGAGAGAGAACTATAGTAGAAACCCCGGTCCTTGACTTTTGCAGAATCTGACAAGAATCTACTCAAACAAGTCCTTTTTTTCTTCAGGCAGAAAAATGCAGCCCTAACATGTGTAAAGGAAATTTCAATATGTTTTGACAATAGTGTAATCTGGAGAAAGTGTTATCCCCCTTGTGGAGGTCATCATTCTTAATACAGTGTGTGTCATCAATTCTCAGGACAACAAAGAAAATGATCTAGTCAATACATATGAAACAGAAGTCATGCATAAACATGCCGCTTCAGCTCTGAAGTGGGTGACACCGGTGGAAATTGGATAGCGGGCCGAGCTGCAATTTTCCATAACTTTTTATTATTCATAAGATCGTGTGATCTAATAAGCCACACCTCAAATTACTGCTCATTGAAGGTACTCCTGAGTGATAGATTCTGACAAACCAGACAGAGAATATATTATGATTAAGATCAGATGTTACCTGGGGTGGATTCTGAACAGCAGGCTGCTTTCAGCTGTCTTCCTTCCATTTCTGTTCAGAGTTGCAGCCTCTCCCCATGTGCATGGCTGCATGCATGCATGCATGGATGCATTTTATTCTTAAATGAAAGAACCACAAACTAAGATGTAGACTTCCTAAAAAGGAAGAATTTACTCACTGATTGCCTACCGGTCCTAATTCTAGGCTCAGCTCAGTTTTTTTTGTTTAAGTGTTATGAGAAATCAAGGTAAAAATGAAAATATGCACAACGATGGAATGAGCATAAAAAAACCTGTATCAACATTTAACATTTAATAACCATTTAAGACATTGCAGTGATCAAAACCATGTAAGAACAGACAGATAAACAGTTTTAAATCCCCACAGAATACTAGTCAGGGAAGAATGAAAATTAAATATGAGGTTTGATACATAATGCGTGGGAAGCTATAACAATGAGGTATGCAATCTGCTTTTGGGCAAATGCATAAAAATAAAACAAATCAATGCTTGTGGATTTCTGAGACCCACCGTAGGGACGAACAAAGAGCACGGAGCTATTAGCAGGATGGAGCAGCTCTTTCACAGATCAGTTCTGTGAAATTTGGCATGACACAGCATGGTTGGTCATGGGGAATGACAAAGAAAGACTCAAGATGACAAAGGTGAGTGGCATTTTAGAAATGAGATTTCATTGGACATACACAGCCAGCTAAAAGCACATGCACCAGGACCAGGGCCACCAAACTGAAGCTCAAACAGCTTCATCCAAGTCCAAATTCAAATGTAGGAGCAAACTTGGGAACAAAGCTAGTCCAGTAGATAAGATGTAGTCCAAGCAGATAAACTAGGATGCAACCAAAGCAGGGTACCTTTAGAGCTGGAGCAAGACCAGAAGGTCCAAGCAAGCCAGGAGTTAGACAACCGAGGAAACAACTGAAACAGGGTACTTTTAGGACTGGTGCAAGAACAGAAAAGGGTCCACTTGAAGCCCCGCAGCAAGTCCATAGCCTATGACCTATGGCAGAGCATTCTGAACTTACAAATCTCATGATTCCACAGGATGGAAGTTAATGCCCTATCAAACTTCTACAACCCTGTACTGAAGGTCTCCCTTACTTGAAAGCCAGTTGTCTCCAACTCTAGGGAGTTGCAATCATCTCCATGTATAGCCAAAGAGCCAGTGCTATCTGCACATGGCAGGCATGACTAGATTCCAGAGTGCATGGAACACTATTGCTGGGACAGAGACAGAAGCTCACTCCATCACACAGCACTCAGGTTTTGAACTACTGACATGTCGACCTTCTGATCATCAGGTTCAGTGTCTTAACCACTAAGCCCCTGCAGCCCTTGCTACTGAAGGTATACCTTCCCACATGACATTTACAGTGACCCTTTGTTACCATGGGTCATTTAAGAAGACCAGAGGAGAATACAGAATTTCAGGGCATGTACCTCAGATCCATGCTGATAAAGGAACATCTCTGGATAGGTATGTACTAGCTGTACTTGGGACCCACTTGACACTCTGCTGGTGAAAAGTTTTGCCATTCCCAGATGGCAAGTTGGTGTTCTCCTGTGATGTAAATTATTAAAAGCAATTCTTTGATAGCAATTGCCAATCAAATGTCAAGAGATTTCACTTTATCCTGTTTGAAGCGTGAGATCTAATCTCTCACTGGGGGTGGGGGTGGGGATGCCTAATTAAGAAATGTGACTCCCTAGCAAGGACCTGACCATCTGTGGGTCTGTATGGGATTGAATAATTGTTCTGGTCTTAGTCTCCGAAAATGGGATTTTGCCCATTTAATACATCAAATGCTCCCAAGAAAGGGAGGGAGGAAAGGACGGGAAAGACAACACATTCCAAAGGGAGGTGTTTTCAATTCACTCATTGTCGGCAGATCAGATGGGTTCAAGTTCAGTGTCTTGAAAAAGAAGTGCTCTCAAGCCGTAGAGCCACCCCCATGCGGAAGCCGGCGAGCGAAGTGGACGGGAGAAATGCGATGAACTGTGCAACCTAATTTTTTGGGCAAATACAAGAAAATTAGCCCTGTGCGCTATTTGAATTTAAAACCATCTATTAGCCATTCTGCTCTAGAAGGTGATGGGAACCATAACAAAGTAAACACCCTCTCCCAGCCACTCGGCTGTAATGATGTCATTAGTATGCATGTTGTAGGGGCCAGATGTAGCCTTTAACAGGCCTGGCTCCGGCGTTTAATGCATAGACGCACAAATATGTATATGCAAATAGACAAACCGATCAACTGGCAGCATATGTGCATCTGGGTTCAAGGCAATATAATGCATTATTAGAATGGTATTATATAGCCATAAAGTCTTTGTATAGGAACAATAGCTGCAGATTATTATTATTTAAACACTAAAAGATTCCTAGCTCCTTGTGCATTGCATGAAATCTCTGGGGAAGTATATTAAATTTATTTGCTCCCCACCCCCCACCCCCACATGTCTGGGTCAAAATATTTGCTGTCTTAGGCAGGCCATCAATGGTTTTCTTCCCCTCCAATGAAGGAGGCATGAAACCCCAAAGCCAGCCATGACGTTTTAATGTAAATACAGTAAACAAGAGGCACACATTCTTGACAGCAAAATTACAATATTAAATGAAACAATGCACAACCTGCAGCCATCCCCTCATAGTGCCATTGTTAAGCTACTGTAAAGGTAAAAGTAAAGGTCACCCTTGCTCGAAAGCCAGTTGTATCCAACTCTAGGGTTCAGTGCTCATCTCTGTTTATATCCAAAGAGCCAGTGCTATCTGTGTTTGCAGACGTTTCCATGAGCATGTGGCAGGCATGCCTAGACACCAGAGTGCACTGAACACTGTTTACCTTCCCACCAAAGCGGTCCCTATTTATCTACTTGCAGTGTCTTGCTTTGGAGCTGCTAGGTTGGCAGGAGTTGCGACAGAGACAGAAGCTCATTCCATTGTGCAGTAACCGGGTCTTGAACTGCTGACCTACCGCCTTCCACTCAGCGTCTTAATCACTTGAGCCACTGCAGCCACTGTACCATAGTCCAAACTCTGCTCACAGTCTGAGTTTGAATTTTGTGAATTTTGCCCAAAGGTTCACAGATAGCATGGTATCTGACCCAATCAGCCACACACATTCTAGACGATCTTGCCTGCCCATTTTCTCCAAAGTCAGTATTTGAATGGCTGGCTCCACAGCTAGCAATTCCTATGCACCAAGCTATACCAGTGGACTTGATCCATGAAACCTGCTGTAGTCTAATAAATTTAGTCTGGCCAGGTTATCCTGCTATGGTAATAGAGTAGACCATACTGCCAGTGACTCAACCCTGAGTATCAGTCAGCAGTTAACTAACTTGACAACCCCAAGGACTAATGGCCTTGGGTGCCAAAGTCCACAGGGAAGGGTGATGGTCCCCCAAGTGAATTAAATCCCACTTGAATCCATCTTGATGGAGGGCAGCAGCTTCATCAATCCTAGCCTGTGGCTGATGAGGACTTTGCATGCCAAAAGGGCTCAGGACAAAAAGTGACTCATGGATCATTGGTACTGGTGTCACACTGCGATGCAGAAGGCAGATGAAAAGCCACTGCATTATATTCTCAGGACAGTCTTCATGGCTGATTGCCATGATAATCACAAATAGTCAGATTCGGATATGGCAGAAGAAGAAGTCTAATAAAGGCATCAAATGCTCCTGCATTTGTATTGTGGAAGGGTCACACAACTTTCTTTACTTTTTTTGGCATAAATCATGTCGGTAAATCGCCACTACTTAACAAGTCAATTTTTTTCAAGGCTAAGTTAAAATGATCTTCCCTGATTAGCCAAACTAGCTGAATAAAAACAAGCCCTTCTGGCTATTTTGGCTTGAAATGTTGTACTGTTAGCACAAATCATTCCAGGCAAAGTGGCACCATTCACTGTTGGGGGAAAATGACAATGATGTGTAGCTTGCACAATGGCAGAATACCGAATGAAGAAATTTGCAGTTCTGGTTTAATTCTTACATAGAAATGGAATTGCAATGAAATTTTTCTCCCATGCCAAGCTGCAAACATGCAGTGTGGCACTCTGCCAGTTTTGGAGGGCAGCAGAAGATTCCTAATGCATTAATGACTTGCTCTTTGAAAATATAATTTGGAGGTAATTTCCATCTCCAAAATTGATGGAGACATTTGGCTAGAGAAGCATCCTGAGTCATAAAGAGAAAGATGAGGAACAAAGGAGACAGGGAATGAGAGAACAAATTTTTTGCAGATTGTTGTTATCCTAATCCAACAAGAGGAATACGCTTCATAGACTGGGAAGACACATGTCAAAATGACAGCTTCCAACACCTTGTCAAAGTTGATTGTTTGGTGACCAACAGTACTGGAGAAAGGGATCAGAGATAATTTACGTTGGCAATACAACTGCTTTGTTTGTCTTCCCTGCCTCCAATTGTCTGCCATGGTAATGGATGAGATCTGCTGGAAAACAAGAAAGCACCTGCGAAAGAATGGTGGATTAAATGTAACAGAGACTCTCTGCAAAGAAGAACTATTCTGCCAGTTGACTGGATGAGAGCTAACATTGCCTTTATCTTCAAAAAGGAGGTTCTGGGGAACTACATACTAGTCAGCCTAACATCAATCCCAATAAAAATTCTGGAGCAGACTATAAAGTGGTCACTTTACAAGCACCTTGAAAACAATGGACTGATAACTAGAAGCCAACATGGATTTGTCAAGAACAAAACCTGCCAAACTAATGTTACAGTATTTCATTTTTGATTGGGTAACCTTCCTTGGTAGATGGTGGGAATGCTGTAGAAGTAATGTATCTTGACTTCAGCACAGCCTTTAACAAAGTGCTGCATGATGTTCTGAGTAGCAAGACAACAAGGTTTTGCTTGGATGGAACAAGTGTCAGGTGGATAGACAGTTGGTTACAGAATCGTACTCAGAGAGTGCTGGGCCTGGGGGTCTTCAGCATTAATGACTTGGATGAGAGACTGTAGGGAATACTTCAAAAATTTGCAGATGAGACAAAATTGGGTGGGCTAGCTAAATAAATAAATTTCATGTCAGAAATTACTCTGGGTTGAAAGGATTTTTTCTGGAGAAAATCCACTCAGGGAATGCCCAAATGAGGCTCCTTTCATGTCCCCAAGATCCGTCATGCAGCACTTAGGTATCAAACCCCAACCTTCCAGTCTCCAAGCTCAGTGTCTTAACCACTAAGCCACCACAGTGCTGGACTAGCTAATAGTTTGGGAGACAAGGATATAATCCAAAAAGATCTTGATAGATTTGAGCTTTGGGATGGAAACAATACATCTAGGGGACTGCATTAACAGAATTATAGTATCCGTAACTCAGGAGGCACCAATCTCCCTCTGGTCAGCACTAGATATCACACTTTAAGGAGGATGCCAACAAATGAGCAGATTCAGAGAAGGACAACAAGGATGATCAGAGGAACTAGACATATTTAGTCTTGAGAAAAGGGAACTGAGGGGGATATGATAGCACTCTTCAAATACTTGAAATATATTTATAAAATGGAGAGACAGTATCAGTTCTTGCTCATCCCAGGGTGTACGACATGTAGCAATGGGCTCAAGTTACAGAAAAGAAGATACCATCTGAATACCAGGAGAAGAGCAGTACAGCAATGGAACCAATTACCTTAGGAGTTGGTGAGCGGTTCAACAATGGAGGTACTTTAAAAAAATGAACTATAAGATTGTTGTGTTCTGTAAAGCTGTGCCTTTAACAATGTACCTTTGCCATGTGTTAACAATGTAACCTTTCTGTGTGCAACATTATAACCATCAGCTGTATCAATGTAAACCTGATAAGGGGACACGAGCTAGTGACCACTAGATGGCAATAGCGAGCGTCCAGCTCTCATGGCTCAGATTCACCTGGTTCAGCAGCGCGGGAAGATTCCCCGCCACCTCTTCACCTGGTCAAGAAGGGCGTGACCTTCTACGACGTCACGCAGGCAGCAACCAATAGTCTGTCGACGAGCCACATTCAAATGTATAGCCAGCTGTATATATTGAGCTACTCATCCGCCATTACCACATGTTCCTCCGGATCATCATGCAATAAACCTGTGTTAAGCCAACCCTTCGGCTGCTTCATTGTCTTTGGTCCCTTACACTAAATTGGCGACGAAGGTGGGATGATGGCAGCCCACGGGACCAAGACATGCGCCGGTTTCGAAATCAGGAAACCGGGCGACTGGGAGATCTTCGAGATGGACTTCCAGGCAGCACTGATTGAGTCCGAAGTCACGGAAGAGGCAAAGAAAAGGGCCATCTTCACCAGGATGCTCGGACAAGAAACCAAAAGGAACTTGGTGGACCTGATTGCACCGAGGAGGGTGAGCGAATTCAAGGCCAAGGAACTCATGCAGATGCTGCATGAGCACGTCCGGCCCGCCACGGCGATGTTTCCCGCTCGGACTGCGTTCTGGAGGCGAGTCCAAGCGCCTGGGGAGACGGTCGCCGCATTCGTGGCGGCCCTGCGGCTGGCGGCCGGCCCGTGCAAATGGGAGAATGCCGAAATCACCCTCCGGGACTGTGTGCTGTGCGGCCTGAACGACGCTGAAACCCAGCACACATTAATGAACCAAGAGCCGCCTCCCACGTTGCAGGAGGTCGTCAGAGCGGCCCAGGCCGCAGAAGCTACAAAGGCCGGGGTCCAAGAACTCCAGGACTGGCGGCCGAAGTCGAGCAAGGCAGAGACTCCAGTACAGGCGGCCCGGCGAACTTCGAGGTCGTCCACAGAGAGCAGCGACGACGAGGACGTCCGGAGGGTCCGGAAGGAGAGCCGGCGGTGCGACGGCTGTGGAGCGGCCCACGACCGCGTAAAGTGCCCGTTCCGGAAGGCCGAGTGCCACAACTGCGGCCGCCGCGGGCACGTCGCCAAGGTGTGCAGGAAGAAGCGCGAGACCCGGAGGAGCTCCGCAGACCGTTCCGCGAGACAAGACCGCTCAACGAGACCCAAGGACGGCGCCCAGGCCATGCGGAAGCAGGACGGCGTGGGCCGCATCTCCGACGGCAGCGAGGACGACGCCCCAGTGTTCAGCATGTCTGCAGGACACCCCCGCTATTTTGTTGAGGTACTAGTCCAAGGGGTTCCCATTAGGATGGAAATTGACTCGGGGTCCTCATATTCAATCATTTCCCAGAGGGAGTTTTTGGAAATTGCCCCCCACAAGCGACCCAAGCTCAAAGCATTGAGGTCCACACTACGGGACGTGCAAGGGAACAGCATTCCAGTGTTAGGGGTTGGAGAATTTCAGGTTAAATTCAAGAAGCACGCCGCGTCCCTTCCCCTAGTCGTGCTCAAAGGGGGAGATTGCAGCCTCCTCGGGACTCAATGGTTCCAGCCCCTGGGTTTGTTTATTGGGGGGGGGCACGCCGTTGGGATGCACGCTGTTGGGACTGATCCAATTCTGGAGGTGTGCGAGGCACACCCCGAAGTCTTCAAAAAAGGACTTGGGAAATTCAAGGGGCCCCCAGTGACATTCGACCTGGACCCGGAAGTCTGCCCAATTCGTCTTAAACCATGCCGGGTGCCGTTCGCACTTAAGGACAAGATAGAGGCAGAACTGGACAAATTGGTGGGCCAGGGAATCCTTGTGCCTGTTGATTCCGCGGAGTGGGAAACTCCAATTGTAACCGCACTAAAGGCAAATGGGGAGGTCCGCATATGTGCCGACTACAAGTGCACCATCAACAAGGCGATCCGCCCGAATGCATATCCGGTGCCGGTAGTCAGCCATCTGCTGGCCAGGTTACACGGGGGAAAGTGTTTCGCTAAGCTCGACTTAGCACAGGCCTACCAGCAGCTTACGGTGTCCCCTGCCGCAGCTGCTGCGCAGACCATAGTCACACATAAGGGGGCGTTCCAGGTGACGCGCCTCCAGTTCGGCGTGAATTCGGCGCCTGGAATTTTCCAGTCACTCGTGGAACGCCTCCTGAAGGGACTGGAGGGGGTGTTGCCTTATTTTGATGACGTGTTAATAACGGGGGGGAGTCGGGTTGAATTGGCCAAGAGGTTGGGGAAGGTCCTGACAATATTCGAAAAAGCGGGGCTGAGACTGCGAAAGGACAAATGCGTCTTCTTCGCAACCGAGGTTGAGTTCCTAGGGTTTTGTGTGACTCCCGAAGGAATAAAACCATCCAAGTCCAAGGTGGCAGCCATTAAGAAAGCCCCCGCCCCACCTCCAAGCCCGAGCTGCAGTTGTTCCTAGGGCTGCTCAACTTTTACCACTCCTTCCTCCCCCGGAAGGCAGTGGTGGCTGAACCGCTACACAAACTGCTAAAGAAAGACCAGGCATGGAAGTGGGGCAACGACCAAGAAAGGGCATTTAGCGAGCTAAAAAGCCTCCTAGCGTCCGATGCCATACTGACCCACTTCAACCCCAAACGCCCAGTAGTTCTGACCTGTGATGCATCTCCAGTGGGGGTGGGGGCGGTGCTGTGCCACGTGTTGGAAAATGGAAGGGAGGCCCCGATAGCATTTTACTCCAGGTCCCTGTCCCAAGTGGAGAGAAACTACGCACAGACAGACAGGGAGACACTAGCAATAGTCGCGGGGACGAAAAAATTTCACGATTTTCTGTACGGCCGCCCCTTCACCATTGTAACGGACCACAAGCCCCTGCTAGGCATCTTTACCGCAGATAAGCCCACCCCACAGATCCTGTCCCCGAGGATGCTCAGGTGGGCCATTTTTCTCAACGCGTATCAGCACGCGTTGGTCTACCGGCCCGGGAAAGAGATCAGCCATGCGGACGCTCTATCTAGGTCTCCCCTTCCCCTAACGCCCAGCCAGGTGAGCAAGGGGGAGCGGGACCATCAGGTTCTCATGATAGAGGTGCTGGATTCGCCCCCTGTAGTGCCCGCCGACATTGCCAAAGCGACAGAGAAGGACAAGACGTTAGCGGCAGTTAGCTCCTGGGTGCAGAAAGGGTGGCCGGCGTCCTCCCCAGCGGAGGAGTTCGCTCCATTTTTTAGAAAAAAGCTAGAACTGTCCCTAGAGAGGGGGTGCCTCTTGTGGGGGCAGTGGGTGGTGATTCCCACTTCCCTTCGGCCGCGGGTGCTCAAACTGCTGCACGTCAGCCACCCCAGCATCGTGCGATCCAAGGCGCTGGCCCGGAGTTACTTCTGGTGGCCCCAGCTGGACGCCGACATCGAGCACATGGTCGGCACTTGTGAAAGTTGCCAATGCTCCAGACCAGAGGAGGCCCGCCTTCCCCACAGGGAATGGGACGCGGCTAAGGGGCCGTGGTCCCGGGTGCACGTTGATTTCGCGGGCCCGTTCAGAGGCACCCTGTTCCTTCTCGTAGTGGACGCCTTCTCCAAGTGGTTGGAGGTTATCCCAGTCACGAGCACCTCCTCGGCCCAGACCATTAGGCATTTGCGGAGGCTCTTTTCCACGTTCGGCATACCCGACACATTAATTAGCGACAACGCTAGTTGCTTCACGTCCTCCGAGTTTAGGGCATTCATGGAGATCAACGCCGTTCGGCACATCACCTCCGCCCCATTTCACCCGGCCACCAATGGCCAAGTAGAGCGCCTCGTCCGCACCACGAAGGACGCGTTGCGGCGCATGGGCCCCGGAGATCTGAACCTGCAAGTGTGCCAGTTTCTGCTAGGGTACAGGGTGACCCCGTTGGCGTCTGGATACTCCCCCGCAGAACTCTTAATGCGTAGGAAACTGACCACCATCCTTACTAGGCTAGACCCCACGAGGGTAGAGGACAAAGGAAGGAACATCGGGCTAGAGGCTACAAAGAGTTTCAGTGTAGGCGCCCCCATGCATTGCAGGAACTACGCCAGCACGGGCCCAGCCTGGGTGCCGGGCGTAGTTGTGGAGCAAACCGGCCCCGTGTCGTACCGCGTGGAAACCAGCACAGGGCTCCTGTGGAGGCGGCACGCGGATCAGCTCCGACGCAGGGTCTCCGATGAGCAGGGCACAGTCCAAATAGAGAAAAAATCAGCGTTAGGGTTCTCCCCCACCCGTTCAGCCCAAGGGGGAGGGAAAGGGGGCCGCGGGTCCCCACCAAGGGGGAGGGGGATATTCTCGTAGATATCCTAGGGGATCTTTCTGAGGAGGAGGAGGAACCCGACCCCATACATATCTCGCGGAATTCCCCCACAAATGCGGATACCCCTACTAAGTTAGATTTTGATTTTCAGAACCGGGGGGGGGGGTTTCGGAGTGGTCCCCCACCCGTCCAAGCGAGAAGAGGGGTTTTTCGTTAGCCCCGACTGTCCCCGGTCTGCCCACAATGGAGTTTTTCCCTTCCCCTAAGGCCGCCAGACAGCGGCAAGCCACTAACAAGTCTCCCTCTCCCATTTCAGGACAAGGGACCAGGGAACAAAGAAGCAGTAGCGCCCCCGGGGGGGTCAGCCCTCTTCACGGCCCAAACACACATGCAACAAGCCATCTTGGCTGAGAGACTTCGTCTCATCCTAGGGGGGAGGGATGTTGTGTTCTGTAAAGCTGTGCCTTTAACAATGTACCTTTGCCATGTGTTAACAATGTAACCTTTCTGTGTGCAACATTATAACCATCAGCTGTATCAATGTAAACCTGATAAGGGGACGTGAGCTAGTGACCACTAGATGGCAATAGCGAGCGTCCAGCTCTCATGGCTCAGATTCACCTGGTTCAGCAGCGCGGGAAGATTCCCCGCCACCTCTTCACCTGGTCAAGAAGGGCGTGACCTTCTACGACGTCACGCAGGCAGCAACCAATAGTCTGTCGACGAGCCACATTCAAATGTATAGCCAGCTGTATATATTGAGCTACTCATCCGCCATTACCACATGTTCCTCCGGATCATCATGCAATAAACCTGTGTTAAGCCAACCCTTCGGCTGTTTCATTGTCTTTGGTCCCTTACACTAAAAAGATCTTGTTTGATTTGGAGTTCTTGGACCCAGTCTCACAGACACTTTCCAACTCAATGATCCCATATTGGAATTGCTCTTTTTGCTTGGTGGCAGATCATTTTCCTGGAAAGCCAAGAATTTGGATTGGAGTCCCCTCCACCTACTTCTCCTCTGATAAGGATTCTCCATGCAGGGACACTTCAGGAGCCTGAACAAGGCAGAAGATCTTCAGAGTCAGGAGATCTTCCAGAAGAGAGTAACAAGGCAAAAGATCCAGGAGCCAAGCAATTGCAAGTATGCTGACGTGCATTGCTGTGGCACAACAACAGTCCATAGGAACCAGGGACTGGGCAGAGGTCTTCAGAAATGGGAATAAGAAACAAGGCAGATGACCTTCTAGAATCAAGGAAGCAATCTAGGAGCCAAGCACCTCTATTGCTGAGGCAGTTTCCGGGAGGAAGGGCTGGTTTTTATATAACTAAGCCACCCAGGGTCCCCAGGTAGAGTCTATGAAGGTCCAGAACCTTGTCCAGGGCTCTCAGGTGGGGGTTCATGAGCTGCAGCAGAGTGCGGATTGCAGGACTTAAAGCAGCAATTGCAAATCCTGACAGCCCATTTTTAGTGTATGAGAACCAAGACAATAGAAACAGCCGAAGGGTTGGCTTAACACATCTTTATTGCATGATGGTCCGGTGGAACATGTGGTAATGGTGGATGAACAGCTCAATATATACTATGACTATATATTTGAAAGTGGCTCCTCGATAGCCCATTGGCTACTGTCTGCGTGACGTCATTCCCTGTCACGCCCTTCTTGTCCAGGTGAGGTGGAGGCGGGAATCTTCCCGCGCTGTAGTTGTTTGGGGAATTGGAACCATGTGAGCTGGGAGCTTGCTATTGCCCCCTAGAGGTCACTAGCTCGCGTCCTGATACAGAAGGTTACAGTGTTACAGCTGGTGGTTATTATATCTACTCATTTGAGTGTTACATTACTTAAAGGTCAAATTACTGCATTCAATATGCCAGCAGATTTGGAAAACAAAACAGTGGCCACAGGATTGGAAAAGATCAGTATACGTCCCAATCCCAAAAAAGGGCAATGCCAAAGAATGTTCAAATTATCGAACAATCGCGCTCATCCCACACGCCAGTAAGGTGATGCTCAAGATAATACAGGATAGACTTCAGCAGCATGTGGAAAGAGAATTACCAGAGGTGCAGGCAGGTTTCAGAAGAGGCAGGGGGACTAGAGACCACATTGCCAACATACGCTGGATCATGGAGAAAACAAAGGAATACCAGAAACAAGTTTACTTCTGTTTTATTGACTACACTAAGGCATTTGACTGTGTGGACCACAACAAGATGTGGCAAGTAATTAAAGAGATGGGAATACCAGAGCACCTCATATGCCTCCTGAGAAATCTGTACATGAACCAAGAAGCAACAGTTAGGACAGAACATGGAATGACAGAGTGGTTTGGAATAGGAAAAGGAGTAAGACAAGGCTGCATTTTGTCACCATGCTTATTCAACCTATACACAGAGCACATAATGCGCAGTGCAGGGATGGAGGAATCACAATATGGGATTAAAATCGCTGGGAGAAACATCAACAATCTGAGATATGCAGACGATACAACCCTAATGGCAGAAAGTGAGGAAGACCTTAAGAATCTCTTGATTGGGCTGAAGGAGGAGAGTGCAAAAGCTGGCTTGAGACTCAATATCAAGAAAACCAAGATAATGGCAACAGGCCCAATCAGTTCCTGGAAGATAGATGGGGAAGAAGTAGAAGCAGTGACAGATTTCACTTTTCTAGGATCAAAGATCACGGCAGATGGGGATTGTAGCCATGAAATAAAAAGGCGACTGATTCTTGGGAGACAAGCAATGAGAAACCTGGGGAACATAGTGAAAAGCAGAGACATCACACTGAAAACAAAAATTAGAATAGTCAAAGTAATGGTTTTCCCAGTAGTAATGTACGGATGTGAGAGCTGGACAATTAGGAAGGCTGAACGCAGAAGAATAGATGCCTTTGAAGGAGGAGGGTTTTGAGAGTCCCCTGGACAGCGAGGAGAACAAATAGGTCAATCTTAGAAGAAATTAACCCTGAATGCTCACTGGAAGGTCAAATAGTAAAGATGAAGCTAAAATACTTTGGACATCAAATGAGAAGGGGGGATTCACTTGAGAAGGCATTGATGTTGGGAAAGGTGGATGGCAAAAGAAGAAGGGGGAGGCCAAGGATGAGATGGCTAGATGGCATTGTAGACACAATGGGCACAGAGCTGGGAGGGCTGAGGGGGATGGTGGAGGACAGAGGCGCCTGGAGAGCAATGGTCCATAGGGTCGCAAAGGGTCGGAACCGACTGTGCGACTGAACAACAACAAATTACTTAAAGGTATACTATTACAGACACAACACCATTACAGTCAATTGACCTTGTAGAAGAGTTGACTTACTAGATCCCCACTGATTCAATGGGTCTACACTAGTGTGATTTGCTAGGCTAAGTAACAGGATTTGGGTCATTGGTTGTAATGTACCTGTAAGCCATGATTAGCTTTTGCCAAGTTGATTACAGTGGTTCTGTTTTAAATAGTTTGGATCCTACCTGATGGTTCAAATTCAAGCCATTCCATGTAAATCTGGTGAGGTCATTTTTACTTAACATTACAATTGCTAAGTGCCTGGCCAGCCTTCAATTCTATGCAGTGGCTTCTAGAATGATGAATCAGAGGGCATAATTATTCCCCAGCTGGCATCCCACAATAGGGTTAAATACAAGGATGTACCAGAGTAAAAGAGCCTGTTATAGCTTATAATACTTACCTCTGATTAGTAGAAAAAGCTGATGTACAAGATCAGTGTTTCACAACCTTTGGTTTTTGGACTTCTATTTCCAGAAGCCAAAGTCAATTCCCCAAAGCACTGATCAGCCAATGTACAGACTTAGGCTTCTGGGAATTGGAAGTCCCCCAATGGGGCTTGTGCCCCATGTTGAGAACCACTGACCTAGATAGAGAGTGCCTTGGGGCCAAATCCTGACCATTGGCCAGAAGTTCCCCATCTTTGATGTAGACTGCAGAAGAAAACAAGTGTACTGGAACAAAAATTCATTAATATGTTTGAACACCCCTTAAGACTCTTTAATATGTGTGGCTGATCTTCAGCAAATCATAAAATATACCAATAATAATGCTCTTTATGACTGGCTTTAATTATAGCGATGCCAGACAAAATGCAGATTAGTTGTACTTTTAAAACATACATGAGGGTCCAATTAAATAAATTTTGCAGGACCAATTGCTTCAAGCAGGAGATAAAAATGTGAAGGCAGACAGGGAACAAAGTGGTATAAGAGTAGGTGGAACTATAGGGTAAGGTGGGGAGCAGATGCCTATGTAGGACACAGTGTATTGAAAATGCAAAAAAAGCAAACCTGCCATTCTCATTAGGGACTTCAGTGGCTCAAGTGGCTAAGACATTGACTGGGAGGCGATTCCTAAGTACTGCAGGACGGAATGAGCTCCCCGTCTTTGTCCCAGCTCCTGCTAACCTAGCAGTTCAAAAGCAAGACATTGCAAGTAGATAAATAGGTACCAGTTTGGTGGGAAGGTAACAGTGTTCCGTGCCCTCTGGTGTCTAGTCATTACAGCCACATGACCACGGGAACGACTGCAGAAGCAGATAGCACTGGCTCCTCGGCTTTGAAACAGAGATGAGCACTGCACCCTAGAGTCAGATACGCCTGGCTTTTGAGCAAGGGAAACCTTTACCTTTACCTTTAGAAGAGAACTTTAGTTCTCCACCGGAGTTCACTTCTCCAAATGCTGCAAAGTCAGTCTTATGCATGGGAATATATACCATTTTAGAATATATTTTGAAAACAATATCTAAATCCAAGTGCTAGTTCTTACTAGCACACTTACTAGCACATTTAACACATCAGTCAGATCTGCTTTCCAAAGCTAAGCAAATTTGGGTCTGGTTAGCACTTGTATGTCTTAATGGTTAAGACACTGAGCTTGATGACAGGAAGGTCAGCTGGTCAACAGTTCATGACCTGAGTGCTGCCTAGTGGAGTGAGCTCCCATCATCTGCCCCAGCTCCTACCAAACTAGCAGTTTGAAAGCAAGAGATTGCAAGTATAGTAGATAATCAGGTACCTCTTCATTCTCAGCATCTTAACCACAGCCTATTTTAAAAATCTACATAGAACCAGTGATGCACTGAATCAGTTTCTGTCCTGTTCGGGAGAACCAGTAGCGGAAATTTCCCCAGGCCATGCCCACCTCCATACCCCATTGTGTTGGCCCTGCCCACAGATTTGGCCCCACCCACAGAGGTGGTAGTAATTTTTTTTGGAGTGCATCACTGCATAGAACCTACCAAATATGATGAGCTAGAATCTTGACAATCTTATTTCTTGCTGATCTCTTTTTGATCAAACATCCTTCTGCTTGCTCAAAACTACCAAGCCTGCCGTTCTGTTGCAAGTCTTTGAAGGATTAGAACAGTGGAAGAGATGATTTGTGGGGTAGAGTGGGGGGTGGGCCTGTTCATCCATGCCTGTTCCATCTGTGTGAATTGTTTTACAAGAGGCAAAGTCAGTACTAGTTTTACACCAGACTGTTGGTTGATCAGACTATCAAGGGATGAGTTCCTGCTGGTTGCAACTTACTTTCCATTACATTCACTGCCATGCTTTTCTTCTCCAGGTTCTACCAAAACTTTACAAGATTGTTTCTTCCTATTTGGGGTGGAGGGGCTGCCAAGGGTCTTTTTACTCCTCTTTGATACCACTTGGTAACTGTTGCTGTCCAACATCAATCTGTCATTTGAGAAATGTGTCCATTTATGATATTCAACAACAGCTTTTTTGATTCTGCTTTGTTTTCTTATCTGGGCATTGAGGATGTGGTCATGAAGGGATAAAACTTGTGATAGTTCTTCTTCCTTAGCCAAAAAAGAAAGAAAAAATACAGTATACAATATAATACACAAATTGAAATATAATTATACTTATGCACCCAGCACCCAGGGGTATTCCGTGTTGTTCATACAATCCACATAATTCAACTCACCTCCCATTTCCAAAAAAAATATGTTTCTTGACCCAGTTTCCTAGCTTTTCTCTTAACCAATACATAATCAGTAAACTCACCCCAAATATCTTTGCCACCATCTTTTCTTCAATTTATGTTATTGCGCTAAAGCATTATTTTGCCTTAAAGTGGTATCTGTACAATTTTCTTAATTTGCGACAAAATGGGGGAAGAGTTGTTCTCTTTTTTTGTCCCAAGCACCACTGCAGGGTTAAGAGAATAATTCTGGGATTGCTCAAAATTATGTGAAACAGAGACAAACATGGAGTCTCAGCCTCTGTACCATTTTGAGAGTAGCTTCACTCACTTGCCCCATATTCAAGCATGACAGGAGAAGAAGCCCAAACAAACATAGGGCCTGCTCCTCCTCCTCTTCTTCTTTATCCAAATCCAAATATTGGTGATCCTTGTGATGATCATCCATGAAGACTGTCCTGAGAATATAATGCAGTGGTCTTTCATCTGCCTTCCACATTGAAGCTTGTTGTTGTTGCTCAGTTGCACAGTCAATTCCGACCCTTTGTGACCCCATGGACCATTGCCTTCCAGGCACCTCTGTCCTCACCATCCTCTTCAACCCACCCAGCTCTGTGCCCATTGGGTCTACAATACCATCCTCATTGCAGTATGACACCTATATAACTGATCCAGTTCCACGAGTCATTTTTTGGTCCTGAGGCTTTTTGGTACACAAAATCCTCATCAGCCCCAGGCCAGCATTGATGAAGCTGCTGCCCTGCATGAAGATGGATTCAAGCAGGATCTAATCCACTTGGGAACCATCACCCTTCCCTGTGGACTTCGGCACCCAAGGCCTTTAGTCCTTAGGGTTGTCAGGTTAGTTCACTGCCACCTGACACTCGCCGTTGAGATGCTGGCAGTGTGGTCTACTCTATTACTATAGCAGGATAACCTGGCCAGACTTTTAGGGCCTGCTCAGATACAGATATTGTCAGAACTAGCCCCTTGGTGTTTAAAGGAGTTTTGGGTAATTCTATCCCCCACCTTCAGAATAGGAAAAGCCTCTGAACCTAGTAGTGTCATTACAATAAATCTGATGCAGAGTTTTACACCGATGACATATACCTGCCTAATGTCATCTGGAGTTTCTTCTATTTCTTGACAGGCAGAAGCTGTAAACTGCTGCTATTTCTTTCTTCGGCAGGACAGAGTTGCTCTTATAATCTTGACAGCAGGCATGGTATCTTCCAGGTCAGACCAAGGCTCTTTTATGGAAGTCATAATGTACACAGGAGCATAACAAAAGACTCTGCCATGACTGCTCCACTGGAAGGGGCCATACACAAGACATATTATTGACTGCAATTGTATTATTTTTTCATACTCACTGGTGTGACATAGAAACTTAGGTACACATATATTTCACCATCAGGGCTTCACATCAGAAGGAATCACATGGTGGAAAACAGTTCAGAGTTGGTATGTTTGTTTGAGGGAAGTTGGAGAGGAAGGATATTAACACGACAGGCAAAAAATAAGCTGTATTGGAAGAATTTTATGGCACTTAATCCAGACATTGCTAAAAGGAATCAGTGGTTCATGAAGATTGGAAAGTTCAGTTGTTCAGTCTGCAACTCCCAAAATCCTCTGCAATTGTTGCCTGGGGTTTCTGGGCTGGGATATTCCAACAGCCATCATTGAAAAATCAGGTGGCCAAAATCTTCTTCCCATATTATGCCAGCATAAAGCATAATATATATAATTTTTGGAGGCAAAGTTCCTCAAGTTATGAAAACACTGCAGCTGTTGTTTGCTATGTATTTTATTGTGTGACTCCATGTATGTCCATAAACTAAGAATACAAGATAAATAATTTGACAATAAAGAGAAGACAAAGGTAATGGCACTTGGAAGGAAACTGCATACTGTACTTTAAATATTGAAATACCTGTAGAGGGAACAGGTATAAAACAAGTGGCAGAGTTCAAATACCCTGGAACAATATTTATTGAAGATGGCAAAAAAGAACATAAGAACATAAGAACAGCCTTGCTGTCCAGCATTCTGTCTCACACAGTGGCTCACCATTTCCTTCAGGGTATTCCCAAGCAGATGCCTTCACCTGCTTAGGATTCCCTGGAAATGATGTTGAGAGATATCCTGCCTATCTCTCCAACCCGGAGGTTGTCCTTAAGTATCCATAATTATAGCCATTGATACTCTTGTCCTCCATGAACTTGTCTAATCCTTTCTTAAAGCTGTCAAGACTGACAGCTGTCACCACTTCTTCTGGCAGGGAGTTCCATAGACCAGGGATCCTCTGGGTGAAAAAGTACTTTCTCTTATTTGTTTGAGAACTAGTACCCAAAAGTTTCATGGAGTGTCCCCTAGTTCTAGTGTTATGCGATAAGGAAAAC
Source organism: Bradypodion pumilum (assembly GCA_035047305.1). Classification (NCBI taxonomy): domain Eukaryota; kingdom Metazoa; phylum Chordata; class Lepidosauria; order Squamata; family Chamaeleonidae; genus Bradypodion; species Bradypodion pumilum. The sequence goes on along the minus strand of JAWDJD010000001.1, from coordinate 12,108,952 downwards.
AGTTTTTCCTTATCTACTTTGTCCACACCGTGCATGATTTTATAAACTTCAATCAGGTCACCTCTTAGACGTCGTCGTTCAAGAGTGAAGAGGCCCAACCGTTGCAGCCTCAGATGGTAAGGAAGGTGTTCCTGTCCCCTAATCATTCTGGTTGCCCCCCTCTGCACTTTTTCCAGCTCCATAATATCCTTCTGGAGGTATGGCGACCAGAACTGTACACAGTATTCCAGTATTCCAGTATTCCAGATGGGGCGTCACCATAGATTTATAAAGAGGCAAAATGACACTTTCTGACTTATTTTCTATACCCTTCCTAATGATCCCTAGCATTGAGTTTGCTTTTTTCACTGCTGAGGCACACTGGGTTGACACCTTCATTGAGTTGTCCACCAGGACACCAAGGTCCCTTTCCTGGTTTGTCACAGAGAGTTCAGACCCCATCAGTTTATAAATGTAATTGGGGTTCTTTGCCTCAACATGCATCACTCTTCACTTACTAATGTTGAAACTCATTTGCCACTGTTTTGCCCACTCCCCCAATGTCGAGAGATCCCTCTGGAGCTCCTCACAATCTCTCACAATTTTCACTACCCTGTATAATTTAGTGTCGTCAGCAAATCTGGCTACCTTGCTTTTTACTCCTACCTCTAGATCATTTATGAAGAGGTTGAAAAGCAGGGGTCCCAGTACTGAACCTTGGGGGACCCCACTCTTTACTTCCCTCCACTTGGAGAAGTGTCCATTTAGTGCTACCCTCTGTTTCCTGTCCCTTAGCCAGTTGCTGATCCAGGACAAGACCTGTCCCTTTATTCCATGAGTGGTAAGTTTATTCAAGAGCCTTTGGTGTGGGACCTTGTCAAAAGCCTTCTGAAAGTCCAGATAAACAATGTTAACTGGATCCCCCTTATCCACATGCTTGTTGACACTCTCAAAAAATTCTAACAGATTAGTGAGCCATGATTTGCCCTTGCAAAAGCCATGTTGGCTCTCCTTTAGCAGGATGAAGAGATTAGCATACAGTTGTTGTGGCCTGGCCCAGCAGATCTCTGCAGCTGGCAAGTACTAAAATAGAGGTAAGGGAGTGTTTCCTTACTTGAGTTCAAAAGGGGCAAAGCAGAGCCATCATTGACTGTCCAGGGGGTTCAGAAGCCAGTTGAGTTGTACCAAGGATGCAAGGGCCTTCTGGAAGTGTAGTCGAGGTCACAAGCAGGGGGTCCAAAATCCAGTATTCAGAGTCAAGAAGTTAGGTGCATGGTGTCGGGTCCACAATAAAGAAGAATTGATCCAACAAGAGCCTGCCAACACACTCCCTCTTTTAAGGAGAGTCAGACTCCAAAGCACAGGACCACTTCAGGAGATGTGTCCTAACCCTCCTCCGCCTCAGCTGTAACTGTTGTCTCAAGGAGTCTCTGCAATGGCCCTTGGCTTGCTCCTGACCATCCTGATCGCTGGCACCTGGCTGAGCTGTCAAGCTCCAGTCCTCTGGCCTGGCTCGGCCCTGATGGACAGCTCCAGCTGGCTGCAGGGCTGGTGCCAGATCCATGTCCTCCTGATCTGGGCTGGCTGTGGCCTGAGGGACTGGCAAGAGGTCCTCCACAGGCTCAGGCTCCAGATCTGAGCTGGCAGCAGGCAACTGGGCTGGCTGACTGTCCTCCTCTTCCTCCTCCTCGCACCCAGGACCCAACAGGTCACAACAACGGTGCAAACATTGAGACAGTTCACTTCCTTTAGTATTTTGGAAATAATAGGCAGTAGCCAGCAATACAGGCCAAACACAGAACTTTATTTGGAATAAGAATAGGTGGCCAGAGCTAACAACACACCCTCACATTCCTTATTCATCTCCGACCAGTACTGACAGTTGGAAAAAACCATTGGAACCGTTGACAGCTCTGTCTCATGCACTTCTCATTCAGAACCTTCCCGAAGTCTTGCGAGACTTGGGACCATAGTAAAGCAAATACATATGAAACTCTATCACAACAAAGACAAAATGGTAAACATGTTTCCTTAAATACAGAACACTTCCCTTTTACAACACAAGGCAATACTGACCAGCACAAATAAACACATCATACAAAGTATATTCATTCCCACCTTCTGTTACAGTGCCAAACATGGACACTCGCAACAAAACATAAATGAAAGTTGATCACTATGGAAATAAGATGTATGAGGACAGCTACTAGAGTGACTAGAAGGGATAAAATCAGGAATTTGATTATAAGGGAAAGAATTGGAATACAACCTAACCTAAACGACATATAGAGACGACAAATAAAGTGGTTCGCCCATTTGGAAAGAATGCCTTGGTATTGCATACCTTACATGGCATATGTGGAAAGAGGAGAAAGACAAAGACCATGAGGCAGACCCAGAGGAAGGTGGGGACATAACATCAGAGACATATTACAGGAACACACACAAAAAATGCCTGCTCAGGTGTTGTGTATTCAGGCACATTTGCAAGTAGCGTGGGCAGCACCTTTGCAAGAGGAAAATGGCAGTTTCCTGCCATCCAAATTAGGAACAGAAAGTGGCATGGAAACCCCTGCACAGGGCACGCTCATTATGCTAATCAAAGTCCTGTGATTGGCTAGAGTTTTGGATCCTGTTCTCCATTGGTTAAATACATATATTCCCTGTTATGATTAGTTTGTTAAGGTTGTCCAGCGGGTTGCTACTTGGTATCAAGAAGCTACCACCGGGGAGACACTATATAAACCCCACGGGTAAACAAGGGTGGCGGTGGACTGGATCTATACTTCCCTCTACATACAAGTAGCCAGCAATGTGCTAGCCTGGGTCTTCTCCACTATGCTACAATCCTAAAGTAGCTAGGGATTGCCTCCTGCCTTGGCACACTCTGGAGGGACTGCTTCCATGGGACTGTATAGCCATCTCCGTGTCTGGAATGCCTTGTAATCTCACCTTGAATAGACTGTTAAATAAGGACTTGTTCCTGTTTTGTTCATCATTGTCTGGACTATTGCTTGCAAGGGCCGGACATAACATCACACCACTAGGACAGATCAAGAACCTTGTATCTCCCTCGACATGGTGGTGATGGTGGTGGTGGAGGAGGAAGAGGAAGAGGAAGAGGAAGAAGAAGAATCCTTGTACAACTGACAATGTCTTCAGTGATTTCTTAGTATGGGGCGACTTACAAACTCATCCATTTCATGGCTACCAAATTCCTAGACAACTGAGGAAACATTTTCTGCCCACCTCTCAAATGCTAAATATTAAATCAGAAGAGGCTAGGCTAACCCTATGGAGAGTAAAAATGACACAATATTGCCAAATGGGTGTCCCTTCCCTCAAAGACAAGATTTTGGTTGGATCATTTGAATGGATCACATAATATACACCAAATTGAAGTAGGAAAATCAAAGAATAATTGAGTAACATGGGGCTACTTGGATACAGGACAAATATCAAGTGAATGTGAAGAAATCCAATCCCTGCAGCATTCATGTGCATGTAATTTATGCCCCACAAAGTGCATACGTCTTTGGTGAGAAAGGTAACAGGATTCTGTGTTGTCTGGAGTCTAATCATGCCACATGGCCACGGAAACATCTGCAGACACAGAGAGTCAGACACGACTGGCTTTTTAAAAAGAAGACCTTTACCTTTAACAATTGTACCACACAGTTTAGAGACAAGCACTAAAACACACTCTGGCTTTATATATTTTATGTTATAATTTGCAATACTCCTTCAATGAGTACTGCAAACACAAACTTCCTTCCTTCCTTCCCAACTCTGTGTTTGCAATATCCAATTTATATGTATGCCAGGGACAGCATTCAAAGACTGCTCTAAGTGAAATAAGTCATCTTGGCAAGTATAGTTACAGTTATTTCTAAGTTACCCATGCTTTGGATTCCTTCCGGCTGTGTCTGTTAATCCCAGATCGGGGAAGGACATATGGTTTGCCAGAGAGCCCTCCCAGGTTGCATCTGCAGGAGGAAAGCAAGATTACTAATAAACAAAGGACAGCGAATTGAGCCTTCAGATACTCGCAAACTCATGTGCTTGCCAAGTTTTGTGAAACTTGAGCTCTTTTGTGATAAAAGGTACAAATATTCATCTAAAGTAACCCTGTCTAGAGAAGCCTAGATGAAATGCTAGGCCACCCTTTTGGGGTGCTAACTGGCATTAAGTGGGTTATGTGCATAACAGCTGTTGTTGAATAAAGATAATTTCTAAATAGAAAAGGAAAGAGAGGTTCCAAAGAATGCCAAGAATTCTTCTTTCATGCTTCAGCACAACATAATTTGTTTGAACTGATGGTGACTGGTTATGTATAATTCTCTGATTAATGAGGGGAAGAACATTGCTAAACATTTTTTTTTAGAATTTTGTGCTATAAGGTTTCACTTCATCTTTGGATTGGTTGTAGAGTAATACAGATCAGACAAAAGCCATATGAATCCAAACTAGCTGAAAGATTTCTCCAGATCATCCAAACAATATTGCTGTTTAAAGGTAGAATTTGATGGTTGATTCTTAGGTCTTTGAACTATATTTATGCAACAACTGGCCAAATTAAAATATGACATTATTCTTAGGGGAAAATCTCCTTTGTTCTACAGATATTTCCATTTGTTCATAAATATGTGTCACATGTTGAGGGTACTTGTTTGTACAAACAGTTTTGTGTCTCCCCACAATTCATTTCCCCCCAGCTCCAATAATATTTTCCTGGCAATTCTCTGTTCATTGTGGAAAAGTGAAAAATCATGGCCAAATATACCACTGGTTTAACTGTCTGACTGCAAAGCCAGAGACTGGAAGTTCAATTTCCCACTGAAAATCCAAAGAAGAGCCATGGGGTATAGTATTGGGCAAACTGCACATTTCCACAGCAGCCCCCCCTCCCCGAAGATGGGAAGGGTAAGCCACTTCTGAGTATTTTCTACCTAGAATACCATATGTTTAAATCAAATTGATTGCTCAAAAGGCGAGGGGGCCTGCCGGGCGAACCACCGCCGCCGCGGTGCTCGGCCCCGGCGGGGGCGAAGAGGCCCGCTGGCCACGCCATCGGCCGGCGTTTCCGGGCCCCGCCCTCCCCCCCCTCGCCAGGACTCAAAAGGCGAGGGGGCCTGCCGGGCGAACCACCACCGCCGCGGTGCTCGGCCCCGGCGGGGGCGAAGAGGCCTGCTGGCCACGCCATCGGCCGGCGTTTCCGGGCCCCGCCCTCCCCCCCCCTCGCCAGGACTCAAAAGGCGAGGGGGCCTGCCGGGCGAACCACCACCGCCGCTGTGCTCGGCCCCGGCGGGGGCGAAAAGGCCCGCTGGCCACACCATCGGCCGGCGTTTCCGGGCCCCGCCCTCCCCCCCTCGCCAGGACTCAAAAGGCGAGGGGGCCTGCCGGGCGAACCACCACCGCCGCTGTGCTTGGCCCCGGCGGGGGCGAAGAGGCCCGCTGGCCACGCCATCGGCCGGCGTTTCCGGGCCCCGCCCTCCCCCCCTCGCCAGGACTCAAAAGGCGAGGGGGCCTGCCGGGCGAACCACCACCGCCGCTGTGCTCGGCCCCGGCGGGGGCGAAGAGGCCCGCTGGCCACGCCATCGGCCGGCGTTTCCGGGCCCCGCCCTCCCCCCCCTCGCCAGGACTCAAAAGGCGAGGGGGCCTGCCGGGCGAACCACCACCGCCGCTGTGCTCGGCCCTGGCGGGGGCGAAGAGGCCCGCTGGCCACGCCATTGGCCGGCGTTTCTGGGCCCCGCCCTCCCCCCCCTCGCCAGGCCTCAAAAGGCGAGGGGGCCTGCCGGGCGAACCACCACTGCCGTTGCGCCCGGCCCCGGCGGGGGCGAAGAGGCCCGCTGGCCACGCCATCGGCCGGCGTTTCCGGGCCCCACCCTCCCCCCTCGCCAGGACTCAAAAGGCGAGGGGGCCTGCCGGGTGAACCACCACCGCCGCTGTGCTCGGCCCCGGCGGGGGCGAAGAGGCCCGCTGGCCATGCCATCAGCCGGCGTTTCTGGGCCCCGCCCTCCCCCCTCGCCAGGACTCAAAAGGCAAGGGGGCCTGCCGGGCGAACCACCACCGCCGCTGCGCTCGGCCTCGCCCTCCGTGCCCCAGAGGGCTCAAAGGACGTTGCCCCGTGCCGCCCGAGGACCTGTCCTGCCTCTCCTCGGGTCTTGCAACACCTGGTCCCGGTGGATGGGAGGCCGGGCGGCGCCGCTACGTCCCTGCCTTTCGAGCCTCGGAGGGTTTAAAGGACGCTGCCCCGCGCCGCCTGAGGACCCGTCTTACCTCTCCTCGGGACTCGCAACATCTGGTCCCGGTGGATGGGAGGCCAGGTGCCGCTGCTACGTCCATGCCCGGACGCTACTGTGGGTGGAATGTCTCACCACAGTTGAGGGCTCAACGTAGATCTGAAAGAATGCCCCACCACTTCCATCACCGCCGGAGCCGTGCGGAGGGTGGTGGGGGGAGTGAGTGGGGCGGTTTTATATGGGGGTGGAAGGGAGGGAGGGAGAGACTGCTCGGCCAGCCAGAAAGGAGAGGCAGCATTCTGTCCAAGGCAATCAGGGAGGCTCCGGAGGACAATATAGAGGTTGTGATGGGCATGGGGCGATATAGCGGGTACCGAGGGGCGGGCCGCACTCGGGGAATGCGGGGCAGATGCTTAGTATCTGTCCCTCGTTCCAGCCCCACGGTTACACCTCTAGGTCCTGAGCAGCTGACCCAGGGTGACCCTGCCCTTAGGCTGCTGCTGATGAATGCCAGGTCGGTATGTAATAAGGCCCCCCTGATACAAGACTCCATTATGGGGGAGCGGGCCGACCTGGCATGTATCACTGAGACCTGGCTGAGACCAGAGGATGGGGTTCCTCTGTCAGAAATGTGTCCAGCTGGGTTCAGTATTTGGCACCAGCCTAGGGATGAGGGTAAGGGCGGTGGCGTTGCCATCATAGCCAGGGAGTCACTGGGAGCCACCAGGGCTACCGCTCCACAAATTCTGGGTTGTGAGGCCCTGCTTCTGCGTCTGGGCTTTAAGGGTCAGTTGGGAGTCTTACTCCTGTACCTGCCCCCTTGCAGGGTAAGGGACTCCCTGCCTGAGCTCCTCGAGGCCATCTCAGCGTTGGCATTGGAGTTCCCTAGATTGATGGTTCTGGTGGACTTCAATTTGCCTTCGCTGGGGACTGGCTCCGAGGTGGCTCAGGAGTTCATGGCTTCCATGGCAGCTATGGACCTGATTCAGGTAATTCAGGGCCTGACCAGGGGCAGTGGCCACACACCAGATTTAATCTTTTTGTCGGAGCGGTGGCAGAGTGATCTGAGACTACGGAAATTAGACATAACACCTGTGCCATGGTCAGATCACTATTTGGTGGCTCTAGACTTCCTGGGTGCGACGCTTCATCGTAGGGAGGCAGGGCCTATTAGAATGGCCCGCCCCCGGCAACTGATGGATCCTGATGGATTCCAGAGGGAACTGGGGGACTTCCCTCTGGATCGGCAACACGATTCGCCCGAGGCGCTGGTTGACCTGTGGAACAGGATGACAACAGCGGCCTTGGATGAAATCGCACCACTACGGCCTCTCAGAGCTCATGGAGCTAGGTCATCTCCGTGGTTCACAGATGAACTGCGGGAGCTCAAACGGGCAAAGAGACGCCTAGAGCGCCGCTGGGTGAAGACCCAGAGAGACTCCGATTGGACACTAGCTAGAGCCGCTATTAGGGCCTATCTAGTGGCGATGGAGGTGGTGAGGCGGCAATACTTCACCACCCTTATTGCCTCCGCTGACAATCGCCCGGCCACCCTGTTCCGGGTTACCAGGTCTCTCCTTGGTAGGGGGACCCCGGTGCCTGGTTGGCAGGGGTCGGCTGAGGACTTTGCTGACCATCTAGTGGAGAAAATCGATCGGATTCGCTCTGGGTTTAATCCTGGCGTGGATGGGGAGAGTCCGGAGGGAGCTGGAGTACAGTCTTGCCATACCATCTGGGACCGGTTTGATCCAGTTGCCCCTGATGAAGTGGACAGGCTCCTTGCAGCTGTGCGCGCCACTACCTGCCCTTTGGACCCCTGTCCCACCTGGTTGGTGAAAACCTCCAAGGCAGTGACAGGTGGCTGGGTTGGGGCTGTGATCAATGCATCATTGCGAGAGGGGGTGTTTCCTGCACCTTTAAAACATGCTTTGGTGCGCCCCCTCCTGAAGAAATCTTCCCTCGACCCAGCTGTCCTAACCAACTATAGGCCTGTCTCTAACCTCCCCTTTTTAGGGAAGGTGTTGGAGAAGGCAGTGGCGTGTCGGCTGCAGGGGGTGCTGGATGAAGCGGATTATCTGGACCCTTTTCAGTCAGGATTCAGGCCGGGATATGGTACCGAGACGGCATTGGTCGCACTGATGGATGATCTCTGGCGGGAGCGGGACGGTGGTCACCCATCCGTCCTTGCTCTTCTTGACCTCTCAGCGGCTTTCGATACCGTTGACCACGGTATCCTTCTGGGACGGCTCCGAGGATTGGGAATCCAGGGTAATGTGTGGTCCTGGTTTTCCTCATTTCTGAGGGGTCGTACCCAGTCGGTGTGGTTGGAGAGTGAGAGGTCCAGTCCTAGGCCCCTCAAATGGGGGGTGCCTCAGGGCTCGGTGCTCTCTCCTCTCCTATTTAACATCTACATGAAGCCGCTGGGTGAGATCATTCGTTCCCATGGGGTGCGGTACCATCAGTACGCGGATGACACTCAGTTGTACATCTCGGCCCATGGGGACCCCAGTGATGCCGTCAAAGTCCTTTCCAGATGCCTGGAAGCTGTGGGGGTCTGGATGGGGGCTAACGGGCTACAACTGAATCCCAGCAAGACTGAGTGGCTATGGATAGGGGGTTCTGCGTTAACCCGGGAGCTACCATCGTTGGTTCTGGATGGGGCTATTTTGCCCCAGACAGACCCAGTGCGCAACTTGGGGGTCCTCCTGGATTCACGGCTACTGCTAGAGGAACAGGTGGCGGCTGTGACCAGGAGGGCTTTCGCCCAACTTCGGGTGATCCGCCAGTTGCGCCCACTCCTGGACCGGGACTCCTTGCTCATGGTCACTCATGCTCTGGTTACCTCCAGACTAGATTATTGCAATGCGCTCTACATGGGGCTGCCCTTGACGACCATTCGGAGGCTACAGCTGGTCCAAAATGCGGCAGCCCGGGTGGTGATGGGGTGTGGGCGTTATGCCCGTGCTTTGCCACTGCTCCGGGAGCTGCACTGGTTGCCAGTTTGTCTCCGGGTGCAATTCAAGGTGCTGGTTTTGACCTTTAAAGCCCTATATGGTAGTGGGCCGGGTTACCTAAGAGACCGCATCGCCCTGAGGACGTCTGTCCGTCCAACCAGAGCAGACCGGAGGGGCTCTCTAATTGTTCCATCAGCCAGAGGGGCTCGCCTCTCTGGCACAAGGAGGAGAGCCTTCTCCGTGTCTGCACCGGCCCTCTGGAACCTCCTGCCAACAGAGCTACGTCTCCGGACGGAACTGCTGCCTTTCAGAAAAGATCTTAAAACCTGGCTGGCGGGTCAAGTGTGGTGCAGGTGGAAGGGTAACCGCCATTGGGTGGTTGGTGTAGAAGAACTCTTCCCCATGGTGCCTTTGGATCCTGCAGCCCTTGTTTTTAGGGGGTGGGTAGTTTTAACTGTTTTAACTGTTTTAACTTGTGTTTTTAATTTTTATTGTGAACCGCCCTGAGTTGGCTTTGGCCGAGTGAGCGGTATATAAATGTGATAATTAAATTAAATTAAAATTAATTAAATATATTTTAAGTACCCTGCTTAATATCCCGCTACGGTAGACTGTACAGCCAGTGACTCAACACCAAGTGTTGGGTGGCGGTAAAAAACCTGGCTCCCTCCCTAAAGGGACCAATAGCTACAGGCGGATGAGCTCCTTTAGGTGGGGTGATGGCCCCCTCAATGGAGAAAATGCCACTGAAAACCATCATATTGGGCCCAATGGCAAAATGAGCGGAAGACGAACCACGTCACTATTATGATTCCCAATGGTCATGGAAGTGGAAGAGGCCATGCCCTGATATTTCGGATTAGTTGAAACTGGCACTTCAGTCTGTAATTGACTCTAGTGCTGTGAAACTGATCTTTTAAGCCAGGTATACGTTGTTCTTCTGGTCCAAAACTACCACTTGTATTTCTGTAATTTTGATTTTAGTCCATTTGCCACCCTTGAAGAGAGGCCTGCACTGAGCTCGTCCCCTATCTCAGCTTCATTCTGGATACTTTGGTCTTTGCATTTGGGAAATGCCAGCACAAAAACCTTCTTGTTGAAATCTTTTCTGGCAGCATTATCATCCATAGCCTTCTAGCCCAGCAGTAGCTGGTTGCTCCAACTACTAGAGCATGGCTAGAAATGATGGCAGCTCCAATTTCTTTATGCTGTTTTACTAGGTCTCTGTTGATCCAGTCAACAGCTACTAGGTTTTACTCCCATGGTTCAGTGCTGTTGATGTGACCTTTCAAAGCATGGTTAATATAGGGGAGGATGCCTGCTCCATGGTTTCTTTGGTTCCTGCACCCCTCTCTTTTTAGGGGTGGGTTCTTATTGCTGGTTTTTATCTGTTTTATTTGTTTTTATCTGTTTTTACCCACTGTTGTGAACCGCCCGGAGTCGGCTTTGGCTGAGTGGGCGGTATAGAAATTTAACAATAAATAAATAAATAAATGCCAGATGGACTGGCTGTGAAGGTTTTATGTATGTTAATTGTGTTTTCTGACAGGAGCGGAATGTATCTTTTCTCATGTATGTATTCTTATGTAAATAAGTTGATCGAAAATGTGCACACTCTGTTAGCCAATGGGCTTGTTGTATTATTGTTACTGTTACTGTTTATAGTGTATATAAGTCCGAGTTTTGCCCCATCCAAACTGTGTTTTAACCCCACTATTAAAGAGCTGAATTTCACTACTTCACTCATCTGCTTCTTCATTCCCTGAACACACCTTATTAATATCCTCAAGGCTGTGGCAGTCCATTGCAGTCCCGGTGTCAAATCCTGCATGTCTCATTTCATACGTGCCACAGAAGATGGCTTTGTGATTGTAGTGTGTGGGTCACTTCATGACAAGCTGGGATCCACCTTAAACAAATTCATGCCAATGGCATTTTTCCTGAAAACATTCTCAGGGGGGAAAAATGTATACTGAAACACGGGTTACAGCCACCACCGACCCTCCTTTTGTTCATTTTGCTGTACTATGTTGGTCATCATCATCAAAAATCTACCCCATTGGATTCACAGTCAAAGACCGGTGTAAAAGTAACAATACAGACATAAACCAGGACCTAATAACTGTTAAGGTAGCATGTAAGTAAATAGGAAGTTCCTAGTCAAGTTTTTTTTTGTAAAAGTAGGATATTTAAATATAATAAATCTAGCATGAGAAGGAGAACCTTCTCTGTGTCTGCTCCGGCCCTGTGGGATGTGGCACTGGAAGTATTTTTAAAGAAAATTTTAAAACTTTTAATTTTAAATGATTTCAATTTTTAAATGTTTTTTTAAAAAAATGCTTGTGTGCTTTTATTGTATGTGTGAGCCACCCAGAGTTGCCTTGGTGAGGGAGAAGTGTTAGAAATATGTTTAAATAAATAAATAAATAAATAAATAAATAAATAAATAAATAAATAAATAAATAAAATGGGTAGGGAGTCCTTTATGTATTGCTCCAAGGGCTCCATTTACTATGGGTACAACAACAGATCTCTTCCTCCATCAACATTCAAGTTCAATTTGCAAATCGTGATATTTTGTTATTTTCTCCCAATGTTTGTCCTCAATTTTAGTAGTATATAGCAATGCCAAATTTTGCTGCATCCACTGATTGGCCAACAATCCAAATTAATTTGTAAATTAGAAAATTTACAAATTAATTTGGATCCAGTAACAAATTAAATTAGACAGGACACAAATCACTCAGAATCAATTCTCAAGCCCTGAACTGGCCTCAAACTGAATCAAGGGACTCATGTGTAGATCTAGCTATTTCTTGTACTTCTCCAAAAATGAGGGGGGGGGGGGGTTACATAGAGATGAGGGAGGGCTTTCTTTGCATCTGTATCAGACCTATAGAATCTCTTGCCTTGAGAAGCCTTTCCTTACCCTTCCATAGCATGTTCTTCACTTGTCTTATTGTGGGGGAAGAGCCATGATTTCCTCACTAAATACCTGATTTCAATGTGGAATGTTGCAAGTTCAACCCATGGTATCTCCATGTAGAACTAAGAAACAGTCCTGCCTGACATCAAGGACAGCTGTTGCCAACCAGATGTTACAATACTGGGCTAAACAGGCCAATGATCTGGTTTGGCATGAGGCAGCTTCTTATTTTCCTATGACTTCTTTATGCACATAAGGATTTAGTTGTACATTTAATAGTGTGTCTTAATCTCTCTGAAATTATTAATAATGTTTTGACTTTCTTGGAATCGTTGTCACGGCTTTTCCTGTCTTATTAACAGCTTAGTGTTTGCTATTTGCAATGATTGCTTTAACTTTGTGCGATGAAACATCTTCAATGACATTTTTTTTAAATGAAAGCCATTTAAATTGAGGATACTCAGTGTGGTATAGTGAGGTAGAATAACAGAATAGGGGTCCTGAGTTCAAAAGCATACTTGGCCATGAAAAATCAGTGGGGTGTGTGGCTCTAGTAAAACCACTCCTTAAATGAGTCACTCATTCTGAAAGCTCTATTAGGGTTATGCTATGTCACCGCTGACTTGATGGCATGTAACATAACAAAATAGGAGGAGGAGATGACATTTATCTTAATAAGTAAAGGTAAAGGTAAAGGTTTCTCTTACTCAAAAGCCATTCGTATCCGACTCTAGGGTTCAGTGCTCATCTCTGTTTCAAAGCCAAAGAGCCAGCACTGTCTGCTTCTGCAGATGTTTCCGTGGTCATGTGGCAGGCATGACTAGACACCGGAGCACATGGAATGCTGTTGCCTTCCCAATGAAGTGGTCCCTATTTATCTACTTGCAATTTCTTGCTGTCGAACTGCTAGGTTGGCAGGAGCTGGGACAAAGACGGGAGCTCATTCCATCCTGCAGTACTCGGGAATCGAACTGCTGACCTTCCGCCTCCCAGTCAGCTTCTTAGCCATTTGAGCCACTGCAGTCTAAATAAATAAATAAATAAATAAATAAATAAATAAATAAATAAATAAACAACTAAATAAGCACATAAACCTCAGGTAAGAGAGATGAGTGGTAATTTGACTTACATAATGATTTTGTACTAAAACCATGTCCCGATTTACACGATTTCCTATGGGTTTGCTTTGAGTTACATTAAGATTCTTTTTTCTTATGGGTTTGCTTTGATTTACATACAAAATTCATTTTCCCTATGGGTTTGTTTTGAGTTACAAAAAAATTCAATTTAAGCAAAAGCCTATGGAATGGACTTTTTTTCATAAGTAGGGGTTTTACTGTACCTATTTACCTACTTGCAATTTCTTGCTTTTGAACTGCTAGGTTTGCAGGAGCTGGGACAGAGGACAGGAGCTCACTGAGCCTGCAAAACCAACATAAATGTAGTTCTTTTTGCTAATCAAGACACATATTTTGTCCAATTACTCATGAGGGTATTGAAATCTGAACCTCATGCCTTTAAACTGAAAACTGAAAATCCCAGTTTGCATTATTAATGTTGATGAGGTGAATCAAAATCACAAGGCTGTTTTGCCATTTGAGTTCTATGTGTGAAATACATATATTGACTACTAAGATCCTGTCCTTTAAATGTGGCATGAGAGGAAAGATGGAGAAGCACCCATTTCTTCAGCCCCCTCCTCTGGCCCGGCCGGTCACGGGAGGGAAGATGAGCCCAGCTGAGCCTCGTCTCTGCAGCAGGGCTTGAAAAAGCCGCCGCCAGTGCACCAGAGACACACGCACCATCTTCAGCACCCTCCTCTGGCCTGGCCGGTCAGGGGAGGGAAGAAGAGCCCAGCTGAGCATCTCCCCTTGGCCCACCTGGGCAGGGAGTATAAAGGACACCTGAGACGCTGCCATACCACCGCGGCAGCTGGAGGACTTGCGAGCCTCTCCTGGGGCTCACGTAAATGGCCTCAGGATGGGAGGAAGCTGTGCCCAGTGCCCCTCCCCTTGGCCCGCCTGGGCGGGGTGTCTAAAGGACACCAGAGACGCTTCCCTGCCACCTCCGCAGCAGAATGGGAGTTAGGTGCTGTCGGTTTGATGGTAGACCTGCAGCTGGACTATAGAGGGGGGTTTGATGTTCTTTTATCTCTCCTGTGTTTTTGATATGGATCATTTTGTATTGATGTATTTTTACTGTATTTATTGTATATTTAAGGAAGCTGATATGTATTATTGATTTTTTATGATTTATTTACCTTGTATTATTGTATTGTTCTATATTGCTTTGCCACTGTTGTTTTTGCCACTTCGAGTCACCCTTGGGTTGAGGGAAGCGGAGTACAAATAAAACTATGATGATGATTTCTCTGGCATACTGACCATTACATGACTGGTTGTGTGACTACTCTTGCAACTAGCATGAGCACAAGCGAGAAGAGAAACATACAATGAGGTGCTTGCCCAAATGAGAATGCTTACATGATTTCCTTTCTGCTCTACATTTAAGGAATATTGTACTAGTCCTTAGCATGGTGAGATATATTATCCATCACGCCAGAATAAAATTTTGGATGCACATTCAGACTAGGTAAGTACCACATTGAACTGAAGTGGTAATACACCTCGTGATAAAAGTTCCCCATGGGTCAGATTATAGCAAATGTTGGGTGACCCTCAAATTAGGATCTCGTCTTTCCCTATCACAAATAATAAATGGAATCTGGAAAACAAAAACCCACCAGAATCTATTCATTGCAGGAGTTCTAAACAAAAGTCACAACACAGCCAAGTACCAAAGAGGCTGATTTTCATTGTGAAAATCTATATGTAGCTTCAAACAGAAAGAACAATAAATGACCATCCTTATGGTGTAATCGTCAGGTTGAAAAATCAAGAGAGTTTCGTCTTCCCAATCCCTGTTAGCATGGAGGGTTTTTATGTTTTTTATGTCTTTGTTGGTGGATGAGTGGCTGCTTAAGGTGCTCGTTCATCATTTGCTATATAAAAGAAAAAGCTATTACCTGAAATTCATTTTTACAGTTGCAGGCAAACTGAAATAATCATTTTCAAGGACCTAAAGCTGTTTCTTGAAGAATACCATCATATTCTCTTTATTTTACTTACCACTTAAGCTAGTGTATAAGATATCTTCAAGAACTGAACGTGGCAAAAATATGGCTTCAGAATTAAGATACCTGCTCTACTGCAAAGAAAGTTTTTATAACAAGAGATCTGGTCAACTATTGAGACTTTATTCTTACCCTTGAATTATAGGATGGCTGAATTGGAAAGGGCCTATGACAGTGATGGTGAACCTTGGCACTCCAGGTGTTCTTGAACTTCAATTCCCAAAAAGCCCTGATCAGCAGGATTGCTGACTTGGGCTTCTGGTAATTGAAGTCCAAGAACAGCTGGAGTGTCAAGGTTCACCATCACTGGCCAAGAGACCATTGAGTCCAACGCCCTGCTCATGGCAGGATTCCAAATCAAAGCAAATTTTACAGATGCTTGTCCAATTTTTTATTGAATGCCTCCAGATTTTTAGCTCTTGCCACTTCCTGTAGTCATAGGTTCCATGGTCATACTGCTCTCCCAGTTAAGAATCTATATAACTAAAATCAAGTTGTGCTGTATATTACCAATACACAGCGCAACACATGCACCCCCATCCCTGACAACATTGGCCCCATCTACCTCAGACCCCAGGTGTGTCCAGCGCGGGGATTTGGCAGACCATTTTTGGGATCTTTCACCCCAAAAACCAGCCACAAAGCCCCCCCCCCCCGACAGCATGAAATGGTGGGGAGGCGGTAATACACATGCACCAAAATCCGCGCAGGCACAAAAGCCTGCCCGGAGTTCCAGGTGGGAGGCTCCACTGGCTGGCCGCCGTTTTGGCTGGAGGACAGTGCACGGCTCTTCTCTGGAAGGCATGGGCCGCTCAGAGTGCTCTGTTCAGCCCATGCCTGCCGGAGAAGCCAAGGCCTTTCTCCAGCAGGCATGGGCCGAGTGGGGCATCCATACATCGGCTGTCTTCTGGAGAAGGGCAGGCAGGCCTGCCACCTTGGTTTCTCCAGAAGACATGGTCCACCCGGAGCGCTGTGTTTTGCCCATGCCTGATGCCGGGAACCGTGCATGGACTAGGGTTTCAGGTACCTAGCCCGAGAGAGCACCAGCACCCCATCCATGACACGGACCCCTCACAGGTGTGAGGTGAGGTGGAAGTGCTGGACTGGGCTTCAAGGAGGAGGATGCCTCACAGGTAAGGTGGCCGTCAGGTGGGGTGGGGGCAGCCGGTTTCTCAGGGGCATGGGGTCCGGCTAGCCAGGCTCCATGCAGCCCAGCCCAGGGCTTCCATGCTTCTCCTGGCATCCTTTGACCAATCTCACTGTTTCATTTAGGGCCACATCCACCTGCTTTGCATGCTTTGATCTGTACCACACTGTACTAGCATACTCTCCTGCAGAGTAACATAAAGCTAGAGCAGAAGTTCTTAATGTGTGTGGTTGTGCACCCCAACTAGTGCCTGTTATTTTCCTCAGAATATTGTTCCTGGCAAAAACCTTCTGTTTGGTATTTATGCAGTAGGTCTTGAAGCTGAGAATTCAATACAGGGTAACTCCCAGGTATTTGGGGGTATCACAGTGTTCAAGCCTGGTGCTATTCCAGTTCATTGACAACCTTCTTGATGCCTCACATTTTTTCAGATGAAAAGCACAGAGTTGAGTGTTGAGACAGTTTGTCTTCAGTTGGTTATCCCTATAATGTATAGCCATTAAGTTCAAAGCCTCAGTAATTCCTTGATAGTCTGGTCAATCAAGGACTCAAGGAATGATATTGCTTTTTTCAGGGAGTGTTGCCTTTGTATGTAATGCCCAAAATTACAATACCCTTTGTTTAGGCATTTGAGTTTCTGGCAAGGCTTGTTTTCTCCTATATTTTTATTCATTCTTCTGGTGGTCCATTATATCTGTAAAATTCTTCACTGTAGTGTCTCAAGTGGCTAAGACGCTGACTGGGAGGTGGAAGGTCAGCAGTTCGATTCCTGAATACTGCAGGATGGAATGAGCTCCCATCTTTGTCCCAGCTCCTGCCAACCTAGCAGTTCGGAAGCAAGAAATTGCAAGTAGATAAATAGGGACCACAGCATTCCGTGCACCCCGGTGTCTAGTCATGCCTGCCACATGACCACAGAAACATCTACAGAAGCAGACAGCACTGGCTCTTCTGCTTTGAAACAGAAATGAGCACTGAACCCTAGAGTCGGATACGACTGGCTTTTGAGCAAGGGAAACCTTACCACATTTCAGATTATTTCTTTTGTGTTAACCTTCTCCACGAGACAGCTTTTAAATCCATGCATAATAATTGGAAATACCATTGTCTATTGAGCGTTTCCCAAACTTTGATTTTTGGACTTCAATCCCCAGAAGCTGAAGCCAATTCCCCAAAGCAATGATCATCCAATTACTGACCTAGTCTTCTGGGAATTGAACTCCACCAGTGTTCTGCAGAATGTAGTTTTGGAAATGCAGGTCTAGATGATCTTGGGTTTTGCACATCGTTCTGGATCTTTTTAATATATTTTTCTCAGCCCTCTTCTGATTCCTTGTTGACATTTTCCATTTTGATACCTGATTGAACCACAGTGCAGAAAATGTTCAGCAATTTCAAATGCAACATTTATAGCAAAAAAAAAAAAAGGTTTGATTTGTGTGCCCTTGACCACAGCACAAAAAAATGTAGCCATCTCAATAATACATTTGGAATTAAAGTTGGCTAATAGAAATAATTCCAACAGCTTTTGTGTCAAGGGCTAGGGAAGTCAGTAGTATTTGCCTGACACTTAAAATATTTTTTTTAAAATAAGTAGGTATCCAACAAAATCCATTCAAATGAGTTTCAGTGTTTGATGTAGGCAGATTGATTGCGCACGAGCCAGCAGGCGGGCTAAACACTACTTTATTGTAACATGGTCAATCTGTGTATGAGGCAATGGTGGAGCCTTGCCTCCTTATATATGGTACATAGTACATTTGAATCTTGCCCGAAGGTGCCTATTGGTTACAGTATTGGTGACGTTTTTTCTGACATAATGCATACCTGACATAGTTTCACCTGTGGCAGGAAGGTTTCCCGCAGTAGTTACCCATTTGAGGAATTGGGGTCACGTGAGCTCCATCAACTGTGCTACCGGCGAACAGCTGAACTGCATGGATACACAACATCCCTCCCCCCTAGGATGGGACGAAGTCCCTCAACCATTGTGGGGGCCAGCGGATGCACTGCAGCCAGCCATTCGATTCAGTGGTGCTGCCGCCTCTGGATCCCGCGGCTGTGCTGTCTGAATTGGCTGTGATGTCCGACACTTCCCCCCAGGAAAACTGAAGGGTCCCATTGGGGCAGGGCTGGGGTATCTACGTGTCGGGGAGGATGACCTTTGGGACAACTCAAAACCCCGCTGCTCACTTGGACAAGTGGGGGAACACTCACGAAAACTCCCCCCAACCTCCTCAGGTGTTTGACTGTGGCTGCGGAGGATGTGTTTCACACTGGAATGACCTCCATCTATTTCGAGAACCCATCAACCACTAACAAGAACGTTGTTCCCTGGAAGGGCCCCGCAAAGTCCACGTGGACCCTTGACCATGGCCCACAGGCTGTGTCCCACTCCCTGGGGGATAATCTGTGCTCCTCGGGCTGTGAGTGTTGGCAACTCTTACACGCACCCACCAACTGCTCTATGTCCCTATCTATGTTGGGATACCAGAAGTAGCTCCTTGCCAGAGCTTTCGACTTCACGATCCCTGGGTGGCTCGTGTGGAGCAAATGGAGCACGTTGGCTCGAAAAACCTCAGGAATTATGACCCTCTAGCCCCAGAGGAGGCACCCTCTCTCGAGCGAAAGCTTGAAATGTTTCAAGTTCCTCGGATGGGGACATTTCGGGCCAGCCCTTCTTTACCCATGCCACCGCCTGGGACAGAACCTTGTCTTTTGCGGCTGCCCTGGCAATATCTGAAGGCACAATGGGGGGTGAGTTGAGAGACTCGATGAGCAGCACCTGGTAATCCTGCTCGACCTCGCACTCAGGTTCCCCCAGCTCTGGCGGGGGGACCTGGAAAGTGCATCCGCGTGAGCGATGTCTTTCCCTGGGCGGTGTACCAGCGTGAACTGGCACGTGTTTAAGAAAATCGCCCACCATAGCATTCGTGGGTACAGGATCTGGGCAGTGGGCTTGGCCGTGACAAAAATTCCCAGGAGGGGCTTGTGGTCTGTGACAATAGTGAACTCCCTCCCATACAAGAAATCATGGAATTTCTTCATCCCTGCGATGATCGCAAGGGCTTCCCTATCCGTCTGTGCATAGTTGCGCTCCACTTTTGAGTGGGATCTCGAATAGAACGCAATCGGTGCCTCCCTCCCATTCTCGAGCACGTGGCAGAGGACAGCCTAGACCTCCACCGGTGAGGCATCACATACAAGTACTACGGGCTTCCTGGGGTCAAAATGAGTTAATATTGCCTCAGAAGAGAAGAGCCGCTTTAACTCCTGATCCTCCCCCCACCACCAGACTGCATCCTTCTTCAGCAGGCGGTGAAGCGACTCCGCCACCGATGTCTTTCATGGGAGGAAAGAGTGGTAGAAGTTCAGGAGCCCTAAGAAAGACTGCAGCTCTGGTTTAGCAGCTGGTCTGGGGGCGTTCTGTACTGCCGCAACCTTGGATTTTGATGGTTTTACTCCGTCAAGGGTGATTCAAAACCCCAGAAACTCAACCTTATTTGCATAGAACACACATTTGTCCCTTCTCAGGCATACCCCAGCCCTTTCAAAAACAGAGAGTACCTCGTCTAACCTCTGGGCTAGCTCTGACTCATCCCTAGCTGTTATCAACACATTGTCAAAATATGGCAGAACCCTGGGGAGACCCTTAAGCAGGCATTCTACAAGCGCCTGAAATATCCCGGGGGCTGAGTTTACGCCGAACTGGAGGCGTGTCACCTTAAATGCACCCTTGTGCGTAACTATCATCTGGGCAGCTGCTGCCGCAGGTGTAACCGTTAACTGTTGGTAAGCCTGTGCTAAGTCCAACTTTGCAAAGCATTTACCCCCGTGTAACTTTGCCAGCAAATAGCTAACTATCGGCACTGGGTAGGCATTGGGGCGAATGGCCTTATTGATAGTACACTTGTAATCAGCACAAATTCTAACCTCCACGTTAGATTTCATGGCAGTCACAATCGGTGTCTCTCACTCTGCGGAGTCCACCAGAACCAAAATCCCCTGACCCACCAGTTTGTCCAGTTCCACTTCGATTTTGTCCTTTAGTGCAAAAGGCACTCTTTGCGGCTTGAGTTGTATGGGGCAAACGGAAGGGTCTATATCAAAGTCCACTGGAGGCCCTCTGTGCTTCCCAAGTCCTTTTTCAAAAACAGCAGGATGTGCATTGCACACATCCTGAATGGGGTCAGGCTGGACGGCGTTGATGCCAGTCAGTGCAATGCCCAGCGGTTCAAACCACTGGGTCCCTAGAAGACAACTGGACTCCCCCTTAAGAACCACCAGGGGCAGCTTCCTCGTGAAGTTTTTGAAATGGACGGTGAAATCTTCCACCCCCAGGATGGGAATGTAGTTACCTTGAATGTCCCGCAAGTTCGTCCTGAGGGCTCTCAGTTTTGGATGGTCCCTAGGGGGTATTCGCAGGAACTCCATCTGTGAAACTATGGAATAGGCGGTCCCTGAATCCACCTCCATCTTTACCTGAACCCCCTGCAACAGTACCTTTACAAAAAACCAGGAGCATTGGTCCAACACACATCTCACCACGGTGTGCCCCGCGTGCATCTTCCCGATGGCTTCGTCCTTTCAACCGTAGTGGCTGGTCCGGTCAGGGTCTCATCTTCTGCGTTGCCTGCACACCTTCACTATGTGTCCCAACCGTCCGCAGTTGTGCCACTCTGCCTTCTTGAATGGGCATTTATTCTGGTCATGTGAGCCCCCACACCCCTCGCAGTGCCGCCTTGCTTCGGTGGAGTCTCTCTTTTCGGATGGCCTTTTTCTCACTTTCTGGACCTCTGGTTCGCTGTCACTCTCACCGGATCCCGAAGATGACATGGCAGTGGCTGCTGCAGCTCTCAACTCTCATGCACATGGTGACGAACAGCTGTGGGCTTGCACCGGAGACGCTGAGTTTCCCGGGGCTGTGGACCTCTTTCTGCATGCCCATACTCCTTCCTTTACAGCTTCAGCAGCTTGTGCAACCCGCACAAGAAGAAGAAGAAGAAGAAGAAGAAGAAGAAGAAGAAGAAGAAGAAGAAGAAGAAGAAGAAGAAGAGGTGAGCCCCACCCCTACTCCCTTTGCCAGGAGAGGTAAAGGGCCGTCGGGGCCGGCAGAAGACAGCAGACTCCTACCAGCTGAGGTGAGCCCCACCCCTCCTCCCTTTGCCAGGAGAGGTAAAGGGCCATCGGGGCCGGCAGAAGACAGCAGCCTCCGACCAGCTGAGGTGAGCCCAGCCCTTCCTCCCTTTGCCAGGAGAGGTAAAGGGCCATCGGGGCCAGCAGAAGACAACAGCTTCTGACCAGCTGAGGTGAGCCCCACCCCCCCCCCTTTGTCAGGAGAGGTAAAGGGCCGTCCAGGCCAGCAAAAGACAACAGCCTCCGCCCTCCTCCCTTTTCCAGGAGGTCATTGGGACCGCACTCACCATCGGTGTCCCGGGCTTCCGCCTCCCTGCGGGGGGCTCAAAAGGCTGGTGGCCATGGATGAACTTCCACCACCACCCTGGAGACACCTGCGGCCAGTTTGGAGCTCGCTGGGACCACCCCACCATTGGCATCCCGGGCTCCCACCTCCCTGCGGGGGGCTCAAAAGGCTGGCAGCTGCGGAAGAACTTCCACCACTGCCCTGGAGAAACCTGCGGCCAGTTTGGAGCTCGCCAGGACCATCCCACCATCGGTGTCCCGGGCTCCCGCCTCCCTGTGGGGTCTCAAAAGGCCAGCAGCCATGGCGGGATTTCCACCCCGCCCTGGAGACACCTATGGTCAGTTGGAGCTCGCTGGGACCACTCCACCATCGGCATCTCGGGCTCCTGCCTCCCTGCAGGGAGCTCAAAAGGCTGGCGGCCATGGAGGAACTCCCACCGTCACCCTGGAGACACCTGCAGCCAGTTGGAGATTGCTAGGACCACCCCCATCATCGGCATCCCAGGCTCCCGCCCCCTGCGGGGGGTCTGTAGACCGGTGGCCGCGGCAGCGGAGCTTCCACTGCCACTGCCCTGGAGACACCTGTGGCCAGTCGGAGATTGCTGGGACCACCCCACCATAGGCATCCTGGGTTCCCGCCTCCCTGCAGGGGCCGGCAGCCACGGCGGAATTTCCACCGCCGCTCTGGAGACACCTGCAGCCAATCAGAGCTTGTTGGGACCACCTCCACCATCGGTGTCCCGTGCTCCCACCTCACTGTGGGGGGCTCAAAAGGCTGGCAGTCGCACCGGAATTTCCACCGCTGCTCTGGAGACTCTTGTTGCCAGTCGGAACTCGCCGGGACCATCAACACGGGTAGAGAGACTGAGAGGGTATGTTTTAAGTGGGTTAGGGAGGGAGGGAGGGAGAGATGGACCTGCCAGCAGGGAAGAAGGGGTTACACTCTGTCTGGGTTAATGGCGGAGGTTCCAGGGGCCCATTTAGAGGTTCTGACGGGCATGGGGCGTTATAGCGGGAACCGCAGGGCAGGCCGCACTCGGGGAACACGGGACCAATGCTTAGTATCTGTCCTGTGTTCTGGCCCCCGTTTTCACCTCTAGGTCCTGAGCAGCTGATCCAGGGTGACCCCACCCATAGGCTGCTGCTGATGAATGCCAGGTCGGTCTGTAGTAAGGCGCCCCTAATCCAAGATTCTATTCTGGGGGAGCGGGCCGACCTGGCATGCATCACTGAGACCTGGCTGAGACCAGAGGATGGGGTGCCTCTATCAGAGATGTGTCCGGCCGGGTTCGGTGTTTGGCACCAGGCTAGGGATGAGGGCAAGGGCAGTGGTGTTGCCATTATAGCCAGGGAGTCACTGGGAGTCTCCAGGGCCACTGCTCCACAAATTCTGGGTTGTGAGGCCCTGCTCCTGCGGCTGGGCCCAAAGGGTCAGTTGGGGATCCTACTCCTGTACCTGCCCCCTTGCTGGGTAAGGGACTCCCTGCCTGGGCTCCTCGAGGCTGTCTCAGCATTGACGTTGGAGTTTCCTAGGCTGATGGTTCTGGGGGACTTCAATTTGCCTTCGCTGGGGTCCGGGTCCGGGGTGGCTCAGGAGTTCATGGCTTCCATGGCAACTACGGACCTGGCTCAGGTAATTCGGGACCCTACCAGGGGCAGTGGCCACACACCAGATTTAGTCTTTTTGTCGGAGCGGTGGCAGAGTGATCTGAGTTTACAGAAGCTAGACATAGCACCTGTGCCATGGTCAGATCACTATCTGGTGGCTCTAGACTTTCTGGGGGCGACACTTCATCGTAGGGAGGCAGGGTCTATTAAAGTGGCCCGCCTCCGGCAACTAATGGATCCGGATGGATTCCAGAGGGAACTGGGGGATTTTCCCCTGGATCGGCAACACGATTCGCCCGAGGCACTTGTTGACCTGTGGTGTGGGTCAACGACAGCTGCCTTGGATGTAATCGCTCCACTACGGCCTCTCAGAGCCCGTGGAGCTAGGTCATCCCCGTGGTTCACGGAAGAACTACGGGAGCTCAAACGGGTAAAGAGACGCCTTGAGCGCTGCTGGGTGAAGACCAGGAATGATTCCGATTGGACACTAGCTAGAGCCGCTATTAGGGCCTACCTAGTGGCAATGGGGGTTGAGGAGGCAATACTTCACCTCCCTTATTGCCTCCGCTGATAATCGCCCAGCCACCCTGTTTCGGGTGACCAGGTCCCTCCTTGGTAGTGGGGCGCTGTGCCCGGTGGGCAGGGATCGGCTGAGGACTTTGCTGACCATCTGATGGAGAAAATCAATCGGATTCGCTCAGGGTTTAATCTTGGCGTGGATGGGGAGGGTCAGGGGGGAGCCAGTGCACAGTCTTGCTGTGTTATCTGGGATCGGTTTGATCCTGCTGCCCCAGATGAAGTGGACAGGCTCCTTGCGGCGGTCCGCGCCACTAATTGTCCATTGGATCCCTGTCCTGCCTGGCTGGTAAAAGCCTCCAAGACGGTGACAGGTAGCTGGGTCGGGACTATAATTAATGCGTCTTTTCGGGAGGGGATATTTCCTGCACCGTTGAAACATGCTTTGGTGCACCCCTTCCTGAAGAAGCCATCCCTCGACCCAGCAGTCATAACCAACTACAGACCTGTTTCCAACCTCCCCTTTTTGGGGAAAATATTGGAATAGGCAGTGGCGCGTCAGTTGCAGGGGGTACTGGATGAAGTGGAATATCTGGACCCCTTCCAGACCTGGATATGGTACTGAGACTGCATTGGTCGTGCTGATGGATGATCTCTGGCGAGAGCGGGATGGCGGTCATCCGTCCGTCCTTGCTCTTCTTGACCTCTCAGCGACTTTTGATACCGTTGACCATGGTATCCTTCTGGAACGGCTCCGAGGATTGGGGATCCAGGGCACTGTGTGGCCCTGGTTTTCCTCATTTCTGAGGGGCCGGACCCAGTCGGTGTGGTTGGAGAGCGAGAAGTCCAGTCCTAGGTCCCTAAAATACGGGGTGCCTCAGGGCTCGGTACTCTCTCCTCTCCTATTTAACATCTACATGAATCGCTGGGGGAGATCATCCATTCCCATGGGGTGCGGTACCATCAGTACGCAGATGATACACAGTTGTATATCTCAGCTCGTGGGGACCCCAGTGATGCAGTCAAAGTCCTTTCCAGTTGTCTGGAGGCGGTTGGGGTCTGGATGGGGGCAAATGGGTTACAGCTGAATCCTAGTAAGACTGAGTGGCTGTGGATGGGGGGTCCTCTGCTATCCCGGGAGCTACCATCTTTGGTTTTGGATGGGGCTATTTTGCCCCAGACCGACCAGGTGCACAACTTGAGGGTCCTCCTGGATTCACGGCTGCTGCTAGAAGAACAGGTGGCGGCTGTGGCCAGGAGGGCCTTCGCCCAACTTCGGGTGATTCGTCAATTGCGCACGCTCCTGGACCGGGACTCTTTGCTCATGGTCACTCATGCTCTGGTGACCTCCAGACTAGATTATTGTAATGTGCTCTACATGGGGCTGCCCTTGATGACCATTTGGAGGCTGCAGCTAGTCCAGAATGCGGCAGCCCGGGTGGTGATGGGGTGTGGACATTATGCCCATACCTCACCACTGCTGCGGGAGCTGCACTGGTTACCCGTTTGCCTCCGGGTGCAATTCAAGGTGCTGGTTTTGACCTTTAAAGCCCTATATGGTAGTGGGCCAGGTTACCTTAGAGATCGCATCGCCCTAAGGACGTCTGTCTGTCCAACCAGAGCGGACTGGAGGGGCTCTCTAATAGTGCCATTGGCCAGGGAGGCTCGCCTCTCTGGCACAAGGAGGAGAGCCTTCTCTGTGTTTGCACTGGCCCATTGGAATCTCCTGCCTGTGGAACTGCGTCTCCAGACGGAGTTGTTGCCCTTTAGAAAAGAACTAAAAACTTGGCTGGCGGGCCAAGTTTGGGGTGCAGGTGGACGAGTGGCTTCCGTTGGGTGGTTAATATAGGGGAGGATGCCTGCTCCATGGTTTCTTCAGTTCCTGCACCCCTCTCTCTTTAGGGGTGGGTTCTTATTGCTGGTTTTTATCTGTTTTATTTGTTTTTATCAGTTTTTACCCACTGTTGTGAACCGCCCGGAGTCGGCTTTGGCTGAGTGGGCGGTATAAAAATTTAACAATAAATAAATAAATAAATATCAAACTGTCCTAACTGTAGAGTGTAGATATGTTCTCTGATTCTGTACAGAAAAGTTTCCTATGCTCCTAACAGTGATGGTGAACCTTGGCATTCCAGGTGTTCTGATCAACAGGAGTGCTAACTTGGGCTTCTGGTAATTGCAGCTCAAGAGCACCTGGAGTGCCAAGGTTCCCCATCACTGTCCTAGGATCTTGAACTGCCGCTATGAGACCAACTTATAGTATGCAATACAGATGGGATTTCTAGAATTCAAAGACTCCCAGTCCCATAATAGAATGTACAGAGGCAACTTTCAACAGAATCTAACCCTCAATGCATGTTTAGTAGTTGCAACAAATCTTTTTGATTCCTTCACCGCAGCTGGCCGTTTTGGTACTTCTTATTTCTTTCTTTCTTTCTTTCTTTCTTTCTTTATTGTTTAGACTTCTATACCGCTTTCCTTCCCTAAAGGGAACTCAAAGCAGTTTACAACAATAATGCCAAACAATATAAAATATGATACAATAATACAGCAGAATACAATTACAATATAAATTGTCAAAAGCATATACAATAAAATATCAAATTACCCTAAACAATATAAGAGTCAAACTGCTCAATAATAACATAGAAACAAGAACTGAAAAAGAGGGCCCCCACTCACACCCAACTAAAAACATGGGATAAGAAAAACCCTCCTGCCACCGCACCACCTCTCCCAGCATTTTTTGGCCCCGATGGCATGGGGGCAGAGGCCTGGGGGTGTGGTGGCTC
This sequence comes from Bradypodion pumilum, assembly GCA_035047305.1. Taxonomy (NCBI): domain Eukaryota; kingdom Metazoa; phylum Chordata; class Lepidosauria; order Squamata; family Chamaeleonidae; genus Bradypodion; species Bradypodion pumilum. Next base: position 12,082,234 of record JAWDJD010000001.1, on the reverse strand, counting down.
CACCAACGCTGGAGCCGGTGAAGTCCCTTCCAGCCATGCCGCACTCCCCGGTTTTTATAGCCCTGATGGCATGGGGGCAGAGGCCTGGGGGTGTGGTGGCTCACACACATCCTTTGTTCTTTTTTTAATCCACATAAAAGAAAAACACAAAAAAAAAACAAATCACAGTTTATAACAGTCCGGCATCGTAACAAAAATTAACATATATGTTAAAACAAATATTCAAAAATAAATTAGAAAAATAACAAAATACAAGTTGTTATTATTTTACAAGATCAAAACAATACAATCTATTTAACAAATGACAACATAAGTTTTTTAAAAAGAACAATTACAGACTAACTTCTTTTTTACAAACATTACCAAAAAAAACCCCCTTCCAACACAATTTAAAACAGCCTGGCAACGCCGGGCAAACTCTGCTAGTATGCCATAAAACAGTAAAGGCATCTGCTTTTAGGTGCTCTGCCATGCATGATACCTCAGAGCAAATCCTTCTTCAAAGGAGTGGGGAACAGACTGGAGGTGAGGGGTTGTTCTGGTGGTTTGAAGACTCCTGGTCTCACAGTTTGGTCTTGGTATGTGTGTCCTGCCAAATTATATGACTGGAAGTCTTTGGATTCTGAATTTTTTTTCTTTAGTGTGCAGTTTAGGAACAGTCCAACTCCCAGGCGGAGCTGAATGATGACTATCAGTACCATAGTAGCACCACCCCAAACATTCCTTCAGAGTGTTCACCTCATCCATCCCTTGGAACTCACCTGCTGCATTCAGATATAGTGAAGGCCCCTATTGCTATTCCTCTGAAAGAGTTAAAAGCCACAGCCTCAGGTTACCTCTCAGGACAAAGAAAGAACTTGGTGTTTCGCCTGGGCCATTCACACAATAGATGCTAGGCCTGAAGGGTAAACTCATTAGCCAATGTGTAATGCTACAGTCACCATCAGAGGCCCAGGGGGAGGTGAGTGAAGCATCTTGCCCCTCCCCCACCCCATCCAAAAACCTGGGGCCAGAGAGGAAAGAAGGCAGCCACCAAGGCCTCAACTGCCCAGTCAGGAGGAGGGGAGTCACCGTGATGGATGTTCTCACCAAAGACTCATAGCTTCATGCATTTGATAAGTAATTGAATTACCGTAGTTGACTTGATATAGCAAACTTTCCTTTTCATACCAAGGTTTTCCCTTTCATACCAAGGTTGATGACTAACAGGATATTTTTAAACTTTTGACTACATATATAACTTCTTGTTTCATATATCTAGCATTAATCAACTTAATTTTAGTTTGTTACTTTGTGTTAAATTGTAATAATATGTATGACAGTAAAATACTGGTGTAGAAACCGGCAAACCACGTCAGGAAGTTTGCCAAGAGAACTTTATGGACTAGAACAAAATGCAAAACAAAGGGGCAAAATAGATGAAACAGGATGCTTAGCACAGCAGGTTGGAAGAGGGGGGTGGATAGGACAGTGGGAGGATAAATACGGTGTTGTAGGGAACAATACTGCATAGGGACATGGAATGTGAGATCTATGAATCAAGGAAAGCTGGAAGTGGTAAAAAAGGAAATGGAAAGAATAAGTATTGACATCTTGGGAATCAGTGAGTTAAAATGGACAGGGATGGGCAAATTCAGCTCAGGAAATCATCATGTCTACTACTGTTGACAAGAAAACCTCAGAAGAAATGAAGTAGTCATAATTGTCAATAAAAGAGTGAGAAAAGCAGTAATGGGATATAATCTTAAAAATGACAGAATGATTTCAGTCAGAATCCAAGACAAACTTTTCAATATCACTGTAATCCAAATGTACGCATCAACCACTGGTGCAGATGAAGCCATAGTTGACCAGTTCGATGAAGACCTACAATACCTCATAGAACAGACACCAAAAAATGATGTCCACATTATCATAGGAGATTGAAATGCCAAAGTAGGAAATCAAAAGTAAATGGAATTACAGGCAAATTTGGTCTTGGAACACAGAATGAAGCAGGGCAAAGATTGATAGAGGAGGAGGAAGAGAAACCTGGGGAACATAGTGAACAAAGTAGAGACATCCCCTTGCAAACAAAAGTCCGCATAGTCAAAGCAATGGTATTCCCGGTGGTAATGTATGGTTGTGAGAGCTGGACCATTAGGAAAGGTGAGTGCAGAAGAATAGATGCCTTTGAAATGTGGTGTTGGAGGAGAGTTTTGAGAGTCCCCTGGACAGCGAGGAGAACAAATAGGTCAGTCTTAGAGGAAATCAACCCTGATTGCTCATTAGAAGGTCAAATAGTAAAGATGAAGCTAAAGTACTTTGGACATCAAATGAGAAGAGGAGATTCACTTGAGGAGGCCTTGATGCTGGGAAAGGTGGAGGGCAAAAGAAGAAGTGTGTGGCCAAAAATGAGATGGGTAGATGGTATTGTAGATGCAATGGGCACAGAGCTGGGCGGGCTGAGGAGGATGATGGAAGACAGAAGTGCCTGGCGGGCAATGGTCCATAGGGTCACAAAGGGTGGGAATCGACTGTGCAACTGAACAACAAAATGCTACAGTGTCTCTCTTGCATCCATTTATTAACCATTTGCAATTCAAAAGAGTGAAGTTCCACAACTAATCCAAATAACAGGTGTTACTAGTTGTAAAACACCACATTGATTTGTATACTTATCTGTTATGCTAATAATTCTGTACACTTGTACCTGATGTGTATACATTTACACCATGAAGTATCACTCCCCTGTCTGACAAAGTGGGACTTGATCCACAAAAGCTAACATTAAAATACAGGTGTTAGTCTTTGAAGTGCCACAATGTTTTTTGTCTTTTTGTTTTGTTTACTCTCTGATATACTTGAAACAAAGACTAACAACCATTTATTTTGTTTTTGCTTTTCATTTATGTGGCAAAATCTCAGGGGTTAGTCCTGGAGTGACCAAATAAATGTGTTGTTTCATTAATTGTAAGAGGAACAGCTGCTAATACAGACACAGGGATCACTTCACTGTCCAAAGGCCACTCCAGAAAACTTAGCAATACAACCATATCTCATTGCCAAAAGTCTCCCTCAGGCTAAAAGATAATTTACAAATATAAAATCTGTGACTTCTTGTTTCTTAGCAATAGGGATCTAGCACTAACATGCCTGAGATTTTTAGACTCACGATTAGTAGGATATGTGTCCTCCCAAACCAGAGTTGATCGCTCAATTGGGCAAAGTTTAATTAGTATGTAAATAACACATTCGTTTACAAGTGACATTCTCCCACCTCTTTGCATGCTAAGCTGTCAGGCCCTGCAATACTGCAAATATTCTGACACTAAACATGGAACTTTTAAAAAGCTCCTTCAACAAAATAGCTTAGCTAAAATTGAAAAGGTGGGAGAGGTGATAATTGCTGCTTTCCCCCCCCCCACCACCTCTCTCTCTTTTTAGCCACTTCACCCACAGTTCTCTAATAGTGCAAGTATAGATAAAGTCATGTCTGAAGATGACAGTATTATTATATCCATATGGCTGAAACTATTAGGATAAAAAAAGGAGTGAGTGAACTGCTGTTCAGATATAAATAGTAATAAGGTATTGTGGGGGCCAAATTTATCACACAAAAGGCCTGAATGATCATGTAAAGTAAAAGGTCTCCCTTGTTCCAAAGCCAGTTGTTGTTTTTTTTATAATTTTAATTGGATTTTTAGCATAAGTACAAGATATAAAGACAAACATCAAAATCACATACAATATTAAAAACAACAACAAATCATTCTGACCTCTTAACTCTATACTTCAGTTATGATTCGGTATTATATTACTTCCCCTTTCCATTTCCCTTCTTAATCTTATGATTATATTTATTAGTACTAAATTTTTATCTATATCATTTATAATTTTACCAAATCTAAATTTTTTTTCACCATCTCAGTATACATTACATAATCTCTAAGTCACACTTCTAACTCATGATTTCAGTACAAAAATAACATAACTAAATATAAAAATGAAAAATTTAACCAAAGATAAAAAAAGATTAACCACCATGTGTTATTTACATTGCCCTGGAGAGCACGGAGTAACTCAGTAAGATCATTCCCAAAAGCTCTTGTGAACGGGTGCAGGTATATTCAACTCTTCTCCCTTCAATGAGTAATCCACAAAGGTTTTCCAAGAATCTATTTTCTTTAATAATACCCTTTTTCATATTTATCTCATATGTTAACTTATTATTCAATGCTAAATCCCACATTTCCTTATACCATTCCTCAATTTTTATATTAACTTCATTTTTCCATTTTCTTGCAATACACAATCTACCCGTTGTCAGCATTATTTCTAATAGCACTTTTTTATCTTTACTTAAATTTATATCTTCCGCATCTGTCAACATAATGGCATTTGAACCCAGTTTAATTTTTGTTCCCATAATTTCACTTATCTCGTTCTCAATTCCTTCCCAAAAATCCTTTACCACACTGCAGCTCCACCACATATGTTCATATGTACCCAGTGCACTCTCACAGCGCCAACACATTTTATCATTCTTTTTGTCTATCTGATGTAGTCTCACTGGGGTCAAATACCATCTCCACAACATTTTATAATTGTGCTCCCTTACTCTAACCGACAGAGTTCTCATTCTTTTCTTCCATTTGTTTTTCCAATTTTGATCCTCTATCTTTATCTCTAGATCCTGTTCCCATCTTGCTTTCAATTCCTCCTGTGGATTACCTTCCTTATTTATCATTGTATATATTTTGTTCACCAGCACCTTTATTCCTCTTTGTCCCTTTCTTATTTTTAAAACTAATTCTTCAAACTCTGTCCTCCCTCTTTCTAATCCAGCTTCATTCATAAATTTACAATTCCACTTGTTTACCATCCCTATCTGAAACCAATTCATTTTCAATTGTGAATACAAATTTGTTTTTCTCTCATTTTCTCTACAGGCCCGTATCCAATCTTTCAACAGAAAAACTTCATTCTTATCTAGTACTTCTTTAATCATTTTATTAATTTTTATTGGAAAATTTGCAATATCCTCCAATTCAATAATAGGGGACGTATCTGGTACCAACACCTTCCTCACTTTTTTCCATATTCCTAATAATGTCTTCATCATTTTATTTTTAATATGTACTTTCCCGATGCCACCTCCTAAAAAGACTATTTTTCCCATATGACTAAGTTCTTTCATTTCAATTTCTTCCCAAATTGCCTTTTCCCTTGCTAGGATCTTCACAACGTTCTTGATTTGGAAAGCTCGATAGTATGTCATTAAATTTGGCATTCTTAATCCCCCATCTTTCTGGGATAAGTACCAAAACTTTTTAGCCAATCTGGGTCTTTTCCCCCCGTTACAAAAACTATTAACCATTATTTGAAACTCATTAATTTCCTTGTCCTTAAGTTGAATTGGGAGTGCATCAAAGCCAGTTGTGTCTGCCTCTAGGGGATGGCTCCCATCTCCAAAAAGCCAGTGCTGTCTGCATCTACAGATGTTGCCATAGTCATGTGGCAGGCATGACTAGACACCGAAGCAGCACCTATTTATTTACTTGCAATTTCTTGCTTTTGAACTGCCAGGTTGGCCAACACAGCCAAGAAATGAAGGCCTTTGGGAGTTTCAGTCCAAGATCTTCTGGACACCAAGTTTGGGAATCACCACAATGGGAGATTGCTCATCCAGCAGTCTATGAATGTGTTGAGCACCTGAAATATGGCTTTCCATGTATTTTTTGGATTCCCACGAGCATTATAATTCCTCCCAACATCTGTCATCGCCTCCTCCTCCTCCTCCTCTGTTGCTGCCACCATCATTTCCGCCGCCGTTGCCTTCTTCTTCTTCTACTTCCATGTCTAGGCCAGACATGAAATTGCCAAAATGAAGGCACCTTTTGGTGAGTTCATTCTGCAATTCCTTTTACCTGACTTAGTGTGCGAAAGACTAGCTGGCAACACAAGGTTGCAGCTACTAGGGTATACCAGATTGCAGTTCAAAAATGTCACACTCTTCGAGGAGGCTTGTTCTATGCCCCCCAAAACCTGTATGTAGCTCCTAGACTTTCCTTTTTGTACTCAACATTTTTCTAATTTGCACAAAAATATTTCGGTTTTCTCCAGCTTCAGAAGAAAAGCACACTTGCAAATCCATATAAGAAGAGTGACTAATTATTCAGAAAGACACAACATACCCATCCAGGGCTTGGCAGTCTTAAATGAAACAGCAGCTATCCTAGTTTGGAGCAGTTAGCACAAGCTGCACAACTGGCACAAGTGCACAAATTGTATATTTTTTGTGCAAAAGCAAATCAATATTGTGCAAAAATGTGCAATTATTTGTGAAACTTTACAAGAAAACTATTGAGGCCACAGGAAAGCTGTTGTCCGCCTTGTTAGCCAGAGGAAAAATTTTGTCTGTGAGGGTGTTGTGTATTCAGGCACAATTGCAAGTAGTGCAGGCAGCATCTTGCAAGATGAAAATGGTGGTTTCCAGCCATCAAAATTAGGAGCCTAAAGTGGCGCAAAAAAACCCTGCATAGGGCGTGCTCATTATGCTAATCCAAGCCCTGTGATTGGTTACAGTTTTGGATCCTGTTCTTCATTGGTTAATTACATATATACCCTGTTATTATTGGTTAGTTATGGTCATCCGGTGGGTCACTACTTTGTATCAAGGAGCCACTGCCAAGGAGACACTATATAAGCCCCATGAGTAAACAAGGGTGGGGCTGGACCAGATCTACACTTCCCACTCCATACAGGTAGCCAGCAATGTGCTAAGCCTGGGTCTCCTCCATTATACTACACTTCTTTGGTAGCTAGTATTTGCCTCATAGAACAGACACCAAGAAATGATGTCCAAATTATATTAGGAGACTGGAATGCCAAAGTAGGAAATCAAAAAGTGGAGGGAATAACAGGCAAATTTGGTCTTGGAACACAAAATGAAGCAGGGCAAAGATTGATAGAGTTCTGCCAAGAGAACGCACTGGTCATAGCAAACACTCTCTTCCAGCAACACAAGAGGCGACTTTACACATGGACATCACCAGATGGCCAACACCGAAACCAGATTGACTACATACTCTGCAGCCAAAGATGGAGAACCTCCATACAGTCAGCAAAAACAAGACCTGGAGCAGACTGTGGCTCAGATCACAACTTACTGATCGCAAAATTCAGGCTTAGACTAAAGAAAATAGGGAAAACACGGAGACCAGAAAGATATCACCTAGACAGCATCCCTAAAGAATACACGGTGGAGGTGATGAACAGATTTAATGGCTTAGACTCGGTAGACAGAGTACCGGAAGAATTATGGACGGAGATGAGGGACATCATGCAGAAAGCAGCAAAGAAAACCATACCAAAAGAAAAGAAGAGTAAGAAAGCAAAGTGGTTGTCTGATGAGGCTCTTAAAATAGCAGAGGAAAGAAGGAACGCAAAAGTCAAAGGAGAAAGGAAAAACTACAACCATTTGAACACAGAATTTCAAAGAAAAGCAAGGAGAGATAAGGAAAACTACCTAAAAGAACAGTGCAGAGAAATGGAGGAAAACAACACAAGAGGCAGAACCAGAGATCTTTTCAAAAAAATTGGGGAAATCAAGGGAACATTTAAAGCAAAAATGACCATGATAAGGGACAAAAACGGAAAGGAGCTAGCTGATGCAGAAGAAATTAAGAAAAGATGGAAAGAGTACACAGAGGAACTTTACAAAAAGGACCTCAACACTCCTGATAATCACAATGATGAAGAAATTGAACTTGAGCCAGACATCCTGGAGAGCGAAGTCATAAAGGCCCTAAAGAGCACTGCAAACAACAAAGCTAGTGGAGATGATGGTATCCCAGTTGAATTTTTCAAAGCGCTAAAAGATGATGGCGTCAAATTACTGCATTCAATATGCCAGCAGATTTGGAAAACAAAACAGTGGCCACAGGATTGGAAAAGATCAGTATACGTCCCGATCCCAAAAAAGGGCAATGCCAAAGAATGTTCAAATTATCGAACAATCGCGCTCATCCCACATGCCAGCAAGGTGATGCTCAAGATAATACAGGACAGACTTCAGCAGCATGTGGAGAGAGAATTACCAGAGGTGCAGGCTGGTTTCAGAAGAGGCAGGGGGACTAGAGACCACATCACCAACATACGCTGGATCATGGAGAAAACAAAGGAATACCAGAAACAAGTTTACTTTTGTTTTATTGACTACACTAAGGCATTTGACTGTGTGGACCACAACAAGATGTGGCAAGTAATTAAAGAGATGGGAATACCAGAGCACCTCATATGCCTCCTGAGAAATCTGTACATGAACCAAGAAGCAATAGTTAGGACAGAACATGGAATAACAGAGTGGTTTGGAATAGGAAAAGGAGTAAGACAAGGCTGCATTTTGTCACCATGCTTATTCAACCTATACACAGAGCACATAATGCGCAGTGCAGGGATGGAGGAATCACAATATGGGATTAAAATCGCTGGGAGAAACATCAATAATCTGAGATATGCAGACGATACCACCCTAATGGCAGAAAGTGAGGAAGACCTAAAGAATCTCTTGATTGGGCTGAAGGAGGAGAGTGCAAAAGCTGGCTTGAGACTCAATATCAAGAAAACCAAGATAATGGCAACAGGCCCCATCAGTTCCTGGAAAATAGACGGGGAAGAAGTAGAAGCAGTGACAGATTTTACTTTCTTAGGATCAAAGATCACTGCAGATGGGGATTGCAGCCATGAAATAAAAAGGCGACTGATTCTTGGGAGACAAGCGATGAGAAACATGGGGAACATAGTGAAAAGCAGAGACATTACATTGCAAACAAAAATTAGAATAGTCAAAGCAATGGTTTTCCCAGTAGTAATGTATGGATGTGAGAGCTGGACAATTAGGAAGGCTGAACGCAGAAGAATAGATGCCTTTGAAATGTGGTGCTGGAGGAGGGTTTTGAGAGTCCCCTGGACAGCGAGGAGAACAAATAGGTCAATCTTAGAAGAAATTAACCCTGACTGCTCATTGGAAGGTCAAATAGTAAAGATGAAGCTAAAATACTTTGGACATCAAATGAGAAGGGAGGATTCACTTGAGAAGGCATTGATGTTGGGAAAGGTGGAGGGCAAAAGAAGAAGGGGGAGGCCAAGGATGAGATGGCTAGATGGTATTATAGACACAATGGGCACAGAGCTGGGAGGGTTGAGGGGGATGGTAGAGGACAGAGGCGCCTGGAGGAAAATGGTCCATGGGGTCGCAAAGGGTCGGAATCGACTGTGCGACTGAACAACAACATTTGCCTCCTAAATGGCAAGAGTCTGGTGGGACTGATTCCACTTTGATTGTATAGCCATCTCTGTGTCCGGAGCACCTGTGTAAGCTCACCTCTAAAAGACTGTTGAATAAAGACTTGTTGCTGTTTGTTCACCGTTGTCTGGACTGGTGCTTATGAGGGATGGACATAACAGAGGGAGAGTCAAGAGAGGATTTACACACCTCCCATCTAGCCAATCTTCATTTGATAAATCACAATCATTAGCTTTCACATGTGGTGCCGGAGAAAACTCTTGGGAGTCTCCTGGACTGCAAGAAGATCAAACCAGTCAGTCCTAAAGGAAATCAACCCTGACTGCTCCTTGGAAGGAAAAATACTCAAGCTGAAGCACAAGTACTTTGGCCACCAAGTTGGAAGAGGGGACTTATTGGAGAAGGCCCTGATGCTGGGAAAAATCAAAGTCAAATGGAGAATGGGGCGGCAAAGGATGAGATGGCTAGATGGCATCATTGATGCAGTGGGCATGGATCTGAGCAGACTACAGAGGATGGTAGACAACAGACAATCTTGGCATGCTGCAGTCGATGAGGTTCCAAAGGGTAGGACTCAACTGTGTAACTGAACAACAACAATGGTTTACTCTCTCACATTTTTGTATGTTTTAGGTAAACAGCATTCTGTGCACTCTGGTGTTGAGGCATGCCTGCCACGTATCCATTGAAATGTCTGTGGATGCAGACAGTGCTGGCTCTTTGGCTGTAAACAGTGACGAGCATTGAACCCTACAGTCAGATATGACTGGTTTTCAAGCAAGAGCAACCTATACCTTTACCTTTCTCTCTAACTAAATATGTTGGGACATTTTAGTCTTCATTCATATGAAAAAATGTCCCTGCCACCCTGGGCAAAAAGTTTCCCCTTTTCCACACCCCTACCTTTCACCAGGTAACAATGTCTTGGACAGAATGATAAGATGACATAATTGTGCTGACGTGCTTCAGTATGAAACAACGCACAAGCAAAGGAATTATAGCTGAGACAGTGTAGTCTATAAGTGACTGTGATTTTATTTCCACCTGTCTAGGAGATAACTGTGATTTAATTGTGCCTTAATTGACACCATTAGACAATTGCCAAGATTTTAAGATTGACATGTCACAGACATCCATATCGGTTATGTTTGCATTTGATAAAGGTGTATGAAATATGCCAGAAAGCTTTGTCAGTCTTGCTGTTAATTGGATAGTCTTGTGGGTCAGTTGCTCGTTGCTTCCTGCTCTAAAGAGGATCTTTGGATTTAGAGTTTAGCAGTGGATTCCACAGTTCTTAAAGGACAGACCTTACATGGATAACCCCAGTGAAATTCCTTGCATCTGTTATTTAAAGGTGGATGCATTGATAGATCTTCTTGGTCAAATAAGGATAAAAATGTTCCCCATAATCACATTTCATTTTCTGCTCTATCCTGCAATCTTTTCCACATAACTTCTGTTTCTTAACTTGGGAATATTTTAATAATTTCTGAATAATTAGTCTATGCAGCTTTACAGGATTTTATCTCCATATTCTACTTTTTCTTTGTCATTAAGGAACGTAAATGTTTGTCTTTAATTTTAAAAAACACACAGAGTAAATATGTATTATCCCAAAGCTTATTCTTTAAAGCAGCATTTTCGATTTCATTTGCCATCAGCTGCAGAGATGATGACCAATGGGTGATTGTGGGTGTTGATGTCTACAATATTCACAAGCCAGAAGGTTAGGAATACTGCAGTGACTCAAGTGGCTAAGATGCTGACTGGGAGGCGGAACGTCAGCAGTTTGATTCCTGAGTACTGCAGGACGGAAATGAGCTCCCGTCTTTATCCCAGCTCCTGCCAACCTAACAGTTCGAGAGCAAGAAATTGCAAGTAGATAAATAGGGACCACTTTGGTGGTAAGGTAACAGCATTCCATGTGCTCCGGTGTCTAGTCATGCCTGCCAGATGACCATGGAAACGTCTGCAGAAGCAGACAGCGCTGGCTCTTCGGCTTTGAAACAGAGATGAACACTGCACCCTAAAGTCAGATACAACTGGCTTTCGAGCAAGGAAAACCTTTACCTTTACCTTAATAATGTGCAAATGACTGCTGGTCAGAATCGATATAAACGGATTGTATAGTTTCTGTTTTAAACCTGTTTGTACTCTAGTAACAGGATTTCTTCAGAGCAGTATTGTTAAACAAACATACTTGTAAATTCAGTCCTTCTTCACCTCCCGACGACCAATTGAAAACTAAAAACCATCTGATTGGCAAGGTAAGAAGGTGAGAAAACTCCTTAGACAAACAGGGTATTTCAACACTTGGGGAAACATGTTGTGTTCTGATGGTTTTATCTTACACATGGATTACAATGTATCTGAGCCAATGTAACCTTGCCTATAGCAACAATGTAACCTTCAGCTGTATCATATAAACCCTGTAATAGGACGCGAGCTAATGACCACCAGCTGGCAGCAGCGAGCGTCCAAGCTCTCTTGGTCTGAACTCATCAAAGGCAACAGCGCGGGAAGTTTTCCCGCCACCATCTACACCTGGACAAGAAGGGCGTGACCCGAAATGACGTCACGCAGACAGTAGCCAATGGGCTACCATGGCACCACGTTCAAATGTATTACCACTGTATATAAAGAGCTATCGATCCGCCATTACCTCATGTTCCCTCTGACCACGATGCAATAAACCTGAGTTAACCCAGCCCGAGGCTGTGTCCTGTGTCTTGGTTTGCATACACCAAATTGGCGACGAAGGTGGGATCATGGATCCCCACGGAACAGCCAGGGCACAAAGCGGGTTCAACATCACCAAACCGCAAGACTGGGAGCTGCTTGAGATGGACTTCCAGGCGGCACTGGTGGAACTCAGAGTCAAAGGAGACGACGAGGAGAGGAAGAGGGCCATCCTCACCAGAATGCTCGGGATGGAAACCAAGCGGACGCTGGTGGGCATAATCGCTCCGAAGAAGGTGAGCGAATTTAAGGCGAGCGACATCATGAAGCTGCTGCGAGAGCGGTTCTGTCCCTCGAGGGCAATGTTTCCCGCTCGGAGCGCGTTTTGGAGGCGAGTCCAAGCGCCGGATGAGTCGGTTGAGGCATTCGTGGCCGCCATGAGGATAGCCGCCGCCCCCTGTAAATGGGGCGACATCCTGGAGATGGCCCTCAGGGACGGCGTGTTGTGTGGCCTGAAAGACAAGGAGGTACAGCGCAGTTTGATGAATAAGGAGCCGCCACCCACGCTGGCAGAGGTCGTAGAGGCCGCGGAAGCCGCAGAGTCCACGAATGCTGGAGTGGACGAGATGCACCAGTGGCGTGAGTGGCGTCCTAGAGCCGGCAAGGCGGAAAATTCGGTGCACGGGAAGACCGGACAGTCGGTGCACGCGACTCGACGGGCCTCAAAGTCGTCTACGGAAGGCAGCGACGGCGAGGAGGTCCAGAAGGTCCGAAAGGGTGGTCGACGCTGCGAGGGTTGCGGAGCGGCCCACGAGCGCGCGAGATGCCCATTCAGGAAGGCCGAGTGTTACACCTGCGGCCGTCGGGGGCACATCGCCAAGGCATGCAGAAAACGGAAAGAGGGCCGGAGGCAGTCACAAGACCGTGCGGCCAGACCGGACCGTCCAGCGAGGCCCAAAGATGGCGCCCAGACCACGAGGAAGCAGGACGGCGTGGGCCGCGTCTCGGACGACAGCGAGGACGACGCCCCAGTGTTCAGCGTGTCCGCGGGACAGTCCCATTACTTCGTTGAGGTATTAGTACAAGGGGCCCCTATTAAGATGGAAATTGACTCGGGGTCCTCCTATTCCATAATTCCCCAGAAAGAGTTCCTGAAAATCGACCCCCACGTGCGGCCCAAACTTAAAGCGTTGAGGTCCACGCTACGAGACGTACAGGGAAACAGCATTCCGGTGTTGGGGGTCGGGAAATTTCGGGTCAATTTTAAGAGACATTCTGCGGAACTGCCCCTAGTTGTCCTCAAGGGGGGTAGCTGTAGCCTCCTAGGGACACAGTGGTTTCAGCCCTTAGGATTGTTCATAGGGGGGGTGCATACCGTGGGGGGGACCCAATACAAGCGGTTTGCGATGCGCATCCCGCCGTTTTTAAGAAAGGACTCGGAAAGTTCAAGGGACCCCCTGTAGCTTTCGACATAGACCCGGAGGTCCGCCCGATTAGACTCAAGCCGCGCAGGGTGCCGTTCGCACTCAAGGACAAGATAGAGGCGGAACTGGACAAACTGGTGGGCCAGGGGATTCTTATTCCTGTTGATTCCGCAGAGTGGGAAACTCCAATTGTAACGGCTCTAAAGGCTAACGGGGAGGTGCGCATTTGCGCTGATTATAAGTGTACAATTAACAAGGCGATCCGCCCTAATGCATACCCGGTGCCGGTGATCAGTCACCTTTTGGCCAGGCTAAATGGGGGAAAGTGTTTCGCTAAACTCGATTTGGCACAAGCCTATCAGCAACTTCCTGTGACCCCCGCCACGGCCGCGGCACAAACGATAGTTACACATAAAGGAGCGTTCCAGGTGTCGCGGTTACAGTTTGGCGTGAACTCGGCACCCGGCCTGTTTCAGTCGCTTGTGGAACGCCTCCTGAAGGGACTGGAGGGGGTGTTGCCTTATTTTGATGACGTGTTGATAACAGGGGGGAGTGAGGCTGAACTGGCAAAGAGGTTGGACAAAGTACTGACCGTGTTCGAGAAAGCGGGGCTGAGATTGAGGAAGGACAAATGTGTTTTTTTCGAAACCGAGGTCGAGTTTTTAGGTTTCCGGATCACACCCGAGGGGATTAAGCCGTCTAAATCCAAAGTAACAGCCATTAAAAAGGCCCCTCGCCCCACATCCAAAACCGAGCTACAGTCCTTCCTGGGGCTCCTCAATTTTTACCATACATTCCTCCCGCGGAAGGCGTCCGTGGCCGAGCCGCTCCATCGGTTACTTAAAAAGGAGGAGCCATGGATGTGGGGTGACGAGCACGAGAGGGCGTTCAAGGAGCTAAAGCGACTCCTAACATCTGAGGCAATCCTGACGCACTTCGACCCCAAACGGCCAGTGGTCCTAGTCTGTGATGCATCCCCGGTGGGGGTGGGGGCGGTGCTTTGCCACGTGTTGGAGGACGGAAGGGAGGCCCCGGTAGCGTTTTACTCAAGGTCCCTGTCCCAAGCGGAGCGAAATTACGCACAAACCGACAGGGAGGCGTTAGCAATAGTAGCGGGAACCAAAAAATTTCACGATTTTTTGTATGGCCGCCCGTTCAAAATCGTGACCGACCACAAGCCACTGTTAGGGGTTTTCACGGCAAGCAAGCCCACGCCGCAGATCCTGTCCCCGAGAATGCTGCGCTGGGCTATTTTCCTCAACGCATACCAACATGAGTTGGAGTACCGGCCCGGAAAGGAGATCAGCCATGCTGATGCACTTTCGAGATCCCCTTTGCCCTTGTCGGACGACCAAAAGGCGAGAGTAGAAAGAGACCGCCAGGTGTTGCTAATTGAGGTTTTAGACGCACCCCCAATAGTGCCAGCCGACATTGCCAGGGTGACGGGCAAGGACAGAACGCTGGAGAAAGTTAGTTCATGGGTACAGAAGGGGTGGCCGGCATCGTCCCCGAGTACGGAGTTCGACCCTTTCTTTCGGAAAAAGCTAGAGTTGTCCCTAGAAAGGGGGTGCCTTTTGTGGGGCCAGCGGGTGGTGGTCCCTACACCCCTGCGGACGAGGGTGCTCGAACTGCTGCACGTCAGCCACCCGGGCATAGTTCGCTCGAAGGCGCTGGCCCGGAGTTACTTCTGGTGGCCACAGCTGGACGCGGACATTGAGCACATGGTCGGCACTTGCGAGGCATGCCAGGGGTCCCGGCCTGAGGCGGCCCGTCTTCCGCATAGGGAATGGGACACAGCTAGGGGGCCATGGTCCAGGGTGCATGTAGATTTCGCTGGCCCATTCCGAGGAACCATGTTTCTCCTGGTGGTGGATGCGTTCTCCAAGTGGCTGGAGGTTATCCCGGTAAAGAGCACGTCCTCCGCCACGACAATTAGCCGGCTAAGGAGAGTCTTTTCCACGTTCGGCTTACCCGACACTTTAGTCAGCGATAACGCTAGTTGTTTCACCTCCGCTGAGTTCGGAGCATTCATGGAGGCGAATGCCATTCGGCATGTCACATCCGCACCGTTTCACCCGGCCACATACACCAAAAAACACCAATCCTAAATACTAAACTCAGCAGACTTCTTAAATCCGAGGTGTGACTTGCCATTATTCTGCAGTGTTTCTATCCCACAGAATATCCTGGTTCCAGGCAACACGCACCAGGCACAGTGTCAGACTGACAATGATAGGTTGGTAGAGTCCCCCCCCCTCCCAAAGTTACACAATTAGTTAAGGAGTTAAGGAGTAAACTATGCCTGGATAGCCAAGCCAAAGTCAAACCACAAACAGAGATAGAAAACAATGCTGTTAAGGAATCATGAACACCAGTGTCCATAAAACTATGTCACGGTGTAACAGATAAAAATAAATACATTTCATGCAAGAAATTATTCTGAGTTGAAAGGATTTTTGCTGGAGAAACTCCGCTCAGGGGACGCCCAAAGGAGGCTCCTTTTATATCCCCAAGATCTCTCATGCAGCACTCAGGTATCGAACCCCAACCTTCCAGTCTCCAAGCTCAGTGTCTTAACCACTAAGCCACCGCAGTGCTGGCAGAGAAAATTAGTCAAATGTGGGGAAACAGATGGAGTCTGTATTCCAGGCAAGTTCAAATGCCAGGAGAGTAAAAGATGCAGTACTGCGCAAATGCCTTAGGCCACCACTACTTGGTTTGAGAAAACTTCAGTGAGTGATTTAGGGAGGCACATTGATCATTGGACGTCTGAGAAACGAGCGTTGCATGATAGAGTGAGCGTCTGTCTCTGTCCCAGCTCCTGCAAACCTAGCACTTCGAAAGCAAAGTAAAAAGTAAAATTCAAGAAGATAAATAGGTACTTCTTTGGTGGGAATGTGGAAGTGTTCTGTATGCTCCAACACCTAGTCATGCCTGCCATGTGACCATGGAAATGTCTACAGATTCAGACAGCATTGGCTCTTTGGCTGTAAATGGAGATGAGTGAGCACCACACTCTACAGTTGGACACAATTGGCTTTCCAGCAAGGGTGATATATACCTTTACCTTACCAAATTTGTAGAGATTCTTCAGCTTACTCTCCTCTCAACCTTCTCCTTGTTTGGTGGCATTTAGAGTTTGCGTATCTGAATTATGCCCTCACCCAATCACTCATTGAATTTCTCCAAAAAACCAGCTGGTGGTGGCCTTAGGCCAAAGATTCTCAACCTGCGGCCCATGGGCTGGATGTGGGCCATGGTGCCATTTCATATGGCCCACCACCACCTCCACCACACCAGCAAGTGCCATGTGGTGGAGGAAGGGCAAACTAGCCATCCAGCCCCCAAAGCTTTCTGAGGGAGCATGACCGGGCCCCCGGCTTTAAAAGGTTGAGTACTCCTGCCTTAGGCTCTATATTAGGAATATGAGCAATCATGGTAACTAAAGGAACAGTGATAACATTCAGTCCTGCCTCTTTAAAATGTTCCTCTCAGAGATTTTGAGTGGCTCTGATTTTGATTCTGTCAAATAGCCCTTTTCTTGGATTCCTCCAAACACTCCTCCTGAGGCCACAGCAATCTCAGTAGTAGAATGCTGCAATGTAGTTCTCAGCAATCTAAGTCATACATTTAAATTCATATTTTGACAAGAACCCTGAACACTTGAGGAGACTTTTGAGAAAAAAATATGCACTTTAATACATACAGGAATTTTTCTTTAAGCAGGTATTTTGAATGAAGCTCTTAAAAAACACATCTATTGATGCAGACATGCGCCTGAACAAAATTACGGGTAAAATGATGGAACTGAAGAGTACCAAAATCTACAGTCTTTAGATACAAAATAAAAGAGCTTGAAGTTTTAAGAAAGCACTTTAGGGGAAATATGATAAGTATTTCAGTTTGTTTTTTGAATAATTTACCAAACACGCACATTTCTGGAAGTTTAAAATATTTCGAATGTAATTGAAAACAAAACGGACAAGTTTTCCTAATGCTGAATGTAGAAGCCTTCCAAGGGTGTAGTCACCACCATACCTGTTGGCTTTGAATTCCACAGCTTAACTACACAGTGGCTGATATTTTGTTGCTTTGTTGCTCAATGGGCATAACATTCAGTTGTTATTCAGCAATGAATAAGTCCCCACTAGAATTCTCGAGCAGTCACTAAACCAACCAGGCATACAAACCCCAGATCCAAGCAGGGATTTGTTAATTGTTGGCTAGGAACAACTGAATGCTACACTTTTTGTGTATCAAAACAACAGGTTTCATCCAATGTGTAGTCATCTTCTTTCATGTCCCAATCAAACACCGGACTGCCAAAATATGCCACCCCCTTGGCTTTGTCATTGGCCAAACCATACCTGTCAAGCGTGGCTCCAGACAATGCAGGACCTGCGCAGAAGGCTTCTGCGCATGCGCAGAACCCTTTTACGCATGCGTAGAACCCTTCTACACATGCACAGAAACCTTCTACGCATGCACAGAAGCCTTTTGCACATCCCCTTCTGCACAGAACCCTTCTGTGCATGCATAGTAGGGTTCTGCACATGCATAAAATGGTTCTACATATACACAGAAGGGTTCTGCGCAGAAGGGGATGCGCAGTAACTACTTTTCCCCACCGTCAAATTATGGGATGGCATTGGGTCCGGGCAGGAAAGTAGGAAAAGTGGTGCTGAATTACAGGAAATCCCATCCAGTATGGGATACTTGACAGGTATGAACCTAAGTCCTCATTAGTGTATGTTTCTGGCAGTAATCGACAGACCAGTAAATGAGCCAGATTCTCTACCTCTCCATATTCATACAGTAGGCCAACCCTAGGGCTTGCTTGACTCACCTGCAACGAGTCTCATTAGGTGTTATTTGTGTATGCCCTTGAATGGAAGCAGAAACTCTTTAATTACTGGCAATCTCCCCTTGCTGGAGACATCACTCTTCCACTGGTGCAATTTACAGAATAGGACTTGGGTTGTTGCCTCTGTGTTAAGGATGTAAAGAAACCACACCATTGCAGAAATTTTTATAACTGGCCATTTTGGCAGAGCAGGCCACATGCTGAGCATTGCAGGCGCACCCCCCCCCTCAAAGAAAGACTCAGACACCGGTATATGGATAAAGGCATCGGGCCACTTTTATTGAATAATGCCCTAGTCCGAATTATAACTTTCAATTGCTGTAATCATCCAATTGTAATTCTTTAAGGCAAGCAGGCCGCAGTAACACTGGTAAGGTTCCTCCCAAAATGCCAATGGCAATTGGCTACATGTAACTATTTGTATCAATTTGTTTGTTGACACAAACAAATTGTTGACTGGAGTCAATAAACTATCTACTGACCCCACCCTATGACATTTATTCTTTAAATATCAAGGTGATGCAGGCTGTGAAGCTCCTGCCATCACCCCTTGCCTGGTTTGCCCTTGACCGGCCGAACCTCTTTCCCCTGTACCTGTCTACGTGTTGGCCAGTCAATTGCAAACCGACCGGATACCTATGGGTCATAAACCTTTACCTTACCAGTGCTACCAGCCACACAGGGAGGTGTCCATGATGACTCACCGCCCCCCCCCCAGACCATCAGCTCGGTCACCAGGCCTGCTTGCACCTCATCCAGAACGAGGTACATACCTCTAGCCGACAGGTGGACCCCATATCCTGCCTACAGGTCAAAATTTCTGTAAGCCTATCCTCAGATATCTAATGGCTGTCCCCAAGCCATTCTCAGCAAGGAGCCGGGCAACAGCCCTGTCCACTGACTGCCGGGACGGTCCGAACCGCAGAGATCCATCTCTCCTCTAAATTGGTGTCTCGGCATGATGTTAGACCATAGCGACCGCATGTAAGCCATAAATGATATAAAATGCCAGGTCACTGCACCTCGACAGATTAAGGAAATGTCAGTGATCCATGTGAGATCATTGCCGCCAAGGTGCAGAATAAGAACATCAGGCGGTCCAGCATCCCTGATGGACATCAGGAATGGCAACAGTTTCTGCCCTTACATGCCGCGCATACATACCACTGCATACGTGCGGATGCACGCAGCACGAGCTGGGGTCCACACTCTGTCACCACAGCATATACTGCTGCCCAGTGTACATAGCTGCGGCCCACCAGCCCCACTGCCACCGGTGTGCGGAGACACACAGGATCTGTAAAAGAGGAGAAGGGGTTAAGGACATAACTAGGTACTCATACAGTGAGGGGACATAGATATAGGAAAAATACGCGCACACCCACACGTGCCCACATATATCCGCCTCCGAGTACCCCAAACGCAGCCGCAGTCAATGCGACGCCTATCCTAAATAAATGGGTGCCATAATGTGCCCCACACTGTGAAGCGCGGTACCGGTCACCCTTCAGAACTTAAATTTGGTAAGGGTAGACCCATCCTGGTGGCAGAAAAAAACAGGCTAGGGCGCGCAGCAGGCACTGCCAATCGCATGTAGGGCACCAACCGGAACGATGTCAGCAAATGTACATCATAGCAGTATACACCACTGCCCACTCCATGCTGATCGGCCTTCGAGGGACGAATCCCCAACTGAGCCCACTCTTGTTTGATATAGACATCTTTGAGTTCCAGTGCCCTACAAAACAAATCCCCCTTTGACCATGGGACCAGCTCGCTGAGTTGTCGAGCTCCAGAAAAAGGCTACAGCGGTACATAAGAACATAAGAACAGCCTTGCTGGAACAGGCCACAGCCCATCCAGTCCAGCATTCTGTCTCACACAGTGGCTCACCATTTCAGGGTATTCCCAAGCAGATGCCTTCACCTGCTTAGGATTCCCTGGAAATGGCATTGAGAGATATCCTGCCTATCTCTCCAACCCGGAGGTTGTCCTTAAGTATCCATAATTATAGCCATTGATACTCTTGTCCTCCATGAACTTGTCTAATCCTTTCTTAAAGCTGTCAAGACTGACAGCTGTCACCACTTCTTCTGGCAGGGAGTTCCATAGACCAGTGATCCTCTGGGTGAAAAAGTACTTTCTCTTATTTGTTTGAGAACTAGTACCCAAAAGTTTCATGGAGTGTCCCCTAGTTCTAGTGTTATGCGATAGGGAAAACAGTTTTTCCTTATCTACTTTGTCCACACCGTGCATGATTTTATAAACTTCAATCAGGTCACCTCTTAGACGTCGTCGTTCAAGAGTGAAGAGGCCCAACTGTTGCAGCCTCAGATGGTAAGGAAGGTGTTCCAGTCCCCTAATCATTCTGGTTGCCCTCCTCTGCACTTTTTCCAACTCCATAATATCCTTCTGGAGGTATGGCGACCAGAACTGTACACAGTATTCCAGATGGGGCCTCACCATAGATTTATAAAGAGGCAAAATGACACTTGCTGACTTATTTTCTATACCCTTCCTAATGATCCCTAGCATTGAGTTTGCTTTTTTCACTGCTGAGGCACACTGGGTTGACACCTTCATTAGCTGCATGAAAAGAGACTCCTCCTACCTACTGCAATATAGTCTATGCCAACCTCGTGCAAGGTGGGTCAGAATATCTGTGAGAATAGGGCGACGTGTGTCAGGCGGCAGCCATGTACACGTGTCCACCCCCCTAATACATGGCGTATACAGAAGACCCTCACATAGTCAGGAAAGCCCCGTGCTTTGGCCATGAGTATCAATGCTCAAAGCCTGGTGGCTATGGTGCGTGGAGCCAACCCCAGATCATAAGGCAGACTATATAATCTAAAACCCAGCCGACCAATGTCAGCCGCATCTTGGGCAATTGCCTTTACCAACAAAAAGGCTCTAAAGTGAAGGATTGGATGCCGATGCGCAGTGCGCGTGCGAGTTACCAATACATGCAATTCGCCCGGTTCACGTCTCCTTGCCAAATGACCATATCACAGCCAGGAGTAGAGAGGGTAGCTCTCAAGCGTCCGGAGCCCAGCCGCAGAACTGGGTGATCTGCAGGCAGGGGAAAGCATAAGCAATATCGTTATCAATGACTGGCACATGTTTAGCCCAAAGAAGCGCCTTAAAGCGCATGAACCCCAGAACAATATGCAAGGTGAGGCCACAACTCAGGTGATTTAGGTGTTCGGGCATTGACAATGTGCACCACCGCAGCATTTCCACACCAAAAGTGAAGCACAGAATCAGGCCGCTGTCCCCCAGAGCATAAAGGGTACCCAGAATTGAGAAGATTTGTTAGAAACATGAGATCGCGTAATCGATCCTTCCCCTGACATCCCTGGGGCCAATGACCATAGACCCCTGTCCTTAATTAAATCCCCCCACCCGGGGAGCCGAAGGCATTCGACTGTACTTGTAACTGGGGCTGACCAGAAGCTCAGACCTCCCGATGCGACAGCATGGAAGTCCTGCGGTAATGTGAGCCAAACCAACAGGTCCACTCATAAACCCCTAATCAGCTGTACCCCGCGGCTTCGTTTAACGAGACCCGCCATAGCGTGACCAAGACACTAGGCGAAAGCACTGCCTGGTATTACCACTCTGCAGGCGAAGTTGATGCGGCCCTGCATCACATGTGACTCTCGTAGAGGCACCTTCCACTTGGCAACATTGCCACCTTGCAGCAGGGGCCGCTCACCCTGACCGACAATTCGGTCACCTGGCCCTCTTGCACGTCATTCAAAAGAGAGGTGCCTCCACTTGTTGACCGGTGAACCCCATCTCCAGAATACAGGCCAAATTCCTGTAACCCTATCCCCAGACGACAAATGGCTGTCCCCGAGCCATTCTAGATAAGGAACCAGGCAACAGCCCTGTTCACTGACCGTTGGGCACGGTCCAAACGCTGGGACAAAGTGTCAGCCATGGTATTGCATCGGCATGATATATGACCATAGCAATCGTGTAGACGGCCATAAATGGCAAAGAAACACCAGGTCACTGCACTCAGAAGTCTTTAAGTCCGGGCCAGCAATCCGGGTAAGATCACCGCCTCTGAAGTATAGCATTAAAACATGTGATGGCCCAGCACCCCCAATGGACATCAGGAATGTCAACAGTTTCCGCCACCTCTATGCCATGCACCCATACCACTGCATACGCACAGTTACATGTCGTCTGAGATGGGGTCCCCATTCTAACGAAGCGGCATACTGCGCCGCCCCAGAGTTGTGGCCCGCCAGCCACACTACCACCAGTGTGCGGGAACACACTGTGTCTGTAAAATAAGGAGGGAGAATAGAGGGCAGACAAGGCACTCATTCAGTGCAGGGACGAATAGACAGAGGAAATTGGGCAAATCCACACCTGCCCATGCAACATATGTCGGGCTCTGGGCACCCAAACGGAGCCGCAGCTGATGCGGTGCCCAACCAGGAGGAACGGGTACCAATTCTAGTTCAGTCAGGGTAGACCCGGCTTGGTGGCAGATGACAGGCCGGGACACGAACCAAGTGCTGCCACAAACACCTGTGGGGGAGCGACCAGACATATGGCAGCGCCAGGCTAGTAGCCTCTCCCGGCTGATCGGCCCTTGAGGAGCGAAGCCTCACCAGAGCCCACTCCTGATCGCGCAACCCATGATCTAGCACCAGTGCCCTGCAAAACATGTCCCCCGTTGAAGGTAGCAGCAGCTAACTCAATCTGGGAGCTCCAGATCAAGGTACAGGTGGTTGCCCGAAAGTGGACTCTCCGCACGCAGCATAAGCGTTGCCGCGTAAGAGTCACATACAGTAACCACACTCGCTAACAGGGGTCGTTGCTGGCCTCATAAGGTGAAGGGGCCGCCCTAAGCCTAAGGTCTTGACGTATGCTAACCATGACGGGCCAGGGAAAACAACCACGGCCCTGCCATCATTGTCCCAGCACTGTACCATTGGAACGGCCAAATGAGGACGGGCCCTCATACATCCTGCCATGGATGCCCAATAGGCCGGCAACCAATTGGCCCCATAGGGGGGGCAGGGGGCAGGGGGGGCAACTCCTTGACCCTGTCGTCCTACCCCTAATTCCCTAATCAGTGTGTTCACAATGCAGGAGGGAGAAAACGTGAATATATTCCCCAAACCACAGTGCCTAGCTAATAGCCCAGTACAAGTGGGCACCCAGGGGCATAGAGCAACCGGCCGACAGCAGAACCATCATTGGCACTGATTGTAGTGGATAAACACATAACCGGCCCTACGGGCCCAGAGGAAGTAAATAAAAGCATAGGGGCAGTAACCCCCTATGAACCAGAGTGTAATTGTCCTGCTGCGACTATGGCCACTACACACACACCCCCAGCATGACAAACTAGTGTCAGAGGTGTGCTCATTTGACCAGGATACTCACTCGGTGCACCCCCACGAGCCGCCCCCACTGGGGGTTCCGGCCCGTGGTGGGCGTCGGAGTTCGCGATGTCCCTCTCGCTCCGTGTTCCCGTGCATCCCGGGCAGGATGGGGAGCCGCGAGGCGCCAGCCTACGCTGGCCTGAAGGCCTCCGGCAGCTCAACCCTGTTGGCGGCCCACTGCGCAGCCATGGCTGGCACGTGGGCCGGAACCGCCAAGTTGGCGCGCCCACCATCCGAGGCGGCGGAGTAATGACCATTAATGCCTCCATTGCCGAATTGGAGGCAAGGGAGCATCCGCAACATCTAACCCACCAGGATGAGGTGGGCCGGATGGGCCAGATGGCACCACTGGGTAATTGATACGGGGTAACCCATGGTAATCCCTCGCCATAATAGGGGCATGCCTATCAATACAGCCCATGAGGGGCCGGAATGACGGTGGGGTGGAAACCCATACCGTGCCGAAGTGGGTCGCTATGCCCAAGCTGGGCAAATAAGCAGTGGGGGTAAGAATCCCAGTGGGGCAGGCCTGTGCCACCCCACGCCCGAGGCCCCAGCCTGTGCTCATGGGACCTGCGGGGTTGCCATCCGAGCCCTCCGGCCCGGTGGAACTCCTGCAAAATAGAGGGGGTGGGCAGAGCCCCCCACAGTGAAGCATCCCATTCTGCAGTGCTCGGAATTGAACCACTGACTTTCAGCCTCTCAGTCAGCCTCTTAGCCACCTGAGCCACTGCAGTCCGGAGCGAAATCAAGCCTCTTGCGAAGAGGCAAGCAAAGGTAAAAAGAAGCCTCGAACAGAGGCTAACAGGGGAGGAAGCGACGGAGCAAATTTCTCCGCCCTGTCGCTTCTAAAAGCCAATCGAGCCTCTAGCACAGAGGCAAGAAGAAAACGAAGCCTCGAACAGAGGCTAGCGAAATCAAGCCTCTTGGAAAGAGGCGAAAAGAGGAGGGAGCGACGGAGCAAACTTCTGCGCTCCGTCGCATTCTAAAATGGCAGCTCGGCTGCCATGTGGCCACCCCTTTTATAGAGGAGTGGCCATGCCCCCTAACTACCTGGATGTCCGAGTCCGGGTGGGGGCCCCCGCAAAGAGCGCGGCGGCCATTTTGGCGCCGCGCTTTCATTCTCCAACCCCATTGAGAGATTCCATATCCAGCAAGAGAATAATATATAAAAATATTTCTGGAATTTGTGGGAAATATACTTTGCAAATAGCTCATCCTGTTGTTTTCATTATGCTCATATTTTCAGCCTCAGAGAAAGCACTAATTTTACATAGATTAATGTGTCATGAAAAGAAACAAATCGCCTAACCAATACTACTATATTTTCCATGAGACAATTGTGATCACATTTTCAAGCATACACAATAAACATTTACAGAGATGCATAACTTTTCTCTAAAACCAACAACAACATCACTACCAAAAGCTCACTATTTTGAATGACTGTTATTAAGATTTTCTGAAGTGTCCTCATTGTCTAATTGGAGACAAATAAATTAGTTTTTAAATTTCTATTCTGTATCTTCTTGTTCCCCTTTTGACTTTCCAGATTAGGCAACTCATACCACACAAGGAACATTGAATAATGTTTGATTTCAGCTGATAAGGGTCAGGCTGAGATAGTACTTGAATAAAAGATTGCCGACAATACTAGGGAGCTCCATGTAATAATGCTACCTGCAACCCTAGGGAACCTTACTACTGGTCAAAGATAACAATGCTAGACTAGTCTGAAAAGCAAATTGATAAGACAGCTTCCTGTGTTCTTATGTAACTGCTTAGCCACTATGTGAACAGTTCATTGCGCTGGATATGCTTTTCATTTGATCCACAGGGCAGTTTAGTGGCTATGGTGACCAGATGAAAAATTGGACAGAGATCTTGTGCCTTTATTGGTTGTGTAGAAGGGGAAATTTCAGCAAATGTACCTTGCATACCTTTGAGTTGTTATTCAGAAAGGTGTCCTTCTAAGAGTAGAGGTCTCTGCCATGACAATCCGCACAGATTCTGTTGAAAATGATATCTCTCTAGCAGTTCTTCTCCACTTTGGTCCAACATTTTTTCTTGAGAAAATCTTCCCATCTGTGAGGTGGTCTTCCCCTAGGTCTTTTGCAAGCTCTCAAATACCAGTTCATTATTCTGGTGCTCCATCTATTGTCACTTGTGTGTGCAACATGGCCAACCCACTTTAATTTGTCCGTCAGGTATTCTGTTACTACATCTTTTAGCAGTGATCTTCACCTGATATCCTCATTATTATTATTTTACTTTATTGCGAAGTGAGAATCTGAGCATTGATCTCTCCATTGCACGTTGTGCTATTGCAGCTATTTTTCTTCAACAGCTATTAAAACCCACATTTGGCTGACATATGCCATTGTTTTCAAGACAGTGGAATTGAACAAATTTAGCTATTTTGTTGGTTTAGCTTTTGACCAGCAAATGTAGCATACATTAAAAATTGCAACTGGTATCTGAGTTTTAGATTTTTTGGTTGGACCACAAGCCCACAATTCTGAATTTTAGGAAGTCCCCTCACATAGTCATATGTACGGACACCTCGACCAGGAATTTTTAGAGGTCTAGCATAGGTCTAGCTTCTTCTGTAGAAAGGATACTACCAGCCAACAGGGGGGCAGCTACCTAACAGAGACCTTGTGTTATTGGATGTGGGATGAGCTTTTCTGGACCTACTCATCACTTTGCATGTAATGCACACTTGAATAGAGTCAAGCAATCAACCACAACCATCTACATACGCAGACTAGAAGCATAGTTCTAATGCAAACATCCCTTTCATTTACTCTGAAATAATAAAAAAGTAGAAATGAAAACTTGTGTAGATGTGCTCATCTGGAACAAATGTCTCGATTACTTTACTAAACTCAGCACTTCCTAGGCCCAAAATAGATACAATACCTGTTGTGAAAATTCTTACTATCTGCCTACCAATACAGCTCTACAGAAGACGACTGGCACCTCCAGTGGCTTTACTTAATAAACAAAGCATCAATATCACATTAATAAGCATATTACTTTATGTTCTCACCATGTTCCCAAGATGCTGGTGTGTGCTACATTTGTAAAGAATGTCACAGCACATGTTGCTGTTGTTTCTATTTTGGACAACATAACAGGAACTCATGAACTTGGATTTCCCCCCCAGAATTGATATAAGTGTTCTGAAGGTAAAATCCACTTTGGAGCTCTGATTTAGGGACAGCAGTGATCTTAGAGGCATAGACAAAGGATCCAATTGCAATACTTTGGTGTATGCAAACCAAGACACAGGACACAGCCTCGGGCTGGGTTAACTCAGGTTTATTGCATCGTGGACAGAGGGAACATGAGGTAATGGCGGATCGATAGCTCTTTATATACAGCAGTAATACATTTGAACGTGGTGCCATGGTAGCCCATTGGCCACTGTCTGCATGACGTCATTGCAGGTCACGCCCTTCTTGTCCAGGTGTAGGTGGTGGCGGGAAAACTTCCCGCGCTGTTGCCTTTGATGAGTTCGGACCAAGAGAGCTTGGACGCTCGCTGCTGCCAGCTGGTGGTCATTAGCTCGCGTCCTATTACAGGGTTTATATGATACAGCTGAAGGTTACATTGTTGCTATAGGCAAGGTTACATTGGCTCAGATACATTGTAATCCATGTGTACAATAAAACCATCAGAACACAACACCCCTCCCCCCTAGGACGAGACAAAGTCTCGAGCCCACACTTAACACACTCCCCCCCCCTTAGGAGACAAAGTCTCTCAGCCAAGATGGCTTATTTCGAACACGCTGGGGTCTCGATGCGGGCTGCCTCTCCCCGGGTTTGCTACCTTCTCTTTGTCCCCTGGTTTCCTGTCCTGTAATTGGAGAGGGAGACTCGTTAGTGACTTGCCGCGGCTCCGCGGCGTTGTTGGGAGGTGTGCTCTTTCTTAGGGAGGAACCGGGGGCACTGGGGGCTAACGAAAAACCCCTCTTCTCGCTTGGATGGGTGGGGGAACACTCCTGAAAACCCCCCCGGCTCGCGAAATCAAAATCAAAATTACAATCGGGGGGAGCGGTCGCGCACTCCTCTCCCCCTTCCCCGGCCCCTGATAGGACTGGCGTATCAAAAGGGTATGAGTCGGGGCCGCTGCTTCTGCCTTCCCCCCTTGCTTGGGACTGTTGTCCACTGCTGTCTCCCCCTTGGGTTAAGCGGGTGGGGGAGAACCCTAACGCTGAATCCTGTTGCTGAGCCCCACTGACTGGCCCACTCACTCGGTGCCTCAGTTGATCAGCGTGCCTCCTCCAGAGGAGGCCGGTGGTAGTCTCGACCCGGTACGACACTGGCCCCGTCTGTTCTACAACCGTCCCTGGTACCCAGGCTGGCCCTGCGCTGGAATAGTTCCTGCAGTGAACAGGGTCGCCGGCGGCGAAACCTTTCGAGACTGCCAACCCTATGTTTTTCCCTTTATCCTCGACTCTCGTCGGGTCAAGTCTGGACAGGATCGTGGTCAGTTTTCGCCGCATCAAGAGCTCTGCCGGCGAGTAGCCTGACGCTAAAGGGGTCACCCTATACGCTAAGAGGAATTGGCACACTTGGTGATTCAGGTCCCCCGGGCCCATGCGCCGCAGCGCATCCTTTGTTGTACGCACCAGCCGTTCCACTTGGCCATTCGTGGCCGGGTGAAACGGCGCGGATGTGACATGCCGAATGGCGTTTGCCTCCATGAATGCCCCGAACTCGGCGGAGGTGAAACAACTAGCGTTATCGCTGACTAAAGTATCGGGTAAACCGAACGTTGAAAAGACTCTCCTTAGCTGGCTAATTGTTGTGGCGGAGGACGTGCTTTTTACTGGAATAACCTCCAGCCACTTGGAGAACGCATCCACCACCAGGAGAAACATGGTTCCTCGGAATGGGCCAGCGAAATCCACGTGCACTCTGGACCATGGCCCCCTTGCTGTGTCCCACTCCCTATGCGGAAGGCGGGCCGCCTCTGGTCGGGATCCCTGGCATGCCTCACAAGTGCCGACCATGTGCTCAATGTCCGCGTCCAGCTGTGGCCACCAGAAGTAACTCCGGGCCAGCGCCTTTGAACGAACTATGCCCGGGTGGCTGACGTGCAGCAGTTCGAGCACCCTCGTCCGCAGGGGCGTAGGGACCACCACCCGTTGGCCCCACAAAAGGCACCCCCTTTCTAGGGACAACTCTAGCTTTTTCCGAAAGAATGGGTCGAACTCTGTACTCGGGGACGATGCCGGCCACCCCTTCTGTACCCATGAACTAACTTTCTCCAGCGTTCTGTCCTTGCCTGTTGCCCTAGCAATGTCGGCTGGTACTATTGGGGGTGCGTCTAAAACCTCAATTAGCAACACCTGGCGGTCTCTTTCAACTCTCGCCTTCTGGTCATCCGACAAGGGCAAAGGGGATCTCGAAAGTGCATCAGCATGGCTGATCTCCTTTCCGGGCCGGTACTCCAACTCATGTTGGTATGCGTTGAGGAAAATAGCCCATCGCAGCATTCTCGGGGACAGGATCTGCGGCGTGGGCTTGCTCGCCGTGAAAATCCCTAACAGCGGCTTGTGATCGGTCACGATTTTGAACGGGCGGCCATACAAAAAATCGTGAAATTTTTTGGTTCCCGCTACTATCGCTAACGCCTCCCTGTCGGTTTGTGCGTAATTTCGCTCCGCTTGGGACAGGGACCTTGAGTAAAACGCTACCGGGGCCTCCCTTCCGTCCTCCAACACGTGGCAAAGCACCGCCCCCACCCCCACCGGGGATGCATCACAGACTAGGACCACTGGCCGTTTGGGGTCGAAGTGCGTCAGGATTGCCTCAGATGTTAGGAGTTGCTTTAGCTCTTTGAACGCCCTCTCGTGCTCGTCACCCCACATCCATGGCTCCTCCTTTTTAAGTAACCGATGGAGCGGTTCGGCCACGGACGCCTTCCGCGGGAGGAACGTATGGTAAAAATTGAGGAGTCCCAGGAAGGACTGTAGCTCGGTTTTGGATGTGGGGCGAGGGGCCTTTTTAATGGCTGCTACTTTGGATTTAGACGGCTTAATCCCCTCGGGTGTGATCCGGAACCCTAAAAATTCGACCTCGGTTTCAAAAAAAACACATTTGTCCTTCCTCAATCTTAGCCCCGCTTTCTCGAACACGGTCAGTACTTTGTCCAACCTTTTTGCCAGTTCAGCCTCACTCCCCCCTGTTATCAACACATCATCAAAATAAGGCAACACCCCCTCCAGGCCCTTTAGGAGGCGTTCCACAAGCGACTGAAAAAGGCCGGGTGCCGAGTTCACGCCGAACTGTAACCGCGACACCTGGAACGCTCCCTTATGTGTAACTATCGTTTGTGCCGCGGCCGTGGCGGGGGTCACAGGAAGTTGCTGATAGGCTTGTGCCAAATCGAGTTTAGTGAAACACTTTCCCCCATTCAGCCTGGCCAAAAGGTGGCTGATCACTGGCACCGGGTATGCATTAGGGCGGATCGCCTTGTTAATTGTACACTTATAATCAGCGCAAATGCGCACCTCCCCGTTAGCCTTTAGAGCCGTTACAATCGGAGTTTCCCACTCCGCGGAATCAACAGGAATAAGAATCCCCTGGCCCACCAGTTTGTCCAGTTCCGCCTCTATCTTGTCCTTGAGTGCGAACGGCACCCTGCGCGGTTTGAGTCTTATCGGGCGGACCTCCGGGTCTATGTCGAAAGCTACAGGGGGTCCCTTGAACTTTCCGAGTCCTTTCTTAAAAACGGCGGGATGCGCATCGCAAACCGCTTGTATTGGGTCCCCCCCCACGGTATGCACCCCCCCTATGAACAACCCTAAGGGCTGAAACCACTGTGTCCCTAGGAGGCTACAGCTTCCCCCCTTGAGGACAACTAGGGGCAGTTCCGCAGAATGTCTCTTAAAATTGACCCGAAATTTCCCGACCCCCAACACCGGAATGCTGTTTCCCTGTACGTCTCGTAGCGTGGACCTCAACGCTTTAAGTTTGGGCCGCACGTGGGGGTCGATTTTCAGGAACTCTTTCTGGGGAATTATGGAATAGGAGGACCCCGAGTCAATTTCCATCTTAATAGGGGCCCCTTGTACTAATACCTCAATGAAGTAATGGGACTGTCCCGCGGACACGCTGAACACTGGGGCGTCGTCCTCGCTGTCGTCCGAGACGCGGCCCACGCCGTCCTGCCTCCTCGTGGTCTGGGCGCCATCTTTGGGCCTCGCTGGACGGTCCGGTCTGGCCGCACGGTCTTGTGACTGCCTCCGGCCCTCTTTCCGTTTTCTGCATGCCTTGGCGATGTGCCCCCGACGGCCGCAGGTGTAACACTCGGCCTTCCTGAACGGGCATCTCGCGCGCTCATGGGCCGCTCCGCAACCCTCGCAGCGTCGACCACCCTTTCGGACCTTCTGGATCTCCTCGCCGTCGCTACCTTCCGTAGACGACTTTGAGGCTCGTCGAGTTGCGTGCACCGACTGTCCGGACTTCCCGTGCACCGAATTTTCCGCCTTGCCGGCTCTGGGACGCCACTCACGCCACTGGTGCATCTCGTCCACTCCAGCATTCGTGGACTCTGCGGCTTCCGCGGCCTCTATGACCTCTGCCAGCGTGGGTGGCGGCTCCTTATTCATCAAGCTGCGCTGTACCTCCTTGTCTTTCAGGCCACACAACACGCCGTCCCTGAGGACCATCTCCAGGATATCGCCCCATTTACAGGGGGCGGCGGCTATCCTCATGGCGGCCACGAATGCCTCAACCGACTCATCCGGCGCTTGGACTCGCCTCCAAAACGCGCTCCGAGCGGGAAACATTGCCCTCGAGGGGCAGAACCGCTCTCGCAGCAGTTTCATGATGTCGCTCGCCTTAAAGTCGCTCACCTTCTTCGGAGCGATTATGCCCACCAGCGTCCGCTTGGTTTCCATCCCGAGCATTCTGGTGAGGATGGCCCTCTTCCTCTCCTCGTCTTCTCCTTTGACTCTGAGTTCCACCAGGGCCGCCTGGAAATCCATCTCAAGCAGCTCCCAGTCTTGCGGTTTGGTGATGTTGAAACCGCTCTGTGCCCTGGCTGTTCCGTGGGGATCCATGATCCCACCTTCGTCGCCAATTTGGTGTATGCAAACCAAGACACAGGACACAGCCTCGGGCTGGGTTAACTCAGGTTTATTGCATCGTGGACAGAGGGAACATGAGGTAATGGCGGATCGATAGCTCTTTATATACAGCAGTAATACATTTGAACGTGGTGCCATGGTAGCCCATTGGCCACTGTCTGCGTGACGTCATTGCAGGTCACGCCCTTCTTGTCCAGGTGTAGGTGGTGGCGGGAAAACTTCCCGCGCTGTTGCCTTTGATGAGTTCGGACCAAGAGAGCTTGGACGCTCGCTGCTGCCAGCTGGTTGTCATTAGCTCGCGTCCTATTACAGGGTTTATATGATACAGCTGAAGGTTACATTGTTGCTATAGGCAAGGTTACATTGGCTCAGATACATTGTAATCCATGTGTACAATAAAACCATCAGAACACAACAAATACAGAGTTGGAAGAAAAGGATATCTTCATGATCATCCCAGATGATGATGATGGGGGTCTAAGACTAGCAGGACATGGCTTTGTATGATGTTTTCATAAACTGCGAGATGTTTAATTTTCCGTGTCTGAAATAAGCTTTTGTTACCTCTTAGCTCAGTTGTTGAGACATTATAAAAAGTTTGTGAACATTTCAACAGCTCAGATATAACAAAGGAAACACCTATTTTCATATAGGGTGTGGGGAAAGAGGAGGGCATTGTTAGAAGTGGATCAGGGCAAGGAGAAGCGAGCACTATCAGAACCACAGTCAACTCATAGTAAGAGCAGAATGTGTTGATGGGGTCACTTTAGAAGGGTGAAGCATCAAAAAATAATAATAATGAGTGAGTGAGTGACTTGATTGAATGCCATGCAAATTCTGTGCATTCTATCTCTGAAGATCATGCATTACAAGTTTGGAAAACTTTAACATTTTGGTACGGAAATGAAAGGTAGCAACAGAGCATTTGAAAATGGAAGTGTGCATTTGGAGTTTTAAGGAGATACTGTTCATGCTACTTCAGTTTCTAGGGAGCAAGAATATCACCCGGACCCACAGAAACAGATTCTGCATTTGGCAGGTGGATTGTCAGGAGAATGACACAATGCCGCTTATTCTGCAATCTTTTTTGTCTGTTTAAATGATTGTTTGTTCATACTGCACATATGAAGAAGCTATATTAAGGAGAAAACTATGTAGGAATTCTCTATATCAAAGGGACGGTCACACATCTGTCTAGAATCACTCACTCCAACTCTAGAAGGCCATCATCCTAAACTTTTTTGGTTTGCCAAAACTGTGTAATTTCTCAGAAGAGAAATGGAACTGCTTAGGGGCTATGTCCTCTTTTCTGACATCACACCTGGAATCTATGTAAGCTGATCACAGAAGACAGGATGGAGGTAGATGGACTTAACAAAGCCAGTGAGGTGTGGAGTTGAGAGGGCCAGACAAGAACTATAGAAATTTAGACTTTCATTTATGCTGACCAAAGGCTCATTAAGTGACTTCACAAACAAAGCCCATACGGTTGTAGAAGTACTGCATCAAATGGATAAAGAACAATAACTCTTTAAGACCATTACCTTGGCCATATCATGAGGAACAACATAAAATATAGAATACTCCAACTCACTCTACAAGGAAAGATCCCTGGGAAGAGAGGAAGCCCTGGATGTAGATGGGCTTCATGGCTGAAGAACCTGAAAGACTGGTGTGGCATGTTAAGAAAAGAAAGACTATCACCATGATGATAGCCAATATTTGAAATGGATATGGCACCTGGAGGAGGAGGAGGAGGAGGAGGAGGAGAAGAAGAAGAAGAAGAAGAAGAAGAAGAAGAAGAAGAAGAAGAAGAAGAAGAAGAAGAAGAAGAAGAAGAAGAAGAAGAAGAAGAAGAAGAAGAAGAAGAAGAAGGGCTGTTTTGTCAAGAAAATGGAGGATAAAGGAAGGACCATCTATCATTGTGAGCTTTTAGAACAGGGGTGGGCAAATGCATCCTTCAAATCTCATGTAGCCTTCAATAGTCCAATAGCACCAGCTGATTTCCTCCTCCTCCTCCAATTTTTCACCTTTGTGTCTGTGTGAACATATATGTGAACATAGCCCCCTAAAAATGAAATCAGAAGTTAAGTTATGGAAACTTGATGTAGACTAAGAGGGCTTAGGCAGTGAGGAGCAGGGAGATAGCTCCAGAATCTTCCAGGTTTATTCAACCTGTTCTAGAGGAGAAAGACAGACTAAAACAAAGTAGTAAAGATATTGACAAGCTCTTTTATCCTGCATAATAAGTGTAGATGTTTTTATGTTCTGGCATGATTTGTTAAGATCTACTCCTTCTACTCCCTCTACTCTCAGTGAACTCAGACTGTCTCTATGTCTCAATGCCTGCACCCTGCACTTGGAATTAGTCCCATCCTGAAGAAAATGGTACCTGATTGTCTGAAAAGAAATTGATGTGAAACTTGCAGAGAGGCATCAATGATGGTTAAATGCAATAGGCAACGTACACACAATTGTCCTTTAGACAAGGATAGAAATGGGATTTTGAGCACTTGAGACACCCCAGCAACTTGTTAAAATGTAGGAAAAAGAGCCTCATGGCTCATATTTTGTGCAATCTGAGTGATATTCAAATGTCGGAATAATTCAATGCCCAGAAGTTGCTGGTGATTTTACGTTTAGTTTTTGCTTAAAATATTCCTCAGGTTGAATTTCAAGCAGGGCATTATCGAAAATGTGAAGATGGAGTGGATTTTTAAGATCATTTCCCATCCTGATTTATATTCCCTGCAAGAACAGTAGGTGTGTGGTTTGTGAAGAAAGACACTGAGTTTCTCTGACTGTAGAGTAGCTGCCAATAAATGTTATTGTCCATGTCTCTTAAACAACAAAAAGACACATCTGTGCGTTGATTATAATACCCACTAGCCATGATATAGAGCTTATGTTTTGCAAAGAACTATCTAGTGTAGCTGTTAGAACTGTATATTCTTTTGTTTAATAAATGATAATATTTCTGTGCAGTTGTTCAAACTTATGAAAGAAAGAACTTTAGTGTTCCTGCATCCGTCAGCTCAATCCTTCATTTTCTCTCATTGAGTGCGGAAGATTTAGAAAGGACGTCTACCTAAAATCACTTGAACATGAGTGGAAGCCCCTACACAAGAGGTGTGAAACCTTTTCTTCTTCAAGTTCCATATCCAGTTCCAAATATTGGTGAACATCATGGTGATCAGCCATGAAGAGTGTCATGGGAAAAATATAATGCAGTAGTCTTTCGTTTGCCTTCCACATCTCAGCATGACACCAGTACCACTGATCCACTTCTACGAGTCACTTTCTCGTCCTGAGCCCTTTTGGCACACAAAGTCCTCATCAGCCCCAGATGTTGGTGACCACCCTAAGCCCCCCCCTCCAGTGGTGGCAACCACCCCAAGCCACCACCCCCACTCTTGTGGCGGCAGCAACCACCCTGACCCCCACCACCACTTCCATGCTTCAGGCAGTCCTTCTTGGCTCTGAGTTCGGGCAAGTAATTGTTTCTTGGGCAGCTTGGCCTTGGCAGAGGCCACTCCAGCTGCCAGCAATACTGCCCTTGGCCGCCAGAAATGCTGCTCACAACCGCAGTGAGAGCGTGGACCTGTGGTGCCCATGTCCTCACCTAGTCTGGCCAGGTGGCTCCTTCCCCCACCCAGCCTCACCATGGCAGAGGACAGCATTTCTGGCAGCCAGGGGAGCCAAGCACGGCTTGTCTGGTGGCTGAGGAGGCGCTGCTGGCACAACATCCGCCCTGCTATGGAGCACTGGCAGGGAGACACCAAGCAAAGTGGAGGAGACAGGGAACAAGGATTGAGGTGGAGCCCATGGAGCCACCCAAGGCTGCAGAACAGGCATAGGCTGGATAATTTGTTGCCATCAGCTGGATCTGTCACCCAGTCCATAGTTTGGGGATCCCTGGGTTAAATGAACCACATGCAAGTTTCCACAAAGTAATAAACTAAGTAGGCAACCAGTCCCAAAATTTCCATTCTCACTCTGGCTGAATATATGGACTTGTTATAGACATAACATGGGCAGATAAACAGCTATATATGTAACTTTTAGCTTATAGGAGAAGACAATAGAGATAAATGAAAGAGGAAAAATGGTGGATTACAAATTATGGAAGCCACTCCTTAAAAATTAAATGGGACAGTTGATTAGGTGTGCAGTTCTGAAATACCTAAAAGCCAGCAAAACAACATTCCTAAAGACAAACAATACACCACCAACAAAACCCACCATACTATCACTCACCCTGCAGTAATATTATTAAAAAAATCTTTTGCTTTAATTATTTAATTTAATGTAATTTAATTTTTCAACTTGTTCGCCGCCCACTCAGGCAAGCCCGACTCAGGGCGGCTTACATAATCTAGAAACCACACACAATAAAAAATGGTTAAAACCCCCATCCACATTAAAATCCCACCCACCCGCAGAAGCAGAGAGAAGGTGCATCTTATGGTAAAAGCCAGCGAGCAGGAGCCACATTGCCTTTAGGGCCCCACACCTGCCCCACCAGCCAGGTTTTAAGACCTTTCCTGAAGGGCAGCAACTCCATCTGCAACCATAGCTCTACTGGCAGGAGGTTCCAAAGAGCTGGTGCAGACACGGAGAAGGCCCTTTTTCTTGTGCCAAAGAGGTGGGGCCCCCGGCTAATGGAACGATTTGGGAGCCCCTTCAGTCCACTCTGGTTGGACGGACAGATGTCCTTAGGGCAATGCGGTCTCTTAGGTATCCTGGCTCATTACCATACAGGGCTTTAAAGGTCATAACCAACACCTTGAATTGCACTCGGAGGCAAACTGGTAACCAGTGCAGCTCCCGGTGCAGCGGCGAGACACGGGCATAACGCCCGCACCCCATCACTATCTGGACCACCACTTTCTGGATCAGCTGCAGCCTCCGAATGGTCATCAAGGGCAGCCCCATGTAGAGCACATTGCAATAGTCTAGTCTGGAGCTGACCAGAGCATGCGTGACCATAAGCAAGGAGTCCCTATCCAGGAGTGGGCGCAACTGGCGTATCACACAGAGTTGTGCAAAGGCCCTCCTGGCCATGACTGCCATCTTCTCTTCTAGCAGCAGTTGAGAGTCCAGGAGGACCCTCAAGCTGCACACTGGGTCTGTCTGGGGCAAAGTAGCCCCCAGAGTAGAGCAGGACCCCAAACCCACAGCCACTCAATCTTGCTGGGATTCAATTGTAACCCGTTGGCCCCCATCCAGACCCCCACAGCCTCCAGACACCCAGATAGGACTTTGACAGCATCGTTAGTGTCCCCACGGGCCGAGATGTACAACTGAGTGTCATCCGCATACTAATGGTACCACACCCCATGGGAACGGATGATCTCCCCCAGCGGCTTCATGTAGATGTTAAATAGGAGAGGAGAGAGCACCAAGCCCAGAGACACTCCTTATTGGAGAGGCCTAGGGCTGGACCTCTCACTCTCCAACCACACCGACTGGGTCCGGCCACTCAGGAATGAGGAGAACCAGGACAACACCGTGCCTTGGATCCCCAACCCTTTGAGCCATCCCAGAAGGATACCATGGTCACCGGTATCAAAAGCCGCTGAGGGGTCAAGGAGAGCAAGGGCAGATGGGTGACCGCCATCCCACTCCCGCCAGAGATCATCCATCAGCATGACTAATGCCGACTCTGTGCCATATCCATGCCTGAATCCTGACTGGAAGGAGTCCAGATAATTCGCTTCATCCAGGACACCCTGCAACTGACGTGCCACTGCCTTCTCCAATACCTTCCTTAAAAGGGGGAGGTTGGAGACTGGCCTATAGTTAGATGGTACTGCTGGATCAAGAGATGTTTTTTTCAGGAGGGGGCACACCAAAGCATGTTTCAGAGGTACTGGAAACACCACCTCTCATAGAGATGCATTTGTTATTGCTCCGACCCAGCTACCTGTCATCTCCTTGGTGGCCAAGGGGCAGGTAGTGACATGAACAGCTGCAAGGAGCCTGTCAACGTCATCAGGGACAACTGGGTCAAACTGATCCCAGATAACATGGCAAGACTGTGCTCCCCCCCCCCGGACCCTCGCTTACCATGCCAGGTTTGAGCCCCGAGTGAATCCGGACGATTTTCTCCACCAGATGGGTGGCAAAGTCCTCAGCCGAACACTGCCAATGGGGCAACGGGCCCCCCTACCAAGGAGAGACCTAGTTACCCGAAACAGGGTGGCTGGGCAATTATCAGCAGAGACAATAAGGGTAGTGAAGTATTGCCACCTCACCACCCCCATTGCCACTAGGTAGGCCCTAATAGCAGCTCTAGCTAGTGTTCAATTGGAATCACACCGGGTCTTCACCCAGCGATGCTCTAGGCATCTCTTTACCCATTTGAGCTCCCACAGTTCATCTGTGAACCACGGGGAATTCTTAAAGGAAACAATTACGTTTCATTGCTATAAATGAAACAATACATATAATGACAGGATGCTTCAAATCTACACCAGTTGAAAAATTATATTCTCTTGTTAGTATTGTTGCACCTAAGAGAGAGAAGTAGCAGTGGACGCAGAGAAAACTAGGCAAGATAATGGCCCTCAACATTCTTTGAATGGATATCTGCCTAAAGTCCGCCGACACAGATCCAGGAAGAGCTTTATGGCAAGAATAAGCATTTTTGAGAGTACACAAGAGCAAAACCAAATTAGAAAATGGAGAAAGGAGCTCACTGGACAAGGAACAACATTTGTAGGAGGATATGGCTCTACCTCCTTTATGTCACTTAGAGGACCCTGAATAGGCTGAGAGTTAGAGTCTCTAAATTTAAGACCAATATGCTCAAGTGTGAGCTGCTAGTGGATAACACCACACTGTGTGCATCTGGAGAGATACAGAATCCGGCTCATTTACTTGTTTGCCGACTACTACCGGAAACAGGTACCAATGAAGACTTATTTTGTTGCCAATGACAAAGCCAAGCAGGTGACTTCATTTTGACAGTTTATACTTTGACCTTGACATGGACAACTTTGAATGTATAAAAAAAGGGTGACATGGAAGTTTCTGGAAAGTTACTTCCCCCAACCGAGAAACTGAAATGGCAGATCCTTTGCAAACATCCACTCCCACCGCCCTCTTCCTGTCTGCCTGCTAACTCAAATGGTTCTTGAGAAACAAGCTTGTAGAAAGCCACAATTCAGCATTGTGCTTGCAAGCAACATCATAATGCCACAGCTACCGTCACTCTTTCGTATCCAGCTGAGTCTCCCCCACTGTGTTTTGTCAGTCAGTAGCCACATCCATGCCTTCTTGTAAAAGTAATTTACACTTTCCCTGCAACACTGCTGCTTTAATTACCACTGACCTCTGTTGTTGCTCAGACAGGCCTAGCAGAGCCACGGAAGGGTCAGCGCCATATTCACAGCAGAAAGGAACCAAAGCATCTTGTCCTTCGCCCTCCTTACTTTATTATTAGCAAACCATCTTTGATTGAAAACTTCCTCAGCGCCTGAGATCCAGCCTTATCTCCTTTCTCTCTGGGGGCTTTCATTATCAAAAAAGACCCACAGATGTCAATCCAGGCAGTGAAGAGGGAGGCGAAGATCAGAAATAATGCCAAGAGACTTCTCTCTAATCAGGAGCTTCGTGTGAAGCTAAAAGCACTGGGTTTCCTTTTAACATGGGAACAAAAGTCAGGCTTTTAATATATGCTCAGGGAATTACGGAGCAGCCAAACAAAACCACATTTTTTGTTGAGCTTTAAAAGAAGGAGGGTTGGCCTCTGCAAGCCCCACCCAACAGAAATGATAATAGCTTTTCATTAGGGGCGTTCAAAGTGCCCACATGCCACATGACAAAAGGCACATGCCAAATCAAAAGGCAAGCTTCCAGCAAGGGAGTAGGGCAAACCAATATATACAACTATATAGTATGTAGTTTTAGTGTAAGGGACCAAAGACAATACAACAGCCGAAGGGTTGGCTTAACACAGGTTTATTGCATGATGATCCGGAGGAACATGTGGTAATGGCGGCTGGGTAGCTCAATATATACAGCTGGCTATACATTTGAATGTGGCTCGTTGGCAGACTATTGGTTGCTGCCTGCGTGACGTTGTAGGAGGTCACGCCCTTCTTGACCAGGTGAGGAGGTCGCGGGGAATCTTCCCGCGCTGCTGATCCCGGTGGCTTTGATCCATTAGAGCTGGACGCTCGCTACTGTCCTCTGGTGGTCACTAGCTCGCGTCCCCTTATTAAGCATACATTGATACAGGTGATGGTTATAATGTTGCACACATAAAGGTTACATTGATAACACATGGCAAAGGTACATTGTTAAAGGCACTGCTTTACAGAACACAACATCCCTCCCCCCTAGGATGAGACGAAGTCTCTCAGCCAAGATGGCTTGTTGCGTGTGCGTGTGGGCCGTGAAGAAGGCTGCCCCCCCGGGGGCGTTATTGCTTCTTTGTTCCCTGGTCCCTTGTCCTGAAATGGGAGAGGGAGACTCGTTAGTAGCTTGCCGCTGTCTGGCGGTCTTAGGGGAAGGGAAAAACTCCATTGTGGGCAGACCGGGGGGCGTCGGGACTAACGGAAAACCCCTCTTCTCGCTTGGACGGGTGGGGGACCACTCCGAAAAACCCCCCCGGTTCTGAAAATCAAAATCTAAGTTGGTCGGGGTACCCGCATTTGTGGGGACTTTCCGCGAGATAT
Organism: Bradypodion pumilum; assembly: GCA_035047305.1. Lineage (NCBI taxonomy): Eukaryota > Metazoa > Chordata > Lepidosauria > Squamata > Chamaeleonidae > Bradypodion > Bradypodion pumilum. The sequence goes on along the minus strand of JAWDJD010000001.1, from coordinate 12,041,776 downwards.
GTATGGGGTCGGGTTCCTCTCCCTCGGAAAGATCCCCCAGGGTATCTATGAGGATATCCTCCTCCCCCCTTGGTGGGGGCCCACGGTCCCCTTCTCCTCCCCCTTGGGCTAAACGGGTGGGGGAGAACCCTAACGCTGACTTATTTCCTGCGTGAACCGCGTCCTGCTCGTCGGGGACCCTGCGTCGGAGCTGGTCTGCGTGCCACCTCCATAGGAGCCCTGTGCTGGTTTCCACGCGGTACGACACGGGGCCGGTTTGTTCCACGACTACGCCCGGCACCCAGGCTGGGCCTGTGCTGGCGTAATTCCTGCAATGCACGGGGGCGCCTATGCTGAAACTCTTTGTAACTTCCAGCCCGATGTTCCTTCCTTTGTCCTCTACCCTCGTGGGGTCTAGCCTAGTAAGGATGGTGGTCAGCTTCCTGTGCATTAAGAGCTCTGCGGGGGAATATCCTGACGCCAACGGGGTCACCCTGTACCCTAGGAGAAACTGACACACTTGTAGGTTCAAATCCCCTGGGCCCATGCGCCGCAACGCGTCCTTCGTGGTGCGGACGAGGCGCTCTACTTGGCCGTTGGTGGCCGGGTGAAACGGGGCGGAGGTAATATGCTGAACGGCGTTAATCTCCATGAATGCCTTAAACTCGGAGGACGTAAAACAACTAGCGTTGTCGCTAATTAACGTGTCGGGTATGCCGAACGTGGAAAAGAGCCTCCGCAAGTGCCTAATGGTCTGGGCCGAGGAGGTGCTCGTGACTGGGATAACCTCCAACCATTTGGAGAAAGCGTCCACAACAAGGAGGAATAAGGTGCCTCTGAACGGGCCCGCGAAATCAACGTGCACCCGGGACCACGGCCCCTTAGCCGCGTCCCATTCCCTGTGGGGAAGGCGGGCCTCCTCCGGTCTGGAGCATTGGCAACTTTCGCAAGTGCCGACCATGTGCTCGATGTCGGCGTCTAGCTGGGGCCACCAGAAGTAACTCCGGGCCAGCGCCTTGGATCGCACGATGCCGGGGTGGCTGACGTGCAGCAGTTTGAGCACCCACGGCCGAAGGGAAGTGGGAATCACCACCCGCTGCCCCCACAAGAGGCATCCCCTCTCTAGGGACAGTTCCAGCTTTTTTCTGAAGAATGGAGCGAACTCCTCCGCTGGGGAGGATGCGGGCCACCCTTTCTGTAGCCAGGAGCTTACTGTCGCCAACGTTTTGTCTTTCTCTGTCGCTTTGGCAATGTCGGCGGGCACTACCGGGGGTGAATCCAGCACCTCTATCATGAGAACCTGATGGTCCCGCTCCCCCATGCTCACCTGGCTGGGCGTTAGGGGAAGGGGAGACCTAGATAGGGCGTCCGCATGGCTGATCTCTTTCCCGGGCCGGTAGACCAACGCGTGCTGATACGCGTTGAGAAAAATGGCCCACCTGAGCATCCTTGGGGACAGGATTTGAGGGGTGGGCTTATCCGCGGTAAAAATGCCTAGCAGGGGCTTGTGGTCCGTCACGATGGTGAAGGGGCGGCCATACAGAAAATCGTGAAATTTTTTCGTCCCCGAGACTATCGCTAATGCCTCCCTGTCCGTCTGTGCGTAGTTTCTCTCTGTTTGGGACAGGGACCTGGAGTAAACTGCTATCGGGGCCTCCCTTCCGTTCGCCAGCACGTGGCACAGCACTGCCCCCACCCCCACTGGAGATGCATCACAGATCAGAACTACTGGGCGTTTGGGGTCGAAGTGGGTCAGTATGGCGTTGGACGCCAGGAGGCTTTTCAGCTCACTAAATGCCCTTTCCTGGTCATCGCCCCACTTCCATGCCTGGTCTTTCTTAAGCAGCCTGTGTAGCGGTTCGGCCACCGCTGCCTTCCGGGGGAGGAAGGAGTGGTAAAAGTTGAGCAGCCCTAGGAACGACTGCAACTCGGGCTTGGAGGTGGGGCGGGGGGCTTTCTTGATGGCTGCCACCTTAGACTTGGATGGTTTTATCCCCTCAGGAGTCACACAAAACCCCAGGAATTCAACCTCGGTTGCGAAGAAGATGCATTTGTCCTTGCGCAACCTCAGCCCCGCCTTTTCGAATATAGTCAGGACCTTCCCCAACCTCTTGGCCAATTCCGCCCGACTCCCCCCTGTTATTAACACGTCATCAAAATAAGGCAACACCCCCTCCAGACCCTTCAGGAGGCGTTCCACGAGTGACTGGAAAATTCCTGGCGCCGAGTTCACGCCGAATTGGAGGCGCGTCACCTGGAACGCCCCCTTATGGGTGATTATGGTCTGCGCAGCAGCTGCGGCGGGAGACACCGTGAGCTGCTGGTAGGCCTGTGCTAAGTCGAGCTTAGCGAAACATTTCCCCCCGTGTAACCTGGCCAGCAGATGGCTGACCACCGGCACCGGATATGCATTCGGGCGGATCGCCTTGTTGATGGTGCACTTGTAGTCGGCGCATATGCGAACCTCCCCATTGGACTTAAGAGCGGTTACAATTGGAGTTTCCCACTCCGCAGAATCTACAGGCACAAGAATCCCCTGACCCACCAATTTGTCCAGTTCCACCTCTATCTTGTCCTTGAGTGCGAACGGCACCCGGCGTGGTTTTAGGCGAACAGGGCGGACCTCCGGGTCCAGGTCGAAAGTCACTGGGGGCCCCTTGAATTTCCCCAGTCCCATTTTGAAGACTTCGGGGTGCGCCTCGCACACCTCCTGAATTGGGTCAGTCCCAACAGCGTGCATCCCCACGGCATGCACCCCCCCAATGAACAACCCCAGGGGCTGGAACCATTGAGTCCCGAGGAGGCTGCAATTTCCTCCCTTGAGCATGACCAGGGGAAGGGACGCGGCGTGCTCCTTGAACTTGACCTGAAATTCTCCAACCCCCAACACTGGAATACTGTTCCCTTGCACGTCCCGTAGTGTGGCCCTCAACGCTTTGAGCTTGGGCGGCTTTTGGGGGGCAATTCCACAAAACTCCCTCTGGGAAATGATTGAATATGAGGACCCCGAGTCAATTTCCATCCTAATGGGCACCCCTTGGACTAGTACCTCAACAAAGTAGCGGGGGTGTCTCGTAGACACGCTGAACACCGAGGCGTCGTCCTCGCTGCCGTCAGCGATGCGGCCCACGCCGTCCTGCTTCCGCGTGGCCTGGGCGCCGTCTTTTGGTTTCGCTGGGCGGTCTCGTCCCGCGGAACGGTCTGGGGAGCTCCTCCGGGACTCGCGCTTCTTCCTGCACACCTTGGTGATGTGCCCGCGGCGGCCGCAGTTGTGGCACTCGGCCTTCCGGAAAGGGCATTTCACGTGGTCGTGGGCCGCGCCACAGCCGTCGCATCGTCGGCCCTCCTTCCGGACCTTCTGTACGTCCTCGTCGTCGCTGCTCTCTGTGGACGACCTCGAAGTTCGCCGGGCCGCCTGTACCGGAGCCTCTGCTTTCCTCGACTTTGGCCGCCAGTCCTGGAGCTCTTGGACCCCGGCCTTCGTAGCTTCTGCGGCCTGGGCCGCTCTAACGACCTCCTGCAGCGTGGGAGGCGGCTCTTGGTTCATTAATGTGTGCTGGGTCTCGGCGTCGTTCAGGCCGCACAGCACACAGTCTCGGAGGGTGATTTCGACGTTCTCCCATTTGCACGGGCCGGCCGCCAGCCGCAGGGCCGCCACGAACGCGGCGACCGTCTCCCCGGGCGCTTGGACTCGCCTCCAAAACGCACTCCGAGCGGGAAACATCGCCGTGGCGGGCCGGACGTGCTCACGCAGCAACTGCATGAGTTCCTTGGCTTTGAATTCGCTCACCCTCCTCGGTGCAATCAGGTCCACCAAGGTCCTTTTTGTTTCTTGTCCGAGCATTCTGGTGAAGATGGCTCTTTTCTTCGCCTCTTCCGTAACTTCGGACTCGATCAGTGCGGCCTGGAAGTCCATTTCGAAGATCTCCCAGTCGCCCGGTTTCCTGATTTTGAAACCGGCGCATGTCTTGGTCCCGTGGGCTGCCATCCCACCTTCGTCGCCAATTTAGTGTAAGGGACCAAAGACAATACAACAGCCGAAGGGTTGGCTTAACACAGGTTTATTGCATGATGATCCGGAGGAACATGTGGTAATGGCGGCTGGGTAGCTCAATATATACAGCTGGCTATACATTTGAATGTGGCTCGTTGGCAGACTATTGGTTGCTGCCTGCGTGACGTCGTAGGAGGTCACACCCTTCTTGACCAGGTGAGGAGGTCGCGGGGAATCTTCCCGCGCTGCTGATCCCGGTGGCTTTGATCCATTAGAGCTGGACGCTCGCTACTGTCCTCTGGTGGTCACTAGCTCGCGTCCCCTTATTAAGCATACATTGATACAGGTGATGGTTATAATGTTGCACACAGAAAGGTTACATTGATAACACATGGCAAAGGTACATTGTTAAAGGCACTGCTTTACAGAACACAACAGTAGTGTAGCCATCAAATCTGAGGAATGGACTTTTCCAAGGCTGGTCACCCTGCTGTGTGCTGTTCCTGAAGGCCAAGATGAGCATCACAAGCCACCTAAATGAAGGAGAAAAATGTGCACTGAATTGCACATTCTCCTTTCATGTCTTGTTCCCAGAGATGATACAGGTAGACAAGGTAGCTCATGTGCTGTATAACAACATCTCACTCACAGAGTGTCTTCTTTCATTAGCAATGGTCTTCTGTGGTCAAAGGAAAAAGCACATGCCCCTGGCTATGATCCAGAATGCTTTTTAGCTCATGGTTGTAACTATGTTACACAGTTTCAGCTGGCTTCTTCTTCTCCTTTTGTGTCTAGGTCAAACTTTAAACTGCTAAAATGAAGCTACCTGCTTGACTTTGTCGTTGGTCAAACTTACATCCTCATTGGTACGTATTTCTGGTATTATCCAGCAGGCTGATACCACTTTAATAGTCATGGTTCCATTCTATGACACCCTGGGAATAATAGTTTGGGGAGATGCCTACAGTTATCGGCAAGAACAGGGGTGCCCAAACCTTTTGGGGCAGGGGCCTGACCATGCCCCCAGAACAGCTTAGCAGGCAAGACCATACCCCCAGAACAGGGCATCTTTGCAAATGCATGTCCATATTCACTTCCTGTTTTGGCGCAGATGCTTCTGCACATGCACAACAGTGGCCATATTTACTTCCCGGTTCGGCATGACTGCATCTGTGCAAGCGTGAAAACAGCCATATTTACTTCCAGGTTCAGTGCAGATGCCTCTGCACATGCGTAAACACATCCACACCAAAACAGGAAGTGAACACAGATGCTTCTGCGCATACATGAGGACGTCCATGCCAAACCAGGAAGTAAATACGGATGCATCCACACATGTGCAGAAGCATCCGTATTCACTTCCTGGTTTGGTGAGGGTGTTGTGGGCCTGATATAATGGCTTTGGGGGCCATATCCAGCCCATGAGCCATAGTTTGGGCATGCCCGAGCTAGAGAGTGACAATTTATTTTTCTGAACATCAGCTGAGGGCCACTCAAAACAAAACAAAAATTACAGAATTCCACTGAATGAAGCTAGATCAACTAAATTGGTGTCTCCCACAACTCTGTAAAGTAGACAGCTCCAGAGATGACACAAAGCACATGTGCCCTCCTCTGCACTTTTCCCAGCTCCATAATATCCTTCTGGAGGTATGGCGACCAGAACTGTACACAGTATTCCAGATGGGGCCTCACCATAGATTTTTAAAGAGGCAAAATGACACTTGCTGACTTATTTTCTATACCCTTTCTAATGATCCCTAACAATGAGTATTCTAATGATCTTCAAAACATTTATCCCAGGATATTTATCACATCAACACTCTCTCTTATATCCAGATTCATAGTGAGTTAATTGAATTGAGGTAATACACCATCTCCAGATTACCTTATAACAATGTTCTTTGATTCTTACTAATAATTTTTTCATAATTCTTTGACTCCATATTTGATTCCATTCTGACTCTGTTATATGACTTTTTAGGTCCGATTCCCATATTTCCCTCAGTGATTTCTGGGGACTTCCCCATTGTATTAAAATTATGTAGATCTTACTAACTATAGCTTAAAATAAAAATGATTTTTTCCCTGATGTATTTGATACACAACCTCTTCAAACCTTGTCCATTCCCCGAATTCTCTCCATTTCTGCACCCATTCCTCTCTACATTTTCCCATCTGACTGACAAATGTTCTTAAACTTTGCCAATAAAGGTATTACAGGGCATAAATCTTTCTTACTTCATTGCCAAATTACTAAGCTATTTCTACAAATCATATTTTGCATGTTTTAAATCAGAGGTGCCCAAACTATGGCCTGCGGGCCAGATCCGGTCCCCGACGCCAATTCATCTGGTCCGCGCCGCCCTCATCACTCCCAGAAGTGGACATAAAACAGGCCCATACAGATCTGGCCCATGGCCCATAGTTTGGGCACCCCTGGCTTAAGCAAAGAAAATTGTAGCTTAAATTCTATCTCATTCTGTTGCAAACCAGATTGCAAGGTGCATTTTACTTCTGCTTCTGGTGGGAGGAGCCATGTGACCAGCCCACTGAACCACATGATCAGCCCACAGCCTGAAAAGTTTGAGCACCCATATTTTAAATAGTACTTAGATTCCAATCTTGAAAAAACCTGCCTTGTTTTATATTTCATTTTCTCTGACATTTTGGGTATGTTGGATTCTAGATCTGCTACTAATTGTAGAAGTCTTGTAGCCAGGGAAAGAGGGAAAGGAAAGAAGCCATCGTAGATTAAATCCTCATTTTTTTCCAGGCTTTTTGGCAAACCTTTTGGCATGTTTTTCCTGGAGTTTGAACCAAACTTTCTTGATGACATTCAGGATCTTTTTCATGAACTTTCTGGGGAGCTTAGCGGTGCCGGCATCTTTTTTCTGGCGGTCATCCAATAGACTGGATTCCGTGCCTGCTTCTCCCTGCTTGGCACTGGTTGCTTTTCTCTTTCCAAAACTTGTTCTGGTCAAAAAGGAGGAAACTTGAAATTTGGTTTCTGTTCGGTGGGACAGCCCAGGGTCCCCCACACCTGGGCATCTGGCTTTCCTGTCATCACCTCTATCTTGCTTGTTATGATGTTTGTTACCCTTGGCTGTCTCTGCACCAACAGTCTCCTTCAGTCCCCATTTCCTGCCATGGCTCCTCTTCATCTTTAGATAGTAATCCAGATCCACACGCAAATGCCCCCCACGTACTGTCAACTGAGGGTAGATGCAAAGGGTACCATCTTCTTTGCTGTAGGGGTGGGGGCATTTGGGTCTGCAGCTGCCACACACAGAACACACAAGGCATTCTGATTTCAGCTCTCGGCGCTTTGTTTCTGAAGTATGGCTGGTGTTTGGATGGATACCCTGGACCAGTCGTTCCATGCTGGCCGAAGTGAGCCGAGAATGTCTCAGCTTCTGCCAGGCCAGAGCTCTGGGGAAATCATAACAGTTTGGCTGCCGCTTGGTTTTGAGTTGTTCTGCTCCTCTTGCTGGTGCCTGCTGTAGCTTTTGGGGTGCAGTGGCTAGTGAACGGGACCTCCCTTGGGCTGTTAGTTTCATGGAAATCCCTCTTTGTGCCTGCAACATGATCTTCACTTGATCATGTTGAGCTGTGGACTGGAGCAGCTTGACAAGATCTCCAGAGGGCCATTCAATGGGGATATTTGCTTTTCTGCTGCTGCTGCTGCTGCTGCACTCTGGTGTTGAACCGCCCTTCAGAGCATTCTGCCCTGCCGTCTCCAGCAGGCCCCAGCTCTTGGCAACAGTACTCTTCATCCTCACACCAAAGTTCATGTACAAATGGAACTTCCCATCCTGCACTTTCAGCTGCGGATAGACCTGGATAAATGAGCTGTTCTCAGTACGTGGGTGGGCGCAAGAAGGGCTGCATGTACCACAAACATCGCAGATGGGGTACTCTGCCCTCAACACCCCATCCGCCACCTCCAGACTCTGCATCACACTCATCTGTAGATCTTTGGCCACCCACTTCACCCGCAGGGAGGTGAGGATGGAATTTCTCAGCTGGTGGCGTGTGAAAGTTCTAGGTCGGTTCATGGGAGGTGAAACTTTGCATGTTGGTGGAAATGGTGCCATGGCTTCTCCTTGCTTGCCACCCTGCATGGTCGGCTCTCCCTGAAATGAAGGAACAAAGCTGCGTGACATCTTTTTGTTCTGGATGATCGTTCTTCCCTCCTTATCTCGACCTCTCTGTGAGTCTTGGGCAGCACACTCTGTTTCATGGGAGGTTAGAGACTTGGGCTGGGGAAGCACCTCTCTGAGGATTTGCGATGAAGATTTAAGCGACTTCTTTGGCTGGGGTCTGCGTTTTTTCTTAGAGGGCAGGAGAGGCTTAGCACCATGGGGTTCCTTCTCTCCTGGTTGCAAAACAGCTGGGCTTTGAGGCAGAAGCGGAATGGTAGTTGGTGTGGGCATGACAACACTAGAGTTTTCTATGACAACAGTTTGCTGGGAGAGAGTTTCCACACTGTTCTCCTGGCATGTTACTGTTGTTGTCACCCGAAGTTGGGCCCAGCTTTCCAATATGTCTTTCTCCTGGTAGGAGTTCCCACGGACACTGTCTGAACCTCGCTCGGCAACTCTTGCTTCTGTGGAACTCTCAGTCGAGTCCCCCATGGCATGAGAAAGACTGTCCTGTCTCCTATCCTGATGGATTCCCCATAGGTATTCCTTTGTTGTGTAAGGGGCTTCTCTAGATCTGCCACCGCTTCTGAAATAGGCATCTGAAGAAGATTGACCAGACAAGAAACTTTCTCCAGATGTCCCTCCTGATAACTTGTTTTTCTCTTCCCTACTTGCCAGTGAAGTTTGGGAACCACCTATCTTCCAAGAAGGAAGTTCCTCTATCAAGTGCTGGGGTTCAGATTCTGGTGAAGTGCCCTCATTTTTTGACAGAGAGGACTGGGAGGGCTTGGGGTGGAGGAACCCTTTTGACAGCTGTTGGGAAGCATTTTGTCTCACCTCCTGGTGCAGAAGTATGGATTCTGATTTTGTCACGACTGAGAAAGCATCATGCTGGCCTCTTCCATAACTGGTCAGCTCCACAAGGGAGTGTTTGGAGTCTGTGGACAAATCCCAGAGCTTCTGTTGCTTTTGGTCAATGTGAAAGTCTAAGTGTTTCCTGGTCTTTGCACCAAGGCCTGGGTATGGGACACGAGGGGCACGATGGGCCTTGAGGGAAGATGGCTTTGGCAAGACCAACATCTTCTCTTGACAGCTGTCTCCTTTCAATATATTTTCCTCCAAAAAATGGTCAGCCCTTTCCACACCCCTTGGGCTTTTAGGCTGTGGAGAAAGATTGACTGGGCTACTGTTGCTAAGGGTATGAAGGGATCGGGAAGAACTAGCATGAGAAAGGGCCTCCCAGCTCCAAACCTGTGGAGTCTTCTGTGTCTTGTGACAGTCATGGCAGAGGGACAGGTAGTCCCTGGGTGTACAAGTCCCACCACTGCTTCTCCAAGTTTTCTCTGAAGAACAAGACAGAGCACCCAAGGAGCTGTCATGCTGTCCTTCTCCAGCCAAGATCCTCTCCTCTGACCTGTCCATTCGGTTGCCCTGGGGCACCCTGGCTGTTTGCAAAGAAAGAAGTGCTGGAGGACATCTGGGTTGGGGGAGTTCCTCCCTCAAGGACTTCTGTTCAGATTTCTGTGAAGTGCACTCCAGCTTCACAGGGGGGTGGGTGGAGGGGGTGGCCTCCCCCCAGAGCTTCTGCACCTGCTCTTTGTTGAAATGAAACTCTAAGCGTTGCTGTGTCCTTGTGTCTTGACCTGGGTAGGGAACACGAGGGCGATGCTGGGCCTTGCGGGCAGGCAGCTTTGGCAGGAGCAGTTTCTCCCCCTGGTATGTCTCTCTCTTTGGTAGAGTAGCCTCCTGAAGCTGGTTGGTCCTTTCCATGGCTATTGGGATTGGGTTCTTGGGCTGTGGAGAGCATTCAACATGGATACTCCTGGTCAGAGTAAGCAGGGATCGGAAGGTAATGGCATGGGAAAAGTTACCCTGGTGCCCATTGTCTTGGGTGCTCTGCCTTCTGTAGCTATCGTGGTGGACTGGCATATGGTCCCTCGATACACAAGGGTTTTTTCTCGACCTACTCCTGCTTCTCTGATTTTCATTTGAAGAAGAAGACAGAGCAGACAAGGAGCCATCTCTATGACCTTCTCCAGTCAAGCAATTCTCCTCTGGCCTGCCCATTTGCTGGCCATGGGACACTCTGGCTGTTTTCGAAGAAAGAAGTGTTGGAATATGTCTAGGTTGGAGGAGCTCCTCCCTCAAGGTGTGCTGTTTGGATTCCTGTGAAGTGGTCTCCATTTTTTTCTTACAGTTCTGGAGGATTTTGGCATGGATACCTGATACCTGTTGAGAAATTTTTTGTCTCATCTGCTTGACAAGAGGTGATGCTTCCAATTTTGATTCTGCTGAGTCAGGACTCACAGAGAATGTCTCTTGGTTGAAGGAAGTGTCTTGCCTGCCTCTACCATAGCCAGCCAGCTCGGCAGGGGTCTTGGTGAAGCATGTATCCTCTCCACAGAGCTTCTGTACCTGCTTTTTATTGATATGAAACTCCAAGTGCTGCCTGGTCCCTATGTCAACAGTTGAGCAAGGAACATGAGGATAATTGGTCTTTTGGGCATGTGGCTTTGGAAAGACCAGCCTTTTGTCTTTGTAACTGGATATCTTTGGTTCCATTGTCTTTACAAGTTTGGTGGTCTTTCCTGTGGCTGTTAGGCTCTTGATTTGTGGAGAGAACCTGTCAACTGCTGCCAACCTGTTACTGCCAACTTTGGCAGATAATTTGGAAATAGTAGCAGACATACACAGCTCCAGTTCATCAGAAGCAGGATCTGTGGGGAGACAGAAGCATACAGAAATTTGTTGATTTTTAAAAATTTACTGGCAGAGGACACCATGACACCTCAGAGGTGATTGGGTAGCCAAGCATCATGGGCCATAGGGACAATGGTTGGAAGGTGAGCCCTTGGGTAAGAAAAGTTTTTAAAAATGGACAAGATAAAGATACTCAAGTAAATTTAGGGATATCACCCATCTGGTCTTTCTACTTCTGTACTATATATAGACTGGTATTCCTAGGCTCTACTTCCTTCATGATATTTTTACAGAGTTCATTTTTTTCCAAGGAAAAAACACACAAGACATTCTTTTGTAAGTTAAGAATCAGACAACAAATTATAAATAACATGGCATCAGAAGCAGGAGTTATGTTAGGAGCAATGTCTTCTTGTGGAAAGGCCTTTTTATACTACTTATAGCCATGATGGTGAACCTTGGCACTCCCGGTGTTCTTGGACTTCAATTCCCAGAAGCCCGTCTCTGTGAATCCACACGTCAGAAGACTGGGAATTGTAGTCCTGACTGGTATTGTGCTGGAGCACATTGTCCCTTTAAGGGCGACTCCCTGCTGAGTTACTCAGCAGCTTTCAGCAGCTTTCAGCTATTTAGCCAGCCCTGCAAGCCAGCATCTTGGTGTGGCATGGCGTGGTAGTGGTGTGGTGTAGAGAAGAAAGAAGGCTTGTGTATACTGACTCTGTTGCTGTGGACACGCTGTTCCATTGGACTATGTTGCTGTTGGCACTACCTCCGTTGACCTCCATCCCTGGTGTTTGGACACACCACTGAAGACGCCTGCTGTTGCTGACACTGCAGCCTAAGTCTCTGCCTGGAGGAGGAACAGACTATCTCTCACTGATACAGTACTGGCCGTAAACATAGCTATCTGTAATCTTCTGTTCGGCCAGTGTACCGGCATTTGCTTTGACCTTCACTGTTTTGTGTTCTCTACGTCTTGGACTTTGGCCAGCTTCATTTACAACTGGAAAGCTATTTTGTTTGGGACTCAGTTTATTTCAACCAGTTGTGTCTGCTGAAGTAAAGTTCTTTCTATTCTTTACAACTGCCTGTCTGTGTGTAGAATTTTGTGAACCACATGCAGCTTCTGCTGTGTTTTGGCTTAAACGTCTGCTTTACTGCAACACACACAGACTCAATACTAGCAGGTGATATAATACATCCCCTAACAACATGAATGGGTTTACTGCACATACATGCAGTAAACTCATTCGTGTGGATTCACAGAGACTTGGGCTTCTGGGAACTGAAGTCCAAGAACACCAGAAATGCCAAGGTTCACCATCACTGACCTATAGTTTGCAAATCAGATTTTTTTTGTCATTGATTGGCAGGAGACAATCAGAGTTATAATTTACAAATATGATTTCCTGGAATTACATCTCTCCAACATTAACAGGACTTTAACTTTGAACGACATGTTATCACTTATATGTACAGTAGTTTGACTCTCATTTTGGTACCATAATGGTGTTACACATAAATGTAATTTCTTTTCTTAATTACTGGCTGTAGGCATATAAATTGACTATCCTACTTTACACTTTATCCATAAAAGAATATCCACCCTCTTGCCCCAACAATGGTATCTGTTATTATGCACTCCTGGTTTTACAGACTAACGGCCTAAGGCCTTTTACCTACATTTGGCATCAGACTTAATGCTAACAGCTTCGGAGAAATTGTGCTCCTGATCTTCCTTACAAGGCTTCTGGGTCTCCCTGTCCAATGGAAACCCAACACTAGAGTTGCTGTTCAGAGTCACAGAGGTATTAGCCTCAGAGAGGGAAGTGTCTTCTAGCAGACTTAATGTCTCATCAACAGAGGTGGTTGTTGACCAAACAACTTCTGAGGAGGTGTTGGAAGTCACGGAGGAGATGGAAAAGCAGGAGACCTTTCTGGTGTGCAGAAACACAAAAAGAGGAGAATTGTGAGTCAGTGCTAGGTTGAAGGGGAAAAGACAATTCTTTGCAAAGAGGAACATGATCCAGAGGAGATGGAATATAGGGCAGCCAATTTGTGGTTCATAACCCACATGCCAAACTGTGCTACCCACAGCATCCCCCATCACCAAATTCTTCTCCTTTAAGTGCCATATCCAATTCTGAATATTGGCTATCCTCTGATAGGCCGATCAGCCGTGAAGATTGTCCTGGGAGTCACATAATGCAGTGGCCTCCCATTTCCCTTTCACATTGCAGCATGACACCCATACCACTGATCCAGTTCCACTAGTCACTTTCTGATCCTGAGCCCTTTTGGCACACAAGGTCCTCCTCAGCCCCAGGCCATCAAGGAACAACTACAGAGAATGCCTTGTCTTATGAACCAATGAAATAGGCAACTTTGAGCGGTAGAACCCACAGAAGGTCCCAAATTTAAGACAGGCTCATATGGCAGGATGTGGTCATTCAGATATCTCTCCCACCCTCCTTCTCAGTTTTCCTTACGCATCTATGGCTTTGTTCAGATCCTCTCTTATGGATGGGTGGCCAACATCCTTTTTGTAGCATCTATGATGTGTCTGAGTCAGCGAAGCAGCTGACTTTTGAACCCTGCAACAAAGAGCAGAGAATAAACAAACCAAAAATGCTGTAGCACTTTAAAGACTAACTGTTATATTTCAAGGTGAGCTTTCATGGATCAAGTCCACTTCATTAGACATGGAAGTGAGGCTTCATGGCATCAATTTATACACATCAGGTACAGAGCCACAGCATGACTGGTCAGCATAACAGATAAGCATACAAATCAATGTGGCTTCGTACAATTGGTAATGGCAGATGATCTCTGGTTGTTATTCAGATTAGCTGTAAATTCCCGCATTTTTCAATTGCAAATATTTGGAAGAGTGGGAAGATACTATTTCAATTGCAAATAGTGGGAAGATACTATTTCAATTGCAAATATTGGGAAGATACAAAACAAACAGCTGACATTGAACATTTGCTAATGAGTTTAACCTTTGTGTTACTGTGTGAAGCACATCCTTTGTTCTGTGGGACAGCCTATGTCGCCCGCCCCCATACACACACACACACACACACACACACACACACACACACACACACACACACACACACACACACACACACACACACACACACACACACACACACAAAGGGACAGACTGGGTCAGGCCAAACAAATGTAAAAGATTTAATGGGACCTGTGTAACTGCTGAGCATTTCTTCCTGGAGATGCTAAATGCTGACAGCATCTTCAAAATTCTTGCTTCCCTTGCATGGCTCCTTATTGTTCTTAATATTTAAATCAGAGATGGGCTGGACCAGCTTTCAGATAGAGTGCTACCTTAACGTTTTTTGGCTGAACTGCATGCAGCACATGAGAAAGTGGGATAACACCCTGATGGGAGGTATAGAAATTCAATAAATAAATAAAAATAAATAAATGGCCATTATCCTTTGGGTCGGGGTAAACAGAAAGAGCCCCATAGAAGATTGTGGTATTCTTGAACCACAATCGGGTACACCCTGGTAACGGAAAGCTTATGTTGCCGGCTAATCTTTCTCACAATAGGGCTGAGGTGGCTCAGTGGTTCAGAAGCTCACCTTGTTAGCTGGAAGGCCACCAAGTTGGCAGTTCAAGACCCGAGTACTGAATGATGGAGTGAGCTCCTATCTCTATCATTGCTCCTGCCAACCTAGCAGTTCAAAAATAAGAAAATGCAAGTAGATAAATATTTACCACTTTGGTGGAAAAAGAACTTGGGGACATGAAAAGAGCCTCATTTGGGCATCCCCTAAGCAGAGTTTCTCCAGTAAAAATCCCTTTCAACCCAGAATGATTTCTGACACAAAATTTCACATCTGGCCTATGCACGGAAGAAGAATTCTTTGGGTCCAGCTGGGTCTACCGCTTAGTTCTTCCTTATGTCTAGGGCTTTGCATTCATCTGGAAGGACTGCAAGATAAATTTCCACTAAAAGATTATGGGCCAGCTGGGCTGGGTGATGAAAGCTGAGAATAAAGTACTACCTACCTACTCTTGGATGAAGTAGGTTTTTTACCAATCCAGATTGCATAGATTGCATGGATTTTCAAAGCCTGTCATAAGAAAGAAAGAATTTTAAAGTGAGATTTAGCAGATCCTAAGACATGAATTGGGGCTGTGGTGGCTCAAGTCGTTAAGATGTTGAACTGGATAACTGGAAGGTTGGCAGGTCAGCAGTTCAAGACCCGAGTACTGCATGACAGAATGAGCCCCTGTCTCTGTCCCAACTCCTGCCAACCTAGCAGCTTGAAAGCAAGAAATTGCAAGTAGATAAATAAGTTCCACTCAGGTAGGAAGGTAACAGTGCTCTGTGCACTCCAGTGTTTAGTCATGCCTGACACATGTCCATGGAAACATCTGCAGATGGAGACAGCGCTGACTCTTTGGCTAAAAACGGAGATGAGCACTGAAACCTAGGGTCAGATACGACTGGCTTTCGAGCAAAGGCAGCCTTTACCTTACTTAAAACATGAATTCATTCCTTGGTAAACATATTTCTAAATACACTGAGGAAAACATACACTAATTCACCTGATCTGTCTCTGTCTCTCTGTCTCTCTGTCTCTCTCTCTCTCTCTCTCACACACACACACACACACACACACACACACCAGGTCAGTGCCATATTTAGGATCTGTGGGCCCCTAGGCTGAACCTGTGGCATGGGCCCTACCGGGGAAAGTAATTTTTTAAAAATTAACCTACAAAAAGCGCATTTTCAGCAATTATCCAATTAAAAACTGAAAAATAGACTTTAAAGTTTATTATTAAATTATATAAAATTTACGTACGACATTCCTATACAGTATTTAGATGGTAAAAATGAAAAGAACTGAACATCATTAAGGTAATTATACTAGATGAAACAGAAAAAATGAAAAATATAAAAAACTGACTTACTAAAGCTTTACTTTGCTGTATTGAAAACATCTTAATATGAAAAAGTATGTGCTAATTGCGCTTCATGAAACCTCCGGCTGGCAGACAGTGTGAGGATATATTCTTGTCAGGCTGGTCAAACACCCAAACACCACATTAAGTTAAACCAAATGCAAATGATAAATGATGATTACGATCACCAAACTTTTATACTATTTATTTACTAAAACAAAGAACCTGATTTTAAAAATTTATGTAGAATCACATGGTGCGGGCCCCCTGTGTGGTGCGGGCCCATAGGCTGCAGCCTAGGTAGCCTATGCTTAAATCCGGCCCGGCGCCAGGTACAATTTAGTGCAACACAGATTTTGGTTTAACATAAACAACTGTTTGGGAGGCCATTTCAAATAACCTATGTTGGGGCACATAATGCGAGATTACATGTGCATCATGAAAATGAGTACATGTGAATTGATTGCACTAGTGTCAACTCCATGGGGAAAGGGTGACTTGTTAAGCGTGTAACCACTCCTTCGTGTTTGCAGAAGACTTCATCCTTCTCACAGGTAGTTGGCAGAATATCTTCGGCATTGACATCCCAGAGCAGGACATGGCAGAAAATACAGAGAGTATTTGAAAAGACTCACTCAGCCTTTTCAAACAGGAGCCCGAAATTTAAGGTGACAGGAAAAGACATGATGAATGGCCTGTGGTCAATATTTCACCATGCTTGATCCCTGCATAACGTGATTGTCCACTATCTGAAATCCTGAAGAGGTAGAAGATGATCCCATGCAGTTGTCCTTGAAGGATTTTTCTTCTTCTTCAATTTGTTCTGGATTTTGGCTATCATCATGGTGATAGTCTTCCTATTCTTAACTCCTCAGAACAGTCCAAGGACATGCCACATCACGCTCTCAGGTTCTCAAAGTCTGTCTATGTCCAGGGCCTCTCTTCCCAGGGATCTTCCCTTACATAGTGAGTTGGAGTATTCTATACTTCATGTCGTTCCTCATGATATACCCAAGGTATTGGAGCTTTCTTTGCTTAATGGTCATAAATAGTTCTTGTTCCTTATCCACCCGATGCTACACATCTACATTTGTCACATGGTTAACCCATGATATTCTTAGCAGCCTTCCATAGATACACATTTCAAAAGCTTTGATTTTCTTTTCAGATGCTTTAGTCAATGTCCAAGCTTTGACTCCATATAGCAACACTGGGAATACTTAACATCTCACTATTCATCACATCTTTGTAGCAAGAGATAGATCTCTACTGCATAATAAATGTTTCATTTTTATGATGGTGGATCTTGTTTTTTCTAATTGTATTTTAATCTCTACCTTGGGATCCCAATTTTCATTTAATATACTCACCAAATAGAGAATTTTATCCACTCTTGAATGTTCCTGCCATTAGCTTGCCATGAGTTGGTGCTTGGCTATTTAAGCCTCCCAAAAGGAGGTGGTGAGAAAAATCACCTTAAAATGAAGACCCTGCTGGAAGCTTCCAGGCACATAATAATCAGACTGAAATTCAGAAGCAAGTTGCAACAAAGGTAGACTTATTGAATCAATGGAACTTATGTAGGTGCTAACTCACAAATTCCCCATCATTTCAATGGGGCCACTCTAGTTGTGTGGCATTACTAGATTTCTACCATTGTGTCAATGAAGGAACTGAGAATTTTTGAGGACTGAAGATGGAATGGGCCTTTCCTGTTCATTTTTGCTGCTCTGTCTCTCTCCTGTTGTTGACATGCGCTAGTGGACTGTTGGAAGGGGTTGGGAAAAGTCTTTTCCAAGGAAAATAAATGGAAAATCTCACTCTTCGAAAAGCCATTCTTTAGTAAAACTTGAAGGACCTACTATTTTTGAGAATGCAGCTTTCAGAAACCACTAGACAGCATGGGCAGTGAAATGACCATAACAGCAATAGCAATTGTACATACAGTATATATCGCCCCATAGTGCTTAGTGCACTCTCTGGCTGAGGGATTCTCAACCTGCGGCCCATAGGCCGGATGCGGGCCCCCCTGCCTGCACCACACCAGGAAGTGCCATGTGGTGGAGGAAGGGCAACATGGCTGTACAGCCCCCAAAGCTGTCTGAGGATTAAAAAGGTTGAGAACTCCTGCTCTGGGCGGTGCAGAAGTTAATTAGCATTTTGCCCCAAACATGCTGGGTACTCATTTTACTGACCACAGAAGGATGGAAGGCTGAGTCAACCTCATCAGGATCGAACCCACAAAAGTTCTGGCTGCAGTACAGCAGTTTAACAACTGTGCCACCAAGGCTCTTTATAACTGGCACCGCCGGCACCACCACCACCACTACTCCTATTCCTGCTGCTGCTGCTGCTTCAAGCTTTGAGACTTTGAGCTGCCTGATGAGATCTCTGGCAAAGTGGATCTTGCTCAACATGTGTTCAACTTTAATTGGCAATGGAAAAGAGCAAACAATGACTGTGCATTGAGAGGAGGGATTCTGGGATTTGTAGTCATAAGAAGAAAAAGGAACTTGTTCAAAGTTTGTCCCTTCAAAAAGCCACCCCACCCAGGCTCTGAAGACCTTGTTTTACCATAACAGACTCTTCTAACTACTCTTCTGTCACCAAATGTGAGAGAATGTGATGGCAACTAGGAGTCATCCAGTAGATGTTGAGTTCTTGAGAAGGAGGGAGTCTGCCTAGACATCTCACAGGAGTCTATCCTTATTTTACAGGGACCCTAGAGCCAAGCCAAGGATCATCTAGGTCAAACCATGCTCTTACCAACCAGTCTGTGGTAAACCAGAAAATCCAGACCATCATGAGAAGACCGAGGAGTTTCAACAGCTCCACAATATCTTCAATTTCCGCCATGTCAGGAGAGGCATGAAATCAAGATGCCTGTTGGTCAGAAGCATCTGCAGCATTTCCTGGGCATCAAGCCTTCGCTGCCAGTATGGAGTCACTTTTCATCACAAAGGGCTTTTTACAAAGCCCTTTGGCAACCCACACAACTTGGCCAAGGGTGTCAACCCTGTTGAAAGTTGCTAGGCTACACAAAGCATGCCCTAGCTCTGCCCAAGCCTCCTGTTCTTGCCTTAGAGCTTTCTTAGGAACATTCTTTTGGAACAGGAAGCTGGGTGAAGCAAAGCCTAGTTAGGCCTCAAAGTTTTATAGTGTGGGCTGTTTCTCCCAGATGTCTGAAAAGTCTATGTAAATCAGGCAGAATGGGGAAATACAAGATTGGTGGTCCAAGAAATAAAATACAGTAAAATCTTTTTTAAACTCAGTTTCTTGGCACAATAGTTGAGCCTCATTTAGGTGTCTGTAAGGAGTGTGTGTCTATATGATCGTTACTGAAAAACTTTATGCAGGGTTCTGACCCTTGTTCTGTCACCTTTTGCTTCATGCCTGTCCTTCACAATTTTAAGCATTTCTTTTGTCATCTATCTAGGTTTCTTTCTTTTTTAAAACTATAAGAATTGTCTTGTTGCATTATTACCTAGTAATATTTCTGGTTTCAACCGGCAGTTCTTCTGGTTCTCAGTCAATATAATTTAGTAATGCAAATCTGTTCATTTTATGAACTTCAAAAGTCATCAGGAATGATGTTTAAGTTATATTTTAGCACTTCTTCTACTTGTGCTGTATCCAATTCTGAATATTATGTGTAGCCAATTCTGAATATCATCATGGCGATCAGCTATGAAGACTGTCCTGCGAATATAATGCAGTGGCCTTTCATCTGCCTTCCACATCACAGCATGACACCCATACCACTGATCCAGCTCTGTGAGTCACTTTCTGGTCCTGAGTCCTTTTGGCACACAAGTCCTCCTCAGCCCCAGGTTAGTATTGATGAAGCTCCTCCATCAAGATCGATTCAAGTGGGATTTAATCCACTTGGGGACCATCACCTTTCCCTGTGGACTTTGTCAAGGGCTGCTAGTCCTCAGGGTTGTCAGGTTAGTTAACCACCACTTGATGCTTGGCATTGAGTCGCTGGCAGTATGGTCTACTCTATTACCATAGCAGGATCACCTGAGCACTACAGTTCTTTTATTGTTCTTTTTCAGCTTTACTCTAATGTTGGATATTAGCAGTTTGTGATCAGAGCCATAATCAGCTCCTGGTTTTGTCTTGGAAGAGATAAGACACCTTCTCCATATCCTGCTTCCAATTATGAAGTCCATTTGGTTTCAAAACTGACCATCTGGTGAGGTCCACATATATGACCATCTGTTTGGTTTTTTGAAGTATTTGCAATGAACAGATTGTTGTCTTTGCAGAACTCAGTTTCCTTCTTCTGATTTGTTTCTGTCTCCTACACCAAATTTTCCAACAACATTTGATTCTGTTTTGTTTCCTACTTTTGCTTTTCTATCACTTACGATCATAAGCATACCTTGTTTTGGTGTGATCAATTCCTTCCTGGATGCTAGCATAAAAGCGTTCAGCTTTTGTAGTTGGAGCAAAGACTTGGATAATGGTTATGATGGTAAGTTTGGCATTATTTGGCCAGTTGTTGTTGCTCAGTTGCACAGTCGAGTCTGACCCTTTGTGACCCCATGGACCAATGTATGCCAGGTTCCTCTGTCCTCTGCCATACTCCAAAGCCCACACAGGTCTATGCCCATTGCATCAATGATGCCATCTAGCCAGTTCATCCACTGCCGCCCCTTCTCCTTTTGCCTTCTATCTTTCCCCGCAGTAAAGCCTTCTCAAGTAAGTCCTCTCTTCTCATTTGGTGGACAAAGTACTTGAGCTTCAGGTTCAATATTTTGTCTCTCCAATGAGCAGTCAGTAATTCTTGCTTTCAAACTACTAGGTTGGCAGGAGCTGGGACAGAGATGGGCACTCAATCCGTAATGCAGTACCCGGGTCTCAAACTGCCGACTTGCCGACTTTCCAGCTAACAAGGTGAGCTTCTTAACCATTGAGCCACCGCAACCCTACCAAGAAAATGAAAGTAGATAAATAGGGACCAGTTAGGTGGGAAAAGATCTTGGGGACACGAAAGGAGCCTCATTTGGACATTCCCTGACTGGAGTCTCTCCAGCAAAAATCCTTTTAACCCAGAATAATTTCTGACACAAAATTATTATTGTTAAAGGGGTGATGTTCTGAAAGGCCTCCTTGAATAGGAAAGCTTTCAGTTGTTTTGGTATAATTGGTGGGGCCTGGCACAGCTCTGCCAGTAGTTTGTTCCAGAGCATTGGGGCCACCACCAAGAAGGCTCTATTTCTAGTTATAGACTTTCTAGCCATTCTTGGGGTTGGCACCTGGAGCTGCATAGACTGTGAAGAACAGGTGATGTGGGGAGTTGTTCTGAGGGAGAGGCTCTCTGACAGATAACAAGGTCTCAAACTGCATGGGGCCATATACGATAACACTATCACCTTGTATCTGTCACGGTAGAGAACAGGTAAGCAGTGCAGCCTTGCCAAGGCTGGGGAAATATGATAGAATTTGTTTATTCCTGTCACCAGCCTGGCTGCTCCATTCTGGACCCATTGTAATCTCCATATCAGATGCAAAGGGCAACCCCATGTAGAGAGCATTACAGTAGTCAACCCGCAAGATTATCAATGAGTGGGTCAGGGTTGTGAGAGAGTGTCTGACCGAGTAGGAGCATAACTGCGGAATCTGCCAGAGCTGGCTGCTCAGTTGTCTGCTGACCAGCATCAAACTGGAAGTGAAGGGTCAGTTGGTCAAAGAGACATCATGGGTAGCATTCTCTCTTGGAACTTGCAGGACAGAACGTTCAAAAAGAAATGTTCTTGGCCTGTTTGCCTTCCCAAGGGGAGACCCTGAGGTACCATGAGTTCTCAATTTCATCTAATCCCCTAGTTATCTACCAGTAATAATATTTCTGATGTTTATTATAAGATTCTGTTCCAAAGGCTAACAAATCAGACCTGTGCAGTTTTGAGTTCACGTGCTGAATGACTGATTATCAAGGAATGAAAGAGTCATTGAGTTGGAAGGGGCCTTTTAGGCCATCAAGTCCAACCTTCTGCTCAATGCAGGAATCTGAATCAAAGCAGATCTGACAGAGGGTTGCTTTACAATTCTCTCTTGAATGCTTCCAGCATTGGAGTACTCACCACCTCCATTGTCATACTGCTCTACCGCTAAGACATTTTCCTGCCTTTGGTGTATGCAAACCAAGACACAGGACACAGCCTCGGGCTGGGTTAACTCAGGTTTATTGCATCGTGGACAGAGGGAACATGAGGTAATGGCGGATCGATAGCTCTTTATATACAGCAGTAATACATTTGAACGTGGTGCCATGGTAGCCCATTGGCTACTGTCTGCGTGACGTCATTGCAGGTCACGCCCTTCTTGTCCAGGTGTAGGTGGTGGCGGGAAAACATCCCGCGCTGTTGCCTTTGATGAGTTCGGACCAAGAGAGCTTGGACGCTCGCTGCTGCCAGCTGGTGGTCATTAGCTCGCGTCCTATTACAGGGTTTATATGATACAGCTGAAGGTTACATTGGCTCAGATACATTGTAATCCATGTGTACAATAAAACCATCAGAACACAACACCCCTCCCCCCTAGGACGAGACAAAGTCTCGAGCCCACACTTAAACACACTCCCCCCCCCTTAGGAGACAAAGTCTCTCAGCCAAGATGGCTTATTTCGAACACGCTGGGGTCTCGATGCGGGCTGCCTCTCCCCGGGTTTGCTACCTTCTCTTTGTCCCCTGGTTTCCTGTCCTGTAATATGAGAGGGAGACTCGTTAGTGACTTGCCGCGGCTCCGCGGCGTTGTTGGGAGGTGTGCTCTTTCTTAGGGAGGAACCGGGGGCACTGGGGGCTAACGAAAAACCCCTCTTCTCGCTTGGATGGGTGGGGGA
Organism: Bradypodion pumilum; assembly: GCA_035047305.1. Classification (NCBI taxonomy): domain Eukaryota; kingdom Metazoa; phylum Chordata; class Lepidosauria; order Squamata; family Chamaeleonidae; genus Bradypodion; species Bradypodion pumilum. The sequence continues at coordinate 12,019,167 of JAWDJD010000001.1, read as the reverse complement.
ACACTCCTGAAAACCCCCCCGGCTCGCAAAATCAAAATCAAAATCACAATCGGGGGCAGCGGTCGCGAACTCCTCTCCCCCTTCCCCGGCCCCTGATAGGACTGGCGTATCAAAAGGATATGAGTCGGGGCCGCTGCTACTGCTTCCTTCCCCCCTTGCTTGGGACTGTTGTCCACTGCCGTCTCCCCCTTGGGTTAAGCGGGTGGGGGAGAACCCTAACGCTGAATCCTGTTGCTGAGCTCCACTGACTGGCCCACTCACTCGGTGCCTCAGTTGGTCTGCGTGCCTCCTCCAAAAGAGGCCGGTGTTAGTCTCGACCCGGTACGACACTGGCCCCGTCTGTTCTACAACCGTCCCTGGCACCCAGGCTGGCCCTGCGCTGGAATAGTTCCTGCAGTGAACAGGGTCCCCGGCGGCGAAACCTTTCGAGACTGCCAACCCTATGTTTTTCCCTTTATCCTCGACTCTCGTCGGGTCTAGCCTGGACAGGATCGTGGTCAGTTTCCGCCGCATCAAGAGCTCCGCCGGCGAGTAGCCTGACGCTAAAGGGGTTACCCTATACGCTAAGAGGAACTGGCATACTTGGTGATTCAGGTCCCCCGGGCCCATGCGCCGCAGCGCCTCCTTCGTTGTCCGCACCAGCCGTTCCACTTGGCCATTCGTGGCCGGGTGAAACGGTGCGGACGTGACATGCCGAATGGCGTTTGCCTCCATGAACGCCCCGAACTCGGCGGAGGTGAAACAACTAGCGTTATCGCTGACCAAAGTGTCGGGTAAACCGAATGTGGAAAAGACTCTCCTTAGCTGGCTAATTGTCGTGGCGGAGGACGTGCTCTTTACTGGGATAACCTCCAGCCACTTGGAGAACGCATCTACCACCAGGAGAAACATGGTTCCTCGGAATGGGCCAGCGAAATCCACGTGCACTCTGGACCACGGCCCCCTCGCTGTGTCCCACTCCCTATGCGGGAGACGGGCCGCCTCAGGTCGGGATCCCTGGCAAGCCTCGCAAGTGCCGACCATGTGCTCAATGTCCGCGTCCAGCTGTGGCCACCAGAAGTAACTCCGGGCCAGCGCCTTTGAACGAACTATGCCCGGGTGGCTGACGTGCAGCAGTTCGAGCACCCTCGTCCGCAGGGGCGCAGGGACCACCACCCGTTGGCCCCACAGAAGGCATCCCCTCTCTAGGGACAACTCTAGCTTTTTCCTAAAGAATGGGTCGAACTCTGTACTCGGGGACGAAGCCGGCCACCCCTTCTGCACCCATGAACTAACTTTCCCCAGCGTTCTGTCCTTGCCTGTCGCCCTAGCAATGTCGGCTGGTACTAGTGGGGGTGCGTCTAAAACCTCAATCAGCAACACCTGGCGGTCTCTTTCTGCTCTCGCCTTTTGGTCGTCCGACAAGGGCAGAGGGGATCGCGAAAGCGCATCAGCATGGCTGATCTCCTTTCCGGGCCTGTACTCCAACTCATGTTGGTACGCGTTGAGGAAAATAGCCCATCGCAGCATTCTCGGGGACAGGATCTGCGGCGTGGGCTTGCTTGCCGTGAAAATCCCTAACAGCGGTTTGTGATCGGTCACGATTTTGAACGGGCGGCCATACAAAAAATCGTGAAATTTTTTGGTCCCCGCTACTATTGCTAACGCTTCCCTGTCGGTTTGCGCGTAATTTCGCTCCGCTTGGGACAGGGACCTTGAGTAAAACGCTACCGGGGCCTCCCTTCCGTCCTCCAACACGTGGCAAAGCACCGCCCCCACCCCCACCGGGGATGCATCACAAACTAGGACCACAGGCCGTTTGGGGTCGAAGTGCGTCAGGATTGCCTCAGATGTTAGGAGTTGCTTTAGCTCTTTGAACGCCCTCTCGTGCTCGTCACCCCACATCCATGGCTCCTCCTTTTTAAGTAACCGATGGAGCGGTTCGGCCACGGACGCCTTCCGCGGGAGGAATGTATGGTAAAAATTGAGGAGCCCCAGGAAAGACTGCAGCTCGGTTTTGGATGTGGGGCGAGGGGCCTTTTTAATGGCTGCTACCTTGGATTTAGACGGCTTAATCCCCTCGGGTGTGATCCGGAACCCTAAAAACTCGACCTCGGTTTCGAAAAAGACACATTTATCCTTCCTCAATCTCAGCCCCGCTTTCTCGAACACGGTCAGTACCTTGTCCAACCTTTTTGCCAGTTCAGCCTCACTCCCCCCTGTTATCAACACGTCATCAAAATAAGGCAACACCCCCTCTAGGCCCTTTAGGAGGCATTCCACGAGCGATTGAAAAAGGCCGGGTGCCGAGTTCACGCCGAACTGTAACCGCGACACCTGGAACGCTCCCTTATGTGTAACTATTGTTTGTGCCGCGGCCGTGGCGGGGGTCACAGGAAGTTGCTGATAGGCTTGTGCCAAATCGAGTTTAGCGAAACACTTTCCCCCATTTAGCCTGGCCAAAAGGTGGCTGATCACTGGTACCGGGTATGCATTAGGGCGGATCGCCTTGTTAATTGTACACTTATAATCAGCGCAAATGCGCACCTCCCCGTTAGCCTTTAGAGCCGTTACAATTGGAGTTTCCCACTCCGCGGAATCAACAGGAATAAGAATCCCCTGGCCCACCAGTTTGTCCAGTTCCGCCTCTATCTTGTCCTTGAGTGCGAACGGCACCCTGCGTGGTTTGAGTCTTATCGGGCGGACCTCCGGGTCTATGTCGAAAGCTACAGGGGGTCCCTTGAACTTTCCGAGTCCTTTCTTAAAAACGGCGGGATGCGCATCGCAAACCGCTTGTATTGGGTCCCCCCCCACGGTATGCACCCCCCCTATGAACAAACCTAAGGGCTGAAACCACTGTGTCCCTAGGAGGCTACAGCTTCCCCCTTTGAGGACAACTAGGGGCAGTTCCGCAGAATGTCTCTTAAAATTGACCCGAAATTTCCCGACCCCCAACACCGGAATGCTGTTTCCCTGTACGTCCCGTAGTGTGGACCTCAACGCTTTAAGCTTGGGCCGCACGTGGGGGTCGATCTTCAGGAACTCTTTCTGGGGAATTATGGAATAGGAGGACCCCGAGTCAATTTCCATCTTAATAGGGGCCCCTTGTACTAATACCTCAACGAAGTAATGGGACTGTCCCGCGGACACGCTGAACACTGAGGCGTCGTCCTCGCTGCCGTCCGAGACGCGGCCCACGCCGTCCTGCTTCCTCGTGGTCTGGGCGCCATCTTTGGGCCTCGCTGGACGGTCCGGTCTGGCCGCGCGGTCTTGTGACTGCCTCCGGCCCTCTTTCCTCTTTCTGCACGCCTTGGCGATGTGCCCCCGACGGCCGCAGGTGTAACACTCGGCCTTCCTGAACGGGCATCTCGCGCGCTCGTGGGCCGCTCCGCAACCCTCGCAGCGTCGACCACCCTTCCGGACCTTCTGGACCTCCTCGCCGTCGCTGCCTTCCGTAGACGACTTTGAGGCCCGTCGAGTCGCGTGCACCGACTGTCCGGTCTTCCCGTGCACCAAATTTTCCGCCTTGCCGGCTCTAGGACGCCACTCACGCCACTGGTGCATCTCGTCCACTCCGGCATTCGTGGACTCTGCGGCTTCCGCGGCCTCTATGACCTCTGCCAGCGTGGGTGGCGGCTCCTTATTCATCAAGCTGCGCTGTACCTCCTTGTCTTTCAGGCCACACAACACGCCGTCCCTGAGGACCAACTCCAGGATATCGCCCCATTTACAGGGGGCGGCGGCTATCCTCATGGCGGCCACGAATGCCTCAACCGACTCATCCGGCGCTTGGACTCGCCTCCAAAACGCGCTCCGAGCGGGAAACATTGCCCTCGAGGGGCAGAACCGCTCTCGCAGCAGTTTCATGATGTCGCTCGCCTTAAAGTCGCTCACCTTCTTCGGAGCGATTATGCCCACCAGCGTCCGCTTGGTTTCCATCCCGAGCATTCTGGTGAGGATGGCCCTCTTCCTCTCCTCGTCTTCTCCTTTGACTCTGAGTTCCACCAGGGCCGCCTGGAAATCCATCTCAAGCAGCTCCCAGTCTTGCGGTTTGGTGATGTTGAAACCGCTCTGTGCCCTGGCTGTTCCGTGGGGATCCATTATCCCACCTTCGTCGCCAATTTGGTGTATGCAAACCAAGACACAGGACACAGCCTCGGGCTGGGTTAACTCAGGTTTATTGCATCGTGGACAGAGGGAACATGAGGTAATGGCGGATCGATAGCTCTTTATATACAGCAGTAATACATTTGAACGTGGTGCCATGGTAGCCCATTGGCTACTGTCTGCGTGACGTCATTGCAGGTCACGCCCTTCTTGTCCAGGTGTAGGTGGTGGCGGGAAAACTTCCCGCGCTGTTGCCTTTGATGAGTTCGGACCAAGAGAGCTTGGACGCTCGCTGCTGCCAGCTGGTGGTCATTAGCTCGCGTCCTATTACAGGGTTTATATGATACAGCTGAAGGTTACATTGGCTCAGATACATTGTAATCCATGTGTACAATAAAACCATCAGAACACAACACTGCCATTCAGCTTATATCTGGCTTCCTTTAGTTCATGGGTACCCAAACTTTTTGGGCCATAGGATGGTCATGTGGTTCAAGGGGCCAGTCACTATGGCCCATGGGCCAGATCCAGCCCCAGTGCCTATTCATCTGGCACACAAAGCCCAAGTTGCTCCCGGAAGAAGTAAAATGCACCTAAACATACAGGCAAGTTTTACTTCCACTTCCGGGAGCAATGAGGGTTTGATGGGCTGGATCTGGCCCATGGGTCATAGTTTGGGCACCTCTGCATTAGTTTGAGCCCATTATTATCCATCCGGTACTAGAGAACAGATCCCGCCCCTCCTCTTTATGACTATCTTTCAGGTAGCTGAATAGTATTGCCATATCCTCTGCCCAGTTCTTTATCCTTATTTTAGCCTCTTGATCAAGATTGCATATTCTGGATGAATTTAAGTTTTTGATGAAGATTATGGGTTTGAGATTAATATCAACATATGATTAAGATTTCAGACTTCACATTAATATAGTTTTAGAAGAGCTGAGCAGACTATCCAAGGCTTCTATACTGGATATGTTCTTATGGGGCTAACAGCATCAAATTCCTTGAGTTTGTAGGGCATAGCTTGACACCTAGGAGGCAGGTCCTTATAATGTCTGGGGGGGGGGCAGACCTTTGTGATGTCAAAAGGGGGTGGGTCCTTCAGTAACCATGGCAAATGTGTGAATGTCTGCCAGTGTAGAGATTCTGTGATGGACTATCTGAGGGAGCACCTCATCCTTGGGAGTTATACTCGAAGCACCCAGGCATGTTATCTCTGAGTGGTTACACCTAGAAAGGCAAAACAAGAGTCATAACCACATGGAGAGCTTTCTCCGCTGTAGCACCCACCCTCTGGAATGAATTGCCAGTGGAGATTAGAACTTCTTCTACATTATTAATATTTCGTAAATTACTTAAGACCTACCTGTTTCAGCAAGCCTACAAGATCATTAGAATTGTGTAATGTTGACCCTGGACTCTTTTTAATTGATATTACCTAATATTACTACCGCTGATAGTGTTTTAGTTTGAATACTGTTATGGTTTTAAGATTTTGATATGCCTTCCGGCTTTGCTTCCTGTGTTTTTTCTTGTAACTGGTCTGTTACATCACTTTGCAAATACTGCCGCCTCCAGACATGGAAGCAGACACATTTATGACAGCTGTAAATGCCCCTTCATTTACAACAGCCATGGTCGTGTTTTATGGCAGTGTTTATGGTGGGGGGGAACCACCAGTCTGGCCCACTAAGCTTTCGGGGGCATGGCCCAGCCCGCAGCTTAGAAAGGTTGAGGACCCCTGCATTATGGCCTACATTTTTTTCTTTTTTCTTCAACTGCTATATCCATTCTAGATATTGGCTATCATCATGGCAACAGCCTTCCTGTTCTTAACTCCTCAGAACAGTTATTCATAGATTTTCATAGATTAAATAGATAATATATCATAACACATCCCATCATATCATATACCATATCTTAGTGGTTAAGATGCTGAGCTGGAGATTAGAAGGTTGGGTTTTGATACAGTGCCTGAGAGCTGCACTTAGGGACACGAAAGGAGCCTCATTCGGGCACCCCCTAAGAATCCTTCCAACCAAGAGTAATCTCTGACATGAAATTATTATCATGCCACATTATGCAGGTCAACCCCCCCCCCCCACACACAGACACACACATTTCTTCAGTATCCATGGTGACAGTTATCTTCTGTTCCAAAAATATTCAATAAATATTCCTGAAATGCATTTCTATGATGCATTACCAAATCTGGGCACTAGAGATCAGTGCATGCAATATAAAATTCTAGCAATTGCTACCCGACTTCGCCGGTCGGGTCACTTGGGCCCTGCAGAGAGGGGAAAGCAGGGAAGGAGGGGAGGTGGACGCGATCCATCCCCCTTCCCTGTCTTCATCCAGGGGGGAGGCAGGGAAGGGAGGAGGTGGACGCAATCCATCACCTCTTCCCTGTCTTCACCTTGGGGCTTTATCCTGGCATGGGACTGGGAGTGAGTTGAGAATTCTCTGTCAGCACTGGTGGCGCCACTGGGATCAGACACCGGCGGGGTGGGAAATCAACTGGGGACTAGTTTTGGACCGTGGTGGACAATCAGGAAGGCCACTGCCACCCTCTCCACCTCAGCTCACTGTGGCCTAATTGGCGGGAAGCAGAAGGTGCGACGTACCCCTGGCTCTTGGCCATCTCATGGCCTCAGGCCACAGTGGCCCAAGAGGTGGGCAGTGGAGGAGATGGAAAGCCCCCGGCTGGCAGGCATAGTGGGCCTGGTCTTGGATTGGGCCCTGGCTTGGCCGCTGGTGCCCTCGCGGTCTCAGCCCGCCATGGCCGTGGATATTGTGGAGTAGGTGGCTACAAAATTCCAGGTGGCAGGTTCAGTGGATCATGCCCTGGTGCGGGTCCTGGCTCGGCCACTGGCTCCCTTATGGTCTCAGGCTGCCGTGGCCTAGGAGGTGGGCGGTGGAAGTGGCAGCAAACCCCTGGCTGGCAGGTGCCGCAGATCAGGCCCCAGTGCGGGCCCCAGAGGCCTCAGCGTGAGACCAGGTGGCAGAGGAGGGACACGTCCCCTGGGCAGGTAAGTGTTGCGTGGGCCTGGGACTGAGGCAGGGGAACCGGGTGTGGGTGGCTCCCTAGTTCAGCTTGGGTGGATGGGGCTTGGGTACATGGGCCCTCTTCTCTTCCCTGAGTTGGGCAGTGGTCGCGTGGATGGACCCTTTGCCAGCTCCCCTGTCCCAGTCCCCATCCCTTGCCCTACTTACCACCTGCCCAGGGCAGGTTTTCCTCTCCCACTGTCTCTTTGTGATGGCACTGCTGTTGCTTCTGCCGTTTTGGTGCCATCTCCCCATGACCCGTGGCCTCTGCATTATCTGCTGGCACCATGTTGGACGTGCATCCAACTGCACACTCTGGCCCTTTTGCCCACAGGGCAGGAGGGGAAGCAGGGCAGAGGCGGTGCCTATGGTGCCACCTGGCCTGACCGTGTCTTCAGGTGGTGTGGCTAAGGGTGAGAGGGGTGGCAGGGCAGAGGTAGCACCTATGGTGGCACCTCATCCATCCACATCCTCAGGTGGTGCAGAAGGGGTGACAGGGAGGGGGGAGGCAGAACAGATTGCGGTTCTCTGCCCCCGCCTCCCAGGGAAGTGACTCATTGGCCGTTTTTTTGGTGTGCGGCGGCTGTCCACCTCCTTTGCACTCGTGTCCTCCTGCTTGATTGGCTGAGGTGTGCCGCATCGTGGAGGACGCTGGAACACCTAGTTTTTTTCTTTTTTTCTGTGTTCGTGGGCCGGATGGGAATTTTTGCTTGAACCTAGATTGGCCGTTTGGTTCTTGGCATTTTCGCCCATTCCACACTGTCACTGTTGGGCTAGTTGTGGGGTAGTTTTGGTTCCTTTTTGGTTGCTTGGTGGCTAGCACTGGTAAGGAGGCACTGGGGGACCCTTACGAGTCTGGCAGGAGCACACTCAGTTGGCCACAGGAAGGATAAGATAGAGGTACAGCGGCTGGCCAATCGTGTGTGCTCAGGAACAAGGTGATGCTATGCTAGATACAGCTTGCAAATCCTTCTGGTTCACCGGACACATGCAGAAGCAGAGGTTTGGTCATTTGCGCTTCTGCTTGGGGTCGATATAATTGGTTATAACCATTCCTCCTTACCAGTCCTATGACGGCCCACTTGCATTGTTGAATTACAAATAAAAAAGTGGCCCAGTTTAATCCCAACACTGTTGTCCGTCTCTTTATTGGGGGAGTGGGTCTGGCAAAAGCAATAAAGTCACAAAAAGCACTGAAGTAGGATGCCACGGCCTGGAGGGAGGAGTGATGAGCAGCAGCTGCATGGTGTGCCTGGCCATAAAACCACTGCTGCCGCCATTGGACACCCTCAGCCAGCCCCAGGCCTGGAGGGAGGAGCAGTGAGGAGCAGCAGCTGTGTGGCGGGCCCGGCCATGAAACTGCTGCCACTGCCACCAGACGCCCTCAGCTGGCCTCGACCTGGAGGGAGGAGTGATGAGGAGCAGCAGCTGTGCGGTGGGCCCAGCCATAAAACTGCTGCCGCTGCCACCGGACACCCTTGGCCAGCCTTGGCCGGGAGGGAGCAGCAGCAGCTGCACAGCAGGCCCTGCCATAAAACTGCTGCTGCTGCCACTGGACACCCTTGGCTAGCCTCGGCCTGGAGGGAGGAGTGGCGAGGAGCAGCAGCTGCATGGTGGGCCTGGCCATAAAACCACCACCACTGCCACTGGATGCCCCACCATCACCAGATGCTCTCAGCCAGCCCCAGCCTGGAGGGAGCAGCAGCAAGGAGCAGCAGCTGTGCAGCGTGCCCAGCCATAAAACCGTTGCCACCACAGGATGTTTCTTGTGACTGTGGTTAGGATATATACATTTCTTTCTTTTTGAAATGTTTTTGAAATGTTTTTTCTGATTTGATGCTTTGTAGTTGTGATTGTAATTATTTTGCTCTTTATTAGCCGCCCAGAGTCGCTTTCCAAGTGGGGTGGCATACAAGTCAAATAATAAATAAATAAATAAATAAATAAATAAATAAATAAATAAATAAATAAATAAATAAATAAATAAATAAATAAATAAAGTCCACTTCTTCAGATGTAACATTTTAAGTTTTCTTGAGCTGGTGGAAGTTAGTGACTCCAATGTTATGGGGGCAGTAAATCCACTCCAGGGTTTGTTTGTTTTTTATCCAAGCTTTAAAGGAGCTAGCCAAGATGCTGAATATATTTTGAGAGCATGTCTCAGGACATTTTGATACCTTCAATACATATAAGACTGAAAAACAAAAGTGTGGATTACCCGCGTTACTAATTGGCTACAACCTTTCCCAATTGGTTCGTCTGGCTAGAACACGGGCTATGCTGGAAAGGAGATTGGGTACAGGCTAATAGTAATAGGTAGCAGTAGAGAATCCATATTGCCTTGGCTGGGGGCACTGAGAGGAGTAGGACAAAAGTCACCCAAATGTCACAATGCCTAGTAAACAGCACACAGTATCTCACTCACATCCATGGAGACGCCAAGCTGCAGCTAGACTAAACAGTTAAGCGTAGGAGCTCGGAGTTTACAAGGACTCTGAGATAGGGCGAGAACAGTGAGTCTCGTTAAATTTGCTGATTAGTCTCCCTATGGGGAACCTAGGCACACCATAACTTATTAGTAACTTCTTAGGCTGGCAAATGTAACTTGGCCAGCAATATGCTACGTAAGCAAGCTTTCTGTGATAAGGATCATGCGCGATCTGTGCGCAAGTGATCCAGAATGCAAGTCAATAAATACAGACCACCCGACTTGATCGGGGCTGGCTTTTCCACCACACTTCCGTCTCCCATGCCTTCCTTGCGCCCAGCGGCCCCGATCTTCCAGGGGGGGGGGGCATTGCAACACAAAAGTGGATTCATCACCACAACTACATTGCAGCCCTAAACTAAGCTGGCCCTGAGGCCTGGTAGAATGACATTACATACCTAAGTCAAGAGTCACTGAAAAGCTGGGCTGGAATTCCAGTTTGGACTACAGAAAAGTGGTGTAATGTAAGCAATATGTTGTTGCATTAACTTGTCGTGGCTTATGCCAGCTAATTGATGACCTGCCAGGACACATCAAGTGTGTACAATCAAGTGTGTGAGGAGTTACATCACTAACACATAACCTTTGTACATTGTTAATTAGGTGCAGTTTAGCTGTTGCAGATTATGCAATCAATCAACCATGCTGGCCAGGTTATCCTGCTATGGTAAAAGAGTAGACCATACAGACAGTAACTCAACACTGATCGTCAGGCATTGCTGGCGCACCCCCCAAAGAAAGACTCAGACACCGGTATATGGATAAAGGCATTGGGCCACTTTTATTGAATAATGCCCTAGTCCGAATTATAACTTTCAATTGGTACTCATCCAATTATAATTCTTTAAGGCAAGCAGGCCGCAGTAACACTGGTAAGGTTCCTCCCAAAATTGCCAATGGCAATTGGCTACAATGTATCCATTTTGTATCAATTTGTTGGTTGACACAAACAAATTGTTGACCGTAGTCAATCAACTATCTACTGACCCCACCCTCTGACGTGTATCCGTCAAATCACGGGGTGATGCATGCTGAAAAGCTTGTGCCATCACCCCTTGCCTTGTTCGTCGTTGACCGGTCAACGTTATTACACTTGTACCTGTCTAAGTGTTGGCCAGTCAATTGCGAACCTGCCGGATACCTATGGGTCATAAATCTTTACCTTACCAGTGCTACCCGCCTAAGTGACCAAAGTCAAGAACAGAAAAAAACCCTATATCAAACCTCAGCAACAGTGTGGGATGGGCAAAAAAGCCAGAACCCTAGGGCCAATTGTGGGTTCCAACCAAAAATTCCCACCCGGCCCCGAAGCGACCAAAATATCACACCGTTCACTAGGGAGGGGGTGGAGGGAAAACTTCTCCTCTCCGTCGCTCTTTTTTAAAATGGCAGCTCGGCTGCCTCGTGGCCGCCCCTTATATAGAGGGGTGGCCACGCCCCCTAACTCACCCGGATGTCTGAGTCCGGGTGGGGGGGGGCCGCAAAGAGCGCGGCAGCTGTTTTGGCGCCGCGCTTTCATTGCAGGCGCACCCCCCAAAGAAAGACTCAAACACCGGTATATGGATAAAGGCATTGGGCCACTTTTATTGAATAATGCCCTAGTCCGAATTATAACTTTCAATTGGTACTCATCCAATTATAATTCTTTAAGGCAAGAGGGCCGCAGTAACACTGGTAAGGTTCCTCCCAAAATTGCCAACGGCAATTGGCTACAATGTATCCATTTTGTATCAATTTGTTTGTTGACACAAACAAATTGTTGACCGTAGTCAATCAACTATCTACTGACCCCACCCTCTGACGTGTATCCGTCAAATCACGGGGTGATGCATGCTGAAAAGCTCCTGCCATCACCCCATGCCTGGTTCGTCGTTGACCGGTCAACGTTATTACACCTGTACCTGTCTAAGTGTTGACCAGTCAATTGCGAACCTGCCGGATACCTATGGGTCATAAATATTTACCTTACCAGTGCTACCCGCCACACGGGGAGGCTTCAATGAAGACTCACCGCCCCCCCCAGACCGTCAGCTCGGTCAACAGGCCTGCTTGCAAATCTTCCAAAAAGAGGTTCATACCTCTATCCGACAGGTGGACCCCATCCCCTGCATACAGATCGTAATTTTGTAAACTAATGGTGGGGTGTCGGACGACCATCCCCAAACCCCTGTCAGTCCAGAACCGGGCCACTGCCCTGTTCACCGAGCGACGAGCGCTGTCAAGGGCACGGAGGTCAATACCTCCCCTGTAAGCGTGACGTGGTATGATGTCCGACCACAGCAGCCTGGTGAACGGCCACACATAGTGCAAATAAGCTAGGTCCCTGCAAATCGCGAATTTTAAAGAAAGGCCAGTGACCTGGCCTAGGTCATTGCCACCGAGGTGCAGCACAAGGACATCAGGCGGTTCAGCATCCCTAATGGAGAAAAGGAATGGCAACAGTTCCCGCCATCTCATTCCACGCTTACCGTACCAACGTATGCATGCGGCCGCACGCAGTCCAAGCTGGGGTCCCCACTCTGTCGCCGCAGCATACTGCACTGCCCAGTGCACGTAACTGTGGCCCACCAGCCATACTGCCACCGGTGTGCAGCGACACAAAGGGTCTGTAAGAGAAAAAAGGGAACAGTGACTTAAATGGTACTCATGTCTGAAGAGGACAAACATACAATGCAAAACGCATAGATCCCCATCTTCGCATACGGCGTATATCAGCCTCAGAGTACCCAAATGCAGCTGCAGTTGAAGTAGCACCTATTCTAAATGAATGGGTGCCGTAACGAGCCCCAGGGAGGCCAACACTGGAAAGTGCCATACCGGTCACCTTCCAAAATTGAAATTTAGTAAGGGGAGACCCATCCTGGTGGTAGAAAAACGGGCCAGGGTGCGTGCCACGCACTGCCAAGAACTCCTGTAGGGCACCAACCGGACAGATGTCTGCAATGGAACATCATAGCAGTCTAACTCCACTGCCTACGCCGTGCTGATCAACTTTTGAGGACCGTATCCTCAACTGAGCCCACTCATTAGAAACATAGACATTGTCGAGTTCCAGTGCCCTACGAGTTGCATCCGCCTTAGACAGTAGTATCAACTCACTGATGCGGAGCGCTCCAAAGAAGGCCACCGTGGTAGCCGCATGAAAAAGAGCTGCCTCATACCTGTCAAAACATAGGTTAGGCCAGCCTCGTGCAAGGTGTGTGAGCACCCCTGGGGAAATTGGGTGCCGAGTGTCCGGGCGGCGGCCACGTTCCTGTGTCCACCCCTCCAAAACATGCCGTATGCGAAAATCGTTCATGCTGTCAGCAAAAACCCCCACTTTGGCAACAAATGCCAATGCTGACAGCCTAGATGCTATAGTGTGGGGAGCGAGGCCCTGACTGTGTAAATGAACCATGAATTGTAAAACTTGTGCCACTGGAATGGGCCACAACTCTGGCAACCGAAGTTGCGCACGAAAGCAATTAAATTGTACTAAAGCATGATGATACACCTTACGCGTGCGGGGCGCCAAGGACATGCCAATCGTCCGGTTCACCTCTCCTTGCCAAATGTCTAAATCTCAGCCGGAGGTGGCGAGGGGAATTCCTCTGCGTCCGGAGCCAAGGCACGGAACCGGGGGTTCTGCAGGCGGGATAAAGCATCAGCAATATCATTATCAATGCCTGGTACATGTCTGGCCCTGAAAAGCACGTTAAGGCATAGGCTACGTAACACGAATTGGCGAACTAAAGCCATCACCCTGGGTGATTTAGAGGTCTGAGCATTGACAATGTGCACTACTGCTGCATTGTCACACCAAAAATGGACCACTGAGTCGGCCCACTCCTTGCCCCATAGCATCAAAGCTCCCAGAATTGGAAAAAACTCAAGGAATGTAAGATCGCGGAGGCGATCCGTGCCCCGCCATTCTCGAGGCCATTGGCCATAAGCCCACCTCCCCTGGAAGTACATCCCATATCCCAGGGAGCCGGAGGCATCTGACTGCACTTGAAACCTAGGTGATACTAAACGGTCGGACCTCCAAAAGGATACCCCGTTGAAGTCCCGCAGGAATGAGAGCCAAACCAAAAGGTCAGCCCGCATGCCCCTGGTTAGTCGGACCCTATGATGGCGCCTTGTCAAGCCAGACATGGCATCGCACAGGTGCCGAGCAAATGCCCTGCCAGGCGTAACCACCCTGCAGGCAAAGTTATGATGGCCATGCAGTATCTGCAGCTCACGAAGTGACACCTTATGTTTGGCCAGCAAGGCCAAAATCATCGCAGAGATCCGGGCAACCTTGTCAATGGGTAACCGGGATGCCTGTACGACCGTGTCAATTTCGATACCCAGAAATGTGAGGGTAGTGGATGGGCCCTCGGTCTTTTTGGGCGCTAAAGGGACACCCAGTTCCTGCAGACCTCGGGGTGAACTGGCAACAATCGGAATGCCGATTTGATGTCACATTTTGCCAGGAGGGCACGCGGACCACAAGAGAGCACCATCTGTAGGGCCTGGTCAAAGGACGTATACCTGACTGAACAAAGGTCAACAGGGATAGCATCATTGGCAGAATAACCCGCCGGGTACGATAAATGGTGGATTAAACGAAATTCCCCCGGGGCCTTCTTAGGTACCAACCCCAGAGGGGAGACCTTCAGGTTGGGAAAGGGAGGCACAGAAAAGGGGCCTGCCACCCTCTTGACCCCAACCTCCTTAGCAATACTCAAGGCAGCCACCTCCTCTCTACCCTTCAGGGACAGTAAATTGGGTGCATCTTGGGGTCCCCGCACTCCTTTGAATGGGATTTGGAAGCCCCACTGAAAACCTTCAAGGAGGTACTTAGCATCCTCTCTCCTTGGATAAGTTGAGAGCCATCGCTCCAACATATACACATTAACCGGGGAGGGGGCCTTTTGCCTGGCTAGCTCCCTCAGCAGCCGTTCTGCCCGCTCCCTGTCCACCTCTACCTCTGCCCCATGACCCGCCGGCCCACGGACACGCGGCAGCGGCGTGGGAGCCAGCGCAAGAGGGACACTCGTATTTGTATTGGCACTGCCGCTTATTGCACACACCGCTGGCCGAGAAGCTCCAACACAGCAAGCGGGCTGGAACCCCCTGCCCCGCCAGCTGGCGGGAAGCCTGCGTTGGAGCAGCTCGCTGAATGGCATGGCCACAATGATACCTATCCCCAGGCGCCGGACTCGTGGGGGTCATGTGTAATAGCCACAATTTCTGACAGGGCTCATCCCATCTCATCTCCAGGTGTAATGGCACCCTCATTCTGAATTCCTCATCATAAGCCAACCACGACGGGCCAGGAAAATCCACTATCGCCCTGTAAATATTGTCCAAATATTGGACCATAGGAATGGCCAGGTCTGGCCAGGCTCTGAGATACACCGCCATATAAATAAGATATGCGGGCAACCAGTTGGCCCAGGTGCATGGTGGCTTACGACAGCGAGCCAGCTCCTTGTCTTTGTCATCCTGTCCCTCTCTCTCCTCCTTAGTGGGCTCACAGTTCAATAGGGAGAATATATCCACGTACTCCCCCCGCCAAATCTTGTCCCTCGTGGCCTGGCACAAATGATCACCAAGGGGCAACGAATAACCAGCCGTCGGCAAAGCCGTCACCGGCACATTAGGTACCCGGGGCATGCGCAGCGGAACCTGGACAGTCCCTGCGATGCCCGGCACTAGCCCGGGGGTGGACACCCCCACCCCCAACGTTGCACCAGTCTGGAACCAAGGGGCACTGGTATAAGGTTGCAACTGATGCCCACTCGCCCCGACATTACAAGGCAATGGCCACTGAACCCCACCATTGGAAGTGGACTGAGATGTGGGTGCATTAACTTGAACCTGATACTCACTAGTTGCACCCCCGTGAGCCGCCCCCACTGGGGGTTCCGGCCCATGGCGGGCGTCGGAGCTCGTGACCGGAATCGAGCTCTGGGGCCACACCGGACCACTCTCTTGCTGCATCTCTGGCTGAACTGGGAGCTGCGAGACACTGGCCGGGGTAGGCCGGAGTGTCTCCAGCAGCTCAACCCGGCTAGCTGCCTGCTGCAGTGTGGCGGCCATTGAGGCAGGCGGAGGACCCAAAGGTGCCCCTGCAGCAAATGAAGGGCCACCAGGCACGGGGTTGTGTGCCATCCCTAAGGACGCCTCGAGCACCGCTAAACGCGTTAGCAATGCATCAACTGCCACAGATCCCCCAGTATAGAGTGGGCCAGGTGGGCCGGACGGCCGACCAGGCAGTGGACCAGAAACCCCTACATGAGAGCCCGGGCCCGAATAGGGCCATGCCCAAAATTCCGGCCCATGAGGGGCCGGAGGTGGAACGTGCTGCGCACCAGCACCAGACCCACCCCTGCTGCCTGGACCCATGGCCGGTATCTACGGGCCAAGGGCCGAAGCCCCGGAAGGGCCAGCTGAAGGCTGACCGGCCAAGGGCCAAGCAGCCTGCATCACCCCACCGATATCGGTGGGGGTCGAGTCCTGGCGCGTGGGCGCAGCCCTGGTCCTCCGACCCAAGGGCTGGCCCCCACGCTGTGCAAGGCCAAAAGTCCTCCCCGCGGGCTGCGGCTTCGTCGCCGAGGCCTTCGTTTAGGAGGCATATCTGAAGGAGCAAGATCCCTTTCCAGGGATCGAAGAGCAGAGAAAAGGCACAGAGGAGCCCGCAAGCCAAAGGCTCTGTGCCAAATCCTTCCTTCCCAGCCGGGAAGGACCAAGGGGGAACAAGCAGCGACGGAGAAAACGTCTCCTCTCCGTCGCTCTTTTTTAAAATGGCAGCTCGGCTGCCTCGTGGCCACCCCTTATATAGAGGGGTGGCCACGCCCCCTAACTCACCCGGATGTCTGAGTCCAGGTGGGGGGGGGCCGCAAAGAGTGCGGCGGCCATTTTGGCGCCGCGCTTTCAGTGGTTAACTAAATGATCCTGAGGACTAATGGCTTTGGGTGGCGAAGTCCATGGGGAGAGTGATGATCCCCAAGTGGATTAAATTCCATTTGAATTCATCTTGATGGAGGGCAGCAGCTTCATCCTTAGTGGCCTGAGACTGACGAGGACCTTATGTGCAAAAAGGGCTCAGGACCAGAAAGTGACTGGTGGAACTGGATCAGTGGTACAGGTGTCATGCTGTGATGCAGAAGGCAGATGAAAGGCCACTGCATTGTATTCTCAGAACAGTCTTCAGGGCTGATTGCCATGATGATCGCCAATATTCAGAATTTGATACAGCACTTGAAGAAGAAGATTATGCAAATGTTATGCAAACACTAGTAGGATTCTGGCCAAAAATCCAGAACTATTTAAAGTATATAAAAGACATTTCCTAGGATAGGAGCTGAATTAAGTTGTATTTATTAGCAGTGGATGGAACATCATTGGTTCAATGGGTGGGACTTTCCTTGACTGCATGGTTTCTGGAAAAATGTTGAGATTCATCTCAAGCAAACATTTTTTAAAACAACTACCCACTTCCCCCATAGCAATGGAAAAGAAAGAGTTCATTTTGAGTATGATTTTTCTGCCGCTAGCTCATGTTCTCTACCAATTCTTATATACGAAGATGACTGAAGGGAGGGAGGGAACTGAGTGACAAAGGCTTGATAACAATCGCATCGTGTACAATCACATAATGGATGCTATCCCAATTTTTTAAAAGGCTCAAAGTATCCTCATTAATATGATGAGTGCAGCAGTCAAATCAGCCCTGTGATTTTATCAGGAGTTTCTGACTGTACATGAATTAGAATATAAAATGCATACAGAATTTTTAATGGGAAGGCTTTAACATTCTCTAAATGCATTTCTTACTGTCATTTGGATCACATTAAAGTGAGATTCCACATAAAAAGGCCCTAAATTATAGCCTTCCTTTGTCTTTCAGCTGGCGTGGTGTAATACAGGCATAGCCACCTGGGACTTTGCAGGATCCAGTGGGTAGACTAACAGTATGTAGACTCAGATTTTTGATTAAGTAAGTGAAAAATCTGACTCATCCTGGGCAGAGATCAAAATTTTGAACAGTCCCCCCCCTTTTTTCTGTCTCTAACTCTGAGAATTAAAGGTCAAGGTGTACCTTGCTCAAAAGTCAGTTATGTCCAACTCTAGGGGGGCAGAAGTAGCAGTAGCAGTAGTAGTTACATTACTGTAAATTGAAAATGGGGCTTTTGGATTTCCTGCAATGTAACTCCCAGAATTCTACAGGAACTCTCACAGCCAGCTTTCTGGGAGCTGCAGCCATGAAATCGAAGTTCACAGGGGAGTTTTTCATCACTCACATATGGGCCTCTAGAGTAAAACTCTGGATTGACCCATTGCCACGGGAGAAGAAGGAAATGTCCAGGAGCAGCTAAGCTCAAAGGGTGCTGCAAGGAATTACAGAAGTAGTCAACAGTGCTGGCTCTTTGGCTTTCAAACAGAGATGAGCACTGAACCCTAGAGACGGATATGACTGGCTTTTGAGTAAGGGTGACCTTTACCTTTACCAAGGTTTTTTTACTGAGCCTAATGCAGGGGTGGACAACCTTAGTGCCCCAAGTGTTCTTGGACTTCAATTACCGGAAGCCCAAGTAAGTACACCTGCTGATAAGGACTTCTGGAAATTGAAATCCAAGAACATCTGGGGCACTAAATTTGCCCTCCCCCTGCCTAATGGGAACAGAGATTAGAAATTCCATAATCCCTCACAACACCCCTTGAGTTTAGCCACTCCCAGACATTTCCCAGTTTTTCAAAGGCATTTCAGAATCTTACCAAGGTCCACATAGGGGTGATGAAAAAAATATCTCTGTGAACATAAATGTATAATAATCATCTTAGAACTGCAGAGCTGGAGGGGACCCTATAAATCATCAAGTCCACCCTCTGTCAAGCACAGTAGTGGATAAAACTCTATATCTCTCATTCCACAACCAGATACCTAAACCACTGAGCTAACCAGCAGCTCCCTGAATTCTGGATAGATAAATTATTGGGATATTATGGGGTTGTAGTGCAAAACTAAAAAATTAAAAATCTGGAAATCAAATATGTACTGTCTAGATCAGGAGTGCCCAAACCTTTTGGGCTGTGGGCCAATCGCTATGGCCCATGGGCCAGATCCGACCCCTGACACCAATTCATCTGACCCACAAAGCCCTCATTGCTCCCAGAAGCAGAGTAAAATGTGCCCATATAGGCACATTTTACTTCCACTTCTGAGAGCAATGAGGGCTTTGTGGGCCAGATGAATTGGCATTGGGGGCTGGATCTGGCCTGTGGGCCATAGTTTGGGCACCCCTGGTCTAGATCTCAACTGATTATCATTTGCTTTCTACATGTACGCACACACACACACACACACGCATGCACATGCATGCACGTGCACACGCACACACGGGAAATCATTATGGAACATAAATATATTTTCACAAATTAAAACAACCTTTCTTACAAAAGAGAGGGGGTTGTTCTACTGCCATATACCAAAAAGGTCAGAGGAAACTTTTTATATTTAAATTCATAACTTTATACAATTTTTTGGATAAACCTTGCAGTGTTCTTATCTCTGCAAATCCACTCTGTACCGGTCGCTGCTCTTATTAATCAGTTCTTCCAAGCAGCAACACTTCTTGATACTGTTCACCACCACTGCATTTTTTATTCTTCTCCGCTGCCTGCTTGGCCTTTTCTCTATTTTTCCTGCATCTACTGCTCAATTATCCACACCCTTGCAGAAAGGGGATGGGTCCCGTCCATGCCAGCATTTATGCACATTATGCCATCTTGCTTAGTATATTTTTGCCTCAATTTTAAAAAGGCAACATTGGATGAAGCAATTTCCCCCTCCCCCCTTTGCTTTTGAAGGAGTTCCAGTCCTTCTGCCATCTATTTATTCACTTTGAAAATTTTCTTCTATAGGCCATTGTTAATACTTTCCCTAATAATGATAACACAAATAATATCCCCCCATCTCATTTACATCTGATTGGATCTTGTTAGAGAATTAAGTTGGGCAATTGTTGTGGTTTGAGGAATACCAATCCATTCTCTACATTATTTCCCAAATCATTGTGGCTTTATCCTGTTGCTTCTGTAAGAAAAATGTAACAGTATATATGGAAATGATAATGCAAAGCTTTTCATGCACATTTGAATGGACACATTGGCATATTCAAGGACCAAGCGTATTCCATTTTTTAGACATTTTTATAGCTGGCACTGAAGATGCAGCATAGTTGAGTACCTGCTTCCATTAGATACCACTATACCTGGTCTACCTCTTCCCCACCACAACCCGTTTGTTAACCCATCATTCTGTTTGGCCCAGCATGCTGACTTCTCTTCTGATGTACAAAGAAGAGACAGTAATGACAGAAAAACGATGAGCAACATCAACAGCTGGCCATAGGAATGAAAACATCAGCTCAAGGAAGGGAGTGGTCCATTCACAACAATTTGCCTTCAAAACTCTGGAGCCAGAAGTGGCTGCATGTCATGTCATGGACAGTAGTGATGTTCTATTCCAGGGTTTCTCAAATTTGGTGCTCCAGATGTCCTTGGACTTCAATTCCCAATAACAGTGATCAAGAGGTCTGCTGACTTGGGTTTCTGGGAATTGAAGTCCAAGAACACCTGGAGCACCAAGATCGAGTAACCGTGTTGTATTCTCTGAGAGAGTTCTTTGGGAGGTCCCTAACCTGCTCCTTCTTTTTGGCTTTCCATGATCTTTTGTTACGCTATCTCATGTGAGGTGCTATTTTGTCATTATTTCCCAGCATGGTTCAAATCCCCTTCCAGGACCCTCCAAGGACTGGATCACACCTTAAAGCAAAAGTGCACTCCTTCCTCCTTCAGTGTTATCCCTTCAGGCAACGTGAACCTTTCAGTGCTACATACCTCAGACAAAAAGTCACGTTGTTTCCCAACTGAGCAAGTATAAAGCAAAAGAAAGCTACTCTGTCCAACATGGATTGAAGCAAGCTCACATTAAAACAAGCAGGGATGTGTAATATTTTCTGCTGACTGCCAAAATGCTAAGAAAATTTAGCAAGAGCAATTACACTTATATGGCGCTTGGTGTACTCTCTGGGTGGTTCATAAGGTAATTCACATTTATCATCTATGTGCTATTTGTGTAATTCTGTAGCAACCACGTGGCTGAATAAAGAAATTAGTGATGTTCTCAGCACACAATCATACCCCAATCCTTCATGTTAAATCTGAAATTCATAGGGTATAAAATGTTACCACAAAAGCAAAGGTAAAGGTTTCCCTTGCTCGAAAGCCAGTCGTATCCGACTCTAGGGTTCAGTGCTCATCTCTGTTTCAAAGCCGAAGAACCAGCGTTGTCTGCTTCTGCAGACATTTCCATGGTCATGTGGCAGGCATGACTAGACACCGGAGTGCAGGGAGTGCTGTTACCTTCCCACTGAAGTGGTCCCTATTTATCTGCTTGCAATTTCTTGCTTTTGAACGGCTAGGTTGGCAGGAGCGGGGACAAAGGTGGGAAGCTCATTCTGTCCTGCAGTACTTGGGAATCGAACTGCTGACCTTCTGCCTCCCAGTCAGCATCTTAGCCACTTGAGCCACTGCAGTCCACAAAAGTACACGGTGCAATTAAATTTTGGGGGAAATAAATCAATAAGGATGTTGACAAAGAGTTGACTAATAGAGATGAGATTTTTGGATCTTCTGAACTATATATTCCATAATTACCCACTCTGGGTGGTCTACCTGACTTGCATATATCTTGCAGACAACTAAATGTGGCTCACCTGGGAGGGGGGAATAACTGGAAGGATTTGAAGCCTTATCTCTACCTTATCTCTACCTTGTGTGAGATGTAGCATTGTCATTTTTAATTCATTGTTCCATACCTAGCTGCCTGTTTAGAAAAAAAGCTCCCAGCTAGCACCAGAGACAGGAACAGGAAGCTTGGGTGGAGCTAGGACATGCTTGGTTGCCAGTTTAGTCCTGTGGTAACATTTCTAATATCTCATGCTTAAAAACTGAAAAGACAGACATATCATGAGACTTCACTTTTATAGTCTATATATTCATATTAAAAAGCAACATCAAGACTTGTCTTTCTGCTTTACATGAGGTTTCTGTCCTTCCTGATCTTACCTTGAACACCTGTGTTATGATTGGACAGGTGTACCACCCCACTCGGAAAACAACAAGAAGCAACTACTCTAGATACAGAATCCACATTTTGTCTAATGAGGCCTTAACACATTTTGGTGGTGTATCTTGATCACAAAGTTACATATAGGATGTACCCTAGGGGCTGCAGTTGCTCAGAGGTTAAGAAACTCACCTTGTTAACTAGAAGGTCAGTAAGTTGGCAATTCGAGACGCAGGTACTGCATGATGGATTGAGAGCCCGTCTCTGTCCCAGCTCCTGCCAACTTAGCAGTTTGAAATTGCAGGTACTGTAGATAAATAGGGACCACTTCGGTGGGGAAAGATCTTGGGGACATGAAAGGAGCCTCATTCAGACATCCCCTAACTAGAGTTTCTCCAGCAAAAATCCTTTCAACCCAGAATAATTTCTGACCCAAAATTATTAGTATGTACCTTGCACAGACCTTGGGAAAGTTTAGGTTTTGGATGACATCTCATAAGAGATGTATTGGTCCTCATGGTAAGTGGCTGGAGGATTTGAGACTTGTAGCAGCCTCCACCAAAACCTTTTCCAAAACCCAATCCTTGCTATTTCACACACTGTTCTCCTCTGGCATTCACTTCAAACTAATCAATATTATTTTTTCCTGTCAGATTTTTCCACTGTCCAGCTTTTATGCTCATACTTGGTGATCAGGAACATCATAGTTTAGAATAGATGATCTTCCCCTTCATCTACAGTGATACACCCAGTAGTGGGCATCAGGAGGTTCGCACCAGTTTGCCAGAACCTGTAGTAGAAATTCTGGCTGGCCTCACCCATCCAAATTTTGAAATCAAGCAGTCCTAATTCGGATGCAATGCAGGGCTTTCCCCTGGCCACACCCACCATACCATGCCCACAGTGTGGTAGTAAAAAAATTTTTTTGCCCACCACTGGATACATCCTTTCACTTTCGGATATTTTCTAGTTCCTTTATAGCTGCCCTGCCAAAACTCAGTCTTCTTCTGTCTCTTGGCTGCCATCTTGGCTGCAATCGAACCCAAGATACAGAAAATCTTTTAAAAATTCAATTTCTTCATGGTTAACATCCAACAGTGTCTTGGGTGACCCTTCCAGTCCAGACTAATAACAGAGCTTAACCTCCTGGAAGAACTTCTCTTAGATTTTTTCTACCCCACTCTAACCTTCTTATGATGTGTTAGAGTATGCATCCAACACAGAAACAGTTTCACACTGTCACGGTGAAATTGTAGTAAACAGCCTTCAATACTCTGTAAGGAAGTTTTACAAGGGGCAGTAGAAGACATTGTGAGGTCCTTCTCACATTCATTTTACCATTAGTGCCAACCTTGTAAAATGCAAGGACAAAACCCACAGAATAATGCTCTAAGGCTAAGAACCATGTGAGTGAGCTCTGACTGAATCCAACTGAGGGCATTCCACTGATGATGTTGGCCAGTCAATCTGCCAAAATAAAATCTTTTTTTTAACCTTTTCTGAAATGAATTGCCTCTTCTACATCTAACACGTCTAGACACATCTAACATATCTAGAGTACTGTGTCCAATTCTGGGCAAACAAACAAGAGCAGGTACAGAGAAGGATGGCAAGGATGATCAGAGGACTAGAAACCAAGCCATATGAGGAAAGACTGCAGTAACTGGGTGTGTTTAGTCTTGAGAAAAGGAAACTGAGATGGGATATGATGATAGCTCTCTTCAAATACCTGAAAGATGGTCATAAAGAGGAGGGTCAGGATCTGTCCACCATCTCAGAGGGCAGGATGTGTAATAATGGGCTCAAACTAAAGGAAGTCAAATATAGGCTGGATATCAGGGGGGAAATCTCTTAATAGTTAAAGCAGTATGACAGTAGAACCAACTGCCTCAAGAGGTGACCAGTGCTCTAACATTAGAAGCATTCAAGAGAGAATATGACGACCACCTGTCATAACTGCTTTGATTTGGATTCCTGCATTGAGCAGGGGGGTTGGACATGGTGGCGTAAAAGGCCCCTTCCAACTCAGGTATTCTATGAGTCTGTTATATTGCCTGGTAATCAATCGCAGGTGGTAGCAGTGACAGTTTACAGCAAGTGGGCTGAGATAATTTTTTTAAAAAAATCAAATTATTTCATATTTATTTATTTTATTTCAATTTCTATGCTGGCCACTCAGGTAAAAACCCAACTCAGATCCAATGACTCTTTAAAAAGAAAGAAAGGTCTAGCATGTTACTACTAATGGGCTGGCTTTCATAATTCTTTCCCATTACTCTACTAACTCCCTACGTCTCACAGTCTCATTGTCCAGCATTTGTATCCTTCACTTTAATGAGCACTAAATAAGAATTATTTAAGTATTTCAATAATTCTCAGTGGACAGTTAATTAAGCACATCTGAGTCTTTAAGAGCAGTCAGCTATTACCTTCTTTTACAGACAAGTGCCTCCATAGACATGAAGGGATGAGGTCAAAATTATTATTATTATTTTAAAAGTGGCTTAGTCATTTGTCTCATAATAAATGGTTACCTACAAAGCTGGAAATCTGGAGTATAAAAAAAACCCTGTACTTTCTATTCTCACTCTCACCGAACTTTTCTACACCATTTTGGAAAGTTTCTTTGCACAATGCATTCCTTCAAACTTCTTGTTTTGTAAGGAAATGAGAATGGGTGGGTGGTGAGAAACCCTGAATATGTTAAACTAAATCTCTCCTTCAGTGAAATTTGCTTTCCTTCCATAAACCACACTAGACTTGTCTTTCATTATGCATTCCTCTTTAACAGCTTCTGTTTCTCTCCCTCCTCTCCCTCCCCCATATTTGTTAGATCCTACTGCAAAAGGGAATTGAAGTAGGGTGTGTGCAGAAGTCCATAACATCAGTCATACACCGAGTGTATTTTTTTTATTAAGTCCAGCAGTTTAAAAATGTACAAAGTTCCTCCTAATAATCCATTCATTCTGTTCTCTCCTGATTCTTGGAGTAAGCCTGCACAATTATTCAAATCCCGGCTTTTAGCTCCAACATATACCTCGCCATGGGGCTGTGGGCCTGTAATCTCACTTTGGTCTTGCATGTCAAATGGAATTAACTTCCCTAAGAAATGTATGCAGAGACAACCTAAAGTGCATAATCCTTCAGGCTGTCTTAAATTTTCTGAAACTCAAACCTGTCATCTTTTTTCCCCCTCTCTCCCTTCTTTTTCTTCTTCTTCCTCTTTTTCTTCCCTATAGCTTTGTTGAAGTTCTCACTTAGGGTTTTCACGCCATCCAAAGATAAAGTTTAGGAAAGACATTTGCATTTTTACATTCTCTTCTCTCCCCTCCCGCCCATTCTGTCACACACTCCTTTTGGCTTTTTCATACATTTTCCTTTTGCAGAAATATTTTATGTCCCCCACCCCCACCCCTTCTCCAACACTTTCCAATCAATTCCATCCCTATTTTGCTCTCGATTGAATTTCTAACAAAGACCGACAGGCTTATCCCACATCTGGCAACCACAGGAGCTCTGACACGGTGAAGGGTCTTGCATGATCCACATGCCAAGCCAATGGAGAAGAGTTGAGGACCCAAGTGAGTGGTGGGTTGGAATAATGGCCTCATCATTATTATTGCTACTTTAACAACCTGGGCCAGCTAATCACAAAAACTAATTTGAAGTCAATTAAATCTTAAATCACATTGCCTCCTTCATGAATAAACCGTTTGGAGAAATTAGCTTTGGTTAGTATAACACATCAGCTTGCATCTTGTGTTACAAATATATTCACCTCAGGGATAGGTTTTTGATGGTTCATGGTGTTGTCTGTTCTCCAGGGACCATAATTTCAGGCCTCTGATTTTCAGAATGTGGAGTTACAGACATGCACGGGCACACATACAGACCATCTGAGCACGTGTACATAGAGAACAAAGCTTAATGATCTCTCTTTCCCCAGTCCATCAAATGCCACTGTGTACCTCCAAAGTTGGCTAAACTTCTGCTATGTGATGTCTACAGGTGCCCTATTCTTCTCATGTTGGTGTTACTTTGGGGAAAATGCCCATCTTCATAAAAGATGGAGTTTTGGCTAAGAATTGGCTATGAAGGGATGCACAGTGCTAGAAAAGCACCGGTTGGAAAAGATCTACACCACAATTGGATAAGGATTTTCAGATGGGCACTCTTCTGCAGATCTGATAATTGCAGATAATTTATCTGCTGATGAGATCAGGAGGGAATAGCGAACATGATATTGAAGAGGTGTCTAAATGAATATGGTCCATGAAGAAATGCAGCAAGTAAACCAACACTGGGGATCAATGCTTTGATCTTTCTAGTGCAGGGATTCTCAACCTGTGGCCTGCACGATGGATGTGGCCCACAGCGCCATTTCATGTGGGCCCCCCACTGCCTCCACCACACAGATTTGCCATGTGGTGGAGGAAGGACAAAATGGCCATCCGGCCCACAAAGCTGTCTGAGGGACTGTGACCCGGCCGATCCCCAGCTTTAAAAGTTTGAGAACTCCTGTTCTAGTGGTCTGCATCTTTCCCCCCTTAGTGTGGGTTCTGAGGTATGAGACTGAGCGATCAAGACCCACCAACCAATCACAAGACAAATCTCCCTGGAATGTGAAATGCAGGAGTGAGTGTAAGCAGATGCTTAGACCATCAGATGTCTTTCAGCACTTAAGGAACCGACATTTCTAATCACCTTCTAATTATAGGAACTGGTTGGATTAATTATGCAGAGGGTGATGGGACTGAAGATCCTTGAGGTGTTGCAAAACATCTAACTATAGTCATAATCATGAGATGCATTACTGAACTTTCCTACCTAATTGAAATTGGATGGTAGAGAGAGCTGAGTCACAAAGAACTAGGAATGCTGCCAGATGTTTGAAGTACAAGCCAGTTAGTGTAAGCGTCAGACTTCTGAGAAGGAGACCGAGTTCAAATCCCCACTGAGAGACAGGACTCAATATGTGCCAAGTATTATAGCTCTTTTTGAACATTATCTAGCACAGTAGAGGTGAGCAGTCAGCAGCTTGTAGGTTGCATGCAGACCTCAGGGGCCATGTTTACTGTACCCCAACACTCCTGGGCTTCACAGCCAAACATATCTCAATTTTAAAAATTAATGTGAAAAAAATTGTTCTAATATGGTCCATCGTGACTTCAAGTGGATGTGGCAGGCATTTTTGCCAGGTTCCTGGAATCCTTTGCACCCCTTGACCCCATACCTCATTTTTTTATTTCCCCACCCCACCCCCACTAGAGAAGAGAAGGATGTTTTTCCCCTTAAAGAACTCTTTTTTAAAAACCATTTTCAGTTAAGAAAAACCCATTGCAGGCGCACCCCCCCAAAAAGGACTCAGACACTGGTGAAAGTGGATAACGGCATTGGGCCACATTTATTGATTCATGCCCAAGTCCGAATTATAAATTTCGATTGGTACTCAACCAATTATAATTCTTAAGGCAAGCAGGCCGCAGTAACACTGGTAAGGTACCTCCCAAAATTGCCCACGGCAATTGGCTACAATGTATCCATTTGTATCAATTTGTTTGTTGGCAACAAACAAATTGTTGACCGTAGTCAATAAACTAACTACTGACCCCACCCTCTGACGCGTATCCGTAAAATAACGGGGTGATGCATGCTGCCTAGCTCGTGCCATCACCCCATTGCCTGGTTCGTTGTTGACCGGACAACGTTAACCAACTTGTGCCTATCTAGTGTTGTCCAGTCAATTGCGAACCTGCCGGATACCTGTGGGTCATAAATATTTACCTTACCAGTGCTACCCGCCACACGGGGAGGCATCCATGATGACTCACCGCCCCCCAAGACCGTCAGTTTGGTCGCCAGGCCTGCTTGCATCACACCCAGAACGAGGTACATACCTCTGACCGACAGGTGGACCCCTTCTCCTGCCTACCAGCAAAATTTGTTTGTAAGCCGATCATCTGGACTCCAATGGACGTCTCACAGCCATGCTCAGCACGGGCCGGAGCCACAGCCCCGTCCACTGACTGCCGGAACAGTCCAAACTAGGGAGATCCGCGTCTCCCCTAAATTGGTGTCTCGGCACGATGTTAGACCATAGCGACCATATGTAAGCTGTACATGATACAAAATGCCAGGTCACAGCCCCTCGACAATTTAATAACAGCAGTGATCCGTATGAGACCGCTGCCGCCAAGGCGCCTGCAAAACATCGGGCGGTCCAGCAACCCTGTCAGACAGCAGGAATGGCCACAGTTGCCGCCCCCATGTGCCGCATATACCATACCATAGCAGACGTGCGGATGCACACAGCCCAGCCGGGGTCCACTCTCTGTCGCTGCAGCATATACTGCCGCCCAGTGTACATAGCTGCGGCCCACCAGCCCCCTGCCACCGGTGTGCTGAGACCCCTAGGGTCTGTAAAAGAGGAGAAAAAGGTGAAGGACATAACTAGGTACTCAAACAGTGAGGGGACGTACATATTTGAAATTGCGCGTAGACGCCCATCCACCTCTGAGTACCCCAAACGTAGCCGCGATCAACGCGACGCCTATCTTAAGTAAATGGTGCCAAAACGGGCACCACACCGCGAAACACGGGACCGGTCACCCTCAGGGACTGTACTAAGGTAAGGGTAGACCCAACCTGGTGGCAGAAAACAGGCTGGGGCGCGCAGCAGGCACTGTCGAACATTCAGGTAGGGCACCAACCGGACAGATGTCTCAAAAACTTAGTAGCAGTATACACCACTGCCTGCACCGTGCTGAATAACCCGTGAGGACCGCATCCCCACTCGAGCCCACTCATGTGTGACAGAGACATCTTCGAGTTCCAGTGCCCTACGAGACACATCCGCCTTACACCGTTGGCACCAACTTTGGTACCCACTCACTGATGCGGAGCGCTCCAAAAAAGGCTACCGTGGTAGCTGCGTGGCCAAGAGTCACCTCACACCTATCTGTACATAAGCAATGCCAGCCTCGTGCAAGGTGGGTAGAAACTCTGGGAACAGGGGTGACGCGCGTAAGGGCGGCGGACACGTTCCCGTGTCCACCCCTCCCAAACACGATGCCTGAATGCAGAGTGATACGCCTTACGCGTGCGAGGTGCCAACGACATGTCCGGTTCCCCTCTCCTTGCCAAACGTCCAACCCTCAGCCAAAAGTGGCGAGTGGAATCCCTCTGCTTCCAGAGTACGGCACAGAACCAGGTGATCTGCGGTAATGGAGAGCAGCAAAATGTCATTATAAATACCCATAACATGTCTGGCCTAGAACAGTAAATTAGGCGTAGGCTTCTCAAGAGAGTAGACGGACTAATGTCATGACCTTGGGGGATTTGCATGTCTGGGTGTCGACAATGTTCACCACTACCGCATTGTCACACCGAAATTGGACCACTGAGTAGGCCCACCCCTTGCACCATAGCATCAGTGCTCTCCAAATGGGAAAAAAACGCAAGGCAGGTAAGATCGCAGGGCGATCAGCCCGGGAGCCGGAGGTATCTGACCGTACTAGATATCTAAGGCAGACCACTAGGTCTGACCTCCCATAAGATACCCATCCAAACCCCGGAGTAATTTGAGCCAGAGCAAGCCCATCAAGGGGGGGGGCAGTGAATTAACTACAATTCCCAAGGGCACACTCGATGTTTGGCAATCAATGCCAAAATCGCACATGGACATCCAAGCCACCTTATCACCGGTTAACCTGGATGCCCGCGTGACAGCATCGAGGTAAAAATTGTGATGCTAGAACATGGGACTTCGGTCTATTCAGGCGCCAAGGGGACACCCAGTTCCCACTTGAGTGTCTGAATCGTGATGAGGAGACGCGTACACGTGTCCAAGCCCCGTTTAACCCCGGACCCAAAAGTTGTCGAGGTAATGGGCTGGAGACCGAGACCCCAACCTGTGAGCCAATGCCCACTGAGTAAAAGTCCCACATCAGTCGGGTGCTGAACCTGAATTAACGCATTCAGAAAGGGATCGGCGTCATCTAATTAAAATTCCCCCAAAACCTAAAAACCCGATAGGTCTAAATCATGGGGTGTACTGGCAAAAAGCTGGAAGCCGAGTGCATATCCCACTGTGCCAAAACGGCACCAGAATTGTGTGAGCACGCCACCCATAGTAGCCGAGGCAACTACGAGTACCTGACCGAACAAGGTCATCAGGAAGGTCATCCCTGAACGGAACACCCACAGGGTGAGCTGAATGAAGGGTTATATTACATTCACCCTTTTTTTAGCTCAGTATGAGCTTCATGGGGGATACCTTCGACTAAGGAAAGGTGGTTCCAAGAAGGGCCCCCGCTACTCTCATGGCCCCCAACTTCCGTAACTGTGGACCGTGGAGCCCCCTCCCCGTTACCCTGGACGGGAACCCGATTAGTAGCATCTTGGGGCCCCCAACACCCCCGAATGGATACAAAAGCCCCATTGAAAACCCTCCAGCAGGTCTCCCGCCCCATCCCGTCTTGGATGAACTGAGTGACAACCCTCCAGGCTGACTATAATTGGGGCGGGGGGGGGGGCTTATGACAAAGTTAGTTACTTCAGACGGAGCTCTGATCGCCCCTGTGGACCCCCACCTCTGCCCGCAACCCACCAACCCGCGGGCACGTGGAGGCGGCGTGAGGGCCAGCGCAAAAAAGGGGGCACTAAGTCGGTAACGACCGTGGTGCTTAGTACACCCATCGTCAGCTGAGCAGGCCGGACACAGTAGGCGGGCCGGAACCCCCCGCTCGACCAGTTTGCGTGGAGCCAATGTCTGAACAGCCCGCTGCTCAGCATGACCACCATGGTGCCAATCACCAGGCACCAGTCCCGTGGGAATGATGTACACGAGCACCCTTGCTGACAGGATTCATCCCACCTCCCCTCGGGATATAGAGCCACCCTCATCCACCTTCCTCACCATGAGCCAACCGTCATGGGCCCATCCAATCGACATCAGGATGGCCCGAACAGTCCAAGCCCTGCGGCATACCACAATACGTACAAGGTATGCCGACAACCAGTTGGCCCCAAGGTGCGCGGTGGCTAACAACGATGGGGCATCTCTTTGTCTCAGCCGTCCTGTCCTTCTCTCTCCCCCCAGTGGGTTCGCAGTTCAATAGGGAGAATATCCACATGTCCCCCTCCAGCCCTTACCCCTCATGGCCGGCGGCCAATAATCAACCGGGGCAAGTAATAGCCAGCCGTCGGCAAAGCCATGGACTGCACATTCTGTATAAAGGGCCTATGCAGCAGGATCCAGACAGCCCCTGTGATGCTCAGCACTGTCCCGAGGGCGGACACCCCAGTGCGTGGTGGTTTACTACGGCGGGACCACACAATGTCTCTATCCTCCTGTCCGTACTTCCTATCCTTATTGGGATCTCAGTTCATAGGGAGGTACTCCCCCCCACCAAATCTTTTCCCTCATGATCTGGGGCAGGTGATCACTGGGGGGCCATGAATAACCAGTCGTCGGCAATGCCATTGCCAGTACCTGATGAACGCCGGACATACACAGCAGGACCTGGACAGCCCCTGTGACGCCACGTACCGCCCCGGGAGCGTAAACCCCCACCCCCAATCTCGTGCCAGAATGCAACCAAGGGGCACTGGGATAGGATGGCGAGTGATGCCCCCCAGCCTCAAATAAGCGAGGCAAAGAGCACTGAGCCCCCACTGCTGGAAATGGACTGTGATGTGTGTGCATTCAACTTGAACCGAATACTCACAAGTTGCACCCCCGTGAGCCACCCCCACTGGGGGTTCCGGCCCACGGTGGGCGTCGGAGCTCGCGACTGAAATCGAGCTCTGGGGCGACCTCCAATGCACTCCAGCCGCAGTTCCAGACAAACGGGGAGCTGCGAGACAGTGGCGGGCACAGGCCGACGTGTCACGAGAAGCTCGACCCAGCTGTCGTGTACCCTCAGACAGCTTTGGGGGTTGCATGGCAATTTTGCCCTTCCTCCACCACATGGCACTTCCTAGTGGGGTGGAGGCAGTGGGAGCCACAGGTTGATAATCTCTAGAGCAACCAGGAACATTATCTGATAGACACAGTAAATAGGTGGGCCGGACAGCCCGCTAGGTATTGGGCCAGAGGCCCTAATTTGAGAGCCTGGGCCAGAATAGGGCCATGCCCAAAACTCTGGCCCCAAATGGGCAAAAACGTGCTGTGAGCCAGCACAATGCCCTCCCCCCAATCGTTCCGGCCCATGGCCGGCAACCGTGGGCCGAGGGCCGGATCCTCTGAAGGGCCGGCCTGGGGCTGAAAACGGGAGCTCATTCTGTCCTGCAGTACACAGGAAGTGAAACCACTGACCTTCCACTTCCCAGTCAGCGTCTCAGGCACTTAACACTCCGTGTCTTAGCCACTTGAGCCACCGCGATCCCCCTACGAGCAAGAAAACACCATGGGGAATCAAACTCCCAGCCTCTGACTTTGCAGCCCGATTCCTAAACCACTGAGCTATCCAGCAATTCTGCTCGGTTACAGGCAAAAAGGAAACCAATAGGAGCGAAATCAAGGCTCTTGCAAAGAGGCAGCAAGGTAAAAGGAAGCCTCGCACAGAGGCTGACAGAGGGGGAAGCGACGGAGCAGATTCCTCCTCCCCGTCGCTTCTAAAAGAACCAAGCCTCTAGCACAGAAGCGAGAGAAAACGAAGCCTCGAGCAGAGGCTAGCAAAAGGGGGGAGGGAGCGACGGAGAAACTTCTCCTCTCCGTCGCTTTCGCAAAATGGCAGCTCGGCTGCCTCGTGGCCACCCCTTTTAAAGGGTGCTGGCCACGCCCCCCTAACTACCCGGATGCCCAAGTCCGGTGGGGGGGCCCGCAAAGAGCGCGGCGGCCATTTTGGCGCCGCGCTTGCATTATATCTTCAAAATAGTTTAAACATAAATATTGTAGTAAATTATTCCTTTTCATTATGCTTTCACCCTTTAATTCCACTCCACTGGGATACAACTCTCTGTTTGTCTGTCTGTCTGTCTGCCTGTCTGTCTGTATTGCAAACACAAACTTCATAAATATATACATATATACTGTACTTATATAACAAACAAGGACTGCAGCGGTTTAGTGGTTAAGACACTTAGCTTTATGACGGAAGGTTGGTAGGTCAGCAGTTTGAGACCCAAGTGCTGTGTGATGAAGTGTGTGATGATACAGACCTGTTGCCAACCTAGCAATTCGAAATTGCAAGTAGATAAATAGATACTGCTTTGGTGGGAATGGTAACAGTGTTCTGTTTGCAGAGGTGTATAGTCATGCCTGCCACATGGCCATGGAAATGACTACAGATGCAGACAGCACTGACTCTTTGGCTGTAAACAGTGATGAACACCACACCCTAGAGTCAGAAACAACTGGTTTTAGAGCAAGGGAGACCTTTACCTTTATCTATATAACAAACAGCAGCAATAGTGATATAACACTGGTTGGATTGCACCAAGGCATAGAATCAAAGAATAACTGAGTTGAAAGTGGCCTTTCAGACCATAAAATCCAACCTCCTGCTCAATGCAGGAATCTGAATCAAAGCAAATCTGACAGGGGGTTGTCCAATTCTCTCTTGAATACTTCCAGTGTTGGAGCGCTCACCAACTCTAAAGGCAGTTGGTTCCACTATTGTACTGTTCTAACTGTTAAGAAGTTCTTCCTAATATTAATCCTATATCTGGCTTCCTGTAGTTTCAGCCCATCCTGCTTTCTGCGATGATGAGCAGATTCTTCCCTTCCTCTCTATGATCATCTTCACTGGAACATGCCTCAGGTTGACTCATTTTCAATTTCAATTTTAATTTATACCCCGCCCTACTCAGCCCAGGGCCGACTCAGGGTGGCATTACAACATATTAAAAATACAGTATACAATAAGAATATAATCAACAATCTATGAATCCAAAAACACAACATAAGATATACAGTAAAAATATACGATACAGCAATACAGTTTCCCCCAATACAAAATTACATAATTTCAGATATCTTCAATAACAGATACCGTGCGGCAAGGTCCACCAGTGACGGAGCTCCAGCTCCCATCCCAGACGGAGCCCTGACTCAACGAATTCACCAAGGGCCCTGGCAGCCCACAGCCCATTATCCCTCCCAGCAAGAGCTGGGGATAGAAGGGCGGGCCCCATCACAGCTGTGGCAGCAATCCCAGACAGCGGTCTTCGGCTTGGCCCCGGTGGCGTGTGGCCATTTATCCCTCCTGGCAAGAGCAGGAGAGGGAAGGGCGGGGCCCCTCACAGCTGCAACGGCAGTCCTGGGTGGTGGTCTTTGGCTCAGCCCTGGCAGCCCACAGCCCTTTATCCCTCCCAGCAAGAGCAGGGGAGGGAAGGGAAGGACCCCTCACAGCTGTGGCAACAGTCTCGGGTGGCATCTTCGGCTTGGCCTCGGGGGCCCACAGCTCTTTCTCCCTCTTTAGTGTATGGGACCAAAGACGACCGGACAACCGAAGGGTTGGTTTAACACAGGTTTATTGCATGAGGTTCCAGTTAAGCATGAGGTAATGGCGGTGATACATCTCAATATATACAGTAGCTCTCTACATTTGAATCTTGTAGCACGGTAGCTGATTGGTTGCTACCGGCGTGGCCTCGCCCAGGCACGCCTCCATTCCTGCTGCTGAATGCAGGTCTTTCTTCAGCTGCTGAATGCAGGTCTTTCTTCAGCTGCTGAATGCGGGGAAGGTTTTCCCGCGGCTGTCCGTGATTGAGCAATGTGAACCATGTGAGAGTGAACGCTCGCAGCTGCCCTCTATAGGCTGTCTGCTCGCGTTCCTTTACAGCTGATATCGTTTGTATCTGGAGTGGTTACAATCTTGCCTTACAGTATAATGAACATGCATACATACATAACATCCCTCCCCCCTAGGATGGGACGAAGTCCCGCAACCATTGTGGCTTGCCGCACGTTCGCTTGGGGCGTGCTTGCGCCTGCCCTAATTCTGGAGAGCCTGTGATCCCTGACTCCGCGGGAGCTTGTCCTGCAACGGGAAACGGGGATTCATTAGTGGCTCTGTGGGGCGTCCGTGCCTGCCTTGCGCTTGGGGAAGGGAATGGGATGAACAGTTGGGAGGTAAATCCCTGCCTATTGCCCTCGGACCCCGGGGACCCTCCTAGTGTGAACCGCGGCACCGATGAGGTCGCCCTTGGGGAATGGCTACCTTCTGATCCCTGCTCGGGGGACCTTAAGACTGTGGTGGTGGGCGGACTCGCTGATGCCTCCGGTCTTGGAGGTGTCGGTCTCCGGAACATGGGCGCTATATTGCATTCTAACTCACAGGGGCTACTGGGACTGGAGGTACCAGGGGCTGAACTGAAACCCCTCTTTTCGCTAGGACGGGTGGGGAACCACTCCGCTAACTCCCCCTGGTACTGTAAATCAACGTCTAAACCTCTATGGGCCTCTGAGCCTCGGGGGGACTTCCGCGGCTTCCGCGGGGTATGAGTGTGGTTGGGGCTCCTCCTTTCTGACGGGGACTCCCGCAACCCGGGGCTCCTCCTCTCTGGCGGGGACTCCCGCAAAAGATTTCCGTGGATCGATTCCCTTTCCTCCCCCCTTGGTGGGGACCCATGCTCCCCTTTTCCTCCCCCTTGGGCTAAACGGGTGGGGGAGTACCCTAACGCTGAATCAATGCTGGCCTCATCCTCGTCTTGCTCTCCGGGGACCCTACGCCTGAGTTGGTCCACGTGTCGCCTCCACAGGAAACCTGTACTGGTCTCTACGCGGTATGAGACGGGGCCGGTTTGATCTACTACGGTGCCCGGCACCCAGGCTGGCCCCGCGCTGGCGTAATTCCTGCAGTGTACTGGGGCGCCTATGCTGAAACTCTTTGTGGGTTCCACCCCTATGTTCCGCCCCTTGTCCTCTACTCTTGTGGGGTCTAGCTTGGATATCCCCGTGGCCAGCTTCCTGCACATCAACAGCTCTGCGGGGGAGTACCCTGACGCTAAGGGGGTGACCCTGTATCTCAGCAGGAATTGGCACAATTTCAGGTCGAGGTCTCCGGGACCCATGCGCAGTAGCGCGTCTTTCGTGGTGCGCACGAGGCGCTCTACTTGGCCATTGGTGGCCGGGTGAAAGGAGGCGGAGGTGACGTGCCGAATGGCGTTGCGTTCCATGAATGCCCTGAACTCGGCGGACGTGAAACAGCTAGCGTTATCGCTGACGAGGGTGTCGGGTAAACCGAACGTGGAAAAGACCCTCCTTAACTGTTTAATGGTTGTGGTCGAGGAGGTGCTCGAGACTGGAATGACCTCCAACCACTTAGAGAACGCGTCCACCACGAGGAGGAAAAGCGTTCCCCTGAATGGGCCAGCAAAGTCTACGTGAACTCGGGACCAGGGTCCCCTCGCAGCGTCCCATTCCCTAGGTGGCGAATGAGCCTCTTCTGGCCTAGAGCTTTGGCACGCCTCGCAAGTGCCGACCATGTGTTCGATGTCGGCGTCTAACTGGGGCCACCAAAAATAACTGCGGGCTAGTGCCTTAGAGCGTACGATCCCCGGGTGGCTGACGTGCAGCAGTTTAAGCACCCTCGGCCTGAGAGACGTGGGGATCACTACCCGCTGTCCCCACAAGAGGCAACCCCTCTCCAGGGACAACTCCAATCTCTTTTTGAAAAATGTGTCGAATTCCGCTGCTGGGGAAGACACGGGCCACCCTTTCTGCACCCAGGAGCAAACTGTGGCCAGCGCTTTGTCCTTGCCTGTCGCTTTGGCGATTTCGGCCGGTACTACTGGAGGGGAGTCTAGGACCTCTATCATTAAGACCTGGTGGTCCCTCTCTACTCCGCCCACGTGGCAGCAATCCCGGGGAATGGGGGACCTCGACAGAGCGTCGGCATGGCTTATTTCCCTCCCGGGCCGGTATACCAACGCGTGCTGATACGCGTTGAGAAAAATGGCCCATCTGAGCATTCTCGGGGACAGGATCTGGGGTGTGGGCTTGTCTGCGGTGAAGATGCCCAGCAACGGCTTGTGGTCAGTCACTATGGTGAAGGGGCGGCCGTACACGAAATCATGAAATTTCTTGGTCCCCGCAATTATTGCTAGCGCCTCCCTGTCTGTCTGAGCATAATTCCTCTCCGCTTGGGACAGGGATCTAGAGTAGAACGCTATCGGGGCCTCCCTACCGTTCTCCAGCACGTGGCAAAGCACCGCCCCTACCCCCACCGGGGATGCATCGCATATCAGGACCACCGGGCGTTTGGGATTGAAGTGGGTCAGTACAGCATCTGATGCCAGGAGTCGCTTCAGGTCATTGAAAGCCTTTTCCTGGTCGTCGCCACACTTCCATGCCTCGTCCTTTTTAAACAATTTGTGTAGCGGTTCTGCCACGGCTGCCTTCCGCGGGAGGAAGGAGTGGTAGAAGTTGAGCAGTCCGAGGAACGACTGCAACTCGGGCTTGGAGGTGGGGCGAGGGGCCTTTTTGATGGCGGCTACCTTGGATTGGGCCGGCCTAATTCCCTCGGGAGTAACACGGAACCCTAGGAACTCAACCTCTGTAGCGAAGAAGACGCATTTGTCTTTCCGCAACCTCAACCCCGCCTTTTCGAATATTGTCAGGACCTTTCCCAACCTTGTTGCTAATTCGGCCCGGCTCCCCCCTGTAATTAATACGTCATCAAAATAGGGTAACACCCCCTCCAACCCCTTCAGGAGGCGTTCCACCAATGACTGGAAAATCCCGGGCGCCAAATTCACGCCGAATTGGAGGCGCGAAACCTGGAACGCCCCTTTGTGGGTGACTATTGTTTGTGCAGCAGCTGCGGCGGGGGTCACCGGGAGTTGCTGGTAGGCTTGGGCCAGGTCGAGTTTGGCGAAACACCTCCCCCCGTGTAACCTGGCCAACAAGTGGCTGACTACCGGCACCGGATACGCATTAGGGCGAATCGCCTTATTGATGGTGCACTTGTAATCAGCGCATATTCGGACTTCCCCGTTGGCCTTGAGCGCTGTTACAATTGGAGTTTCCCACTCCGCAGAATCAACAGGAACAAGAATCCCCTGGCCCACTAATTTGTCCAATTCCGCCTCTATTTTGTCCTTTAGTGCGAAAGGCACTCTGCGCGGTTTAAGTCTGATTGGACGCACTCCAGGGTCCAGGTCGAAAGTCACTGGGGGGCCCTTGAATTTTCCTAGCCCCTTTTTAAAAACCTCGGGGTGCGCGTCGCACACGCTCTGTATTGGATCAGTCCCGGCGGCGTGTGCTCCCACGGCGTGCACCCCCCCAATGAACAACCCCAGGGGCTGGAACCATTGAGTCCCGAGGAGGCTGCATTTACCCCCCTTGAGGACGACTAAGGGAAGCGTTGCGGTGTACTTTTTGAACTGGACCTGGAACTTCCCAACCCCCAACACTGGGATGCGGTTCCCTTGCACGTCCTTCAGCGTGGCCCTCAACGCCTTGAGCTTGGGCCGCACGCGGGGGGCGATTTTCATGAACTCCCCCTGGGAAATAATGGAGTATGAAGAACCTGAGTCCACCTCCATTCTAACAGGGGCCCCTTGTATTACTACCTCAACGAAGTAACGGGGGTGCTCCGTGGAAACGCTGCAAACCGGCGCGTCGTCCTCGCTGTCGTCGGAGACTCGCCCTACTCCGTCCCGCGTCCTCGTGGTCCGGGTGCCGTCCTTCGGCCTCGTGGTGCGGTCCTGCCTCGTGGTGCGGTCCTGCCTCGCCGAGCGGTCTGGAGAACTCCGGGTGGCCTCGCGTCGTTTCCGGCAGACCTTGGCGATGTGCCCGCGCCGGCCGCAGTTGTGGCACTTGGCCTTGCGGAATGGGCATTTGGTGCGGTCGTGGGCGGCGCCGCAGCCATCGCAGCGCCGGCCCTCTCTCTGGACCCTCCGGACGTCCTCATCGTCGCTGCTCTCTGCAGACGAGTTCGAAGTCCGCTGGGCCGCGCGCACCGAACTCTCTGCCTTGGCGGTCTTCGGGCGCCAGTCCTGAAGTTCGTGCACCCCGGCCGACGTGGCCTCTGCGGCTTGTGCCGCGTCGAGGACTTGTTGCCACGTGGGAGGCGGCTCCCTTTTCATCAGCGCGCGCTGAGTCTCTGTGTCCCTCAGACCGCAGAGCAGGCAGTCCCGGAGGGTGACGTCGGGGAGTTCCCACTTGCATGGGCCGGCGGCCAACCGCAGGGCCGCGGCGAACTCATCGACCGACTCTCCGGGTGCCTGGACTCGCCTCCAGAACGCGCTCCGAGCGGGGAACATCGCTATTGCCGGCCGGAGATGGGCGCGCAGCGCCGCCAGGAGCTCTGTGGCCTTGAGGTCGCCCACCTTCCTCGGCGCGATCAGGTCCACCAGGGTCCTCTTGGTTTCTTGTCCGAGCATGCGGACGAAGATGGCCCTCTTTTTGGCCTCGTCGGAGACTTCGAGCTCCACCAGCGCAGCGTTGAAGTCTATCTCAAACAGCTCCAAGTCTCCCGGCTTCCTGATCTCGTAGCCGGCGCATGTCTTGGTCCCGTGGGCAGCCATATCCCACCTTCGTCGCCAATTTAGTGTATGGGACCAAAGACGACCGGACAACCGAAGGGTTGGTTTAACACAGGTTTATTGCATGAGGTTCCAGTTAAGCATGAGGTAATGGCGGTGATACATCTCAATATATACAGTAGCTCTCTACATTTGAATCTTGTAGCACGGTAGCTGATTGGTTGCTACCGGCGTGGCCTCGCCCAGGCACGCCTCCATTCCTGCTGCTGAATGCAGGTCTTTCTTCAGCTGCTGAATGCAGGTCTTTCTTCAGCTGCTGAATGCGGGGAAGGTTTTCCCGCGGCTGTCCGTGATTGAGCAATGTGAACCATGTGAGAGTGAACGCTCGCAGCTGCCCTCTATAGGCTGTCTGCTCGCGTTCCTTTACAGCTGATATCGTTTGTATCTGGAGTGGTTACAATCTTGCCTTACAGTATAATGAACATGCATACATACATAACACCCTCCCAGCAAGAGTGGGGGAGGGAAGGGCGGGACCCCTCACAGCTGTGGCAGCCGTCCTGGGTGGTGGTCTTTGGCTCAGCCCCGGCGGCCCTAGCCCTTTATCCCTCCCAGCAAGAGCAGGGGAGGGAAGGGAAGGGCCCCTCACAGCTGTGGCAACAGTCTCGGGTGGCAGTCTTTGGCTTGGCCTCGGGGGCCCACAGCCCTTTATCCCTCCCAGCAAGAGTGGGAGAGGGAAGGGCGGGACCCCTCACAGCTGTGGCAGCTGTCCCGGGTAGCGGTCTTCGGCTCGGCCCCAGCAGCCCGCAGCCCTTTATCCCTCGCAGCAAGAGTGGAGGAGGGAAGGGTGGGGCCATTCACAGCTGCGGCAGCAGTCCTGGTCAGCGGTCTTCATGACTGTCCCACCTTGAACCAGAAACCTCTCTGCTACCTCCTTGGCAGAAACACGCACACCCTGCACTGCTGCCTCCAGCTCCTTCATATTGCCAGTGTTGAAGATGCAAACTGGGTGACAGATTTTGTCTCTTTCTCCCAGTGAAAATCACAGAGTGAGGGTGGGTGGGTGTTAAATCTTTTAATTCAATATATATGCCTATATATAATGAAGTATTAAGCCTAAACTAAAATTCTCAATTTGATTTAAAATTGATTAATCTATGAATCGACTAATCCTAAATCTTATTCCTAGGTATATTAAGTAAACAATATGCAATGAGATGTAGAGGATATAAATGTAAGTTAAGGGTTCTGAGAAAGACACAGAGAAATCCACTGCAATGTAGGGTTGTACCACAGTATATCCTAACAGCAAACACTCAGGAGATTTAATAGGAGCTATGACCACCTTTCAATTGGAAAGAAACAAAGTAAAAAATATTTTCTGGTGTCTGTGCCTGTTTCTACATTTCATTGGTGCAGACAGACATCAATTGTACATTTTGTTCTCATTTCTGTTCCCCCTTGGGAAACCCATGGCAGCCTCAATCAGGATACACTAAGTTCTCTGCCACCCGTACCTTTGGATCAGAGAGTCTGAGGAACATAAGCTTCTTTTCCTAAGAAATCAATACAGGATACCCAAGAAATACAGTAGATTTTACTTTCACAGCTTCCTGTACCAACCAAAAACTTAGCCTTTCATCTTCTTGTCTACAAGAGTAAATGTGCTTCTGATTATCAGGAATGAGTATTAGAGACAACTACCAGACTTAGATTTGGATATACTCAGAATTATCAGAATATGACATTATTTCATGAATTTCAAATACTTTCAAATCCGAATGCACGTCTCTAGAAAAAAGTGAGTATTCTCACAATACTTTTGGGGTGAAGATCACCAGAATATCTTCTGTGTGTGTGTGTGTGTGTGTGTGTGTGTGTGTGTGTGTGTGTGTGTGTGTG
This sequence comes from Bradypodion pumilum, assembly GCA_035047305.1. Taxonomy (NCBI): domain Eukaryota; kingdom Metazoa; phylum Chordata; class Lepidosauria; order Squamata; family Chamaeleonidae; genus Bradypodion; species Bradypodion pumilum. The sequence continues at coordinate 11,978,104 of JAWDJD010000001.1, read as the reverse complement.
TGTGTGTGTGTGTGTGTGTGTGTGTCTTAGTTCCTAGTATCTGTTCTGCACCCCACCACACCCCTGACCTGGGGCAAACAGGGGGCTTTGGCTGTAACTCTTCACACCCAGGTAAATCTCAGCAGACAGGTCCTCATTCAGTGTGGGACACTGTCATTATGGTGGTGGCTAAGTTCTGCTGAGCATGCGTGAAGCAACAGTCTTTGTCTCAGGGAGTGAGGAACATGAAGATCAGTGCACCTGAAGCAGGTTCAGCACCTGCATGGAGGCTCTAAGAAGGCAGCCCCTTAACCATGCTAGGGTGCTGAGGGCCAATCTCCCGCACACCAGAATTTAACTGATTAAAAGAACGCAAAAAGAAGAACCGAAATGAGAGATCCCAATGGCGATCCTTTGTGGAATCGTCTACACCAGGGTTGCCCAAACTTTTCAGACCATAAGCCTGTCATGTGGTTGAGCTGGCTGGTCACATGGTTCCTCCCATCAGAAGCTAACATAAAAGGTGCCAACGCATGCATAAAACGGCACCATAAATGCACCTGTGGCTGTTGTAAATGTGTTTACGACAGCCGTGGGTCATTTATGGCAGCATTTTGCACATGTGTGGGCACATTTTACTTCCCCTTCCTGGAGCAGTGTGGGTGGAGTGGGCCGAATGATTGGGTGCCATGGTCCAGATATGGCCTGCAGGTCAAAGTTTGGACACCCCTGCTCTACACCGTAAGGTAGAAGAGGAGGTGATTGTTTATTTATTTATCCACAGTAGATTTATATACCACCCCAATCAATAGACTCTGGGCAGTGTACACAGTCCAGTAAACACCTCACTGGCTGTAAGTAAGTAAGTATTTGTTCTGCATTGCAATAGCTAATTTCTATTCCCAAACCGAAAGTGGAGGTTGTTTGGCACAGCTTTAATTTTACAATAACACGTTCCTTCTGAAAACAGCTCATCCTCATCCTCACTGAGTTCTTGCTTATAATTTACTCCAAATATTATTAAAAGCCCTTTAACAAGGCTCTTCTGCATAAGGCTGTCCATTCGACAGGAGGCCGCCCATATTCCTCTGTCTTCCTCTGTCTTTCTGTTTCTCTCCTTGTTCAGCTATTGTCTTAGTGATTCAACATATGCTCTCAGATGAAAACAGCTTGAGGCTTTTGATTCAGAGAGTGGTAATTTTGCAAATGCACAAAAAAAAAATATAATTTAAGGATTGATTTGATTCCTCTCCTCTCTTTCCCCCTCCCCTCTACACAATAGGTCCTTCTCCTGTTACATTGCTGCACAGGGCAGATGTTGGATTTTTCAATTTGCAGGTTTGTTAAGCATCACAGAATGTTTTGGTTCTCAATCAAGAATATTCTTCCCAAGTGGTTCCAAAGACTTATGCTTGAAAATAAATGTGTGTCCTTTCCTCCTCCCCCCGCCTCCCTGGCAGCACTGTGGACTGTGTGTGTAAGGGGGGACGGGGGGGGGGAGAGAAAGAAAGAGATGATGTGATGCTGTTTACTAGACCATCATATGCCTTTTAAACCACTGTAGGCTTTCCAATTTCAAGAGAACGTTTTAGTAAACATCTTATAAAATATGCCATTGTAGTTTACACTTCTGGATATACATTGCATCCTTCTCTCCTCCTCCTTCCAAAGGAGTCAATGTAGTGAATGTTATCATGAATGGATTTCTATGGTGTCATCAATTTATATCAAGGATGAGGATCATGTAGTCTGCATAGGATCACCGGTGACCCCTAAGCTAATTCTTGCATTTCCCCTAAAGTCCCCTAAAAACTGTCCTGACGAATTTTGGCAGCAGACAATGCAGTACATTTTAGCAAGAAGCCATGAAACATTTTAAAATGAGCAAAATGCTTGCTTCAACCATGTTTCTTCCCCTCTTCTGGAATGCCACTAGGTGGGGTATCATCTTTTTCTTCTGCCTTATCTGTTCCAGATATTGGCGATCATCATGGCGACAGTCTTCCTGTTCTTAATTCCTCAGAGCAGTTCTTTTGAGGACATGCCACACCAGTCTCTCAGGTTCTCCAGTCATGAAGTCCATCTATGTCTAGGGCCTCTCTTCCCAGGGATCTTTCCTTGCAGAGCGAATTGGAGTATTCTATACTTTATGTTGTTCCTCATGATATGGCCGACTGTGTGACTGAACAACAACATGATATGGCCAAGGTATTGGAGCTTTCTTTGCTTAATAGTCTTAAAGAGTTCTTGTTCTTAATTTGTCTGGTGCAATACTTCTACATTAGTTACATGGTCAACCCATAATATCCTTAGCAGCTGTCTGTAGATCCACATTTTAAAGGCTTCGATTCTCTTTTCAGCTGCTTTAGTCAATGTCCAAGCTTCAACTCCATATAGCAACGGTGGGAATACATAACACTATTTGGATCTTTGTAGCAAGAGTTAGATCTCTACTGCATGACAAGTGTGTTGTGTTCTGTAAAGCTGTGCCTTTAACAATGTACCTTAGCCATGTGGTAACAATGTAACCTTTCTGTGTGCAACATTATAACCTTCAGCTGTATCAATGTAAACCTGATAAGGGGACGCGAGCTAGTGACCACTAGATGGCAATAGCGAGCGTCCAGCTCTCTTGGCTCAGATTCACCTGGATCAGCAGCGCGGGAAGATTCCCGCCACCTCTTCACCTGGATAAGAAGGGCGTGACCTTCTACGACGTCACACAGGCAGCAACCAATAGTCTGTCGACGAGCCACATTCAAATGTATAGCCAGCTGTATATATTGAGCTACCCATCCGCCATTACCACATGTTCCCCCGGATCATCATGCAATAAACCTGTGTTAAGCCAACCCTTTGGCTGTTTCGTTGTCTTTGGTCCCTTACACTAAATTGGCGACGAAGGTGGGATCATGGCAGCCCACGGGACCAAGACATGCGCCGGTTTCGAGATCAGGAAACCGGGCAACTGGGAGATCTTCGAAATGGACTTCCAGGCAGCACTGATTGAGTCCGAAGTCACGGAAGAGGCAAAGAAAAGGGCCATCTTCACCAGGATGCTCAGACAAGAAACCAAAAGGACCTTGGTGGACCTGATCGCACCGAGGAGGGTGAGCGAATTCAAGGCCAAAGAACTCATGCAGATGCTGCGTGAGCACGTCCGGCCCGCCACGGCGATGTTTCCCGCTCGGAGTGCGTTCTGGAGGTGAGTCCAAGCGCCCGGGGAGACGGTCGCCGCATTCGTGGTGGCCCTGCGGTTGGCGGCCGGCCCGTGCAAATGGGAGAATGTCGAAATCACCCTCCGGGACTGTGTGCTGTGCGGCCTGAACGACGCCGAAACCCAGCGCACATTAATGAACCAAGAGCCGCCTCCCACGTTGCAGGAGGTCGTCAGAGCAGCACAGGCCGCGGAAGCTACAAAGGCTGGGGTCCAAGAACTCCAGGACTGGCGGCCGAGGTCGAGCAAGGCAGAGACTCCGGTGCATGCGGCCCGGCGAGCTTCGAGGTCGCCTGGAATTTTCCAATCACTCGTGGAACGCCTCCTGAAGGGGCTAGAGGGGGTGTTGCCTTATTTTGATGACGTGTTAATAACGGGGGGGGGAGTCGGGTCGAATTGGCCAAGAGGTTGGGGAAGGTCCTGACAATATTCGAAAAAGCGGGGTTGAGACTGCGAAAGGACAAATGCGTCTTCTTCGCGACCGAGGTTGAGTTCCTGGGGTTTTGTGTGACTCCTGAGGGGATAAAACCATCCAAATCCAAGGTGGCCGCCATTAAGAAAGCCCCCCGCCCCACCTCCAAGCCCAAGCTGCAGTCGTTCCTAGGGCTGCTCAACTTTTACCACTCCTTCCTCCCCCGGAAGGCAGCAGTAGCTGAACCGCTACACAAACTGCTCAAAAAAGATCAGACATGGAAGTGGGGCAAGGACCAAGAAAGGGCATTTAGCGAACTAAAAAGTCTCCTAGCGTCTGATGCCATACTGACCCATTTCAACCCCAAACACCCGGTAGTCCTGACCTGTGATGCATCCCCGGTGGGGGTGGGGGCGGTGCTGTGCCACGTGCTGGAAGACGGAAGGGAGGCCCCGATAGCATTTTACTCCAGGTCCCTGTCCCAAGCGGAGAGAAATTACGCACAGACAGACAGGGAGGCACTAGCAATAGTTGCGGGGACGAAAAAATTTCACGATTTTCTGTATGGCCGCCCCTTCACCATTGTAACGGACCACAAGCCCCTGCTAGGCATTTTTACCGCAGATAAGCCCACCCCACAGATCCTGTCCCCGAGGATGCTCAGGTGGGCCATTTTTCTCAACGCGTACCAGCACGCGTTGGTCTACCGGCCCGGGAAAGAGATCAGCCATGCGGACGCTCTATCAAGGTCTCCCCTCCCCCTGACGCCCAGCCAGGTGAGCAAGGGGGAGCGGGACCATCAGGTTCTTATGATAGAGGTGCTGGATTCGCCCCCTGTAATGCCCGCCGACATTGCCAAAGCGACAGAGAAGGACAAGACATTAGCGGCAGTTAGCTCCTGGGTGCAGAAAGGGTGGCCGGCGTCCTCCCCAGCGGAGGAGTTCGCCCCATTTTTCAGGGAAAAGTTAGAGCTGTCCCTAGAGAGGGGGTGCCTCTTGTGGGGGCAGCGGGTGGTGATTCCCACTTCCCTTCGGCCGCGGGTGCTCAAACTGCTGCACGTCAGCCACCCCGGCATCGTGCGATCCAAGGCACTGGCCCGGAGTTACTTCTGGTGGCCCCAGCTGGATGCCGACATCGAGCACATGGTCGGCACTTGTGAAAGTTGCCAATGCTCCAGACCAGAGGAGGCCCGCCTTCCCCACAGGGAATGGGACTCGGCCAAGGGGCCGTGGTCCCGGGTGCACATTGATTTCGCGGGCCCGTTCAGAGGCACCCTGTTTCTTCTTGTCGTGGACGCCTTCTCCAAGTGGTTGGAGGTTATCCCAGTCACGAGCACCTCCTCGGCCCAGACCATTAAGCATTTGCGGAGGCTCTTTTCCACGTTCGGCATACCCGACACGTTAATTAGCGACAACGCTAGTTGTTTCACGTCCTCCGAGTTTAGGGCATTCATGGAGATTAACGCCGTTCGGCATATCACCTCCGCCCCATTTCACCCAGCCACCAATGGTCAAGTAGAGCGCCTCGTCCGCACCACGAAGGACGCGTTGCGGCGCATGGGCCCCGGGGACCTGAACCTACAAGTGTGTCAGTTTCTGCTAGGGTACAGGGTGACCCCGTTGGCGTCAGGATACTCCCCCGCAGAGCTCTTAATGCATAGGAAACTGACCACCATCCTTACTAGGCTAGACCCCATGAGGGTAGAGGACAAGGGAAGGAACATTGGGCTAGAGGCCACGAAGAGTTTCAGTGTAGGCGCCCCCGTGCATTGCAGGAATTACGCCAGCGCGGGCCCAGCCTGGGTACCGGGCGTAGTTGTGGAGCAAACCGGCCCCGTGTCGTACCGCGTGGAAACCAGCACAGGGCTACTGTGGAGGTGGCACGTGGACCAGCTCCGACGCAGGGTCTCCGATGAGCAGGGCACAGACCAAACAGAGAAAAAATCAGTGTTAGGGTTCTCTCCCACCCGTTCAGCCCAAGGGGGAGGGAAAGGGGGCCGCGGGTCCCCACCAAGGGGGGAGGAGGATGTTCTCGTAGATATCCTAGGGGATCTTTCTGAGGAGGAGGAACCCGACCCCATAAATATCTCGCGGAATTCCCCCACAAATGCGGATACCACAACTGAGTTAGAATTTGATTTTCAGAACCGGGGGAGTTTTTCGGAGTGGTCCCCCACCCGTCCAAGCGAGAAGAGGGGTTTTTCGTTAGCCCCGATTGCCCCCGGTCTGCCCACAATGGAGTTCTTCCCTTCCCCTAAGGCCGCCAAACCGCGGCAAGCCACTAATGAGTCTCCCTCTCCCATTACAGGACAAGGGACCAGGGAACAAAGAAGCAGTAGCGCCCCCGGGGGGGGGTCAGCCCTCATCACGGCCCAAACGCACATGCAATAAGCCATCTTGGCTGAGAGACTTCATCTCATCCTAGGGGGGAGGGATGTTGTGTTCTGTAAAGCTGTGCCTTTAACAATGTACCTTAGCCATCTGGTAACAATGTAACCTTTCTGTGTGCAACATTATAACCTTCAGCTTTATCAATGTAAACCTGATAAGGGGACGCGAGCTAGTGACCACTAGATGGCAATAGCGAGCGTCCAGCTCTCATGGCTCAGATTCACCTGGATCAGCAGCGCGGGAAGATTCCCGCCACCTCTTCACCTGGACAAGAAGGGCGTGACCTTCTACGACGTCACGCAGGCAGCAACCAATAGTCTGTCGACGAGCCACATTCAAATGTATAGCCAGCTACAAATATATAGCCAGCTGTATATATTGAGCTACCCATCCGCCATTACCACATGTTCCCCCAGATCATCATGCAATAAACCTGTGTTAAGCCAACCCTTCGGCTGTTTCGTTGTCTTTGGTCCCTTACACTAAAAAGTGTCACATTTTTATGAAGTTGGATCTTGCTTTTTCTATTCATATTTTATTCTCTACCTCAGGATCCCAATTGTCATTTAACATACTTCCCAAATAGACAATTTTTATCCACTATTTCATTTCTGTGTTCTTGCCATTAGCATGCCTTGAGTTGGTGTTTGGCTACACTTGAAGCTCTAACTCAATCCAACATCAACTGAAGATCTGCAAGGTTTGTGTCCAACAACACTGTGTCATCAGCATATTGGATGCTGTATCATCAGCATATATGCCTATGGCAAATATTGTTTGGATTTCTCCCGCAGGCCATCAAAGTTGCAAACTGAAATTTCATGAAGGAGGAAAACAGAGGAAAGTGAAGGAGCCAAGGCTCCTTTTAACATAGATTAAATGGCAGAGGATAGGGATGCCTGGTGTGCAGTGTGCAGTGGTCCATGGGATTGCAAAAGGTAAGACTCGACTATGCGACTGAACAACAACAACAATGGGGGAAATCTAAATTTAATAAGTGAATAAGTAGCCATTTCATAATGTCTCCGTGTCATTGTTTTCCCCAGATTTCTTCCTTCTATTTGCATGTCACCTGTATTGCCCTGTAAACTCATTTTCAAATAATTCATGAGGCTGAATTTGCTACAAATGCAATATTCCATCCATCCCTCCAGCTTTCCTTCTAGGTAACAGATCCACCTGCTTGACGGCTGGCCAGCCTTCTAAAAATACCTCTAAGCTCATACTGTTATCCATTCCTCATGTTCAATTGCTCTGTTATGGTAATAGTCGGAGGCACACCATGTCGTAATTACTTACAGCTGACTTAAGAAAAGAATATTCAACTCCCCCACTGTTCCACTGGAAGGTCTTTATGTGCTATTAACTCATTCCTAAGTATTAATACTCTACTGGTAATTCTGACTGCTGCTATTCAGCATTGTAATGGGAGTGGGGGGCTATTAAGCAGCAATTATTGACCATATGGGTTAAGATTCACACCACATTTTTGTTGGGGGGTGTCCATGTGTGTTTGTGTCTGTGGCCTGTGTAGGGTTTTTCCCCTTAGTGGTATCTCCCCCCACCCAAAGAGGCATTTTAAGCATATGCATTTTATGTTGAAGTGAAAGACACACCATACAAATGCAAGGCAATTTCTGTTTAAGCTCGAGTTTTGTGTGTCAGAGGACCAAGGTGCAGGGGTTTTTCTTGGCTCAGTAATACTACCAACAAGAAGCATATTGGAATTGTTGTAGATCACAAGCTGATTATGAGTCAACAGTGTGTTGTAGGTGCAAAAGTGGTAAATGCTATTTTAGGCTGCATTAACAGAAGTATAGTCTCCAAATTACTACTACTACTACTACTACTACTACTACTACTTCTACTTCCACTTCTTCTTCCATATCCGAATCCGACTATAGGCGATCATTATGGCAATCAGCCATTAAGACTGTCCTGAGAATAGAATGCAGTGCCCTTTCATTTGCCTTGTGCATCGCAGCATGATCCCAATACCACTGATCCAGTACCGCAAATCACTTTCTGGTCCTGAGCCCTTTTGGCATGCAAAATCCTCCTCAGCTCCAGACCAGTATCGATGAAGATGCTGCTCTCCATCAAGATGGATTCAAGTGGCATTTAATCCACTTGGGGACCATCATCCTTCCCTGTGGACTTTGGCACCCAAGGCTGTTAGTGCTCAGGGTTGTCAGGTTAGTTAACCATCACCTGACACTTAGCGTTGAGTCACTGGCTGTATGGTCTACTCTATTACCATAGCAGGATAATCTGGCCAGACAGGTCCAAATTACTAGAGGTACCAATCTCCCTCTACTCAGCACTAGTCAAACCATATCTAGAGTACTGTATCCAGTTCTGGACACCACACTTTAAGAAGGATGGCAACAAACTGAACCAGGTTCAGAAAAGGGCAACAAGCATGATCAGGGATGAGAAACCAAGCCCTAGGAGGAAAGACTGAAATAAATGAGCAAAAATCCTTTCAACTCAGAATAATTTCTGACATGAAATTATTATTATTAATGAACTTGTTTAGCCTTGAGAAAAGGACACTGGGAGTGGATATGATTGCACTCTTCAAATACATGAAAGACTATCAGAAAACTCTTCTTAACTGTTAGAGCAGTATGATAATGGAACCAAGGACCTTAGGAGATGGTGAGTGTTTCAACACTAGAGGCATTCAAGGGAAAACTTGTAAACAATCTGTCAGATCTACTTTGATTTGGATTCCTGCATTGAGCAGGGGGTTGAACTGGATGGTCTCATAGGCTCCTTCCAATTCAGCTAATCTATGATTTTCATATTGAATCTTCTACTGAGATTACTCTGTTGCTTTCTCCAAATATAAACTGTCAAAGGTAGGGATTATTAAATATTATTTGAGGCAGAAGATCAACAAGGTTATCTTAAGTTATTATGGGATTACGATTTGGATGAAGAAATAAGTAGTCAGGATCAGAAGAAAATATCAGATATGCAAATTTTGAAATCTATGTTAAATATAAAGGAAAATATTACATGTTGGTTTTGGATATTTTAATGCAATCAAACCAAACAGACAAGGAACAGAGCCTGGCAAACACCATGCCATGAAAATTTGGACTTTCATTGATGATTTCCCTACCTTTGCCTGATGAAGTGATCTTGAATCATGAAAGCTTGCAATGATTTTTTTTAAATAAAATTATTGCTCCAAAATAAGTATTGCCGTCTTCTTCTACATTTGCTTTGTATGTGGATCACATGGCTGATTTATTTGTTTTATAGACTAAATATAGAGGCTTGTCCTAAAATTGTTCTTTTATCAATACATGATAAGGTCCAATGTAATTGGCCAAGTAAAAGATTAATTTCAACATTAACAATAGCTTGAAAATGGAAAATAGATTATGATTTCCAAATAAGTGAATAGTACAAAGAGGTTTGAGACATTGCTATTAATGCCCCTGGATAGGTGGGATTATAAATCCCATCACTCTCAGCCACTGGTTTCACCTGGAAGCCATCAAACTGGAGAGCACTGCTGAAGTAGGTATAGCAATTTAATGAACTGTGGCCTGGTGACCATTTTTTCTTGGCATAGTGAACAGCTTGGAAAGACAAGCTATGAACAAAAAGCATCACCCAGTGATTTGCTTTGTGTTTTAAAACCTGACAGCCGAAGCAGAATGCCTCAACATAGACCTGAAAAGAATACATCCCATTAAGAGAATTAAACTGTCTAGTCATATAACCTAGCGCTATAAAATAATAAAGTATGGATATTAAATGGAAATATTGCAATTAGACTTCTCACCATCATATTAGTTTGGGGCTATAAGAACAGAAAAAAAATCAATGCAAATATGTTTATATTTCTGTAATTGTTATTGTAATGGCGTACCTTTATGTCCCCACTTTGTTTTGCTTCTGCATTCAACCTCCTACTGAGCCTCCTTTGTTACAGCTTTTCAAAATAAGGAGATAAAAGTCTTTTAGGAATTAAAATCTACTTTATTAGTCCTGTAGAGTGTGCGTGAGTGTGTGCATGAGTGTATGCATGTGTGTGTGCATGCGAGTGAGAGAGAGAGAGAGTACTGTTAAATTCTGCTGCTGCTGCTGCTGCTAGTACCTGCATATATACTTAGACGTTACCTTAACAATTCTTAGGTTTTGGTTAGTGCTTGAACTGTTAATTTTATACCAGTCCTCAACTGTGATTCAAATGGTAGATTTGTATCAAATAATAATAATTTTGTGCCATCAAATTTATTTATTTTTATTTATTTTAAATATTTCTATCTCGCTTCCCTCACTCGAAAGTGACCCGAAGCGGCTAAACAACATAATTAAAAACAGGAATAAAACAGATTAGCAAACCCCCATTTTAAAAAACCATCTTAAAACCAACTAAAAATCCCAGAACCACCCAGAACACTTAAAAACAGTCAGGACAAGAACCAGTGTAGGCTAAATAAGCCAGCGAGACTGGGAAACGGATGCATCCATGCCCCATGCCCGCTGGCATAGCCATGTTTTCTGTTGTCTTCTGAAGGGGAGCAACTCTGTCTGGAGGTGTAGTTCAAGTGGCAAGAGGTTCCAAAGGGCCGGGGCTGACACGGAGAAGGCCCTCCTTCGGGTCCCTGCAAGGTGGGCTTATTTTGCTGAAGCGACCACAACTGAGCCCCTCCGGTCTGCCCTCGTAGGATGGGTATTACACCTAGGGGTGATGTGGTCTCTTAGGTAACCTGGACCACTGACATGAAGGGCTTTAAAGGTCAAAACCAGCACCTTGAATTGCACCCGGAGGCACACTGGCAACCAGTGCAGCTCCTGGAGCAGTGGTGAGGCACGAGCATAATGCCCCCGCCCCATCACAACCTGGGCAACCACATTCTGGACCAGCTGATGCCTCCAAATGGTCGTCAAGGGCAGCCCCATCCAGGGCCAAAGCTGGTAACTCCAAGGATAACATGGGGCCCTGAACCCACAGCCACTCAGTCTTGCCAGGATTCAGCTGAAGCCCATTGTCCCCCATCTGTTTCACCTTTGAAACGTGGTGGCTCTTTCCAGCGTTTTCTAGGTAGAGAATACACAGAACTGGTCTATCATTCCCTTCCTCTAGCCCCCCTCCCCCGGGCGCTTTGCTTGCCCAAGGATACATAGACTGGTTTATCTCTCAGGAGTCACAATGGGGAATCGAACACCCAACCTTAACATGTTTAGCTATCCAGCAATTAAACAGGACACTAAAGTTTATAATAAATAAAACTTGCCCATCTGTAAAATAACTCAAGATTCCTTGTTCATGAAATTCAACTTGAAACTGTTGGCTTCCAGAGGCTATCCAGTGTGGAACAAAAGTAGGAGATGAAGGAAGTCTGCAGTCTTCCAATTTAGGTCTTTCTCCCAGATATATCATCTCCAACTGTTTGTATGGTGCAGAGAATTATGGATTTTGCAGTCCAGATTAATCCCATCTGCAATTTGCCACGTTCCCTTGCTCTGCCACTATGCTACGCTTGGCACTGAACCAGGTTCCGTCAACCAAAGGCAGACTAACCTCAAATCAATAACGGGTGGGGAAGAGAATGATGGCGTGAAGCCAAGGATTGTTGAGATCCTACAACCCAGCAATGTTATCCAAGGTTCTGAAACTGAATCGGTGAAATCCTGCCCAGCACTTACCCTCTATGTCACATTCGGCCTGCTACTTTTAAGCACATCTTTAACTTGAAGTATGTGCATAAAGCTTGCCATTAATTCAGGAGTTCAAATTAGATGTATATCTTGCAAAAGCTCTTTGCCGGCAAAGGAAATAGGCCTTATTCAAACATGATGGCTCTGTCCTTATCCTATTTTATACAGGAGGTAAAACATCATTTTAAGAGTTTAGCTACACAAAAAGGACACTTAAGCATGAACTGGTTTTGTGTCTGGGGCATTTCTCTAGTTTTCCATCCAAATAGGAAGCTTTGGCACATGCCAGAACAATTTTGCTAGCCTTTAATGGTATACCAAAAGGCTTTACGATTTCACTGTAACAGAAAGACATAGCTTTTCCCTAGGAAAATGGGTTAAGGTGGAGAGAGACTGTAACCCTTGAAAGGCATTGCTACCAAATATTTTTAGTCTGGCTCAGATAGTCTGCTTCTGTTCCAGGCTTTATACATCTTGTATAGAGCAAAGCTGCATGAAGCCTATTCCCACCCTATGCAACCTTTTAAATATGTTTGTCCATAAATTGGCTTCTTCCTATTTTTGTATTACTGAGCCATTCTTTTTTTAAGTGCTCAAACCTCACCTCTAAAAAATAGTATAAATATGAAATCTGCATTGTAGTGCAAATTGTTTATGTTTCTTGAGCCAGGAATTGTATTGCAGCATTCAACAGAAAGTGAGTAAAAAAACCATGTTCGGTTCCGTGGAGTAGTCAGGGAAGAATAGCTCAAGTCCACTTGAAATGTGCCAAAGTTGATGTAAACCTTATCCTGGGTAACTTGGAGTTGTTATTCAGAGAGGAGTCTGCACATTGGTAGACATCTCCACGATGACATTCCGCACATGCAAATAGACTTGAGAAATCAAGTCCATTTGTATGCAGTTTTTTTAGCCATTTGTATATCAGGTCACCCACTGGCTAGGCGGACCATGACATGTGCCCTCCACTTTCACCTGGCCCAAGGGGTCCGACAGAGAACAATTTGGTGAGTTTTAGTCCCAGCCTAACATCATTTAGAAAAGATGGGCAACACTGCCTAATTAGACTGCTTAAGCCTCCGCATCCCAACAAGGCTCTCACTTAGCATGGTAAGCATTTCTAGAAAATCTCTAGCTTTCAATCAGGTATGGTACAGGTATGGTACGGAGTATGGTACGGAGACAGCATTGGTCGCACTGATGGATGATCTCTGGCGGGAGCGGGACGGGGGTTATCCATCCATCCTTGCTCTTCTTGACCTCTCAGTGGCCTTCGATACCGTCGACCATGGTATCCTTCTGGAACGGCTCAAAGGACTGGGGATCCAGGGCACCGTGTGGTCCTGGTTTTCCTCTTTTCTGGAGGGCCATACCCAGTCGGTGTGGTTAGAGAGTGAGAGGTCCAGCCCTAGGCTCCTCAAGTATGGGGTGCCTCAGGGCTCGGTGCTCTCTCCTCTCCTATTTAACATCTACATGAAGCCGCTGGGTGAGATCATTCGTTCCCACGGGGTGTGGTACCATCAGTACGCGGATGACACCCAGTTGTACATCTCGGCCCGTGGGGACCCCAGTGATGCTGTTGAAATCCTATCCGGATGCCTGGAGGCCATTGGGGTCTGGATGGGGGCCAATGGGCTTCAGCTGAATCCCAGCAAGACAGAGTGGCTGTGGATAAGGGGCCCCGTGTTATCCAGGGAGCTACCATCTTTGGTACTGGATGGGGCTGTTTTGCCCCAGACAGACCCAGTGCGCAACTTGGGGGTCCTTCTGGACTCACAGCTGCTGCTAGAAGAACAGGTAGCGGCTGTGGCCAGGAGGGCTTTTGCCCAACTTCGGGTGATTCGCCAGTTGCGCATGCTCCTGGACCAGGACTCCTTGCTTATGGTCACCTATACTCTGGTCACTTCCCAACTAGATTATTGTAATGCGCTCTACATGGGGCTGCCCTTGACGACCATTCGGAGGCTGCAGCTAGTCCAGAATGCGGCAGCCCGGGTGGTGATGGGATGTGGGTGATATGCCCATGCCTCACCACTACTTCGGGAGCTGCACTGGTTACCAGTTTGTCTCCGGGTGCAATTCAAGGTGCTGGTTTTGACCTTTAAAGCCCTATATGGCAGTGGGCCAGGATACCTTAGAGACCGCATCGTCCCAAGAGTGTCTGCCCATCCAACTAGAGTGGACCGGAGGGGCTCTCTAGTGGTGCCATCAGTTAGGGGTGCACATCTGTCTAGCACCCGAAGGAGGGCCTTCTCCGTGTCCGCACCAACTCTCTGGAACCTCCTGCCAACAGATCTAAGACTTCAAAGAGAATTGCTGCCCTTCAGGAAAGGATTGAAGACCTGGCTGGCAGGGCAGGTGTGGGGCCCGAATGGGAACACGGTCCCCGCCTGCTGGCTTATGTAAAGAATTAAGAACTCTCTCTTCTTCTTTTTATAGTGGGTGGGTGGGATATGGGTCTTTTAAAGTGGGTGGGATATGGGTCTTTTAAAGTGTTTTTATGTGTTTTTAGAATTTGTTGTAATGCCGCCCTGAGTCGGGTTCTGCCTGAGTGGGCGGCATATATAAATATGACTATTAAATTAAATTAAATTAAATTGATGCCATGTCAGGTAAAATGAAATCGGGCTCCTTTTAGGGTGTAATGTCTGAAATTTTGCCTCTACCAAAATCCATTCCCTCAGGAAGGGTTGTATCATGATTTCAGTTCCTTCATCTCTCTTGGGTGCACTTTATGATGCCTTCCCCACTCTGCTGGACAAATTAGTCGGGGGTTGGTGGGTGGGTTCTGTCTTCTTTCTTTCTACCTCGTATTTAGTTGTAGATTATATAAATGGGAAGGGAGTGAAACCAGTCATGTAAACAATCTCTCACATCACATCATGTTGCCAGTGTGTTTATCAAAATAAACCCCTGGACCGTCTTCCTTCTCTCCTTTCTTTACCTGAAATACAGAAATATCTGGATGGAAAGAGGTTTGCAGTGCGTCCACACACACCTGTAAGTGTGCCTTAAATATTCCATACGGGTAGTTTTTTTACCATGCGTTGTCATACTTCTCAAATGCCAATTCCCACCATGATGGGAACATCAATGAATGAAGCCAGTAACCTTCATCCAGGTTCCCTGATTCTATATCGTGCTCAATTACCTCAGATTGCTATGGGGTTTCTTTTTGCCGGTTGGACACTTGAGCCATTTGAATAGCTGCCCATTTCTCACCACCAAAGCCTCTCATTTTGAAGTTGATTGGTGTCCCCCAGTAACGGCAGTACTGCTTGGCATCGGAAATGACAAGATAACTGGAGTGTAATTTAAGAAGGGAGGGAGATCAAAAAATCCACATGGCATCATATGAATAACAATTTTCGGAGTGCTGTGAATAAGATCACAAAGATTCCAGTGCAATCGAAAGCAAGAGGCCATTGAGCTGAGGAAAGCTAGATCCTGACACATTAGCAACCATGCTAATGAGATGTCATTGGACAATGGAAAATTATCCTTTCCATCTTTATGAAAAATCTCATTTTCTTGGGAGAAGGGTGAGGGGTAGAAGGAGAATTGGTCTCTTTTTCTCACTGCTGAGAAAACACAGTCCTGTCACTTAAGATGAACGTGTTCATACTAAGCCACAGAAGATCAGATATATGGTAGGGTGGGGTTGGGAGGATAGGTACACTCTGAAGTAGAGATCAGCTCCTCTACTTCTCCTGATTGAAGAAAATGCCACATTTAAAATGTCTCATTCTGTCCCCCACTCCCAAATTGACTTTCTTTACTTCAGTTTTCACATCCACACATAAAAACTGAGAATGCCACTGTAGAGGGGGGGAGGGGGTTGGTCTTAGTCTTCAGGGACATATCCTTACACTTTAAATATATTAACTAGTCATAACAGAGAGTAAACAAAACAAATAAAACAAAGACCAGTTGTTAAAAGCTATGGTGATTTGTATATTTATCTGTTAATAATTTTGTGTCAGAAATTATGGGTTGAAAGGATTTTTGCAGAAGAAACTCCACTCATGGAATGCCCAAATGAGGTTCATTTCATGTCCCCAAGAGCTGGGACAGAGACAGGCAATCCGTCATGCAGTACCCGGGTCTCGAACTTCCAACTTGCTAGCCTTCCAGCTAATAAGATGAACTTCTTAACCACTGAGCCACTGCAACCAAGCTCATCTGTTATGCTAACCAACCACTCTGTACCTGATGTGTATAAATTGATGCCATGAAGTCTCTCACTCCTATATCTGACAAAGTGGACTTTTGCTAAAGTTTCCTGCATTTATATTATGGTTCCCTATTCTTGTAGAGTTTACAAGTGCTTTTTAAACTAGTTCATGGGATACACAATAAACTGGTAGTCCAAGGAAGGAAGGAAAGAAGGAAGGAAGGAAGATTAGGCATTGTGTCCATTCTAACATGGTTAACCATTGTATAATCATATATTAATTTATCCAATTTCATTCCACCAATTCGTGAAGTCATAAGGACGGTTACAAATAAAAATAACTCCCTTCTCTGCCTCTCTTTTGCCTACATGCCCAGTGATAGCACCATTCTTTCAAAGACCTTGATTCTTGTTCCTCGATCATTTCCACAAGTGTAACTGAATTATAGCTTTTAGAAAGCTCCACGGTTTTTATACCATTAATTCAGATAGGCATTGTTAGTCAAATAAGTATTTAATTCCCAACGCTCTGCATTTACCAGGACCTACAGGTGCACAAGTAAACAAGAGAGGCACAATGGCAAATAAATTATAGGAGAAAACACACATTGAAGGTGACCTTTGAACTTCTCACCTCTCAGGCAAGGGTGAATGTTCATTAATGTGTTTTTCATTGTCAGGAGATGGACTTTTTGTTTGTTTGTTTTTCACACAATCCATTGTGTGCATTTTCTTAAAAACATTAAATCCGCAGGATGCCATTTAAGGAAAAACAATGATGAAAGAAAACAATAGGCCCTCCTCTCTCCCACCTACCCCCTACTTTCTCATTATATGTATTGTGCTCTTCTAAGAAACTGCTGATGGAGTAATGCAATCAACTTGTTTGTTTGAAAAGACAATTGGTTCTAAAAAAGAAAAAAGAAAAGTAGAACTGTGAACTGGATTCAGCTGAATTTCAGGTTGAACCCAGACTGTTAGAGCTGAACCTCCTTTCTTTAGACTAGACCTGCCTAATCTGGAAAAAAGTAATAATGCAGAGGAGGGACCAGGTCATCCTGCCTATGATAATAGAGTAGACCATACTGCCAGCGACTCAACGCTGATCATCAGGTGGCAGTTAACTAACCTGACCACTCTGAAGATGAATGGCCTTGAGTAGTGAAGTCCACAGGGAAGGGAGATGGTCCCCAAGTGTATTAAATCCCACTTCAACCCATCTTGATAGAGGAAGCAGCTTCATCAATACTGGCTTGGAGCTGAGGAGGAATTTATGTGTGCCAAAAGGACAGGATAATTTTCATGGCTGATCACTACGATGATAGCCAATATTAAGAATTGGATTCAACAATTGAAGAAGAAGAGGAGTAGGTAGTGAGTAGGCCACTGAGAAGAAAAAGAAAAGGAAGGAAGGAAACACACAAATTTTAGAGGTGGTTTGCCACCACGCCTGATATGCTATGTGTCTACAGT
Organism: Bradypodion pumilum; assembly: GCA_035047305.1. Taxonomy (NCBI): domain Eukaryota; kingdom Metazoa; phylum Chordata; class Lepidosauria; order Squamata; family Chamaeleonidae; genus Bradypodion; species Bradypodion pumilum. Next base: position 11,960,774 of record JAWDJD010000001.1, on the reverse strand, counting down.
TTGCCATGGTGAGACTTACTTTGTGATTTACCATCTTGTCATGATCCATGGTGATATGTGAAATTCCCCAAAGCTGTGTGCCCATTCATAGAAGTAGGGATTCCTGAAAATCAGAAATCTGAGTATTGGTCTAGATTTAGAACCTGCATAGGCTCAAAGGGAGCCCAGATCGCATTGGACTGAATTTAGAGCTGATGAAAAGCAGCAAATAAGTAGCTGGATCAGATTGGGCAACACATTGGGTGCCGTTCTTCTGAGTTTCAAGATAATTATAACTCACCGTTCTCTTTCAGCAGCAAACAGACATTTCTTTATTGTTTGTCAAAGACATGGGAACAATCCTGGTGTCAGAATCAGGATTTGGCATGACTTTAGGGAAGATTTGGGGGGGAAATGTAAATCCTTAAATTTGAATGTTCACTACAGGGTGCCTGTATAATTAAACATTTCTGCATGAGTGACCATACCAATCAAATGCCAAGGTCTACTCTAGGGAAGCTTGCACACACTTTCTGTGTGGTGACACTCATAGGTGAAGGGAGATGTGTTCGTTAGGACTACTTCAAGGACATCTCAGGCAATAAGATGAGCTGCTACTCCATAAAGGTCTCCCTTGCTTGAAAGCCAGTTATAACCTACTCTACGGAGAGGTGTTCATCTCCATTTACAGCCAAAGAGCCAACACTGTTTTGCATCTGCAGATGTTTCCATGGTCATGTGGCAGGCATGACTAGACACCAGAGCACATGGAACACGTTACCTTGCCTGCCAAAAGTGGTACCTATTTATTTACTTGCAGTTTCTTGCTTTCAAACTGCTAGGTGGGCAGGAGCTGAGACAGATGTCGGGAGCTCAATCCATCGTGTAGCACTTGGGTCTCGAACTGTTGACATGCTGACCTTCCATTTGTCAAGCTTGGTGTCTTAACCACTAAGCCAATGGTTGTGTACTCCTAGCCAAAAGGGATGCCCCAAACATCCCCTTCCATGATTAGTGCCCCACAGATATGGATTCTGATTTCCTCAGAGTCACCCTAAAAGTCTGCTTTGGAGAAAGAGTATAAAAATCATTGCTATGCAATGGATTGCCATCCATCAAATGATCAGGGGGTGGGGCAGTTTGTTGGACCCATTTCAACTAATGTTTTCCTTGAGGTGCAAAGCTTGTCAAGAAGTTTTGCTGAGTGAGGCCTAAGGCAAGATGTCACTTCTGCCTCTTTTGTGTACAGAAAATAGGTCTCGCTGTGAGGAACCTGATTTGAACATTGAAAAAGAGAGGACAGGATATCTGTACCTATCGTAGCAATGCGAAGAAGGAATTTCCACAGGTGCATGCCTTCATGATCATGGGGATCCACCACAATTCTGTCTTCCACATAATTCTCAGTGGTAAAGAAACCCTGTCCTCTGTTTCTTATGGACACCCCAAACCATCTGGGTACCACACCTGAGACCAACAGCTAACCTTTAAGGCAAAATAGCCCACAGCTCTGCCACTTTTTCTCCCTTCTTGATCTGGCACTGTGCGCATTCGTCTTGATCCACCTAGCGGCATGTCTGTCCCCTGTGTTTGGACCGAAGGAGTGAAAATATAACAGGCTCTTTTACCAATACTGGGGTGACAGCTTGGGAGATGATGTTACTATGCTCTAGAACAGGGGTTCTCAACCTTTTTACACAGTGGGCCTGGCCACACACCCTGGACAGCTGAGCAGGCCTGCCCACACACCCAGAAGTGGAAACAGGCTCATTTATGACCGTCGTAAATGCGCCCATCTCCGTGTTTACAACAGGTGTGGGTGCATTTACACATCCTTGTATGTGTTTTATAGCTAACATAAATGTCATCTGCTTCCACTTCTGGAAGCAGCTAGGACCGCTGTGGGCCACATGAAATGGTGCCGTGGGCCAGGTTTGGCCCGCGGGCCGTTGTTTGGGAAACCCTGCTCTAGAAGATTTATGACAATAGGGCCAAAGACAGTCTTGGAATAGCATTGCTGATTTGGTTTGGCTTCAGAGAGAAGAGGAGAGGTTAAGTCAGTTGGGGCTTTAGTTTCAGAATGTGTTATCTCCATAGCTATTTAATTGAATTTTAATTGCATTTTAACAAGGCATGTTACATTTGCTTTTTCATCTATTGTTACCTCCTCTGGGTTCCCTTCTCAGAGGGGGAAAGACTCTAAGTTAAAAAGAACTGGGGGGGGGGATCCACAAAAACAGCCACCCGTACTGTAATAAACAACATATAAGTCATTGATCAAGAATCTTTATGAAGCACAATATCTCTCAACAAGGGGGAAAAGAGAAATATTGGTACAATCTCTGAGGCAAGCATAGTGAAATCTCAAAGATCACGTCAGGCAAGAGTGGAATGTACAAAGTTCAGACTCACTAATTGATAAATGCTGCCCAAGATAAAGTCTCCAGTCTCGGGTACATTTTCGGGTACATTTCCCCACCACCTTTACCGAGACTTTGATTGCCCACTGCCGTTATGATTTCTGAAAGCAGATGTTATCCAATTAATTAGCTCTGGACCTGAAATAAGCTTGAGACTTCTCTCTTTCCCCTCCCTCTGCATTACCATGCCAAAAGGAACTGGTCCCTGTGTGCTCGCTCCATATCCGCATTTAGCATCATCTCATAAACAGCAGTGGAAACTCAGCAGGCCCCTGATGAAGACACATTAGCTGATTTCTAATTTAAAGTTAGGTTGTTTAACCTTAGTGAAATTGGCCACCAGTGGCTGACTGGGTGGATCACAAGCTGATGTCTGTAATGCAGATAATAAATTGTCAGATGAGACATGTAAATGGGTGGAAAATTTGTATATCTTTTTTTTAAACAGTCGTATGTAAAAAGGATAAAACAATTATCCCTGAAGAGCTGGTCAGTGTTTTGGATTTAATCTGCCACTTAAAAAGTGGTGTAATAATTGTGTGCCATCAAATCAACTTGATAAAGTCTGGCCAGGTTATCATGCTATTGTAATAAAATAGACCTTACTGCCAGTGACACAAGGATGATCATCATGTGGTGGTTAACTAACCTGACAACCTGAGGACTAATGGCCTTGGATAGCAAAGTCCACAGCAAAGGGTAATGGTCCCCAAGTGGTTTAAATCCCACTTGAATTCATCTTGATGGAGGTGCAGCTTCCTCAATACTGGTCTGGGGCCATTGAGGACTTTGTACACTAAAATGGATCAGGACCAGAAAGTGACTTGCAGAACTGGATCAGTGGTATGGGTGTCACACTGTGATTGGGACGCAAATGGAAGGCCACTGAATTCTATTGTTCCCAGGGCAATTATGATAATAGCCAATATTCAGAATTGGATATGACATGAAGAGGAGGAGGAGGTGGTTAACGTTTAGGTTCTCATAAGTACATTTTTGGTTATTATTCATTAACTACTTTACATCAGCTCTGGATTATAGAGATCCTTTCTAAGGTTTTCTAGGTATCGAATAGGTATCTGGGGGCATCCTGGGACTGGATGGATTTCCCAAAGCTATGCAGGCTGGCTCTTGATGGAGGGCAGCAGCTTCATCAATACATGCCTGGGGCAGATAAGGACTTTGCCCACCAAAAGGGATCAGGCACAGTGTGGAATCGAACTCCCAACCTGTGGTTTCACAGCCAGATACCTAAACTACTGAGTTATCCAAGGCATGGATACTTAACTTTTAAAGTGACTTCTCACCCTGACCTCATGAATCATCCATTTTACATCTCATTTTACATCAGCTACCAGGAAACTTTTAAAAAGTCCAGACCTTAGAGTTGATTAAAAAATAATTGGTAAGTTAAAGGCAGGGGCTTATTTAGACATTGTGTGGATTAAAATAATTAAGCAATTTCAGTGGTTAACAAGAAACAAAATGGAATTTGCACGAATAATTATATTCCCAACATCAAGTTGGAGTCATTTCAGGACCTGATTTCAAGAAACTGGCAGAATAGCTAGGATAATCATCAAGTATTGGAGTAAGTAATTGACACAACTTTAATGTTTAATAATGAATTGAATACCATGGGGATTGTTTTTTGTCCTTCTAAAGAAATCAGTCCAGAATTTAATAATTGTAATTCTTAAACAAAATATAGAAATGAATTTCCTCACCTGTTTCCATAGCATGGAATTGAGCAATGCAAATAATACCAAAATGTACAAGTGGGTATATGTGTTCCATTAGAGTAACAGTTTTTGTTTGTGCTTTTGTTAACCGAAAAATTGAGGACAACATATAGAGTATTTTCTCTGGCTCATATCCTTCTCTTTCTTATGCATTAGGCTGAGTCACTCATCAACATTCATTAAATTTACTCTTGAGTAAATATACAGAGGGTTCCAAAATGCCTACACATTTAAAGAGATGTAATCAATGTCTTACTTACTTTTTGAAGTTGAATTGAATGTGTAGTATGACACTCACTCAAAAGAATGAATGCTAGCATAACCATGCGACAGGCAGGGCAGTAAAAAAATGGCAGAAGCATGGTTGTCATTCAAGGAGCACAATACCATTTTGAAAGGGTATTTGAAATTTGAGAACATTGAGGAAGTACAACAATGGAGGTGTGAGCATGCAGCTGAACCTCCAACACGCCTAACAACTGCACGCATTTGTGATAAGTTTGAGATGCATGGTACTGAGTGTGATGCGCGCAAGGGAAGATCCAAGATACATTGGCCAATGTTGCTCAAGCGATAGTTTGCTGTAATCAGAAATGTCTGGACACTGATGGTAACCAATTTGAGCAGAAGTCAAATATGACTTGTACTCATCTTTTGTTATATATATTGGCACTGGCTCAGTGGTTAAGAAGCTCACCTCGTTAGTTGAAAGGTCAGCAAGTTGGCAGTTCAAGACCTGAGTACTGCATGATGGAATGAGCACCCATCTCTGTCCCAGCTCCTGCTAACCTCACAGTTTGAAAGCAAGAAATTGCAAGTAGATACATAGGGATCACTTCCCGGGGGGGGGGGAGATCTTGGGTACATGAAAGGAGCCTAATTCGGGTGTCCCCTGAGCAGAGTTCCTCCAACAAAAATCCTTTCAACCCAGAAAGCACTTTTGTGTGCTTCTGACACAATTTTAAAAAGTATATATTAAGTATTACAATTTTAATGCAGTTTTTTGTCCTTTCTTAAAGTGTGTATACATTTTTGGCACCCTCCCTTTATATATACTCTTATATACTCTATATACCAGGGGTTCCCAAACGATGGCCTACGGGTTGGCCCCAGCCCCTGACACCATCTCATCCAGACTGTCATTGCTTCTGCCACACCTGGAAGTGGAAGCAGGCACTTTAATGTCATCCGTAAAACACGTCCATGCATGTGCAAATGTGCTTATGACTGTCATAAATGCAGAAGTGGATGCATTTACACCAGCTTTAAATGCGCCCATTTCTGCTTCCGGGGTGTGGTCTGGCCTGCTTAGCTGTCAGGCCCATGGCAAAAAAAGGTTGTCCACCCCTGCTATATATTGTTGCATAAAGAGTGCAATTTGAGGTGGCCCACTGATGCCCTAACTTACAGCAAACTCCCTCTCTCCTGCAATACACCAACATGCTCACACACAACACCCAAAGTGCCTCGTCTCCCTGCATTTGTTCCAGACTTGGGGTGGGTGGGTGGGGGGACACAAAGCATATTTTTCATATTAGATATCCCTGAAGGATCAACAGAAACATACAGGGGAGTTATTCAGGGCAGATTTTTTCTTCTATTGCTCTTTGAATGCTGAGGTTCTCTGCATTTGAGAGCTCTTTTCACCTTAAACATTACTCTTCCAACCCTATGCCAGCAGGTAATGACAAGAGAAGGAGAGAGAGAGAGAAACAGGTTTCCAATTCATCCCTTCTTCATTTTTAAAAAATAAGAAGAATATGATTCTTGATCAAGGCAAACACAAATACTGCATGCAAAGGATTTGTGTAAATGTTTATATTTCTAAAAGCAGTGGAGGAAAGGGGAGTAGAAGGAGATGATGCCTTGAATTTTAATCAGTCCCGGCTTTCTCTTCCTCCAATGGGAAAGCAGGTGGAGCAAGCAAGCAATTATTGTTTCTTATAATTGGCAGGGTGAAGAAAGATAATGGATATGTGTCTCCTCCTTGTGATCTGTGACAATAACTTGGGGAGCATGTTTCCTCAATTGCCCGATGACTCCATCCAAAAACGCAAAATGCAAATAACAATAATAAAAAAGTGATGCTCACTATTTTAATAAGGGACATGAATCTGAGAATGTGTTTAGCACCAGGTTATATAAACTCACCCTAATGAGATACTATAAAATCCATCACATTAAGGGCTGGTTTTCCTACAAGGTGTATTAGCGCCCAAATGTTCCATAGATTCGGTGAGTGCACAAAAAAACCCCACCACACAATAAAGTGAGCCTGTCAAAAAAAGAGACACATGCTTTAGCCCTTAACTGCTCCGTTTTGCACATTTTATAAGAGTGCTTTGAATACATGAATAAGATAAGTTATTTCCATCTCTTTTTCTTTAAGCAATCTTTCGAAACGACTGTGACCTGAAATTGGAATTCTTGTAAACACCCAGCCAGAGACAATGTCTGCCATTTGGTTTTAGAGAGAGACAGTACATTTTTAATTATCTAACTTCTTCTTGGTAAATGCTATTAAGATTCCCCATTAGTGTCATCTCATTGGTTCAACCAAATGCTCCACCTTAGGGCAGCTTTTTGGCGCTCATCTGCCATCTCCCAAGAGCATAACAATGGATTTGGGCTCCTCTTATCTCTCAGGCAGGGTTCCTTGGGCAGAAGGAAATGCTTCTTCTCCCAGTAATTTCTGGATCACCACCAGTTTATCCCTTTCCCAATGAAATGAAACCAACAACATGAATGTAGGTATATATTTATGTGTGTCCAGATATGTTCACAGAAAGATTGAATGCACAAAAAGGATTAACTAACATGTACATTACCCTCACCAATATGTGTTGTTTTGGGGGCATCATTATTTATTGTTTTTCCCCATAATTTTATTCAGTTTGATTTATTGTCCATGTTTAATTTTAAATTGTTATTGTAAAGAATATTTTAATTTGTTATATGCCACCCAAAGTGTAGGAATATCCCATCTGGGCGGGATATAATTGTAATAAATAAATATAATAATAATAATTTTGTGTCAGAAATTATTCTGGGTTGAAAGGATTTTTGCAGAAGAAACTCCACTCTGGGAACGCTCAAATGAGGGTCATTTCATGTCCTCAAGAGCTGGGACAGAGACAGGCACTCAATCCATCATGCAGTACTCAGGTCTCGAACTGCCGTCTTGCCAGCTTTCCAGCTAACAAGGCGAGCTTCTTAACCACTGAGCCACTGAAGTTCCTAAATAGATAAGTAGATAGATAAATAAATAAATAAGAGAGATGCACACACACATGCAAACAAACACACTTCTTTACACAAATAAATGATGTTCAGATCTTTGCATCCAGAAACCAAGGCTGTGAAGGAGTTCATGAAGTGAGCATTTTGTATGGAAATCACTCCGAGAAATAACACCAGAAGAAGGAGTGGGGGGAATCATGTAAAATACTCCTGCCGTTTGCGTGCCGTGTCCCAAAGCAATGAAAAAAGGAGGGGTAGTATTTCTCCTTTCACACACAGACACACACACACAAACAGTAAAAAGATACATGTGATTCCAAGGCTACTGAATCAAGAGAGGTTGTAGCAATATTTTCCCCTTCTGTACATTATTTGTATTCAAGGTTTTTGAAATGACATTGTAATCTGATGATGCACCGGTCTATTATATTGTCTACGAGGACAAATCTCCATACGTTTTCTCTGTAGAACTAACACAATTTTTCCATGTCAGAGGTGCATAATATTCTGGCGGTCATAAGGAATGATGCTATTAATCCACTTGGGCAATCTCCAGGTCTGATTATTAGGGAAATAAATTTGCATGCCGCATGGGAGCTAGGTGAATCACCAAGAACACAAATTATATTTCCTGACAGCAAGTTAGAGAATGGAGCCGCATCGCAGGGTCTTCCAACCCACCCACCCACCCCCATCCCCAACACACTCCGTTTTCTCTCTCCTTTTCTCTCCCTCCTCCTTTCCCCCTGAAAGCTATAGAATTTCAATTCATTACATGAGATTGGTTAGAATTCAGGTCTATTTTTAAGTTGATATTAAGTTGAGTCTGTTATCTCGGAGAAGGCTAGCAGATTCCCTGGAGTATTCACCTAATCACTACTTTAAAAAAAATCGAAACATATAGTTAGTGTCATGATTTAGGTACCAGAGCTAGTTTATTTATCAGTGCAGAGAGAGATAATTTCAATTTGAAGCTCTCTGGCCCTCATGAATTTAACTGTCTTGAAAGCATTTTTCCTTCTTCCTGCCTTTCTATTCTCCCCCTTTCTGCCTTTTCCCTTCTCTTCGCCCTGAACTGTGGCGCATGTTTGTAATAATCATGGTCATTCTCAAATTATTCTTAGGGTGTTTCATAGATTTTTTTTTCTGGAGTTGGTACAAGGCAATGTCTCTCCTCCCAGCAGTTTCAAATGCGTGACAGGGTGGAGCAGGCGTGCCTTAGAAGACTGCATTGCCATTACAGTGAATTAAGGCTGTATATTGAAAACAGGAGGGACTGTGGTGGCTTAAGTGGCTAAGATGCTGAATTTGATGAATGGGGGCAGGGGGAGGTCAACAGGTCAGCAGTTTGAGACCCGAGTGCTGTGTGATGGAGTGAGCTCCTGTCTCTGTCCCTAGCAGTTCAAAAGCAAGAAATTGCAAGTAGATAAAGACGTACCACTTTGGCGAGAAAGGTAACACTGTTCTGCGAGCACAGGCATATAATCATGCCTGCCCCATGGCCATGGAAATGACTGCAGATGCAGACAGCACTGACTCTTTGGCTGTAAATATTGGAAATTGTACCACATAAGGAAAATGTTGTGTGGCATGAAGGGAGGGGAGAAGTGGGTTAGTTGTTCTTTATTGACAGCTCTTGCTCACATCATCAGACGGGAATTTCAATGTCCACTTTCCAATCACCCTGCTTCAGTGGAAGAACTAAGGGACATCACTTATCATTGAGGTCTTTGTTCTTCCCTTTTTCCTGAGCTGTTAGTAGCAGAACATTGAAAAAGCTACAAAAGGTACTTTGATGATTGTTGTTTCTCTTGAGTAGACTGAGTCCCTATTCCTTCACTCCCCAAATATTTCTCTCTTTCAGCTGAAGAGTTGACACTGATTGTATTTTTTCCTTTCTGGTTAATTTGTTTATTTGAGTGGTAATCTGCTTATTACACGTGAAGCTCTTTGTTGTGTGCAAGGCTAATCCATTTCTACCCATCCTCTGTAGCGTTTATTATGGGCTGAACAAGAACCTTATTAGTACTCTAACAAGCAGTTTTGAGTTTACAGTAGCTTTTCCGCTTTCTTCTTCCTTCAACCTATCAGTATCAGATCATTCCTCATTTCTTTAAGGAAAGAATCAGTTCCTACTTCCCCACTTCTTTCTGAGATTCCCCCCTTTACTTTTTACTTTTCTAATGTATGAGACTATGTTTGTGTGTATTGGTCCCAATATTATTTCAATAGTACTTCTCTTGGAATTCCATATCCTACAAGGCATATGTGAAAAGAAGAGAACAAAGACCATGAGGCAGACCCAGAGGAAGGTTGAGAGATAGACATCAAGAAAATGGACTTCATGGCTGAAGAACCTGAGAGACTGGTGTCCTCAGAAGAACTGTTCCAATGAGTTAAGAGCAGGAAGGATAGTATTACGATGATGATAGACAATGTCCAGAATGGATACGGCACATGAAGAAGAAGAAGAAGATGCCTCCAGTGCCCTGTTTTGATGCACCAGGTCAATGTTTAGGTTCTTATAATTACATTTTTTTGGTTATTATTCATTAACTACTTTAAGAACATAAGAACATAAAAACAGCCTTGCTGGAACAGGCAACATCCCATCCAGTCCAGCATTCTGTCTCACACAGTGGCTCACCATTTCCTTCAGGGTATTCCCAAGGAGGTGCCTTCACCTGCTTAGGATTCCCTGGAAATGATATTGAGAGATATCCTGCCTATCTCTCCAACCCGGAGGTTGTCCTTAAGTATCCATAATTATAGCCATTGATACTTCTTGTCCTCCATGAACTTGTCTAATCCTTTCTTAAATCTGTCAAGACTGACAGCTGTCACCACTTCTTCTGGCAGGGAGTTCCATAGACCAGTGATCCTCTGGGTGAAAAAGTACTTTCTCTTATTTGTTTGAGAACTAGTACCCAAAAGTTTCATGGAGTGTCCCCTAGTTCTAGTGTTATGCGATAGTGAAAACAGTTTTTCCTTATCTACTTTGTCCACACCGTGCATGATTTTATAAACTTCAATCAGGTCACCTCTTAGACGCCGTCGTTCAAGAGTGAAGAGGCCCAACCGTTGCAGCCTCAGATGGTAAGGAAGGTGTTCCAGTCCCCTAATCATTCTGGTTGCCCTCCTCTGCACTTTCTCCAGCTCCATAATATCCTTCTGGAGGTATGGCAACCAGAACTGTACACAGTATTCCAGATGGGGCCTCACCATGGATTTATAAAGAGGCAAAATGACACTTGCTGACTTATTTTCTATACCATTCCTAATGATCCCTAGCATTGAGTTTGCTTTTTTCACTGCTGAGGCACACTGGGTTAACACCTTCATTGAGCTGTCCACCAGGACACCCCTTTCCTGGTTTGTCACAGAGAATTCAGACCCCCTCAGTTTATAAATGTAATTGAACTTTATGTTCTGACTTTCTCCAATGAACAAAAGAGGACACCTATGTCCCCCCCCCCACACACACACACACTTTATCGACACATCAAACCTTGAGGTCGGTGTGGCCAAGAGAATGTGAATGGCTCAATGTACTTAAACCTGGACTTTCCAAGATCCCATTTTAACACTCTTTCCTCCACTGAAAAAATGATGGATTGAATGACGTTCTTTCATGCATGCAATTTGTATGCCCTTTTCTTTTCCACACCCAGGCTAATAGGTTTCAACATAGATTGAACTACTGTATGTTTCAATAGCGCTTTTTTTTAGCATGATTCTAGATTACAACCAATGTTCTTATGTGCCAATGAGTAACCAGAAGCAAGGCAAGCGGATAAGGTCCTTACCTCTTAATTCTCACTAGGATTTTGGATCTAGAAGCATTTCTGCCCACCCCCAGCAGTTTTGTGTATGTTTGTTCAGAAATGTCTTTGTTTATCCAATCCCATAAGCACATTGATCTGTGAATTAAAGAAAACACAGTTTTTTTTAGCTGATCTTTTTTCAAAAGTAGCATTTCAACAAGAACAAAATTCAATGGATAATTACAGTAAGAGCATTCGTTTAACAAGGATGGAGCAGGTTAAATTTGTCTCTACCCTTCTAAACAAGTTCAATATTTACCTGTGTATTTCAGGTAACAAGTAGGGAGGTGCAGACCAACAGATAGGCATGCAGGTTGGATATCTTGTCTTCTCTTGACTTTTACAGGTAACTAATCATTGATTAATTACAGGGACTGCAGTGGCTCCAGTGTCTAAGATGCTGACTGGGAGGCGGAAGGTCAGCAGTTTGATTCCTGAGTACTGCAGGATGGAATGAGCTCCCGTCTTTGTCCCAGCTCCTGCCATCCTAGCAGTTTGAAAGCAAGAAATTGCAAGTAGATAAATAGGGACCACTGTGGTGGGAAGGTAAACAGTGTTCTGTGAACTCCGGTTTCTAGTCATGCCACATGACCATGGAAATGTCTGCAGAAGCAAACAGCACTGGCTCTTCAGCTTTGAAACAGAGATGAGCACTGAACTCTAGAGTCAGATTTGACTGGCTTTCGAGCAAGGGAAACCTTTACCTTTAATCATTGAGCACTTCCTCTTCAAGCTCCCAATGACCCCTTCAGTGTGTTCACCTTTGTTTATAAAGGATGGATGGCTGCAAGTTTGCTTTCATGATTACCATCGGCATACCTGTGCATGTGAATGTAACTTCCAATGATTTACTTAGAATTAGATCTTCCCATATTGGACAGCAAGGAATCTCTAACAGTTTTGGTCTTGGGCAAGGACTTCTGCATCCTCTCATGTCATTTTCTTTTTTTTATCTGACATGAAAGTTCTTTGCTACAACCACTACAGAAGCACAAGAAAAAACTTCCAACAGCTTTAAAAAAGTTCCACACATCGTGACACTCATTCAATTCAATTCAATTCAAATTCAATTTATACCCCACCCTACTCAGCACAGGCTGACTCAGGGCGGCATTACAACATGTTCCAAAAGTTACAGAATACAGTACACAAGATATAAATTCAGCAAAAAATATCAATATAGAATATACATATTAATACAGAATTCCATGACAACATAATACATACACTGTCAAGATAAATACAAAACAATGCATACAGTACCCAGGACATAAGAACATAAGAACATAAGAACAGCCTTGCTGGAACAGGCCACAGCCCATCCAGTCCAGCATTCTGTCTCACACAGTGGCTCACCATTTCCTTCAGGGTATTCCCAAGCAGATGCCTTCACCTGCTTAGGATTCCCTGGAAATGGCATTGAGAGATATCCTGCCTATCTCTCCAACCCGGAGGTTGTCCTTAAGTATCCATAATTATAGCCATTGATACTCTTCTCCTCCATGAACTTGTCTAATCCTTTCTTAAAGCTGTCAAGACTGACAGCTGTCACCACTTCTTCTGGCAGGGAGTTCCATAGACCAGTAATCCTCTGGGTGAAAAAGTACTTTCTCTTATTTGTTTGAGAACTAGTACCCAAAAGTGTCCATGGAGTGTCCCCTAGTTCTAGTGTTATGCAATAGGGAAAACAGTTTTTCCTTATCTACTTTGTCCACACCGTGCATGATTTTATAAACTTCAATCAGGTCACCTCTTAGACGTCGTCGTTCAAGAGTGAAGAGGCCCAACCGTTGCAGCCTCAGATGGTAAGGAAGGTGTTCCAGTCCCCTAATCATTCTGGTTGCCCTCCTCTGCACTTTTTCCAGCTCCATAATATCCTTCTGGAGGTATGGCGACCAGAACTGTACACAGTATTCCAGATGGGGCCTCACCATAGATTTATAAAGAGGCAAAATGACACTTGCTGACTTATTTTCTATACCCTTCCTAATGATCCCTAGCATTGAGTTTGCTTTTTTCACTGCTGAGGCACACTGGGTTGACACCTTCATTGAGTTGTCCACCAGGACACCAAGGTCCCTTTCCTGGTTTGTCGCAGAGAGTTCAGACCCCATCAGTTTATAAGTGTAATTGGGGTTCTTTGCCCCAACATGCATCACTCTGCACTTACTAATGTTGAAACTCATTTGCCACTGTTTTGCCCACTCCCCCAGTGTCGAGAGATCCCTCTGGAGCTCCTCACCATCTCTCGCAGTTTTCACTACCCTGTATAATTTAGTGTCGTCAGCAAATTTGGCTACCTTGCTTTTTACTCCTACTTCTAGATCATTTATGAAGAGGTTGAAAAGCAGGGGTCCCAGTACTGAACCTTGGGGGACCCCACTCTTTACTTCCCTCCACTTGGAGAAGTGTCCATTTAGTGCTACCCTCTGTTTCCTGTCCCTTAGCCAGTTGCTGATCCAGGACAAGACCTGTCCCTTTATTCCATGACTGGTAAGTTTATTCAAGAGCCTTTGGTGTGGGACCTTGTCAAAAGCCTTCTGAAAGTCCAGATAAACAATGTCAACTGGATCCCCCTTATCCACATGCTTGTTGACACTCTCAAAAAATTTCAACAGATTAGTGAGGCATGATTTGCCCTTGCAAAAGCCATGTTGGCTCTCCTTTAGCAGCACCTTCTCTTCTATGTGCCTATTAATTCTATCTTTTAGGATGGTTTCCATCACTTTACCTGGGACACATGTCAAACTGACAGGTCGGTAATTTCCTGGATCACCCCTGGATCCTTTTTTGAAAATTGGTGTTACATTCGCTACCTTCCAGTCATCAGGCACAAAGGACAGTTCACAAGATACAGTAATCAATGCAATACAATGCAATAAATTTCACTTTACTAAATATCCATCTTTATGAAAAGAGGAACAAACCCCTGCAGTCCAAGGAGAGGCAAGTCAGTGACAATGACATCTGCAGGACAGAGTCAACATCCCTCCTTTTAATCCTCTGAATGGGCAAGCTCAAGGAGGCAGAGAGACAGGAGGCAGCATCCACAGGGAAGTCCTTTATGCCCACAGGGGGCCGGAGCAGGTGTTCTCACTCTTCCCGGTTTGCCGGACCGGGAGGAGGGGCTCCATGCCTCGGCATCGGCAGTGGGGAACAGCGGCTGCAGGGACGTCCTTTATGCCCGCAGGGGGACGGAGCAGGTGTTCTCACTCTTCCCGGTTTGCCGGACCGGGAGGAGGGGCTCCATGCCTCGGCATCGGCAGTGGGGAACAGCGGCTGCAGGGAAGTCCTTTATGCCCACAGGGGGCCAGAGCAGGTGTCAATTCTCATCACATCTCTTAGGAGTGAATTTCATATATTTTGTAAGAAGAAGTCAATCTGTTGGCCCATCAATTTAGTAGAAGACCTCAGAAGCTGATATTCAGGAGTTACATCTGTATTTGTGATGGCTGTCGGTGCATCCCTGAAAGAGGAAAGGGGGTTGGGTGGCTTGGGAAGCATAGCCCACACTGGAGAAATGACAGTTGAAGGCCAGCTGCTTCTGCTGTCATCTATAGCTGAGGGCTCCAGATTTCATCCAAAGCCGCCATTGTCTCCTATCAACTCCTATGCAATGACCTGTCATAGCAAAGAAGGAATTTAACATGGTCTGAACAAACTGACAGAACAGTTCACCTTTTGGGGAAACGTAATATTTTCTGATAAGGAGCTTATGTTAGTTTTCTTAGCAAATAGCCTGAGAGCATTTCTGTCTGTAGCAGTTCTCAATGTGATAAGTTGAAGGAAACATCCGTGTCCGTGACTTAACAAAACAGGCCATATTTTTGGGTGGAGAGAGGGAGACTTTGGAAGAAATATAAATAAATGGGAATGTACAGATGATATGAAAGGAAAGGCTGCTGGGAGAAGGCTTTTCCTAGTTTTTAAACAGCCAAAAATAAGCAAGGAACCTAGCAAATAAACACTATTTATTTATTTATTTATTTATTTATTTATTTATTTATTTATTTATTTATTTATTTATTTATTTATTTATTCATTCATTCATTCATTCATTCATTCATTCATTCATTCATTCATTCCCACCCATATGGGATGTTCTCCCTTTTTTTTTGCAGCATACAACAACTAGAATAACCCAATACATTACATATCAAACATAATACAATATAAAAATACAAAATACATTAACTAACTGATAAACAATAAAACTATAGCCCATAGGCAACAATAATAGCAATAACAGCGTTATGTGTCTATTTTATAATTCAAAAGGCATCTGCAACGCAACCATGGGGCTGATGGACTTTGCTGCCTCTCCCTGGAGCCCACTCCACCAGCCAGGGATTCGAGGCAGCTGCTTGTAGATGCCGTCTTTCCCCTTCCCAGCCCTGCTTGTGGGGAGGGTTCAAAGGTGCCCACAACACAAACATGGGGCCCAAGGACTTCGCTGTTTCTCCCTGTAGCCCACTTCCTGGAGCCCCACTCCACCGGCCAGGGATTCGAGGCAGCTGCTTGCAGACACCATTTCCCCCCCCCTCCCAGCCTTGCCTGCAGGAGGGTTTAAAAAGATGACCGCAGCTACAGGTCAAAGGACTGTAGGTTCTACGGACTTAGGGGGTGGGTTAAGGTTGAGATACTTTATAATGATGTGATTTTGTAATTGTTTGGGGGGGGTTTGTAATATTTTCAAATGTATTTTCTGCATTGTGATGCTTTTGATGTTCTGTGATTATTATTATTATTATTATTATTATTATTATTATTATTATTATTATTATTATTATTATTATTATTATTATTATTATTATTATTATTATTATTATTATTATTATTATTATTATTATTATTATTATTATTATTATTATTATTATTTAATTTAATTTAATTTAATTTAATTTAATTTAATTATCACATTTATATACCGCTCACTCGGCCAAAGCCAACTCAGGGCGGTTCACAATAAAGATTAAAAACACAAGTTAAAACAGTTAAAACAGTTAAAACTACCCACCCCCTAAAAACAAGGGCTGCAGGATCCAAAGGCACCATGGGGAAGAGTTCTTCTACACCAACCACCCAATGGCGGTTACCCTTCCACCTGCACCCCACACTTGACCCGCCAGCCAGGTTTTAAGATCTTTTCTGAAAGGCAGCAATTCCGTCCGGAGACGTAGCTCTGTTGGCAGGAGGTTCCAGAGGGCCGGTGCAGACACGGAGAAGGCTCTCCTCCTTGTGCCAGAGAGGCGAGCCCCTCTGGCTGATGGAACAATTAGAGAGCCCCTCCGGTCCGCTCTGGTTGGACGGACAGACGTCCTCAGGGCGATGCGGTCTCTTAGGTAACCCGGCCCACTACCATATAGGGCTTTAAAGGTCAAAACCAGCACCTTGAATTGCACCCGGAGACAAACTGGCAACCAGTGCAGCTCCCGGAGCAGTGGCAAAGCATGGGCATAACGCCCACACCCCATCACCACCCGGGCTGCCGCATTTTGGACCAGCTGTAGCCTCCGAATGGTCGTCAAGGGCAGCCCCATGTAGAGCGCATTGCAATAATCTAGTCTGGAGGTAACCAGAGCGTGAGTGACCATGAGCAAGGAGTCCCGGTCCAGGAGTGGGCGCAACTGGCGGATCACCCGAAGTTGGGCGAAAGCCCTCCTGGTCACAGCCGCCACCTGTTCCTCTAGCAGTAGCCGTGAGTCCAGGAGGACCCCCAAGTTGCGCACTGGGTCTGTCTGGGGCAAAAAATCCCCATCCAGAACCAACGATGGTAGCTCCCGGGTTAATGCAGAACCCCCTATCCATAGCCACTCAGTCTTGCTGGGATTCAGTTGTAGCCCGTTAGCCCCCATCCAGACCCCCACAGCTTCCAGGCATCTGGAAAGGACTTTGATGGCATCACTGGGGTCCCCATGGGCCGAGATGTACAACTGAGTGTCATCCGCGTACTGATGGTACCGCACCCCATGGGAACGAATGATCTCACCCAGCGGCTTCATGTAGATGTTAAATAGGAGAGGAGAGAGCACCGAGCCCTGAGGCACCCCCCATTTGAGGGGCCTAGGACTGGACCTCTCACTCTCCAACCACACCGACTGGGTACGACCCCTCAGAAATGAGGAAAACCAGGACCACACATTACCCTGGATTCCCAATCCTCGGAGCCGTCCCAGAAGGATACCGTGGTCAACGGTATCGAAAGCCGCTGAGAGGTCAAGAAGAGCAAGGACGGATGGGTGACCACCGTCCCGCTCCCGCCAGAGATCATCCATCAGTGCGACCAATGCCGTCTCGGTACCATATCCCGGCCTGAATCCTGACTGAAAGGGGTCCAGATAATCCGCTTCATCCAGCACCCCCTGCAGCCGACACGCCACTGCCTTCTCCAACACCTTCCCTAAAAAGGGGAGGTTAGAGACAGGCCTATAGTTGGTTAGGACAGCTGGGTCGAGGGAAGGTTTCTTCAGGAGGGGGCGCACCAAAGCATGTTTTAAAGGTGCAGGAAACACCCCCTCCCGCAATGATGCATTGATCACAGCCCCAACCCAGTCACCTGTCACCGCCTTGGAGGCTTTCACCAACCAGGTGGGACAGGGGTCCAATGGGCAGGTAGTGGCGCGCACAGCTGCAAGGAGCCTGTCCACTTCATCAGGGGCAACTGGATCAAACCGGTCCCAGATGGTATGGCAAGACTGTACTCCAGCTCCCTCCGGACTCTCCCCATCCACGCCAGGATTAAACCCAGAGCGAATCCGATCGATTTTCTCCACTAGATGGTCAGCAAAGTCCTCAGCCGACCCCTGCCAACCAGGCACCGGGGTCCCCCTACCAAGGAGAGACCTGGTAACCCGGAACAGGGTGGCCGGGCGATTGTCAGCGGAGGCAATAAGGGTGGTGAAGTATTGCCGCCTCACCACCTCCATCGCCACTAGATAGGCCCTAATAGCGGCTCTAGCTAGTGTCCAATCGGAGTCTCTCTGGGTCTTCACCCAGCGGCGCTCTAGGCGTCTCTTTGCCCGTTTGAGCTCCCGCAGTTCATCTGTGAACCACGGAGATGACCTAGCTCCATGAGCTCTGAGAGGCCGTAGTGGTGCGATTTCATCCAAGGCCGCTGTTGTCATCCTGTTCCACAGGTCAACCAGCGCCTCGGGCGAATCGTGTTGCCGATCCAGAGGGAAGTCCCCCAGTTCCCTCTGGAATCCATCAGGATCCATCAGTTGCCGGGGGCGGGCCATTCTAATAGGCCCTGCCTCCCTACGATGAAGCGTCGCACCCAGGAAGTCTAGAGCCACCAAATAGTGATCTGACCATGGCACAGGTGTTATGTCTAATTTCCGTAGTCTCAGATCACTCTGCCACCGCTCCGACAAAAAGATTAAATCTGGTGTGTGGCCACTGCCCCTGGTCGGGCCCTGAATTACCTGAATCAGGTCCATATCTGCCATGGAAGCCATGAACTCCTGAGCCACCCCGGAGCCAGTCCCCAGCGAAGGCAAATTGAAGTCCCCCAGAACCATCAATCTAGGGAACTCCAATGCCAACGCTGAGATGGCCTCGAGGAGCTCAGGCAGGGAGTCCCTTACCCTGCAAGGGGGCAGGTACAGGAGTAAGACTCCCAACTGACCCTTAAAGCCCAGACGCAGAAGCAGGGCCTCACAACCCAGAATTTGTGGAGCGGTGGCCCTGGTGACTCCCAGTGACTCCCTGGCTATGATGGCAACGCCACCGCCCTTACCCTCATCCCTAGGCTGGTGCCAAATACTGAACCCAGCTCGACACATTTCTGACAGAGGAACCCCATCCTCTGGTCTCAGCCAGGTCTCAGTGATACATGCCAGGTCGGCCCGCTCCCCCATAATGGAGTCTTGTATCAGGGGGGCCTTATTACATACCGACCTGGCATTCATCAGCAGCAGCCTAAGGGCAGGGTCACCCTGGGTCAGCTGCTCAGGACCTAGAGGTGTAACCGTGGGGCTGGAACGAGGGACAGATACTAAGCATCTGCCCCGCATTCCCCGAGTGCGGCCCGCCCCTCGGTACCCGCTATATCGCCCCATGCCCATCACAACCTCTATATTGGCCTCCGGAGCCTCCCTGATTGCCTTGGACAGAATGCTGCCTCTCCTTTCTGGCTGGCCGAGCAGTCTCTCCCTCCCTCCCTTCCACCCCCATATAAAACCGCCCCACTCACTCCCTCCACCACCCTCCGCACGGCTCCGGCGGTGATGGAAGTGGTGGGGCATTCTTTCAGATCTACGTTGAGCCCTCAACTGTGGTGAGACATTCCACCCACAGTAGCGTCCGGGCATGGACGTAGCAGCGGCACCTGGCCTCCCATCCACCGGGACCAGATGTTGCGAGTCCCGAGGAGAGGTAAGACGGGTCCTCAGGCGGCGCGGGGCAGCGTCCGTTAAACCCTCCGAGGCTCGGAAGGCAGGGACGTAGCGGCGCCGCCCGGCCTCCCATCCACCGGGACCAGGTGTTGCAAGACCCGAGGAGAGGCAGGACAGGTCCTTGGGCGGCACGGGGCAACGTCCTTTGAGCCCTCTGGGGCACGGAAGGCGAGGCCGAGCGCAGCGGCGGTGGTGGTTCGCCCGGCAGGCCCCCTCGCATTTTGAGTCCTGGCGGGGGGGGGAGGGCGGGGCCCAGAAACGCCAGCCGATGGCGTGGCCAGCGGGCCTCTTCGCTCCCGCCGGGGCTGAGCACAGCGGCGGTGGTGGTTCGCCCGGCAGGCCCCCTCGCCTTTTGAGTCCTGGCGAGGGGGGAGGGTGGGGCCCGGAAACGCCGGCCGATGGCGTGGCCAGCGGGCCTCTTCGCCCCCGCCGGGGCCGAGCGCAACGGCGGTGGTGGTTCGCCCGGCAGGCCCCCTCGCCTTTTGAGTCCTGGCGAGGGGGGGAAGGGCGGGGCCCAGAAACGCCGGCCAATGGCATGGCCAGCGGGCCTCTTCGCCCCCGCCGGGGCCGAGCACAGCGGCGGTGGTGGTTCGCCCGGCAGGCCCCCTCGCCTTTTGAGTCCTGGCGAGGGGGGGGAGGGCGGGGCCCGGAAACGCCGGCCGATGGCGTGGCCAGCGGGCCTCTTCACCCCCGCCGGGGCTGAGCACAGCGGCGGTGGTGGTTCGCCCGGCAGGCCCCCTCGCCTTTTGAGTCCTGGCGAGGGGGGGAGGGCGGGGCCCGGAAACGCCGGCCGATGGCATGGCCAGCGGGCCTCTTCGCCCCCACCGGGGCCGAGCACAGCGGCGGTGGTGGTTCGCCCGGCAGGCCCCCTCGCCTTTTGAGTCCTGGCGAGGGGGGAGGGTGGGGCCCGGAAACGCCGGCCGATGGCGTGGCCAGTGGGCCTCTTCGCCCCCGCCGGGGCCGAGCGCAACGGCGGTGGTGGTTCGCCCGGCAGGCCCCCTCGCCTTTTGAGTCCTGGCGAGGGGGGAAGGGCGGGGCCCAGAAACGCCGGCCAATGGCGTGGCCAGCGGGCCTCTTCGCCCCCGCCGGGGCCGAGCACAGCGGCGGTGGTGGTTCGCCCGGCAGGCCCCCTCGCCTTTTGAGTCCTGGCGAGGGGGGAGGGCGGGGCCCGGAAACGCCGGCCGATGGCGTGGCCAGCGGGCCTCTTCGCCCCCGCCGGGGCCGAGCACAGCGGCGGTGGTGGTTCGCCCGGCAGGCCCCCTCGCCTTTTGAGTCCTGGCGAGGGGGGGAGGGCGGGGCCCGGAAACGCCGGCCGATGGCATGGCCAGCGGGCCTCTTCGCCCCCACCGGGGCCGAGCACAGCGGCGGTGGTGGTTCGCCCGGCAGGCCCCCTCGCCTTTTGAGTCCTGGCGAGGGGGGAGGGTGGGGCCCGAAAACGCTGGCCGATGGCGTGGCCAGCGGGCCTCTTCGCCCCCGCCGGGGCCGAGCACAGCGGCGGTGGTGGTTCGCCCGGCAGGCCCCCTCGCCTTTTGAGTCCTGGCGAGGGGGGAGGGTGGGGCCCGGAAACGCCGGCCGATGGCATGGCCAGCGGGCCTCTTCGCCCCCGCCGGGGCCGAGCACAGCGGCGGTGGTGGTTCGCCCGGCAGGCCCCCTCGCCTTTTGAGTCCTGGCGAGGGGGGGGAGGGCGGGGCCCGGAAACGCCGGCCGATGGCATGGCCAGCGGGCCTCTTCGCCCCCACCGGGGCCGAGCACAGCGGCGGTGGTGGTTCGCCCGGCAGGCCCCCTCGCCTTTTGAGTCCTGGCGAGGGGGGAGGGTGGGGCCCGAAAATGCCGGCCGATGGCGTTATTATTATTATTATTATTGTTTTTGTATTGTATTTTATATTGTGCTTCTGTATTCTTTTGACCTGCAAAGTATATAGTATAACTTATGTATTATTGTTTATTGTATATAATGTCTGGACATTGTATTTATTTCTGTTGGAAGCCGCCTTGAGTCACACTTGTGTGAGTAAAGCAGGGTACAAATTTAATAATAAATAAATAAATAGATTGCAAGCGCGGCGCCAAAATGGCCGCTGCGCTCTTTGCGGGCCCCTCCCCCACCCGGACTCAGACATCCGGGTGAGTTAGGGGGGCATGGCCACCCTCTTTAAAAGGGGTGGCCACGAAGCAGCTGCGCTGCCATTTTGGAAGCGACGGAGCGGAGAAGTTCGGCTCGGGGCAGGGCGGCCCACTTGGGCCCGGTGCGGGTTTCCGCCCCATCATTCTCCTGGCCCCACATGGGCCGGATTACTGGACATGGCCCTATTCAGGCCCGGGATCCCCATTCGGGTTTATCCCACAACAATTGCCCGGTGGGCCATCCGGCCCATCTGGCCCACCTTATCCAGGTGGGTCGGAGACTGTTGATGCTCTCCTTGCACGCATTTTGGTGCTGGAGGCATCAATGTGCATTGCCCCACCGCCTTCTGATGGTGGGCTGCAATTCCGGCCCACACGTCGGCCACGGCTGTCCAGCGGGCTGCTAACAGGGTCGAGCTGCTTGAGGCCATCAGGCCAGCCCAAGCTGGTGCCTCGCAGCTCCCCGCCAGACCATCGCAATGGGGCTTGCCACCGGGGACCAGTCCTGCGTGGCAGGGGTGCAGCGGCACGCAGAGCTCGATATCCATCACGAGCTCCAACGCCCACAGTAGGCCAGAACCCCCAGTGGGGGAGGTCCACAGGGGTGCACAAGGTGAGTATCCTGGTCAATTAAGTACACCAGTGACACTACCTAGCAACACTGGGGGGGGGGGGTACAGTGGCCATGGCCACGACAGGTTACTGTGGGAGGACAGTTGTATCCACGCTGTCCCGTTAATTCTTGGTTGTCCAATTACCCCCTGGTTATGACAGGGGTGACCACCCCTATGGGTATGCCTAATGTTTCAGGGGTTGTTCAGGGCCCACTGCGCACACCCTCAATTCAATCTGTGCTGACGGCGGCCCTGCCGACGGCCGGTTATTCCTTACCCCTGGGCGATCATCTCTCAGAGGCCATGAGGGAGAAGATTTGGCGGGGGGAATATGTGGACATTTTCTCCCTCCTAAACTGTGAGCCCACCAAGGAAGAGAGGGAAGGGCACGACGATAGGGACAAGGAGTTGTCCCGTCGTCATAAGCCACCGCGCACCGGGGCCAATTGGTTACTGGCCTATCTAATTTATATCGCGGTATACCTGAGGGCCCGTCCTGACTTGGCCATTCCGATGGTACAATACCTGGACAATATTTATCGGGCGGTGGTGGATTTCCCTGGCCCGTCATGGTTGGCCTATGATGAGGCGTTTAGGATGAGAGTGGCCCTCCATCCTGAGATGAGGTGGGATGAGCCCTGCCAGCAATTGTGGCTCTTGTACATGACCCCCACGCGGCTGGCGCCTGGTGACCGGTACCATTGTGGCCACACTGTGCAGTGGGCTGCTGCTACACAGGCTCCCCGCCAGACGGCGGGGCAGGGGGTTCCAGCCCGCCTGCTGTGTTGGAGCTTCTCCGCCAGCCGAGTGTGCAACAAGCTTCAGTGTCGATTCCGGCATGAGTGTCCCTCTTGTTCTGGCCCTCACGCCGCCTCCACGTGCCCGCGGGCTGGTGGGTCACAAGGCAGAGGAAGGGGTGCGCAGGGGGCGGTCAGAGCTCCCTCTGATGGTGCCACCCATTCAAAAGGCCCCCTCCCCAATTAATGTCCAGGTGCTGGAACGTTGGCTTGCCGCTTATCCTAGACGGGATGATGCGAAGTACCTACTTGAGGGTTTTCAGTTTGGCTTCTGCATACCATTTCAGGGTGTACGCGGGCCTCAGGATGCCCCGAACTTACTTTCTCTCAGGGGTAATGAGGATATTGCCGCCCAATCTATAGCCAAGGAGGTCACTGCACTGAGGGAGGCTGGGCCATTTCCTGACCCACCATTCCTGAACTTGAAGGTGTCACCTTTGGGTTTAGTTCCTAAGAAGTCCCCGGGTGAATTTCGACTAATTCACCACCTTTCTTACCCTGCAGGCTCTTCGGTCAATGATGCGATACCTGATGACCTTTGCTCGGTCAGGTATATGTCCTTTGACCAGGCCTTACAGATGGTACGCTTGTGTGGCCCAGGGGTGCTACTGGCAAAGTGTGATATCAAATCGGCATTCCGATTGTTGCCAGTGCACCCGGACGACTTTGAGCTGTTAGGTTTTCGTTTTCGGGGCAATTTTTATGTAGATAAGGCCATGCCTTTTGGCTGTTCTAGTTCATGTTCGGCTTTCGAACGATTTTGCACCTTTCTTCACTGGGCTTTTTTTGTAGATCAGAGCCCACTACCTCGACGATTTTTTGTTCGGAGGGGAACACGGCACGGACACGTGTGCTCATCTCCTCGCCACTTTTCAGACACTTATGCGGGAGCTGGGTGTTCTCCTAGCACCTGAAAAAACTGAGGGACCAACCACCACTCTCACCTTTTTAGGTATTGATATTGACACCGTTGCCCAGACATCCAGGTTGCCCATGGAAAAGGTGACTCGGATCTCTGATGCGATTCCGGCAATGCTTGCCAGGTGTAAGGTGTCTCTCCGCGAGTTGCAGGTGCTTCACGGCCACCTCAACTTTGCCTGTAGGGTAGTAACACCGGGCAGAGCCTTTGCCAGGCATCTGTGTGACGCCATGGCGGGCCTTTTAAAACGCCACCACAGGGTACGGCTGACCAGAGGTTTACGGGCAGACCTTACAGTCTGGCTCATATTCCTACAGGATTTTAATGGCATCTCCTTCTGGAGATCGGAGCTTATGCTCAGCCCGCATTTCCAAGTACAGTCGGATGCCTCCGGCTCCCTGGGTTATGGGATTTACTTTGAAGGAAGGTGGTCCTATGGTCAATGGCCTCAGACATGGCAAGGCACGGATCGTTTACGCGATCTTACTAAGGCTAAGGATATGGCTAAGGCGAGGGGCTTCACTGACTGCGTGACTGACTTCCGCATATGCCATGTATTAGAAGGGTGGACACGTGAACATGGCCGCCGCCCAGACACACGTCACCCCGTTTCACCAGAGGTTCTGATGCACCTTGCACAAGGTTGGCATAGCTTGTGTTACGATAGGTATGAGGAGGCTCTCTTTCATGCAGCTACCACCGTAGCTTTCTTTGGAGCGCTCCGTATCAGTGAGCTGGTCCCATTGTCAAAAGGGGACATGTCTCATAGGGCACTGGAACTCGACGATGTCTTTATCAACCAGGAGTGGGCCCAGTTGAGGATTCGCTCCTCAAAGGCCGATCAGCACGGAGTAGGCAGTGGTGTCAGACTGCTATGGTGTGCGATTGCTGACATCTGTCCGGTTGGTGCGCTACATGCGTTTTTGGCAGTGCGTTGCATGCACCCTGGCCCATTTTTCTGCCACCAGGATGGGTCTCCCCTTACCAAATTCCAGTTTTGGAAGGTGACCGATATGGCACTTCAAAGTGTCGGCCTCCCTGGGGCTCGTTACGGCACCCATTCATTCAGGATAGGCGCCGCTTCAACTGCGGCTGCGTTTGGGTACTCTGATGCTGATATACGTCGCATGGGCAGGTGGGGGTCCACACGTTTTTCTTTATATGTACACCCCCTCATTGCATGAGTGCCAGTTATGTCCTTAATTCCTTTTCCTTCTTTTACAGACCCTGTGTGTCCACGCACACCGGTGGCAGTATGGCTGGTGGGCCACAGTTTTGTGCACTGGGCAGTGCAGTATGCTGCGGCGACAACTGGGGACCCCATCTTGGGCTACGTGCAGCCGCACGTATGCGATGGTATGGTAAGCATGGCATGAGATGGCAGGAACTGTTGCCATTCCTGATGTCCATCAGGGATGCTGGACCGCCTGATGTCCTGAATCTGCACCTTGGCGGCAATGATCTCGCACAAATCACTGCCTTTCTTTAAAAATGTCGGTGTGCAGTGACCTGGCCTTTTTACATCACTTATGGCCGTACACGCGGCTGCTATGGTCTGACATCATGCCGAGACAGTGTTACAGGGGAGGCATTGACCTCCGTGGTTTGGACCATGCTCGACGGTCAGTGAACAGGGCTGTTGCCCGGTTCCTTTTTGATAATGGCTTTG
Source organism: Bradypodion pumilum (assembly GCA_035047305.1). NCBI lineage: Eukaryota > Metazoa > Chordata > Lepidosauria > Squamata > Chamaeleonidae > Bradypodion > Bradypodion pumilum. The sequence goes on along the minus strand of JAWDJD010000001.1, from coordinate 11,935,050 downwards.
GCACAGCCATTTGACATCCTAGGATAGGCTTGCAGGATTCTGGTCTATATGCAGGAAATGGGGTCCATCTGTTGGCCAGAGGTATGAACCTCTTTCTTGAGGATGTGCAAGCAGGCCTGGTGACCGAGCTGACGGTCTGGGGGGGGGGGGCGGTGAGTCATCACGGACGCCTCCCTGTGTGGCGGGTAGCACTGGTAAGGTAAAGATTTATGACCCATAGGTATCTGGCAGGTTTGCAATTGACTGGCCAACACGTAGATAGGTACAGGGGAAATAGGATTGGCCGGTCAAGGGTGAACCATGCAAGGGGTGATGTCAGGAGCTTCACAGCCTGCATCACCTTGATATTGAACGGATACACATCATAGGGTGGGGTCAGTAGATAGTATATTGACTTCGGTCAACAATTTGTTTGTGTCAACAAACAAATTGATACAAATAGATACATGTAGCCAATTTCCATTGGCATTTTGGGAGGAACCTTACCAGTGTTACTGCAGCCTGCTTGCCTTAAAGAATTACAATTGGATGATACACCAATTGAAAGTGATAATTCGGACTAGGGCATTATTCAATAAAAGTGGCCCGATACCTTTAATCCAATACCGGTGTCTGAGTCTTTCTTTGGGGGGTGCGCCTGCAAATATAGATAGATAAATAAATAAATAAAAGCTTCCCATTTCCCTCTGCTGGCTTCTGGGGATCCCTAAAGATCTCCACAACCTCATTGGTGGTGATGGAATGGGAAGCATTTAATTCCTCCCAACTAGCTGTATCCTGACCATGGCTGATGACATCACCAGAATTCCACAGTGGAACTTACACCCACAGGATTCTGGCCATTATTTATTTCACAAGAAGATAGCACAGGAAATCCACATGGTCTCTTTCATTGTCCCCCATGCTTAACATTGGTTGCTATGCTACTGTATCACTAAGAAGTACCTCCTATAGGATACCCCAGAGATCTAGACCCTAATATACCCCAGAGATCTAGACCCTAAAAGGCGAGGGGGCTGAGCACAGCGGCGGTGGTGGTTCGCCCGGCAGGCCCCCTCGCCTTTTGAGTCCTGGCGAGGGGGGGGAGGGCGGGGCCCGGAAACGCCGGCCGATGGCGTGGCCAGCGGGCCTCTTCGCCCCCGCCGGGGCTGAGCACAGCGGCGGTGGTGGTTCGCCCGGCAGGCCCCCTCGCCTTTTGAGTCCTGGCGAGGGGGGGAGGGCGGGGCCCGGAAACGCCGGCCGATGGCATGGCCAGCGGGCCTCTTCGCCCCCACCGGGGCCGAGCACAGCGGCGGTGGTGGTTCGCCCGGCAGGCCCCCTCGCCTTTTGAGTCCTGGCGAGGGGGGAGGGTGGGGCCCGGAAACGCCGGCCGATGGCGTGGCCAGTGGGCCTCTTCGCCCCCGCCGGGGCCGAGCGCAACGGCGGTGGTGGTTCGCCCGGCAGGCCCCCTCGCCTTTTGAGTCCTGGCGAGGGGGGAAGGGCGGGGCCCAGAAACGCCGGCCAATGGCGTGGCCAGCGGGCCTCTTCGCCCCCGCCGGGGCCGAGCACAGCGGCGGTGGTGGTTCGCCCGGCAGGCCCCCTCGCCTTTTGAGTCCTGGCGAGGGGGGAGGGCGGGGCCCGGAAACGCCGGCCGATGGCGTGGCCAGCGGGCCTCTTCGCCCCCGCCGGGGCCGAGCACAGCGGCGGCGGTGGTTCGCCCGGCAGGCCCCCTCGCCTTTTGAGTCCTGGCGAGGGGGGGAGGGCGGGGCCCGGAAACGCCGGCCGATGGCATGGCCAGCGGGCCTCTTCGCCCCCACCGGGGCCGAGCACAGCGGCGGTGGTGGTTCGCCCGGCAGGCCCCCTCGCCTTTTGAGTCCTGGCGAGGGGGGAGGGTGGGGCCCGAAAACGCTGGCCGATGGCGTGGCCAGCGGGCCTCTTCGCCCCCGCCGGGGCCGAGCACAGCGGCGGTGGTGGTTCGCCCGGCAGGCCCCCTCGCCTTTTGAGTCCTGGCGAGGGGGGAGGGTGGGGCCCGGAAACGCCGGCCGATGGCATGGCCAGCGGGCCTCTTCGCCCCCGCCGGGGCCGAGCACAGCGGCGGTGGTGGTTCGCCCGGCAGGCCCCCTCGCCTTTTGAGTCCTGGCGAGGGGGGGGAGGGCGGGGCCCGGAAACGCCGGCCGATGGCATGGCCAGCGGGCCTCTTCGCCCCCACCGGGGCCGAGCACAGCGGCGGTGGTGGTTCGCCCGGCAGGCCCCCTCGCCTTTTGAGTCCTGGCGAGGGGGGAGGGTGGGGCCCGAAAATGCCGGCCGATGGCGTTATTATTATTATTATTATTGTTTTTGTATTGTATTTTATATTGTGCTTCTGTATTCTTTTGACCTGCAAAGTATATAGTATAACTTATGTATTATTGTTTATTGTATATAATGTCTGGACATTGTATTTATTTCTGTTGGAAGCCGCCTTGAGTCACACTTGTGTGAGTAAAGCAGGGTACAAATTTAATAATAAATAAATAAATAGATTGCAAGCGCGGCGCCAAAATGGCCGCTGCGCTCTTTGCGGGCCCCTCCCCCACCCGGACTCAGACATCCGGGTGAGTTAGGGGGGCATGGCCACCCTCTTTAAAAGGGGTGGCCACGAAGCAGCTGCGCTGCCATTTTGGAAGCGACGGAGCGGAGAAGTTCGGCTCGGGGCAGGGCGGCCCACTTGGGCCCGGTGCGGGTTTCCGCCCCATCATTCTCCTGGCCCCACATGGGCCGGATTACTGGACATGGCCCTATTCAGGCCCGGGATCCCCATTCGGGTTTATCCCACAACAATTGCCCGGTGGGCCATCCGGCCCATCTGGCCCACCTTATCCAGGTGGGTCGGAGACTGTTGATGCTCTCCTTGCACGCATTTTGGTGCTGGAGGCATCAATGTGCATTGCCCCACCGCCTTCTGATGGTGGGCTGCAATTCCGGCCCACACGTCGGCCACGGCTGTCCAGCGGGCTGCTAACAGGGTCGAGCTGCTTGAGGCCATCAGGCCAGCCCAAGCTGGTGCCTCGCAGCTCCCCGCCAGACCATCGCAATGGGGCTTGCCACCGGGGACCAGTCCTGCGTGGCAGGGGTGCAGCGGCACGCAGAGCTCGATATCCATCACGAGCTCCAACGCCCACAGTAGGCCAGAACCCCCAGTGGGGGAGGTCCACAGGGGTGCACAAGGTGAGTATCCTGGTCAATTAAGTACACCAGTGACACTACCTAGCAACACTGGGGGGGGGGGGGTACAGTGGCCATGGCCACGACAGGTTACTGTGGGAGGACAGTTGTATCCACGCTGTCCCGTTAATTCTTGGTTGTCCAATTACCCCCTGGTTATGACAGGGGTGACCACCCCTATGGGTATGCCTAATGTTTCAGGGGTTGTTCAGGGCCCACTGCGCACACCCTCAATTCAATCTGTGCTGACGGCGGCCCTGCCGACGGCCGGTTATTCCTTACCCCTGGGCGATCATCTCTCAGAGGCCATGAGGGAGAAGATTTGGCGGGGGGAATATGTGGACATTTTCTCCCTCCTAAACTGTGAGCCCACCAAGGAAGAGAGGGAAGGGCACGACGATAGGGACAAGGAGTTGTCCCGTCGTCATAAGCCACCGCGCACCGGGGCCAATTGGTTACTGGCCTATCTAATTTATATCGCGGTATACCTGAGGGCCCGTCCTGACTTGGCCATTCCGATGGTACAATACCTGGACAATATTTATCGGGCGGTGGTGGATTTCCCTGGCCCGTCATGGTTGGCCTATGATGAGGCGTTTAGGATGAGAGTGGCCCTCCATCCTGAGATGAGGTGGGATGAGCCCTGCCAGCAATTGTGGCTCTTGTACATGACCCCCACGCGGCTGGCGCCTGGTGACCGGTACCATTGTGGCCACACTGTGCAGTGGGCTGCTGCTACACAGGCTCCCCGCCAGACGGCGGGGCAGGGGGTTCCAGCCCGCCTGCTGTGTTGGAGCTTCTCCGCCAGCCGAGTGTGCAACAAGCTTCAGTGTCGATTCCGGCATGAGTGTCCCTCTTGTTCTGGCCCTCACGCCGCCTCCACGTGCCCGCGGGCTGGTGGGTCACAAGGCAGAGGAAGGGGTGCGCAGGGGGCGGTCAGAGCTCCCTCTGATGGTGCCACCCATTCAAAAGGCCCCCTCCCCAATTAATGTCCAGGTGCTGGAACGTTGGCTTGCCGCTTATCCTAGACGGGATGATGCGAAGTACCTACTTGAGGGTTTTCAGTTTGGCTTCTGCATACCATTTCAGGGTGTACGCGGGCCTCAGGATGCCCCGAACTTACTTTCTCTCAGGGGTAATGAGGATATTGCCGCCCAATCTATAGCCAAGGAGGTCACTGCACTGAGGGAGGCTGGGCCATTTCCTGACCCACCATTCCTGAACTTGAAGGTGTCACCTTTGGGTTTAGTTCCTAAGAAGTCCCCGGGTGAATTTCGACTAATTCACCACCTTTCTTACCCTGCAGGCTCTTCGGTCAATGATGCGATACCTGATGACCTTTGCTCGGTCAGGTATATGTCCTTTGACCAGGCCTTACAGATGGTACGCTTGTGTGGCCCAGGGGTGCTACTGGCAAAGTGTGATATCAAATCGGCATTCCGATTGTTGCCAGTGCACCCGGACGACTTTGAGCTGTTAGGTTTTCGTTTTCGGGGCAATTTTTATGTAGATAAGGCCATGCCTTTTGGCTGTTCTAGTTCATGTTCGGCTTTCGAACGATTTTGCACCTTTCTTCACTGGGCTTTTTTTGTAGATCAGAGCCCACTACCTCGACGATTTTTTGTTCGGAGGGGAACACGGCACGGACACGTGTGCTCATCTCCTCGCCACTTTTCAGACACTTATGCGGGAGCTGGGTGTTCTCCTAGCACCTGAAAAAACTGAGGGACCAACCACCACTCTCACCTTTTTAGGTATTGATATTGACACCGTTGCCCAGACATCCAGGTTGCCCATGGAAAAGGTGACTCGGATCTCTGATGCGATTCCGGCAATGCTTGCCAGGTGTAAGGTGTCTCTCCGCGAGTTGCAGGTGCTTCACGGCCACCTCAACTTTGCCTGTAGGGTAGTAACACCGGGCAGAGCCTTTGCCAGGCATCTGTGTGACGCCATGGCGGGCCTTTTAAAACGCCACCACAGGGTACGGCTGACCAGAGGTTTACGGGCAGACCTTACAGTCTGGCTCATATTCCTACAGGATTTTAATGGCATCTCCTTCTGGAGATCGGAGCTTATGCTCAGCCCGCATTTCCAAGTACAGTCGGATGCCTCCGGCTCCCTGGGTTATGGGATTTACTTTGAAGGAAGGTGGTCCTATGGTCAATGGCCTCAGACATGGCAAGGCACGGATCGTTTACGCGATCTTACTAAGGCTAAGGATATGGCTAAGGCGAGGGGCTTCACTGACTGCGTGACTGACTTCCGCATATGCCATGTATTAGAAGGGTGGACACGTGAACATGGCCGCCGCCCAGACACACGTCACCCCGTTTCACCAGAGGTTCTGATGCACCTTGCACAAGGTTGGCATAGCTTGTGTTACGATAGGTATGAGGAGGCTCTCTTTCATGCAGCTACCACCGTAGCTTTCTTTGGAGCGCTCCGTATCAGTGAGCTGGTCCCATTGTCAAAAGGGGACATGTCTCATAGGGCACTGGAACTCGACGATGTCTTTATCAACCAGGAGTGGGCCCAGTTGAGGATTCGCTCCTCAAAGGCCGATCAGCACGGAGTAGGCAGTGGTGTCAGACTGCTATGGTGTGCGATTGCTGACATCTGTCCGGTTGGTGCGCTACATGCGTTTTTGGCAGTGCGTTGCATGCACCCTGGCCCATTTTTCTGCCACCAGGATGGGTCTCCCCTTACCAAATTCCAGTTTTGGAAGGTGACCGATATGGCACTTCAAAGTGTCGGCCTCCCTGGGGCTCGTTACGGCACCCATTCATTCAGGATAGGCGCCGCTTCAACTGCGGCTGCGTTTGGGTACTCTGATGCTGATATACGTCGCATGGGCAGGTGGGGGTCCACACGTTTTTCTTTATATGTACACCCCCTCATTGCATGAGTGCCAGTTATGTCCTTAATTCCTTTTCCTTCTTTTACAGACCCTGTGTGTCCACGCACACCGGTGGCAGTATGGCTGGTGGGCCACAGTTTTGTGCACTGGGCAGTGCAGTATGCTGCGGCGACAACTGGGGACCCCATCTTGGGCTACGTGCAGCCGCACGTATGCGATGGTATGGTAAGCATGGCATGAGATGGCAGGAACTGTTGCCATTCCTGATGTCCATCAGGGATGCTGGACCGCCTGATGTCCTGAATCTGCACCTTGGCGGCAATGATCTCGCACAAATCACTGCCTTTCTTTAAAAATGTCGGTGTGCAGTGACCTGGCCTTTTTACATCACTTATGGCCGTACACGCGGCTGCTATGGTCTGACATCATGCCGAGACAGTGTTACAGGGGAGGCATTGACCTCCGTGGTTTGGACCATGCTCGACGGTCAGTGAACAGGGCTGTTGCCCGGTTCCTTTTTGATAATGGCTTTGGCACAGCCATTTGACATCCTAGGATAGGCTTGCAGGATTCTGGTCTATATGCAGGAAATGGGGTCCATCTGTTGGCCAGAGGTATGAACCTCTTTCTTGAGGATGTGCAAGCAGGCCTGGTGACCGAGCTGACGGTCTGGGGGGGGGGCGGTGAGTCATCACGGACGCCTCCCTGTGTGGCGGGTAGCACTGGTAAGGTAAAGATTTATGACCCATAGGTATCTGGCAGGTTTGCAATTGACTGGCCAACACGTAGATAGGTACAGGGGAAATAGGATTGGCCGGTCAAGGGCGAACCATGCAAGGGGTGATGTCAGGAGCTTCACAGCCTGCATCACCTTGATATTGAACGGATACACATCATAGGGTGGGGTCAGTAGATAGTATATTGACTTCGGTCAACAATTTGTTTGTGTCAACAAACAAATTGATACAAATAGATACATGTAGCCAATTTCCATTGGCATTTTGGGAGGAACCTTACCAGTGTTACTGCAGCCTGCTTGCCTTAAAGAATTACAATTGGATGATACACCAATTGAAAGTGATAATTCGGACTAGGGCATTATTCAATAAAAGTGGCCCGATACCTTTAATCCAATACCGGTGTCTGAGTCTTTCTTTGGGGGGTGCGCCTGCAAATATAGATAGATAAATAAATAAATAAAAGCTTCCCATTTCCCTCTGCTGGCTTCTGGGGATCCTTAAAGATCTCCACAACCTCATTGGTGGTGATGGAATGGGAAGCATTTAATTCCTCCCAACTAGCTGTATCCTGACCATGGCTGATGACATCACCAGAATTCCACAGTGGAACTTACACCCACAGGATTCTGGCCATTATTTATTTCACAAGAAGATAGCACAGGAAATCCACATGGTCTCTTTCATTGTCCCCCATGCTTAACATTGGTTGCTATGCTACTGTATCACTAAGAAGTACCTCCTATAGGATACCCCAGAGATCTAGACCCTAATATACGGTTTAGGCCAGGGGTTCCCAACCTACGAGCCCATGGATCCGGCCCCCAATGCCAATTCATTCAGCCCATGCCACCCTCACTGTGGATCATTTATGGCAGCATTCTGCACATGCGCTGGCATGTTTTACTTCTGCTTCCAAGTGGAAGGAACCACGTGACTGGCCTGCTCAACCACATGCCCAAAAAGGTTGGGGACCCTTGGTTTAGGCCTTGACATTTCACAGAATGGGAAGCTGGTGACCAAGCGACCCCTATTTGTCTTTATTGATCAGTCTTGTCAGAGTGGATCCTTAGTCTGTCAACCTATGTCCAGTCCTATATGATTCAAGGTCAACAGCTACTCTAATGTCAAAGCTCATGCGATCAATGTCTTTTTCTGCAGCTTAGTCTGTTCCATCTTCCACATAGTCTTCGTACAATTCTAAAGAATGGGAGACTGGTGGCTCCAAAGTCAATGGGCAGCACATTCATGATGGGTTTTACTCCAAACTTTAAAAGGAGCTATCCAAGGCATCAGATTCTGTTTTATGTACTGTACTGGGAGATCTTTGGAGCAGAAAAGACTCCACACAGAACTACCAACATGTACCCACCATTCTACACTTTCTGCTTTCTCTCTCTCCATGTTTTACTAGGATTCTTGAACTATTACAGTACATTTGAAAAAAGAAAGAAAAGAAAAGTATTGTGTGCAATGACATTACAGAAAGGGGTTAGACTTTCAGGGCTGCCACCAGTGACATATGACTGCCACGACAAGCAGGCAGCAGTATTCAAACAGAATTTATCTGAAAACGCAGTCGACTTCATTGTGGAGTTTAAGGGGGAGGCTGAACAGCTGCATATTTACAAAAGGAATGTCACTGAACCATCTCGCTACCCTCTGATAGCCTATGGCTACTGATGACTTTGAAATTAGTAGCAGAAGGATTAAATACACCTGAAGTTATGGCTTTGACGCCATATCTCCATCCTTTTTGCTCTTTTCTCCTTAACTTGAATTAGGTAATTTTTTTCATTTTTCTAAAGGCTACAAGAAAAGATTTTACATTCTGGGGTCTATTTTTTTGTCGGAAGTTGAATGGAAATGGTAAGAAACTTCAGAAAGAGACAAAACTCTGCCATTCAATGTCTTTGTAAGGCAGAGTCTTGGAGAGCACGTTCCAAAATCAGCTGCAAAGCTTGGGGGAAGTAGCTCCATAGTCGCATTTCTCCTAAAATTTTAAATAGAGTGAAATTCAGGAAAAGATGTGGAAGAGCTTCTTTCTCAGGTAAGCCAACTGATGGATTTCAAATGACATCAACACAGTTTCAAATGGATGTGCACAAACTGGTCTAGAATGTTCCATCCAAAATATGAGATGCATTCCCATGTGACCGTACTTTGAAGGTGGAAGGAGAGATTATTTCAGAGGCAAGAGGCACTATCAAGGCCTTTGGTGAAACATTCTCAAATACCTCAGTGGCAGTGAATCATAAAGATGCCCTGAATGTTTTAAGACTGACATTTGTATCATCATACCTGTCAAGTATCCCGGATTGGCCGGGAAATCCAGCATTTTGGCGCTAGTTCCTCCTCTTTCCTGCCACCATCCCATATTTTGAACGGCAGGGAAAGGGGTTACTGTGCACGTGCGCATGCGCAGAACCCATTTGTGCATGCACAAATGTGCTCTGCACAAATGTGCTCTGTGTGTGCGCATGTGCAGAAATGTTCCGTATTTTTGGCAGCTGCACTTGACGGGTATGGTATAATCCATAATTTTGCATTATTTGCCACTTAACCACCATAAGGGCATGGTGAAACCATTCCTGTTGACTTAGAGTTTTGGAAAGTTTACTTTTTTGAACTATGAGTTCTAGTGTCCCCAGCCAGCACAGTTGCAGTAAAAAAAAAACCTCCAACTTTTTCAAAGTTCTATGCTGACTGCAAGGTCATTTCCTTGAAACAAAAACTGAGGTCAGCAAACTTTATACATTCACAAAGCTCAGAGGTTGTTTTAATATCAAAATGCTGCCTTTCTCAAAATGTTCAATCCAGGTTAGAATCTTCTCATTTTCAGAGAGCAAGAAGTGCCGAAGAAGAGACACATATATGAGGAACTTGAGACAATGTGGTCCTTCCATAGTGCAATCTTTTGACAGGTCAAAAATCATTTCTCCCCTTGATATGCTGCTCCCATTGGTGGTCTAGACTGAAGTTATTTGGCAGCTTTCACTCGTGTTCCTTCTCCACCAGAAAATTCCCTGTTTGCTTGTTTGTAGGCTGTCTGTCCAGAGCTACCCCTCTTGGGAAAGCTCCTGCTGTACTAAAACAATCTATCACAATATATAACGCATCATAAAATCATCATAAGCCTACACTGCTGAACTCATCTGAAAATATTCACAGCCCAGGATGCTGGTAGGTAAATTCTGGGAGTTGCAGTCCAAGAAAAAAAATAACCTTACCAAGTTCTGAAAATATAACAGCAGCACGGGAGAAAATTTGATGTTAACTGTATTATAAATACGACTTGCACAGCCCTGCACTGTTTTTTTAAAGTGTTTCCTTCATTTATTTTACTGATTTATTGCAAACTTCTGTTGCTACGTAAGGGTCAGGAGAAGTGGACGACTGCTCAGTATGGCAGGTGGGTGTAATATTCAGCCTAATAAAATGAAGGCGATATGCTTCTTGATAGCCGGGTGAACAGCCACACAAGCAATTCACGGCAAAAGGAATGGATGTGGTTGGCGTTTATATTTAAAATGACTCTGTAGAGGCCTGAAGAGCTATAAATATTGATACTTGCAAAACAAATGTCTTGTTAGAAAGACTTGTAACACTGCAGAGAAAGAAATCACTAGGGGGCAGCACATCTAGCGCCCTTCGGGGAGGGATTTGAATCTCACCATCTCCCACTTCCCACAATAAAATAAAATAAAATCTCTTATCTCTTTGTAGTGAGATTTCTCTGGGAGAAGTTTACTCTTTCCCCTTGAGCAATCTCACACAAATTCTTCCAGGATTTTCCCCCCACCCACACCACCCAATGTTTGTCCCCTTCCCTTGAAGATCCATTCTGGTCAGAATGACAAAAAGGACAGTATGTTATTTTTGCACAAGATTTTCTGGGAAGTCTTTAAGCTGCACCAGGTTTGGGCAATTTCTGGCATAAAAGAAGACAGGCCTTAAAATTCCAATGGCCTTAAACTTTAAGGAGGCCTTAGGTAAACGTAAACCTAAAGGTGAAGTTGAAGGTGAAGGTTGTCCTTGCTTGAAAGCTAGTCATATCCAACTCTAGGGTTCAGTGCTCATCTCTGTTTATATCCAAAGAGCCAGTGCTGTCTGCATCTGCAGATGTTTCCATGGACATGTGGCAGGCATGCCTAGACACCGGAGTGCACAGAATGTTGTTTACCTTCCCACCAAATTGGCACCTATTTATCTACTTGCAATTTCTTGCTTTTGAACTGCTAGGTTGGCAGGAGCTGAAATATTGATGGGAGCTCACTCTGTCATGCAGCACTTGAGTTTCGAACTGCTGACCTGCCAACATTCCAGTCATCAAGTTCAGTGTCTTAAATATACAAGGATTCAAAACTGGGCTTCGAAGGGCTAAGCATTCAAATGACACTGATGGCCAACCTTGACACTCCATATGTTCTTGAACTTCATTGCCCAGACGCCTTGATCAGCAGGTGTGGTGACTTCGGCTTCTGGGAACTGAAGTTCCAGAACACCTGGAGTGCCAAGGTTGGCCATCACTGCTATAGCCTCTCTTTTTTGACATTCTTGAAGGATAGTCTGATATTCATTCATTCATTCATTCATTCATTCATTCATTCATTCATTCATTATACTGCCCATCTGATATACCCACTGGGTGTTTTGCAACATTGAAAGCAGGCTACATCAAAACATTCAAAAGAAAATACAGAAATGTTTACAAATCCTCCCTAACCCATCCTGGTGGCTAAACATTAATATTTAAAAATATTAAATATTTTTTCCAAGGGGTAATCTTCAGAAGTGGGCTAAATTCTACAAAAGCTTATCAATAAAACATGTTAGGCTTCAAGGTTCGACAAGGTTCTTTATTATTATTTTTCCCCAATAGACTCTTTGGAAGTTTCATGGCCAACAGATAAAAAATGAATCTCACCATGCTAGTGATAGCTATAGATACAAGAATATGTCTCTTGAAGATGCTTCAAATTTTCATTCGGTTCATATCTGATTAAGACCTTGTGAAAAAATCACAAATATATTTGCCCTTTGGTTGGAAAGAACACTTTAAAAAAAAAGGGGGGGGGAGGAATAGGAAAACTGATAGTTTTGTCCTTCCACATTGAGAAAGGATAAAAAGGGAAGGCAAAGTCTCAAAAAGTCAAGTCCTGTGAAGAATCATTGAAAGAGTTTGGTATGATTTGCTTGGGGAAAACATTATCAAAGGAGGACAATATCCATCAATGATTATTGTGGACTGGTTGAAACCCTGTTGTTTATACTTAGCAAGTTATGCTAGACTACATCCATTAAATTGGAGGACTTCACTGGAGTAGGGCCATTGAATCAAGTGATGACGAAGGCTTCGTCTCTTTCCCACTCTCTGTTTTGTAAATTAGTGAGCTCTTTAAAGGGAGGAGTTCATGTTCCCTCTGTGAATGTCATGAATTTGTCACTGCTATAGTTATGATGTTTTGTGTTTTTAAAAAAAATAATAATAGGTAATTTATTTAAGGGGTGGTTCTATCTATATTTTATTCCTATATACATATATACCTTTTCTATCTGTGTTTAATTGATCTGTGTTTACTGCCCAAAGTGACAGTTAAGTCATATGGGTGGTACAAACAAACAAGTTCAATTGATGCACTCTGGTTGCAACTTAATTTAGTGCACAGGTTCTCAAGGTTTTCATGCCACGAGCTGGAGCACTCACCATCAGACAGCAGAGCAGGCTGGACATGTGGTTTCCCCCTGTCGTAAATGCTGCCACAAACTGCAGTGGGCGCATTTATGCATGCATGGTCATGTTTATGGCTATCGTAAATGTGCCTGCTTCCACTTCCAGGGTCATCACTGCAGGCCGGATAGAATGGAATTGGTGGCTGGGTCCAGTCCACAGGCTATAGGTTGCGAACCTCTTCTTTAGTGTATTAAGTTGCAGCCAGTTTGCCCATCTAAATCAATAGAATTTACACAGAAGTTGACTTTAAGCAGGTTTATTCAGGATACTGAAGTCATATTCTACATTGTAGTTGACAGATTCAGCAGAAATTGGATTAGACCTGAATCTAGTTTAATGTAGAGCAGATTAATTCAATCAATGAGTTTGGACTAAGAATAAACTCTCCACTGGCACAACTCAACAAGATATCATAATAAGGGATTTTGACAATTGTCAGCTCTCCTGCCCAGAAAAGGAGAAAAATAATTGAAGTTTTCTACCCAAATTCCCCATAATTTTGACCAAAACTAGAATTATTTCCTCTTTAAAAGCAAAGAAGCTACTTGTAGAGAATAACTGAGGACAGAACCACTTGCTGTTTCTTTAAAGGGGACACAAACATCCCTTTAAATGTGCTTCATCCTTAAGAATCAATGCAACACAGGAATAACTATCATTTTAAAAATCTGTTAAATTATTAAATTTATTATTAAATTATTTATTTTATGCATTTTTGCTTAATGAGCAAAACACCCATTTACTTATCTCCTTTTATCCTGCTGAAAGAGCCATGGGTTCTGTCAGTTTCTTCCAGGGTGACCGAGAACAATTTTGCAGGTCTTCATCTTTATCTATGAAGATTTAAAAAATGGTGATTTATACCCCAAATAAATGAATAAATTGGCTTGCCCATTTGGAGAGAAGGTCTTGGAATTCCATATTATACAAGGCTTATGTGGAAAGAGGAGAAGGTCAAAGCATGAGGCAGACCCAGAGGAAGGTGGAGAGGTAACATCAAATATATTACAAGAACACCAAATAATGCTGGTGGAGGCCTCTAGAAGTGCAAGAGCAAGAACCTTATATCTCCTTTGATACTCAAATGGGTAAAAGAGGAAGTAAAGAAGAGAAGAAGACACCCCTAATAGTTACTGATATTTCAGCAACTGATTCAATAATCTCATCTAGTTGGGACTATGAGTACAATTTAGGCTTGTGATCCTTTCTAGAATGAAAACTACAAGACACTGCCTGAAATGTACAGCCACTCTAGCATTCTAGAACTGGGGTTCTCAACATTTTAAGGTCACGGGCCTGACCATGCCCCTTGCACAGCTGATTGAGCCAGTAATGTATTTCTTCCCACTGAAAGCAGAAGTAAAATGTGCCCGCGCATGTGCAGAATGCTGCCGTTTTACTTCTGCTATGGCCCATGGGCAGTGTTGGCTGGATGAATTTGCATCGGGGGCCAGGGCCGGCCCATGGGCCATAGGTTGCAAATGCCTGCTCTAGAACTTTATTGTAAAATTCAGAATCCTGCTGTCTACTCATAAATAGGGATACTTTCCACTCACTTTGCTCTACTTTTATGTGCACTTGGATCATAGCTCAAGTCAAACTTCAAAGCAGCTACAATATTATTTCTCAGTTTTAGATTTTTGTGACTTATCCCTCCCTTCAGCCAAGCAACTGTGCCAAAAAGGTCCTTTGTCAGGTACTAATTTGGCTGACGACCACTTGCTCTATATTTTGGGCTAGTAATTATTGAGTCATATGTGAGTAATTTCCTCCTTTTTTATATTTCCACTGGCAGCCAACATTCAGAGATTTGTAAAGAACCTATTTATTACATATTCATTGGCACAGAAATGCCCTGAATGTTGCACTCTGCACAGATGTAAAAGTAATCTGATTGTTATCATTAAAAGTCTTGACCTAATGTTTATGTTTGGCTGTATTTTCCAAGAGGAGTGTTGAGGTCTTTAGCTTGCCTTGGGCTTCAGATTCCAGATGGTTTCAATTTGAAATGAGAGACTGCATGGATTCGACCACTGCATTCCTGCCCAGTATATGCTGGTGGGGCAGGGTCTGAACCACACTCTGCCTCTTCTTAAATTTAAAGTCAAGAACCCCACTGTTCTGCCTCTAGTCTGTCACACAAGCACTAGTGTGGCTTTTCTAGAACTGTTCACCAGCATAACACCCTATTGAAACAACTGAAGAATTCACCTTAGGACAGGCTAAAGTTTCTCTCCCATTGGCACCACCACCACCACTACCACCCACAGTCCTGTGCAAAAGTCTTAGACCATCACCAAAGTTAAAGTTAGTTCAAGAAACAATATCATCAAGAAGCTGACAAACTCTACATGGGGAGCTCTACCATGCATACTGCGTACCTCAGCTTTAGCCCTGAGTGTCTCTGCAGCAGAGTATGCTGCTCCAGTACACATCAAACAAGTTGACATTGTTGATAATGAAACCATGGGTATAATGACAGGATGCCTCAAACCTACACCAGATGAGAAAATATATCCTCTTGTTGGCATTGCTCCATCGAAGATAAGGAGAGAAGTGGCAGCGGACGTGTTATGTATGTTAACTTTGTTTTCTGACAGGAGTGGAATGTATCTTTTCTCATGTATCTTTTCTTATGCAAATAAGTGGATCGAAAAATGTGCACACTCTGTTAGCCAATGGGCTTGTTGTATTATTGTTACTGTTACTGTTTATCTTAAACTATAAATCCAAGGGTTAACCGTTGGAACTGGCTATAGGTTGCTATGCCTCGCCCTACTTGCCTGCACTCACCCTTCGTGCACACGGCCGATCTGGGTACGCAGGTCAACGAAGGATTGAGAAAACCGGCAGTGGGGCAACAGCCCCACAAACGCGAAGAAAGGGAAACAACTTCACTTCCCAACATTCCTTGCACCGCACCGCCCCAGAGCCAATCAGGCTGAGAGGCTCTCGCACGGCGCAGCGTTCAGAAACGCGCCGCAGCCAATCAAAAGAAAAGCATTTAAAAAAACACAGCACAAACACAAAGCACCAACCCATAACTACAAGCCCCAGCGTCCTGCGCGCCATGAGCGCGCAGAACGCTGAGGAAGCCAGCACCCAAGAAATAAAGCAAAAACAAAAACACCGGGAGAGCAAGTCCGCCAAGCCGCGGGGAACAAAGCCCCCCTCTCCAACGGCGCCTGAAGCTCCTAATCAGAGTTTCCCCTTTAATATCACTGGGTGGGTGGGGGGTGTTGTGCTCCCCCTCTCTACTGGCTCCCCTGGGGTTGAGAGGGTGGGGGGACCAAAAGAGTCTGTCTCCCCCACCCTCCTCACCCCAGGGGACCCGCCAGAGAGTGGATTCCCTCCCCCCCACACGCCCCATGTTAAAGAGAAGAAACCAAGTGGTTACTTCTCTTTAAAAACGGAGTTGGGGGGAATCCCCCTCTCTTCTGGCTCCCCTGGGGTTCAGAGGGTGGGGGGGACCAAAGGAGTCTGTCTCCCCCACCCTCCTCACCCCAGGGGACCCGCCAGAGAGGGGATTCCCTCCCCCCCACACCCCCATGTTAAAGAGAAGAAAGCAAGTGGTTACTTCTCTTTAAAAACGGAGTTGGGGGGGAATCCTCCTCTCTACTGGCTCCCCTGGGGTTCAGAGGGTGGGGGGACCAAAGGAGTCTGTCTCCCCCACCCTCCTCACCCCAGGGGACCCGCCAGAGAGGGGATTCCCTCCCCCCCACACGCCCCATGTTAAAGAGAAGAAACCAAGTGGTTACTTCTCTTTAAAAACGGAGTTGGGGGGGGAATCCCCCTCTCTTCTGGCTCCCCTGGGGTTCAGAGGGTGGGGGGACCAAAGGAGTCTGTCTCCCCCACCCTCCTCACCCCAGGGGACCCGCCAGAGAGGGGATTCCCTCCCCCCACACGCCCCATGTTAAAGAGAAGAAACCAAGTGGTTACTTCTCTTTAAAAACGGAGTTGGGGGGGGAATCCCCCTCTCTTCTGGCTCCCCTGGGGTTCAGAGGGTGGGGGGACCAAAGGAGTCTGTCTCCCCCACCCTCCTCACCCCAGGGGACCCACCAGAGAGGGGATTCCCTCCCCCCCCCCACACGCCCCATGTTAAAGAGAAGAAACCAAGTGGTTACTTCTCTTTAAAAACGGAGTTGGGGGGAATCCCCCTCTCTTCTGGCTCCCCTGGGGTTCAGAGGGTGGGGGGACCAAAGGAGTCTGTCTCCCCCACCCTCCTCACCCCAGGGGACCCGGCAGAGAGGGGATTCCCCCCCCCACACGCCCCATGTTAAAGAGAAGAAACCAAGTGGTTACTTCTCTTTAAAAACGGAGTTGGGGGGGAATCCCCCACTCTTCTGGCTCCCCTGGGGTTCAGAGGGTGGGGGGGACCAAAGGAGTCTATCTCCCCCACCCTCCTCACCCCAGGGGACCCAGCAGAGAGGGGATTCCCTCCCCCCCCACACGCCCCATGTTAAAGAGAAGAAACCAAGTGGTTACTTCTCTTTAAAAACGGAGTTGGGGGGAATCCCCCTCTCTTCTGGCTCCCCTGGGGTTCAGAGGGTGGGGGACCAAAGGAGTCTATCTCCCCCACCCTCCTCACCCCAGGGGACCCGGCAGAGAGGGGATTCCCTCCCCCCCCACACGCCCCATGTTAAAGAGAAGAAACCAAGTGGTTACTTCTCTTTAAAAACGGAGTTGGGGGGGGGGGAAATCCCCTTTCCTACTGGCTCCCCTGGGGTTCAGAGGGTGGGTGGGGGACCAAAGGAGTCTATCTGAGAGGGGATCCCCCCACCGACACCAAAAATCACAAAAACAAGCAATCAAAAACATTCAAAAATACACAAAAACAAACAAAAATAACACCAAAAAGTAAACAACAACAAACATTTCCAAACACACCCAGCCCCCAGCCAAACACCACAAAATCCAACCACCACCACCACCCCAAATAAAGAAAAACAGCTAACTCACCACCACACGACCTCATACCACAACGACTGGAAAAGAAATGAATAAAGAAAGAGACTACTTGCTGGAAGAAGCTCCACCCAGAGGCCATGAGAGAAAACACAGTCAAAATACAAGATAACCCCTACCAGCAGCACTTGCTGACCACAATAACAAAAAAAATACAAAAAGACACAATAGCCCCACACAAAAGGCCCCAAGAGTTTTTCGAAAAAGTATATCATCCTTTATTCTTTTTTTCATCCACAAAACCAAAACACCAAACAAAACTCATCACACTTTAAAACAGGCCATCAAATTTTTTTTTGTATAAATAAACATTTTAAAAATTTCAAATATTGATTAACCTCTTCTTTACAAACATTAACAACAACAACAACAACAACAACAACAACTTTCCAACACCATTTAAAACAGCCCGGCAACGCCGGGCAACCTTTGCTAGTAGTGTATATAAGTCCGAGTTTTGCCCCATCCAAAATGTGTTCAAAACGCACTAATAAAGAGCTGAATTTCACTACTTCATTCGTCTGCTTCTTCATTCCTTGAACACTAAACTGGCGATGAGGATGGGATGGCATCCCCACATGGCAGCAACATCGGCCCATTCGACCCAATGCATCCAGAGAAATGGGCAACATACAAACGCCAGTTCCGCCATGCAATGGCCTCACAGAAGATCACCGATGGAAACCAGAAGCGCTCCTGTTTCCTCACTCAGTGCGGTTCTGAGACGTTTGAGCTGGAAACCCAGCTTGTTCTCAAAAGGGACATGGATGTGGTGCCGCTCGCAGAAATCATGTCCGCACTGAGGAAGCACCTGCAGCCAGAGGTCTCGATCTTCCCAGCCAGGGTGGCCTTCCACAGTAGAGAGCAGTGACCCGGTGAATCCACTGCAGACTACACTGCTGCGCTGTGCATTGCTGACGCCCCGTGCAAGTGGGACAACATTGAAGAAGCACTCTGGGACTGTCTGCTGGCCAGCATGAGGGCTGAAGATGCTCAATGTCGCCTCATGATCAGAAAGACGCTAACCTTCACAGATGTCCTAGAAGAGGCAGTAGTGTCTGAGGCCGCACGGTCCTGGATAAAGCTTTTCCGGCATCGCCATTCCACCACCAGTGCCACCGACTCAGCTGTGCAAGCTCAGCAAAGTTCACCTTCATCCTTCTCAGCATCGCCTGGTTCCACCTCTTCATTGGAGTCCAGCGATGCAGAGGGAAAAGTCCAAGCAGTCTGACGAAAGCATCGAGAGCACTGTGACGATCGGGAGAAGAAATTCCTTCACAAGTGTGATGGCTGCGGAGCCTGGCATGACCACACAAAGTGCCCCTTCCACACCACAGAATGCCACAACTGCGGGCGAAGAGGGCACATTGCTAAAGTATGCCAACAGCGAACACGAAGACCTCCAGCACCTGAGTCCTAGAAGAGTCATCACAACAAAACGTCCATCGCCAAAGTGTCACCCAAGCCTGAGCTGTGCCAAGTGGGCATCGTCGGCAAGCGTTTCTTTGCAGACCTGAGCCTGCAGGACATCCCCTTCAAGATGGACGTGGATTCAGGTACTACCTTTTCCATAATACCACAGCGGGAGTTTGCCTCTCGGCCCAAGCTCAAATCCTTTAAAACTTCCCTCCAGGATGTGCAAGGTTGCCAGATTCCAGTCCCGGGGGTGGGTAATTTCTTGGTTAAATTCAAAAACATTCACACCTCCTTGCCATTAGTTGTAGTTAAGCAGGTCACTAACTGTCTTATTGGGACTCAATGGTTTAGGTCCCTGGGAACCTGACTTTCTGGCATCCACACAATAGACGCTGACCCAATCTGGGACATTTGTGCTGCACATCCTGAGGTATTCAAAAAGGGTTTAGGTTTATACAAAGGGCCCCCTGTTGACTTTGAGCTTGACCCAACCATCTGGCCCATCCGGATGAAGCCATGCCGGGTACCCTTTGCTTTAAAGGACAAGATAGAAGCCGAGCTCGACAATCTGGTGGGGCAGGGCATCCTAGTGCTTGTGGACTCTGCAGAGTGGGAGACACCAATTGTGACTGCTTTGAAAAGTAACAGGGAGGTCAAGATATTCACTGACTACAAGTGTACCACCAATAAAGCTATTCGCCCAAATGGATATACTGTGCCTGTGGTAAGCCACCTTCTTGCCTCCTTGCATGGAGGAAATTGCATTGCAAAACTTGCCCTTGCCCAGGCTTACCAACAATTAACTGTGTCTCCTGCTGCTGCCATAGCCCAGACCATAATAATGCATAAGGGGGCATTTAAGGTAAATAGACTACAATTCGGGGTGAATGCAGCCCCCAGAATATTTCAATCTCTTCTAGAATGTATTTTGAAACACTTGCCTGGTGACCTGCCATATTTTGACGATGTCCTGATCACCTCTAAGGACACTGTCAAACTAGCGGCCAGGCTCGATCGAGTCCTGTCATGTTTCGAGAGGGGTGGTCTGGTCTACGTCTCAGAAGAGACAAATGTGTGTTTTTGGCACAGGAAGTGGAGTTCTTGGGGTACCGCATTACACCTCAATGTATCATGCCCTCTGACTCCAAGGTGGTGGCCGTGCGAAATGCACCCAGGCAAAAATGTAAAGCCGAATTGCAATCATTTCTAGGATTGTTAAACTTCTATCATCCTTTTCTCCATCTCAAAGCCTCAGTTGCCGAACCATTACATTGGCTTCTTAAGAAAGATACTGTTTGGCACTGGGGCCATTGCCAGGAGAAAGCGTTCCTAGAACTTAAAAGGCTGCTATCTTTGGATGCTGTATTAACTCATTTTGATCCTAACAAGGAAGTTGTACTTGTGTGTGATGCATCCCCTGTGGGGGTGGGAGCTGTGTTATGCAATGTGCTAAATGACGGTAGGGAAGCCCCCGTAGCATTCTATTCCCGTTCGCTCTCAAAGCCTGAAAAAAATTACGCTCAGACAGACAGGGAGGCATTGGCAATCATGGCAGGCACTAAGAAATTCCACGATTACCTTTATGGAAGGCCTTTTACAATCGTAACTGACCACAAGCCCCTCCTTGGAATCTTTGTGAATGGGAAGCCCACACCTCAAATTCTGTCCCCGAGGATGTTGCATTGGGCCATTTTCCTAAATGCATACGATTTTACTTTGGTACACAGGCCCGGCAAGGACATCAGCTACACTGATGCCCTGTCACATTCTCCACTGGCAGGGGTTGGGGAAGCCAATTGTGAGATCGAAAGTGACCACCAGGTCCTCATGATTGAGGCATTCGACTCACCCCGGGTCGTTCCCTCAGATATAGCCAAAGCTACGGCCAAGGATGTAACATTGACTAAAGTATTGTCTTGCGTACAAAAAGACTGGCCTGTCTCTCCTCTAGCTGAGGAATTCAAAACATTCCACCGTAAGCATTTGGAATTGTCAGTGGAACGAGGTTGCCTTCTATGGGGCCAGCAGGGGTTCATTCCTGTCACTCTCAGGAAAAAGGTTTTACATTTACTTCACACAAGTCATCCAGGAATTGTACGTTCCAAAGCCCTTGCCCATAGTTACTTTTAGTGGCCTCAACTGGACCAAGACATAAAGCAGATGGTCGGCACTTGTGCCAGCTGTCAATCCTCTCACCCAGAGCAATCCCACCTTCCCTCTCGGGAATAGGATTGTGCTAGGGGCCTGTGGTCCAGGTTGCACATAGATTTTGCAGGTCCATTTAGGGGTGCCCTATTTTTGTTGGTTGTGGATTCATTCTCTAAGTGGCTGGAAGTGATTAGGGTGCCTAATACCACTTCAGCCACCACGATAATGCACCTAAGAAGGCTGTTTGCAGCATTTGGACCTCTTGGACTTCCAGATGTGCTGGTGTCCAACAACACGTCCACATTCACATCTGCAGAATTCCAATCCTTCATGGAAAGGAATGCAATTAAGCATTTCAATGCCGCCCCATTCACCCAGCCACCAATGGCCAGGTGGAGCGGCAGGTGCACACAACTAAAAATGTGCTTTGGCGTATGGGTGAAGGGGATTTGGAGCTCCAGCTATGCCAGTTTCTTTTCACGTATAGACTCACCCCCTTTGCCTCAGGGCTGTCCCCTGCTGAATTGCTCTAGCGAAGGAAACGCTAGACAGATTGGATCCCTCTATGGTGGAGGACAAAGGCACAAATATAGCGATCCAACACCAGAAGGGTTTTTCTCCGGGAGACCCTGTACTTTGCCGCAGTTATGCAGCTGGTGGTCCTATGTGGATGCCTGGGTTTGTGATCGATCACACTGGTCCTGTTTCTTACAGAATCGAAAAAGCCACTGGTCTGATCTGGAGGAGGCACGCGGATCAATTGAGACCCAGAATACTGGAACCACAAGACGAATACAGACACTCAACGTTAGGGTTGGCCCCCACCCATTTAAACCCAGGGGGCAGAGGTAATAGTCAGCAGCAAGCTAACTTAGACCCAGAGGTGTGTTCTAGGGACCGATTTCAAGGGGAAATTGTGGAATGCTCCCCCACTCCGGCCAGGTGTACCCCTACACTGTCCCAGCCTAGCACTCTGGATTCCTTTATTGATGATGACCAATTTTGTTTGGAGTCACCCTCCACTCTTAGTACACACAGGAGGGACCCTGAGTTGTCTTATTCATCCGCAGAATTAGATTTTGGTTTTGAGCGATCCCCTGCTCCTCCATCTGACAAATGGGGCTTTAATTTGGGTTTACAATCCTCCCCCTCTAGTCATTCCCTGAGTCCAGTTGGGTCACCCATCCTACAAGCCCCTGAGCCAGCTCAGCCAAGTGTCCAACCCAGAAGGGAAACTAGACTGCCATCCTGGTTAAAGGATTTTGTTTTTACCTGGGGGGGGGGGGAGAATGTTATGTATGTTAACTGTGTTTTCTGACAGGAGCGGAATGTATCTTTTCTCATGTATCTATTCTTATGCAAATAAGTGGATCGAAAAATGTGCACACTCTGTTAGCCAATGGGCTTGTTGTATTATTGTTTATAGTGAATATAAGTCCGAGTTTTGCCCCATCCAAACTGTGTTCAAACCCCACTAATAAAGAGCTGAATTTCACTACTTCATTCGTCTGCTTCTTCATTCCTTGAACACTAAAGGACATCAAGAGAACTAAGCAAGAGAATGACTCTTGACATCCTCTGAATGGATATGACCTCAAGTCCACAAACTCAGTTCCAGGAAAAGCTTTATGGAAAGACCAAATCTTCTTGAGGGTACACAAGACCAAAATCAAGTCACTTAGAGGACCCTGAATAGGCTGAGGGCTGGAGTTCCTAAATGTAAGACTAACGTGCTCATGTGGAGGCAGGTGGTGGACAAATACATGCTGTTAGAATGGGGAGAGAGACAGAATCCGGCTCTTTTCTTGGTCTGCTGGTTATGACTGGAAACATGTACCAATGAGGATTTAAGTTTGGTCAGCAACAAAGCCAAGAAGGTGACTTCATTTTGGCAGTTGAAAGGTTGACCTGGACATGAAAAAAGTAGAAAAATTGGCTGGATAATTCAATGAGTGTTTTGGGGAGGCATAACTCTACCCTCAAGCCAACTTTTTGTTATTGTTCTGTCACAAAGTCGATTCCGACCCTTTATGACCCCATGGACCATTTTCCTCCAGGCACCTATCCTCCACCATTCTCCTCAGCCCACCAAGCTCTGTGCCCATTGTGTCCACAATACCATCTATCCATCTCATCTTTGGACGCCCCCTTCTTCTCTTGCCCTCAACCTTTCCCAGCATCAAGGCCTTCTCAAGTGAGTCCTCCCTTCTCATTTGATGTCCAAAGTACTTTAGCTTCATCTTCACTCTTTGTCCCTCCAATGAACAGTCAGGTTTGATTTCCTCCAGTATTGACCTGTTTGTTCTCTTTGCTGTCCAAGGGACTCTCAGGACTCTCCTCCAACACCACATCTCAAAGGCATCTATTCTTCTGTGCTCAGCCTTCCTAATGGTCCAGCTCTCACACCCATACATTACCACTGGGAATACCATTGCTTTGACTATGCAAATTTTTGTTTTCAATGTGATGTCTCTGCTTTTCACTATATTCCCCAGGTTTCTCATAGCTTGTCTACCCATTATCAGTCGTCTTTTTATTTCATGGCTACAGTCGCCGTCTGCAGTGATCTTAGATCCCAGGAAAATAAAATCTGTCACTGCTTCTACTTCTTCCCCATCTGTTTTCCAGGGACTGATCAGACCTGTTGTCATTATCTTGGTTTTCTTGATATTAAGTCTCAAGCCAGCTTTTGCACTCTCCTCCTTCAATCCAATCAAGAGGTTCTTTAGGTCTTCCTCACTTTCTGCCATTAGGGTGGTATCGTCTGCATATCTCAAATTGTTGATGTTTCTCCCAACAATTTGGATCCCATATTGTGATTCCTCCATCCCTGCATTGCGCATTATGTGCTCTGTGTATAGATTGAATAAGTAGGGTGATAAAATGCAGCCTTGTCTTACTCCTTTTCCTATTCCAAACCACTCTGTCTTTCCGTGTTCTGTCCTAACTGTTGCTTCTTGGTTTGTGTACAGATTTCTCATGAGGCATATGAGGTGTTCTGGTATTCCCATCTCTTTAATTACTTGCCACATTTTGTTGTGGTCCAAACAGTCAAAAGCATTGGTGTAGTCAACGAAACAAAAGTAGACTTGTTTCTGGTATTCTTTTGTTTTCTCCATGATCCAACGTATGTTGGCAGTGTGGTCTCTAGTCCCCCTGCCTCTTCTGAAACCGGCCTGCACCTCTGGTAGTTCTCTCTCCACATGTTGTTGAAGTCTATCCTGTATTATCTTGAGCATCACCTTGCTGGCATGTGGGATGAGCGTAATGTTTCGGTAATTTGAGCATTCTTTGGCATTGCCTTTTTGGGGATTGGAACGTACACTGATCTTTTCCAATCCTGTGGCCACTGTTTTGTTTTCCAAATTTGCTGACATATTTAATGCAGTAGTTTGATTCCATCATCTTTTAGGGCTTTGAAAAATTCAACTGGGATACCATCATTTCCACTAGCTTTATTGTTTGCAGTGCTTTCTAGGGCCTTTCTGACTTCACTCTCCAGAATGTCTGGTTCATGTTCAAATTTCTCATTATTGTTATTATCAGGAGTGTTGAGGTCCTTTTTGTAGAGTTCCTCTGTGTAGTCTTGCCATCTTTTTTTGATCTCTTCTGCTTCAGCTAACTCCTTTCCATCTTTGTCCCCTATCATGGTCATTTTTGCTTTAAATGTTCCCTTGATTTCCCCATTTTTTTGAAAAGATCTCTAGTCCTGCCTCTTTTGTTGTTTTCCTCCATTTCTTTGCACTGTTCGTTCAGGTAGTTTTCCTTATCTCTCCTTGCTTTTCTTTGAAATTCTGTATTCAGGTGGTTGTATTTTTTCCTCTTTCCTTGGACTTTTGCATCCTTTCTTTCCTTTGCTATTTTAAGGGCCGCATCAGACAGCCACTTTGCTTTCTTATGCTTCTTTTCTTTTGGTATGGTTTCTCTTGCTGCCTCCTGCATGATGTCCCGTGTCTCTGTCCATAATTCTTCTGGTACTCTGTCTATCAGGTGCAGGACATTAAATCTGTTCATGACCTCCACCATGTATTCTTTAGGGATGTTGTGTAGGTGATATCTGTCTGGTCTAATTGTTTTCCCCATTTTCTTTAGTCTAAGCCTGAATTTTGCGATCAGTAGGTTGTGATCTGAGCCACAGTCTGCTCCAGGTCTTGTTTTTGCTGACTGAATGGAGGTTCTCCATCTTTGACTGCAGAGTATGTAATCAATCTGATTTCGATGCTGGCCATCTGGTGATGTCCATGTGTAAAGTCGCCTCTTGTGTTGCTGGAAGAGGGTGTTTGCTATGACTAGTGCATTCTCTTGGCAGAACTCTATCAATCTTTGCCCTGCTTCATTCTGTGTTCCAAGACCAAACTTGCCTGTTATTCCATTTACTTTTTGATTTCCTACTTTGGCATTCCAGTCTCCTAAGATAATGTGGACATCATTTCTTGGTGTCTGTTCTATGAGGTATTGTAGGTCCTCATAGAACTGGTCAACTGTGGCTTCATCTGCACTAGTGGTTGGTGCATAGACTTGGATTACAGTGATATTGAAAGGTTTGCCTTGGATTCTGACTGACATCATTCTATCATTTTTGATATTGTATCCCATTACTGCTTTCCTCACTCTTTTGTTGACAATTATGGCTACTCCATTTTTTCTGAGGTTTTCTTGCCCACAGTAGTAGATATGATGGTTTCCAGAGCTGAATTCACCCATCCCTGTCCATTTTAACTCACTGATGCCCAGGATGTCAATGCTTATTCTTTCCATCTCATTTTTAACCACTTCCAGTTTTCCTTGATTCATAGACCTCATATTCCATGTCCCATTGCATTATTGTTCCCTGCAACACTGTATTTCTCCTCCCCCTTTCGTATCCCTTCCCCTCTTCAGATCTGCTGTGCTGAGCATCCCCTTGTTTTGCCTTTTGTTTTGGTCCATAGGGTTCTCTTGGCAAACTTTGTGGTGTGCCTTGCCGGTCTCTACGCCAGTCTTTTCCCATCACACATGTTATCACAGTTTAAACAGTTTTAAAACAAAGTATTACCATGCACAATATCACAGATTATCACATAGTATCAAAGCAAAAGTTGAACTAATTAATGAAGGGAAATAAAGATAGAAAGAAAAAAAAGTCCACTATATCAAGTCTCTATGTAAGTCAGTTTCTTGTACAGTCACTATGTCAGTTGCTATAAGCCATCTATGTTTAGTCAATTATATTGTTTCAGTTCGATTACTTATCCTTTGCATGCATGCAGCAGCTCTCGCCACCCTTCAGCCGCATGGAGTTGGTCAAAGGCGCTGACTTGGGCCTCGCTGTGATGGTGGTTGTGGATGGTATCTCCTGGGGGTGGTCGGGGGTCTCCTGAGGTGTCCTTCTCTCTGGGCCCAGGTCTTTGGATGGGGGGGGGGGAGGATCTTTTACTCACATCCCCCTGGCCTCTCTGGATGGCAAATGGCAGCAGAGTTGAGCTTGTGTCTTTCTACTGATGCCTTTTCCTTCTCTCTGGGCCCAGGTCTTTGGAGGGGGGGGCAGGATCTTTTACTCACCTCACATAGTATCAAAGTAAAAGTTGAACTAATTAATGAAGGGAAAGAAATAAAGAAAGTCTCTGTGTAAGTCAGTTTCTTGTACAGTCACTATGTCAGTTGCTATAAGCCATCTAGGTTTAGTCAATTATATTATTTCAGTTTGATTACTTATTGCAGGCTCACCCCCCAATAAAGGACTCAGACACTGATGAAAGTGGATAACGGCATTGGGCCACATTTATTGATTCATGCCCTAATCCGAATTATAAATTTCTATTGGTATTCCACCAATTATAATTCTTAAGGCAAGCAGGCCGAAGTAACACTGGTAAGGTACCACCCAAAATTGCAAACGGCAATTGGTTACAATGTATCCATTTGTATCAATTTGTTTGTTGACAACAAACAAATTGTTGACCGTAGTCAATACCTAACTATTGACCCCACCCTCTGACGCGTATCCGTAAAATAACGGGGTGATGCATGCTGCATAGCTCTTGCCATCACCCCATCGCCTGGTTCGTCGTTGACCGGACAACGTTTAATCAACTTGTGCCTGTCTAGTGTTGTCCAGTCAATTGCGAACCTGCCGGATACCTGTGGGTCATAAATGTTTACCTTACCAGTGCTACCCGCCCATGTGACCAAAGTCAACAGCAGCAGAAAGAAAACCCCTATATCAAACCATAGCAACAGTGTGGAATGGGCAAAAAAGCCAGGACCCAAGAGCCACTTGTAGGTCCGAGCCAAAAATTCCCACCCGGCCCCGAAGCGACCAAAATATCACACTGTTAACTAGGAAGGGGGTGGAGGGGGAAAACTTCTCCTCTCCGTCGCTTCGCAAAATGGCACCTCGGCTGCCTCGCGGCCGCCCCTTTTATAAGGGTGCTGGCCACGTCCCTAACTACCCGGATGCTCTTCGTCCGGTGGGGGGGGGGAGCAAAGAGCGCGGCGGCCATTTTGGCGCCGCGCTTGCATTGCAGGCGCACCCCCCAATAAAGGACTCAGACACTGATGAAAGTGGATAACGGCATTGGGCCACATTTATTGATTCATGCCCTAATCCGAATTATAAATTTCTATTGGTATTCCACCAATTATAATTCTTAAGGCAAGCAGGCCGAAGTAACACTGGTAAGGTACCACCCAAAATTGCAAACGGCAATTGGTTACAATGTATCCATTTGTATCAATTTGTTTGTTGACAACAAACAAATTGTTGACCGTAGTCAATACCTAACTATTGACCCCACCCTCTGACGCGTATCCGTAAAATAACGGGGTGATGCATGCTGCATAGCTCTTGCCATCACCCCATCGCCTGGTTCGTCGTTGACCGGACAACGTTTAATCAACTTGTGCCTGTCTAGTGTTGTCCAGTCAATTGCGAACCTGCCGGATACCTGTGGGTCATAAATGTTTACCTTACCAGTGCTACCCGCCACACGGAGAGGCTCAATAAAGGCTCGACGCCCCCTCCCAGACCGTCAGCTCGGTCAACAGGCCTGCTCGCCAATCTCCTAACAGGAGGTCCATACCTCCCTGCGACAGATGGACCCGATCCCCTGAATAAAGCTCATAATTTCGTAGGCTGATTGCGGGGTGCCTGATGACGCGCCCCCAGCCCTTGTCAAGAAGGAACCGGGCAATAGCCCTGTTCAACGAGTGACGAGCTCGATCAAGGGCCTGGAGGTCGAACCCTCCCCTGTAAGCATGCCACGGTACCATGTCTGACCAAATGAGGGTTGTGGCAGGCCACACATAATGTAAATAAGCCAGGTCACCGCAAATCGCATGCTTCAGCGATAGTCCAGTGACCTGTCCCAAATCATTGCCCCCAAGGTGTATGATCAGAATATCTGGCGGGTCAGTATTCCTGCTGGATAAAAGGAATGGCAACAGTTCCCGCCATAACATGCCGCGCTTACCATACCATCTGAGACTTGCGGATGCACCCAGTCCCAGTCGGGGTCCCCACTCTGTCGCCGCAGCGTACGACGCTGCCCTATGCACGTAGCTGTGGCCCACCAGCCATACTGCCACCGGTGTAATACGACACCCAGGGTCTGTCAAGGAAAAAGAGGGGGGGAGAACACACAGTGACTAAACTGGTACTCACGGTTGAAGAGGGCGCACATAAAACTGAAAACACTGCGATCCCCACCTTCCCATGCGGCGTATTTCCGCCCCGGAGTACCCAAAAGCAGCTGCAGTAGACGCCGCCCCTATCCTAAATGAATGGGTGCCATAACGAGTCCCAGGGAGGCCAACACTGGCCAGCGCCTTACCGGTCACCTTCCAAAATTGAAATTTAGTAAGGGGAGACCCATCCTGGTGGCAGAAAAACGGGCCATGGTGCATGCCACACAGTGCAAGAAACTCCTGTAGGGCACCAACCGGACAGATGTCTGCCAATGAACATCGTAGCAGTCGCACACCACTGCCTACGCCGTGCTGATCAACTTTAGAGGAGCGTATCCTCAACTGAGCCCAATCCTTGCAAACATAGACATCGTCGAGTTCATAAGAACATAAGAACAGCCTTGCTGGAACAGGCCACAGCCCATTCAGTCCAGCATTCTGTCTCACACAGTGGCTCACCATTTCCTTCAGGGTATTCCCAAGGAGATGCCTTCACCTGCTTAGGATTCCCTGGAAATGGCATTGAGAGATATCCTGCCTATCTCTCCAATCCGGAGGTTGTCCTTAGGTAGCCATAATTATAGCCATTGATACACTTGTCCTCCATGAACTTGTCTAATCCTTTCTTAAAGCTGTCAAGACTGACAGCTGTCACCACTTCTTCTGGCAGGGAGTTCCACAGACCAGTAATCCTCTGGGTGAAAAAGTACTTTCTCTTATTTGTTTGAGAACTGGTACCCAAAAGTTTCATGGAGTGTCCCCTAGTTCTAGTGTTGTGCGATAGGGAAAACAGTTTTTCCTTATCTACTTTGTCCACACCGTGCATGATTTTATAAACTTCAATCAGGTCACCTCTTAGACGGCGTCGTTCAAGAGTGAAAAGGCCCAACCGTTGCAGCCTCAGATGGTAAGGAAGGTGTTCCAGTCCCCTAATCATTCTGGTTGCCCTCCTCTGTACTTTCTCCAACTCCATAATATCCTTCTGGAGGTATGGCGACCAGAACTGTACACAATATTCCAGATGGGGCCTCACCATAGATTTATAAAGAGGCAAAATGACACTTGCTGACTTATTTTCTATACCCTTCCTAATGATCCCTAACATTGAGTTTGCTTTTTTCACTGCTGAGGCACACTGGGTTGACATCTTCATTGAGCTGTCCACCAGGACACCAAGGTCCCTTTCCTGGTTTGTCGCAGAGAGTTCAGACCCCATCAGTTTATAAATGTAATTGGGGTTTTTTGCCCCAACATGCATCACTCTGCACTTACTAGTGTTGAAGCTCATTTGCCACTGTTTTGCCCACTCTCCCAGTGTCAAGAGATCCCTCTGGAGCTCCTCACAATCTCTCACAGTTTTCACTACCCTGTATAATTTAGTGTCATCAGCAAATTTGGCTACCTTGCTTTTTACTCCTACCTCTAGATCATTTATGAAGAGGTTGAAAAGCAGGGGTCCCAGTACTGAACCTTGGGGGACCCCACTCTTTACTTCCCTCCACTTGGAGAAGTGTCCATTTAGTGCTACCCTCTGTTTCCTGTCCCTTAGCCAGTTGCTGATCCAGGACAAGACCTGTCCCTTTATTCCATGACTGGTAAGTTTATTCAAGAGCCTTTGGTGTGGGACCTTGTCAAAAGCCTTCTGAAAGTCCAGATAAACAATGTCAACTGGATCCCCCTTATCCACATGCTTGTTGACACTCTCAAAAAATTCCAACAGATTAGTGAGGCATGATTTGCCCTTGTAAAAGCCATGTTGGATCTCCTTTAGCAGCACCTTCTCTTCTATGTACCTATTAATTCTATCTTTTAGTATGGTTTCCATCACTTTACCTGGCACACATGTCAAACTGACAGGTCGGTAATTTCCTGGATCACCCCTGGATCCTTTTTTGAAGATTGGTGTTACATTCGCTACCTTCCAGTCATCAGGTACAAAGCCTGATTTGAGGGAAAGATTATATATTTTGGCTAGGAGATCAGCAATTTCATCTTTAAGTTCCCTGAGAACTCGTGGATGGATGCCATCTGGTCCTGGTGATTTGTTAGTGTTTAGCTTAACAAGACATGCAAGGACCTCCTCCCTGGTTATTTCTATCTTACTTAATTCTTCGGTTTCCCTCCCTACGAAGATAGGCTCTGTTTTGGGCATGTGGTCTCTGTCTTCTTCAGTGAATACTGAAGCAAAGAATTCATTGAGTCTCTCTGCAATCTCTGTTTCCTCTTTAATAACCCCTTGCCTTCCATTGTCATCTAATGGTCCAATGGCCTTCCTAGTTGGGTTCTTACTTCTAATGTACTTAAAGAAGTCTTTGTTATTTCTCTGAGTATTTTTAGCTATACGCTCCTCAAAGTCTTGCTTTGCTTTCCTGATTGTTGCCTTGCATTTGTTCTGCCAGAATTTATGTTTCTGCCTGCTGTCCTCATTTGGACAAGCCTTCCATCTTCTAAATGAGCTTTTCTTGCTCTTGATCACTTCCCGAACAGCTCCTGTAAGCCACATCGGAGTCCTCTTGGACCTGGCAGTGCCCTTTTTCCTTTTGGGTATGCATTCCAATTGGGCCTCTGTTATTGTTTTTATAAACAACCTCCATGCCTCTTGGAGTGTTTGGACTCTCTCAATTTTCCCTTTCAGTTTCTTTTCTACTAGTTTCCTCATCTTAGGGAAATTTCCTTTTTGAAAATTTAAGGTCTCTGTGTTAGATTTTATCAGTGACTTGCGGTCTATGATCAAGTTAAACATAATTGAGTTGTGGTCACTGTTCCCTATTGGATCAGTCACATTAACATCTTGCACCAGATCCTGAGTATTACTCAGGATCAAGTCAAGGATTTTTGTACCTCTAGTTGGGTCTTCAACCATCTGTCCCAGGGAACAATCATTTAGCATATCTAGGAACTTTATCTCTTTATCATGTGCTGAACAACAGTTCACCCAGTCTATGTGAGGGTAATTGAAGTCCCCCATTATAACCAGGCTTCCCTTCCTGGATGCCTCCTTTACAACATTCTCCAACTGCCAGTCTCCCTCAAGAGTTTGGGTTGGAGGCCGATAGTATATGCCTACTGTTAGACCATCCTTGTGGCCTGGTACTCTTACCCACAGAGCTTCTAATGGTGACTCTAAATCACCTAGATATTCCAATTCATACGATTTTATCACTTCTTTGACATACAAGGCTACACCACCTCCTGTTTGCCCCTTCCTATCCTTCCTGTACAGTTTGTAGCCTGGGATAACTGTATCCCATTGGTTAACATCCGTCCACCAGGTTTCAGTGATACCAATAATATCAATATTTTTATCTATTGCTAAGTATTCCAGCTCCCCTATTTTGTTCCGGAGGCTTCTGGCATTTGTATACAAGCATTTATATATGCTTTCCTGATACAGTCTTTTGAGTCCAGTTGCATTGTTAGACTGCCTCTTGCATCCTTCTGCTAGAGTGCTGGTGACTAGCTCCTTGCTCTGATCAGTAATTTTTGCATCCTCCTCACTACTCAAGTACACACTTTCCTGAACCGGATGCTGCCCAGCTCCTGTCGGCTTTCCCCCAGTTATCAGTTTAAAAGCTGCTCTGCAGCCCTTTTGATGTTGAGTGCCAGCAATCTGGTCCCATCATGGTTTAAATGCAACCCATCCCTCCTGAACAGATTTGGCTTGTCCCAAAATGTTCTCCAGTTCCTGACAAATCTGAAGCCCTCCTCTCGACACCACCGCCTCATCCACGCATTGAGGCTTCTGAGCTCTGCCTGCCTGGTAGGTCCTGCGCGAGGGACAGGCAGCACTTCTGAAAATGCTACCTTGGAAGTCCGGGACTTCAATCTTCTTCCTAACAACCTAAATTTGGCTTCCAGGACAGACCGCTTGGCCTTCCCAACATCATTGGTACCAACGTGTACCATGACAACTGGCTCGTTCCCAGTTCTCTCTAACAATCTATCTAGATTTCTTGTGATGTCTGCAACTTTTGCACCTGGCAGGCAAGTCACCATACGGTTATCATGTGCATCACAAATCCATTTCTCTGTATTTCTAATAATTTCTAAGTCCAGTGCCCTACAACTAGCATCCGCCTTAGACAGCATCACCAGCTCGCTGATGCGGAGCGCTCCAAAAAAGGCCACTGTAGTAGCCGCATGAAACAGGGCGGCCTCATACCTGTCAAAACAGAGGTCACGCCAGCCCCGAGCTAGGTAGGTAAGTACCTCTGGGGAAATTGGGTGGCGGTCATCCGGGCTATGCCCACACTCCCGCACCCACCCCTCCAAAACATGTCGTATGCGAAAATCAGTCGTACTGTCAGCGTAACCCCCCACTTTGGCCACAAATGCCAACGCTGACAGCCTGGATGCTATGGTGCGGGGAGCTAGGCCCTGGGCATGTAGGTAAACCATGAATTGTAGGATGTGGGCGACTGGGATAGGCCAAGCCTCAGGTAGTCGAAACTGGGCACAAAAGGCCTGAAAAGTGCTGAATGCGTGGTGATACGCCTTACGCGTGCGGGGCGCCAGCAACATGCCGATCGCCCGGTTCACCT
This sequence comes from Bradypodion pumilum, assembly GCA_035047305.1. Classification (NCBI taxonomy): domain Eukaryota; kingdom Metazoa; phylum Chordata; class Lepidosauria; order Squamata; family Chamaeleonidae; genus Bradypodion; species Bradypodion pumilum. The sequence continues at coordinate 11,901,804 of JAWDJD010000001.1, read as the reverse complement.
CTCCTTGCCAAGTGTCCATATCTCGTCCGGGAGCGGCGAGGGAAATTCCTCTGTGTCCGGGGCCAAGGCACAGAACCGGGAGATCTGCAAGCGGGACAAAGCGTCAGCAATATCGTTATTAACACCAGGCACATGCCTAGCCCTGAATAGCACATTGAGGCGCAGGCTACGTAACACAAACTGTCGCACCAGCTCCATGACCCTGGGAGATTTAGACGTCTGTGAGTTGACAATGTGGACAACTGCCGCATTGTCACACCAGAAATGTACTACCGAATTGGCCCACTCCGCACCCCATAGCATCAAGGCCCCCAGAATGGGAAAAAATTCCAGATACGTGAGGTCTCGCAAGCGACCCGTGCCAGACCAGGCTGGCGGCCATCTGCCGTAGGCCCACTTCCCATTGAAGTACATCCCATAACCCAGGTACCCCGATGCATCAGACTGGACCTGGAAAAGAGGGGAAGCCAGCAGGTCGGCCCTCCAGAAGGACACCCCGTTGAAATCCCTCAGGAACTGGAGCCATATGAGCATATCCGCCCTAAGGCCCCTACTAAGGCGCACCCTGTGGTGGGGCTTGGTTAATCCTATCATGGCGTTGCACAAGCGGCGAGCAAAGGCTCTGCCAGGTGCGATGACCCTGCAAGCGAAATTGAGGTGACCATGCAGCACCTGTAGCTCACGAAGGGACGCCTTGCGTTTAGCCAGCAAGACGGATATGAGTGCAATGATCCGTGACACCTTATCAGCCGGTAACCTGGATGCTTGCACTACTGTGTCAATCTCCACCCCCAGGAATGTTTGGTAGATGGGCCCTCGGTCTTTTCGGGCGCCAAAGGGACACCGAGTTCCATCATTAGCGTCTGAAATGTATTGAGGAGATGCGCGCACGTGCCCCAGCCCCGTTCACCCCTGAATAAGAAATCATCCAGGTAATGGGCTACAGACCGAGATCCCGTCCTGCGGATGAACGCCCACTGCAGGAAGGTGCTGAAACGCTCGAAAGCCGAGCAGGATATGGAACAACCGAAAGGCATGGCCTTATCGAAGTAATAGTCACCCCGGAACTTGAAACCCAGCAACTCAAAGTCGCCCGGGTGCACTGGCAGAAGACGGAAGGCCGACTTGATGTCGCACTTAGCCAACAGTGCACCCGGGCCACATGAGCGCACCATGCGCAGGGCCTGGTCAAAAGATGTATACCGGACCGAACAAAGGTCATCCAGGATAGCATCATTGACCGATCGGCCGGCTGGGTAGGACAAGTGATGTATTAAGCGGAACTCACCCGGTGACTTTTTGGGCACTAGCCCCAAGGGGGAAACTTTTAAATTAGGAAACGGGGGGACAGGGAAAGGGCCGGCGACCCTGCCAGCATCCACTTCCTTAATGATGCTCAAGGCAGCCACCTCCTCCCTTCCCCTAAGTGACAAAAGGTTGGGTGCATCTTGGGGAGCCCTGACCCCCGTGAAAGGAATGCGAAACCCCTGCTGGAAACCCTCAAGCAGGTAAGCTGCATCTGCCCTCCTCGGGTACATCGTGAGCCAACGCTCTAACATGTCCACATTAATTGGAGAGGGGGCTTTTCGCCTGACCAGCTCCCTCTGTGGCAGTCTTGCCCGCCCCCTGTCCACCTCTACTCCTGCCCTGCGCTCCTCCCGGCCTAGGACAGGCGGAGGCAGCGTGGGAGCCAGCACAAGAGGGACACTCATGCCTATATCGGCAATTCCTCCTGCTGCAGGTACCATTGGCCGAGAAGGTCCAACACAGCAGGCGGGCTGGAACCCCCTGCCCCGCCACCTGGCGGGGTGTCTGTGCCGGAGCAGCTCGCTGGACCGCATGTCCACAATGGTACCTCTCCCCAGGCGCCGGGCGCGTGGGGGTCATATACAGAAGCCACAGCTTCTGGCAGGGCTCATCCCACCTCATCTCCGGGTGTAGGGGCACTCTCATGCAAAATTCTTCGTTGTAAGCCAACCACGACAGGCCCGGGAAGTCAACCATCGCCCGGTATATGTTGTCTAAGTACTGGACCATCGGAATGGCCAGATCCGGCCGGGCCCTGAGGTACACAGCCATGTATATGAGGTACGCTGGCAGCCAGTTGGCCCACGTGCGTGGCGGCTTACGACGACGTGCCTGTTCCTTATCTTTCTCATCCTGCCCCTCCCTCTCCTCCTTGGTGGGTTCTCTATTCAGAAGGGAGAAAATGTCCACATACTCCCCCCTCCAAATTTTTTCTTTGGTGGCCTGGGCAAGATGATCCCCAAGGGGCAGAGAATACCCCGCCGTAGGCAATGCCGACGACGGCACAGAGGCTGCATTGGGCACGGTGAAAGGAGCCTGTACCAGGCCCGCCACCCCGAGTAAGTTCCCAACGGGACAGAGGGCGCCGCCCCCAGTGGAGCCCTGGATTGATGGTGACGCACCCGCGTGGCCCGGCGGCGGCTGAACCACCGCGCCAGCCATACGGGGCCACAGCCACTGAACGCCCCCCCCAATGTAGGTAGTGGTGTGGGTGCACTAGTTTGAACCACATACTCACCCGCTGCACCCCCATGGGCCGCCCCAACCAGGGGTTCCGGCCCACTGCGGGCGTCGGAGCTCGCGACCGTAACCGAGCTCGTGAACGAGGCCTGGTCCGTCCCGGACGGCAGCAACTGTTGCGCAGGGAGCTGCGAGGCTGCGGCTGATGCCGACCCACGGGCCTCAAGCAGCTCTACCCGTCCGGCCGCCTGCCTATGACCGGCAGCCGATGGATCGACCTGTGGTCCCAAAAGCACCCCGGGTGGGTTAACCACCCCCAAAGAAGCCTCAAGGGCCGCTACGCGGGCCAGAAGGGCATCCACATTAACATAGCCCCCAACACTGATGGGGGGCATAGGGCCGGCTGGCCCACCGATAAGAGGCGCCGGGTCAGGTCTCTGGACCCCGGGTCCCGAATATGGCCATGAACCCAGTACCGGCCCTTGGGGGGCCGGAGGCATGCCCTGCCAGGGAAGGGAACCCAACCACCCGCCGTGGTTAAAGCCCACCGCAGGTAGCTGCGGGGCCAGGGAAGAAGGCCCCGAGGCAGAAACCGGGCCAGAGCCGGGAGCCACCGAATGAGGGCCTAAGGCCGCGGCCCCCGCCGGGCCGGACTGAGGGCACCCAGTCCCGGGCCATGGGGCAACCGATCCCATCCCACCGGTCCCGGTGGGCGCCGGCAAAGGGGGCTGTTGGGAGGGCACAGTCGCGGTCCTCCAACCCGGCTGGCGCCTCCTCGAAGTGCGAACTGCGTTCGCCAACGCCTTCTTTTTGGAAGGCATCCTTGAAAGTGCTGGGAAGCCGAAGAAAAGGTATGAAAAGGACCGCTGCCCGCAGTAGCTTCCCGGCTAAGGTAAGAGCGACGGAGCAAAGGGGGGAAAAACTTCTCCTCTCCGTCGCTTCGCAAAATGGCAGCTCGGCTGCCTCGCGGCCGCCCCTTTTATAAGGGTGCTGGCCACGCCCCTAACTACCCGGATGCTCTTCGTCCGGTGGGGGGGGGGGCGGCCCGCAAAGAGCGAGGCGGCCATTTTGGCACCACGCTTGCATCCTTTGCATGCATGCAGCAGCTCTCGCCACCCTTCGGCCGCATGAAGTTGGTCAAAGGCGCCAACTCGGGCCTCGCTGTGATGGTGGTTGTGGATGGTATCTCCTGGGGGTGGTTGGGGGTCTCCAGAGGTGTCCTTCTCTCTGGCCCAGGTCTTTTGATGGGGGGGAGGCAGGATCTTTCACTCACCTCCCCCTGGCCTCTCTGGATGACAAATGGCAGCAGAGTTGGGCTAGTGTCTTTCTCTGATGCCTTTTCCTTCTCTCTGGGCCCAGGTCTTTGGATTGGGGGGGGGGCAGGATCTTTTACTCACCTCCCCCTGGCCTCTCTGGATGGCAAATGGTTGCACCAAAAGTGGATATATTCTTCTGCTGACTCTCCTATCATCTCTCTCCAAGTTTAATGAAGTTTGGAGTTTGAGTTAAGCCTCCTCAAATCACTCTTGAATTTTCCCCAACCAGCTGATGGCAGCCTAAGACTTTTGTACTGGACTGGAAGTGAAAGTAAGTGTGAACATCCCAGATCCCTTTTCTGCACCAGACAGAAGGGTAGGGAGATGAGGTTCCTCTGATGTCTCCTTCTGAAGGTGAGAAGAAGAGAAGTTTGAGATGGAGGCTGCAGAATTGCTATGGTCAAATAAATATGCTCTTATCACAACAGGCCAATAATTGTTTTCAGGAGCAAACTTGTTATTCTTTCCTTCCCTCCTTGATTTTAGACTTGGTAGAAATTTGAAATAGATTCAAATAATAATTTCATGTCAGATCATCTGTTTGTGCATTTGTCTATCCATGTCACCATACTAGGCACCCCACCATTTTCTGAACAGAGGTGAAATGCAGAAGTCCTGCTCATAGAAAATACCAGTCTGCAATTTTCAAGAGTTTACAAAAAAAGTTACCATATTATTTTCAAAACAGGAAATAATGTACATTTACCAAGGAATGTTCAACATTAACAAACCTTTGAGGGTTTTCTTCATCTTCATCAATGGTCTCACTCCATTTGAAGAGGTTTAGTTATGTATGACACAAAAACAAACATTTCTTAACAATACTTTATAAAAAAGACACGTTTGAAATGCTTTCAGTTTCCTTCTTTTCTGGCAAAAAAAGCCTGTGGTGCATATGAGATGGATGGAAAATATATTGATTTGGGCTGTGTAATTGCTTTCACGGTTTCAGGCTGACTCAGTGTAGATACCACTGAATTGGAGAAATATCGCTTTGGCCATTTATCCCACTCTAAATGGCATTTTAAAAGAAAATACTATTGGGTATTAATCTAGTGAATAGCATTATAAGCGCCAAAGTTTATGTTTATTGCACTTATTAAATGGGCTTTGATATCACCTATAAAATAAATGGCAGAGTTAGCAAATTAGCATTTGCAGGCTTCCAACCAATATCTGCAATTTTATCTACTCAACATCATAAGATGATTCCCTTATTATCCACGGCCCATCCACAGAGAATCTGGAGTGCCAGCTTGGTGGTTTTCTTTTTAATTATGGAGATATCACACATATTCTTTGTTTTCTGAGAGAATCTAAAACACAATTATGGGAATTTGTTTCGGGGTGTGCGCATGTGTTCACAATTATAAACAAGAAACATGCCACCAGTTCCTTTTATCACTAAAGACATGTGCCTCCTAAGAGGGTCTTGTTTTACAACTCATATTGGATCCTCAAATATAGGAGTTCTCAACCTGGGTCACACTACCTCAGACAGCTTTGGGGACTGGATGGCCATTTTGCCCTTCCTCCACCACATGTCACTGCCTGGTGTGGTGGTGGTGGTGATGGTGGGGCACATGAAATGGTGCTGTCAACTGCATCCGGCCTACGGGCTGCAGGTTGAGAATCCCTGCTCTAATACACAAAAGAGAATCATTGCAACCAGTCTTGGGCAAAGGTCTCTCTTGCTCAAAAGCCAGGTATTTCCGACTCTAGGGGGTGATGCACATCTCTATTTACAGCCAAAGAGCCAGCATTTGCAAACACTTCTGTGGTCATGTGGCAAGCATAAATGGATGTTGGAGTACACAGAACACTGTTACCTTTCCTGCCAAAGCAGTATCTTTTTAGCTATTGAATCAATGGGTAAAGGTAAAGGTCACCCTTGCTCAAAAGCAGGTCATATCTGACTTAAGGTTCAGTGCTCATCTCTGTTTAGAGCAAAAAAAGCCAGCGCTGTCTGCATTTGCAGACGTTTCTGTAGACATGTGGCTGGCATGCCGCAACACCTGAGTGCATGGAACACTGTTTACCATCCCACCGAAGTGGCACCTATTTATCTAGTAGTAATTTCTTGCTTTCAAACTGCTAGGTTGGCAGAAGCTGGGACAGACACAGGAGCTCACTACATTGTGCCATACTCAGGAATCGAACTCCAACTTTCAAGTCATTGAGTTCTGCGTCTTAACCACTTGAGCCACCGTGGTCCCTATTCATCTACCTGCAATTTCTTGCCTTCAAACTGCTAGGTGGATAGAAGCTGAGAAAGACTATGGGAGTTCACTCAGGTCTTGAATGGCTGACCTGCTAGTCGACAAGCTCAATATCTTAACCACTAAACCAATGAGGCCAAGCAACCTATTTTAGGCCGAGTCAACTCATTTAGTCAAGTACTGCCCAGGATTTGGAGGAAAGATTTTTCTGTGTCTACCTGAAAATGTCAGGATTGTTGCTGAGAACAATCTCCATCTAAAGCACTGAGGATGATTTATAAAAGTATGGAAACATCTTCCAGAAACATATAAACAAACCCTTATGGCACAGTGGTTACAATCTGAGTTTGATCTCATCAGCTTCAAGGTTGACTCAACATTTCATCATTCTGAATCAATGAGTACCCAACATGTAGGGGGGAAATTCTAATGACCTTGTGAACCACACTCTAAGAGCACTCTAAGCTCTGTGAGGTGGTTTATATATTTATCTGAGTCCAAAGCAATAACATTTAAAATCAACATAATTTTTTAAAAAAACACGGATCACAGCTTTTGTGTTTGGGAATCAAGACAATGGAAACGGCTGTATGTTAGCCTAGCACATCTTTATTGCATGGAGTACAGTATGAACATGTGGTAATGGTGGACAAACATCTCCTTTTATGTGGTGGCTATACAATTGAATATGGCTCTTCGACAGGGCATTGGCTACTGTCCAAGTGACGTCATCCTTGGTCACACCTTTCTTGTCCAGGTGAGGTGAGTGTGGGAATCTTTCCCGCGCAGCTGAAGGCATTTGAGGAATGTGTACCATGTGAGCTGGGCGCTTGCTACTGCCCCCGGTGGCCACTAGCTCGCGTCCTCATACAGAAGGTTACAGTGTTACTATTAGAGATTGTTACATCCACTCATTCGTGTGGTTAAAAATATATTCAATACACAACATCCCTCCCCCCCTAAGATGGGACAAAGTCCCTCAACCAAACTGGTTTTCCGCATGTGCGTTTTGGGCGTGCGGCCGTAATGCTTGACTCGGACATGCCCCCTCGTCTGTGTCCTCCAGGCTCTTGTCCTGCAATTGGAGAGGATAACTCGTTAGTGACTCGCTGCAGACTTGCAGCTTTGGTTTGGGTAGGAGAAGGGGGAGGATGGGTTTCTGATGCGGATGTGGGCAAACCGGGGGCATTAGGGACTAAAGAAAAAACCCGCTCTTTGCTTGGGCGGGTGGGGGAACGCTCCGAAAAATAACCCGGTTTGGTAACTCAAAATCTAACTCAGGGGCAACAGGGGCAAACTCATTCCTCTCTTTGAAAGGGCTGGAGGAAACTGGCGTATCTAAAGGATACGGGTTTCAGCTTGTGCTTCCCCCCCTTGTTTGGCACTGTTGCCCTTCGTTTTCTCCCCATTGGGATAAGCGGGTGGGGGAGAACCCTAACGTTGAGTTTTGCTGCTGGGAACCTCTGTCCAGCCCCCCAATCACTCGATGCCTTAGTTGGTCAGCGTGCCTTCTCCAGAGGAGACCCGTGTTGGTCTCGACACAGTATGACACTGGTCCAGTTTGATTAATGACTACTCCCGGCACCCAGGCTGGCCCTGTAGCTGCGTAGTTCCTACAATGTACAGGTTCACCTATCTGGAAGCTTTTTGTGGGGCTGTGCTCAATGTTTCTTCCCCTATCCTCCACCCTGGTGGGATCCAACCTGGTTAACAATGAATGCAATTTCCTTTTCATGAGGAGTTCAGCGGGGGAGAATCCCGACGCCAATGGCGTCACCCGGTATGCCAACAAAAACTGGCAGAGCTGCCGGTCCAGATCCCCTGGTCCCATGCGCCGCAGCCCCTCTTTCATTGTGCGCACCAGGCGTTCTGCCTGGCCGTTAGTTGCAGGGTGAAAGGGGGCTGAGGTAATGTGCCGAATGGCGTTGGACTCCAAGAACGCCTGGAACTCGGCCGACGTGAAAGTACTCGCATTGTCACTCACAATGACATCAGGTATCCTGAAAGTACTTATCAGCCTGCGCAGTTGTTTTATGGTTGCAGCTGATGAGGTGCTGCGCATTGGAATCACTTCTAACCACTTGGAGTATGCATCCACTACCAGTAGGAAAAAGGAACCCCTGATTGGACCTGTGAAGTCTATGTGGAGGCGGAACCACGGCCCCCTAGCTGTGTCCCATTCTCTGTGTGGAAGGCGGGACTTCTCAGGACGGGAGCTCTGGCAACTTTCACAGGTGTTCACCATGTGTTCAATGTCTGTGTCTAGCTGTGGACACCAGAAATAGCTTTGGGCCAGCGCCTTAGAGCGCACAATCCCTGGGTGGCTGACATGTAAAAGCTCTTAATGCTTCTGGGACCACCACCCTCTCCCCCCACAGGAGGCGCCCCCTTTCTGTGGACAACTCAACCCTCTTCCTGAAAAACGCGGCAAACTCGTCTGCAGGGGAAGCCGTGGGCCACCCCTTCTGTACCCAGGATCTAACAAGGGCTAAAGTTTTATCCTTTGACGTGGCTGCAACAATTTCCACGGGAAGTATGGGGGGTGCATCTAGAGCTTCTATGAGGAGGATTTGGCTGTCTTGCTCTATCTCATGCTTTGGATCTCCCAGCTGGGGAAGAGGAGAACTTGAGAGTGCATCCGCGTGGCTTATGTCTTTCCCGGGGCGGTACTCTAATGAACCCTTGTATGCGTTGAGGAAAATAGCCCACCAAAGCATCCTTGGGGAAAGGATGTGTGGAGTGGGCTTGTCTGAGGTGAAAATACCCAATAGTGGCTTGTGGTCGGTCACAATGGTGAATGGGCGACCATACAAAAAATCGTGGAATTTCTTTGTGCCCGCCACAATAGCAAGGGCCTCCCTATCTGTTTGGGTGTAATTTCGTTCTGCCTTGGACAATGATCTCGAATAGAAGGCAACTGGGGCTTCTCGCCCGCCCTCTAACACGTGGCAAAGGACCGCCCCCACCCCCACTGGTGAAGCATCGCAGACCAAGACTACCGGCTTCTTTGGGTCGAAATGGGTTAGAATAGCTTCTGAGGAGAGGAGCTGCTTGAGTTCCCTGAAAGCCCACTCCTGATTCTCCCCCCACCGCCAAACCGCATCCTTCTTCAGCAGCCTATGCAAGGGCTCTGCAATCGATGCTTTCCTGGGCAGGAAAGAATGATAAAAATTCAGCAGCCCCAGGAAGGATTGTAGCTCCGGTTTCGCGGTGGGGCGAGGGGCGTTTTGAATGGCTGAGACTTTGGACTCAGCGGGTTTAACCCCCTCAGGGGTTATACGGAACCCCCAAAACTCAACTTTTCTGGCCAGAAACACACATTTGTCCCTCCGCAGCCTCAACCCCACGGATTCAAAGACTGTAAGGACCTTATCTAGTCTCTGGGCCAGTTCTGATTCGCTCCCCCCAGATATCAATATGTCGTCGAAGTATGGCAAGACCCCCGGTAACTTCTTCAACAAACGTTCCACAAGGGGCTGAAATATCCCCGGTGCCGAGTTCACCCCAAACTGTAGGCGCGTTACCTTGAATGCCCCCTTGTGAGTTACAATGGTTTGCGCAGCAGCTGTAGCTGGGGTTACTGATAGCTGCTGGTACGCCTACGGCAGATCTAATTTGGCAAAAAACTTTCCCCCATGTAAAGTAGCTAGCAGATTGCTAACTACCAGCACCGGATAGGCATTAGGGTGGATTGCCTTGTTAATTGTACACTTGTAGTCAGCGCAAATCCACACCTCCCCATTTGCTTTAAACGCTGTAACAATAGGAGTCTCCCACTCTGCAGAGTCCACAGGCACTAAAATCCCCTGACCCACCAGTTTGTCCAGTTCCGCCTCAATTTTGTCCTTCAGGGCGAACGGAACCCGTCGTGGCTTGAGCCTAATTGGGCGGACCTCCGGGTCTAGGTCGAAAGAAACTGGGGGCCCCTTGTACTTCCCAAGCCCCTTCTTGAATACCTCGGGGTGTGCATCGCACACTGCCTGAATTTCATCCCCCCCGATGGCATGGATGCCGCCTATGAAAATGTCCAGGGGTTTGAACCAATGTGTACCCAGGAGGTTACACCCCCCTCCCTTAGAACTACTAGAGGGAGTTTCCTCCTGAGTCCCTTGTACTGTATTTCAAAATCCCCAACCCCCAACACTGGAATCCCATTTCCCTGCACGTCTCTTAAGTTCGACCTCATCTCTTTGAGTTTGGGTCGCTCCTTGGGGGGAATGCGCAAAAACTCCTTATGGGAAATGAGGGAGTATACGGACCCTGAGTCTATTTCCATTTTAATGGGAACCCCTTGCAACAGTACCTCAACATAAAAACGTGGTTGCCCTAGAGGCATGCTGTGGACGGCCAAGTCGTCTTCCTCATGTACTCTTCGGTACACGTGGTCCCCCTCTGGGTCGCCGCCGCCATCGTAGACTCTGCCAACACCATCCCGTCTCCTCGTGGGGCGTTTGCTATCGTCCCGCCATTGCTTGCAGACCCTGGTGAAGTGGCCCTTCCATCTGCAGTTGTGGCACTCGGCCTTCCTGAATGGGCACTTGCTCCGCTCGTGGGACGCTCCGCAGCCATTGCAGCGTCGGCCCCCTTTCCCTTTCTTCTCGCTCAGCCCCTTTCTGACTTTCCGGACTCCCTCATCTTCACTGGAGCCTGGGGTGGCGGAGGCCTCTGAGGATGTGGGCGAGCACGGGGCAGGGGGCACCCTCCAAGTCACCTGGACTGCAGATGCAGCTGCCTCTACTTGTGGTGGCTTTGCTTTGAGAAGCTTGTACCCGGCCCTTGTGGACTCAGCAGCTAGGGCCTCTTGTAGTACCTCTTTGAAGGTGAGGTCGTGGCCTCGGGTCATGAGCTTCCTTTGGGTTTCCCCATCTCTCATCCCACAGAGCATCCTGTCCCTCAGGGCCACGTCTAGAATTTCCCGCCATTCGCATGGGGTTGCCGCCAAACGGAGGGCATACTCAGATATGGACTCACCCGGCTTTTGGTCCCTCCTCACGAACGCAGCCCTGGCAGAGAAGAAGGATACCTTGGGCTTGAAGTGGTTTCTCAGAGTCACCAGCAGTTCGGTTACAGAAACCTGTTCCACCTCTCGTGGTGCCACCAGGTCCATCAGCGCTTGCACTGCGTGGAAACCGAGCATCGTGATGAGAAGACCTCTCTTCTTTCCCATGTTGGTGATGCCGGCAACCACTACCGTACTCTTGAAGTGCATCTCGAACCAGTCCCATCGCTCGGGGTGGGTCACGTCGAACACCGGTTGCTGTGAATGTGTCTTGTCCCCGTGGGAATCCATGATCCCACCTTCGTCGCCAATTTTGTGTTTGGGAATCAAGACAATGGAAACGGCTGTATGCTAGCCTAGCACATCTTTATTGCATGGAGTACAGTACGAACATGTGGTAATGGCAGACAAACAGCTCCTTTTATGCGGTGGCTATACAATTGAATATGGCTCTTCTACAGGGCATTGGCTACTGTCCAAGTGACGTCATCCTTGGTCACGCCTTTCTTGTCCAGGTGAGGTGAGCGCGGGAATCTTTCCTGCACAGCTGAAGGCATTTGAGGAATGTGTACCATGTGAGCTGGGCACTTGCTACTGCCCCCGGTGACAACTAGCTCGCATCCTCATACAGAAGGTTACAGTGTTATTATTAGAGATTGTTACATCCACTCATTCGTGTGGTTACAAATATATTCAATACACAACAACAGCTCATGCCAACATATAATGACAAAACTTAAGAGAATCATGTGGAATGTTCTCAGAATAATTATTCCGAGGAGTAAAGAACAGCAGGACTCTTCAATAGCAAATATTCAGGATGGATATGGCAAATGAAGAAGAAGAAGAAATTTGATGGCACATCAATGACAACGATGACAATTATGATGTTTTCCAAATCGTGTGGAGGGAGGACCCAAAACATGTGTAGAATAAAGGGCAATGATATAGAATGGGAAGCATAGTGCCCCTCCTTCCTTCCTTCCTTTCCCTCAACCCAGAAGCCATTCTCAGGAAAATGCATGTTGGGGATGTGGCAAATGTCCTTGAAGTGACCCCCGTCAGTAACCTGGTTTCCCAATGTGTTCCCACTCACTACCTAACCTATATCAGAACACTTTATGCTTGGTATCCAACTTGTCTGTAGAGAGATAAAAATAAAAGAAGACAAAATGTTTTTAGCTTGACATGCTTTCTCACAAACAAGGCGCTCATTGAAGGCCTTTACACTGTATTCTCCCAGAAATAATGTCCCAGCTGCAAGAGATATTTCTTGTTTAAACAAGTTACAAGATGATTATATGAAGGCTAACAGCCAGGGTTATGTAACCTATAAAAGTACCAATGATTTACAAATATTTAACAAGGCGGGGAGAAAACCTAATTATGCTACTCCTGTCACACCAAGGGCAGGTTTAGAAATGGTATAATCAATATAGGAATGCTAGCAATAATATAGTCTGTCAGTTTGTTAACTAACCCAAAAATTGTGGCCAGTCTCTACACACAATTTAGCCAAATTCTGAGCTGAATTCTGTGTTTCTGGTAGTATAGTTGAAAGTAAGCCCTCCCTAGTTGTCCAGTGGATAATTTGTTTGGCCTGGCAGATGTAGTCATGTGCTCCTATGTCTGTACACAGGAGAGAATGAGAAATGTTCCTGAAGGCATCTGACAAAGAACTGTCTCTGACTCAACAGGGATACAAGATGTTATGCTTAGAGATAAACAGTTACACTCAGGTAACTTTTTCTGATTCCAGAAGTGGGTAAATTTGGCTTCCCCCAAATCCAAATTAACTACAGAATGTTTTCCCTACTTCTTGCTGGCCGCACTCAAAGATGTATTAGCACCTTCCCCTGGTCTAGCTCCTTCCCCCGGTCTTGCCAGCTAGGGGAAGTGGGAGCAGCTGGGGCCGAGATGCTGCTTCTGCATTATGGGGCCCACGCCATCAGCCCCGGGATGGGAGGCAGCTGTGCCCACCGCCCCTCCGCCTAGTCCCGTCCGGGTGGGGAGCTGAAAAGGTGCCGGAGTTTCCGCAGCAGCAGCAGACAGACTTTGCGAACCTCTCCCAGGGCCCACGCCATTTGGCCCTAGGATGGTAGGCAGCTGCGCCCATTGCCTCTCCCCCTGGCAAGGTTGGGTTTTGAAGTTTTTTCCATGACTGTTTAGATTGATATGTTTATATACTGTTTTGCTGATACATTTTATTGTATTTGTATTGTTGATATTATATGGATTATGTTGGACTGAACTGGACTGGATGGACTGTGGCCCCTTCCAGTAAGGCTGTTCTTATGTTCTTATGTTATGTTCTTATGTTATATTATTGTATTACTGTATTTTTATATTAATATGTATTTATTATTTCTTGTACATTGACATTTATTGTATTGCTTTTGCGGCAGTTGTGTGCTGCGAACACTTTGTTGTTAACCACTTTGAGTCACCTTCGGGCTGAGAAAATGCGGTATATAAATAAAAAGTGATGATGATGATGATGGATATGAGAAGTTATATTATGAGGTTGTAGGCTTCTCTCTGTATTTCTGAAACCCTCAACTCAGTTGATTTGTCAGGCTAACCAGCGCCTTGTTCCCTGAGAGTTTGGGATCAACATCTGAGATCAGCTGGTGATCCTTTGTGATGTCACAGAGGTAAGGTAGATATATATTGGGAGAAGAACTGAAATGGCTTGTAGATCCAATTCACTGAGTAAAATGGCTTGTAGCCTCAACTCACTGAGTAAAAGTAGATGCGGGTTTGGGTAGAGTCAACCAAAAGAAGACAGAGTCAACCAAAAGAAGATCTCATACATTAAGAAGGTTTCTGAGTCATGGTGCTGGCATTACCTAATTTGCTTCAAAGATCATGTACACGTTGGCCCTCTCCCTGCTCCTGCCCACTTGCTCCTGGCTTTTTGGTGCTCAGGGTATATACCTTTACACCAATTCAGTGTCAGCTGAGAAGGGGTGGAGTTGGATGTCAAGGCTTTAAAGCAATCATAACAAAAATCAAACTTTGCCCAGTCTTCCTCAGATTGCTGTATTTTGTAAATACCTGAATTTGTCACCCGATTCCTGTGATGAAGGCCCTCAGACATATCTCATGAAATCCTATTCGGCTCAGTAATTTTCTTGCTTTGGCTTCAGAAAGATGTAATCTTCTTCTTCTTCCCTCCATACAGATGGATTCAAGTAGGATTTAATCCACTTGGGGACCCTCACCCTTCCCTGTGGACTTCAGCACCGAAGGCCATTAGTCCTCATGGGTGTCACATTAGTTAACTGCTGCCTGACATATGGCATTGAGTCATTGGCAGCACGGTCTACTCTGTTACCATTGCAGGTTAACCTGGCCAGACTGGAATGTAATATTTTACATTTTAGAAAACTGTCTAATAAAGCTTTGTTTCTTCACCCACTGAGTACTTCTTATATCTGAGATCCTAAAGGTTGGCAAGACAACATGGAGGCATTTTTAGAACCATTTTGACAACAACTGATCATGTTTCATTCCATTTTCCTATGAATCCAAAGAAGCAAGGGGATTTTTAAAAATACATATTATTGTGTTTGTTTGTTGGTTTTGCTTTTATACATTTACAAGGTGTAATATCAGATTGGGCCACTGGAGGGAAGCAGACTTTTTTTCTCCTACTCTGCCTCCTGCTAGGGACAGCATAGTATGTTAATAATGCAGAAAGTGACTTATCATTTGAAACAATGATAACCACAACCAGTTTGCTAAATCCAACAACTTCAATAAAAAAGGTAAATGATCATTTCCAAACTCTGCAATTTCTGCTTTCATGATCTGCTAGGGGAGACATAAATTCCCATTCTCACAGAAAAGAAGGGAGATGAGGGGATGAAACTGGAAGCTCTGAGGGAGATTATACATTCTGGTAAACATGCAATCCATGTCTCAGTGTATTACTTTATAAGCCATTGGGAATTCTTGAAAAATATTATATTTGAATACAAGATGCTGCAAATGGTGAAAGAAGTTACACTACTAAACCTTACATGTTGGTGTAACCCTACTGCTACTCTCATAACAAATAGAGCTATGATCATATTCAATTAAACTAAAGCTTTTTTTTTTAAAAAAAAGCCCTTCAGATTTCCTAAAACCACAGTACGGCAACTTCTAACTGACAATTTATACCAATTGCATAGATGTGGGAAACATGACATTAATAGGTCGCACCAGCTGTATCTGACTCTAGGGGCTGTGCTCATTTACATTTACAGCCAAAGAGCCAGTGCCGTCTGCATCTGCAGATGTTTTCATGGCCATGTGGCAGGTATGACTAGACACCAAAGCACACAGAACACTGTTACCTTTCCCACCGAAGCGATACCTATTTATCTACTTGCATGTTCTTGCTTTCAAACTGCTACATTAGCAGGAGTTGGGACAGACAATGGACACTCACTCAGCACTTGGGTCTCGAACTGCTGACTTGCGATCTTATGGCCATCAAGCTCAGCATCTTTACCATTAAGCCACTGAGGCTCTACAAAATTAATACAGATATGATTTGTCTTCTACTGGCAAAAGCCTTCTAAGTGTTGGCCAATTTGCCTGACATGGGGAAACACTTTCTTGTAATTTCTAAAGACAAACACTACAGATGAAATAAATGTGGTTTCCTTTGTTCACAAGCAATGCATGCATTTTTGAGCTTGGGTGGGTTTAGAGTTGGGGTTCCCTGCTGAGAGGTTTCATGAGCCTTATCAAAATTTGTACACTTCTGATCCTGTGATTTCTCACATTCTGTACACCCCTGGTGATTGTTATTAATGAACATGGATCTCTACATCTAGCCAAAACAGTACTAATGATGTCAAAGGGGGAGGATTTTCATCTGGCTCAGGAAAATCCCAAGATCTGAAATAAACATATCGAAGAAGGAAACAGGAACAGAATGTGGAGGGAATGAAAACTCATAGATTTATCAACATGTTCCACCATGCGAATGCAGAATTGTTTTCTTTTCCCACCTTTTGGGGCATCTGATTTGTGTGTTATCTTGTGATTTTTAAAAGGCTTCTTCCATTCTTCTTCTTTCATGTCCAGATCAAACATTGCCAAAATGAAGCCACTTTCTTGGCTTTGTCATTGGCCAAAATTATGTCTTCATTGCTGCATGTTTCTGGTCATAGTCAGCAGGCCAGTAAATGGGTTGGGTATTGTATTTGTTATTCGCCAGCAGTCCCCACACAATGGAAGGTTGAGCTCCTCAGCCATACCCTCCTTTAAAGTTATTCTTTGTCCAGTGAGCTTCTTTCTCCATCTTCAAATTTGGTTTTGCTCTTGCATACCCTCAATAATGTTTGTTCCTGCCATAAAGCTCCTCCTGGATCTGAGCTGGCAGACTTGAGGCACATCCATTCAGGGGATGTTGAGGGTCATTCTCTTGCTTAGTTCTCTCAACGTCTGCTGCTTCTTCTCTTCTTATATTAGATGGAGCAATGCCAACAAGAGGGTATATTTTCTCAACTGATGTAGGTTTAAAGCACCCTGTCACTATATGAATTGCTAAAATAACAACAATGTCAACTTGTTTCATGTGTGTGGATGCACTCCATAGTGGAGCAGCATACTATGCCACAGAGATGCTCAGGACCAAAGATGGCATACACAGCATGGATAGTTCAGCTCCCCATGTAGAGGTGGGAGTTTCCTGATGATGTTTTTCTTTGTACTAACTTTGGCTTTGGTATTTAGGCAGTGCTGCTTAAAAGAGAGAGTGTCCTGTCAATTGCCATGCCAAGGTATTTTGGTGCTGAACAATGCTGTAGTTGATTTCCTTGCCACGTGGCATCCAATTCAACTCTTGTATCTCAGTTTCGAAGGTGGAAAGCACACACTTGAGTCTTGCTTGGATTAGTCTTTAAATGGTTGATATTGTAATACTGTCCTAATTCTTCAAGGGCTCCTGTAGGTTTTCCAGCTTCCTCATCAAAGCTTGTTGCTTGAACAGCCATTGCTGTGTTCTCTGCATAGGTGAATAATTTTGTATTGTCAGGAACTTCCATTTAGACAGCTGGAAAGTTCAGCTCTGATTTAAATGCAAAGGAAAGAGAAAATGATTCATACTCAAAATATTGGTCACTCTTGATGGTTTCTGAGTTTCTCCAAACCAAGACTTCTCAGTGAGACATCCTCCTAAACCAGCAGAACTTTTGTATTTTCCATGAAAACAAGACCCTGCTTTTCCTCTCCTTTCCCTTGTTTTCCACCTGTTCCTTTATAGCAGGAGTTCTCAACCTTGTAAAGCTGGGGGCCGGCTCACACTCCCTCAGAAAACTTCTGGGGCTGGATGGCCATTTTGCCCTTCCTCCACCACATGACACTTACTGGTGTGCTGGAGGTGAGGGGGCACATGAAATGGTGCTGTGGGCTGCATCCTGCCCATGAGTCACAGGTTAAGAATCCTTGCTTTATAAGCAAACTAGCAGGGGTACCTGGCTGCACCCAGGTTGGACCCAATCCTGGGCAAGGAGAGTCCCGTGTCAGGTGCCCCCGCCCCATTCCCTGTCCTGCAGGCAGTCTGCTTGGAGGCCACTGTTGCCACAGCATTAGCAGGCCCTTCTCCCCCAGGCCTGCCAGCAAGGCTGAGACCACCGCCAGTTTGTCCGTGTGTATGTGTTTTTGAAAGAAGGGGGTGACGGCTTTTCCTTCCGTCCTCCTCTTTCCCCATTCTCCCTGTGTTTTCTTCCTTCTCCCCTCCTTCCTCTCCCACTCTCCCAATTTCATCTTCTTCCCCTTCTCCCTCTCCGAGGGCACGGTGGAGGCAATTCTGGTGGCACAGTAAGGCCACATAGGTTTGGGCATTTCGCATGGGGTTGGTAGTGGCCTTGCCACAGTGGCTCTGCGCCCCTTGGCTAGTGGCACCTGAGGTTTTCCAGGCTATTTGGGGGGGGCAGCTTCTTGGCCCCCATTGCTGTGCTGGGTGCAGTGGCCCTGCGTATTCCGGCCATGGGTGCTGCTGTGTTTCTCAGCCATGCTATGCTTTGTGGGCAGCAGTTGGTCTGTGTGCAAGCGTGACTGGCGCCCTGCCTCTCTTGCTCTCAGCCCAGCCTCCTTGATTGGCCACGTTGCACTGCAGTGTCTGCTGGGAGTTGTAGTTTTTACATTTTGTTGTATTTGTGCAGTGCAGGCCCCACCCTCAGCCTCAGGACCCTCGCAGTGCTGACCCCAATTGTGAAAGGTACGTGTATGCCAAGTATCACGGGATTTGCTCCAGGGGTGTGGAAACGTATTCTACATACGTACAGCCACACCTCTTTTTTATAGGTATAGATTCTCCAGAGCTCAGAGCTCTTACTGGGGAATTTTGCTGGCACCTTCTTTGCACAGCAGTAATTGTAGTAATCCTGCGCACATTGGTGTTTCTTCAAGGGAAAACAAAAAAAAACCATCAAAATGTTCTTGGTAGAGGGGGAGGAGGGTCTCATTATCAGAAAACATGTTATCAGAAGAAAATAAGGGATTCCCCCACATCCTTGGATTCTCACCAAGAGTGAGAAGCTGCCAAACCCAAGCATTCTGAAAAGGGATTTCAGCAGCCCTGAAGTTGGTCCATCTCCCTCAGCAGAATCATAACTGTAGACTCAACAGATACACAGGTCACCAGCTTACTGTTTTCCTCAGTTGAGTAAATGGGTTGTAATCCTGCTCAAGTTATTAAAACAGTTTCTTGTTTTGTATCTCTACTCATCAATTAACATGTGAAATTTTATGCAGATTCAGCATCCTCTTGGGTTCTCCATTTTGGAGGTCTGTAAAGAGTGACTCTAGATTAGCCATAGTTTGAGAGAGGGGGGAGGGAGAGTTTGGTGTATGCAAACCAAGACACGGGACACAGCCTCGGGCTGGGTTAACTCAGGTTTATTGCATCGTGGACAGAGGGAACATGAGGTAATGGCGGATCAATAGCTCTTTATATACAGCAGTAATACATTTGAACGTGGTGCCATGGTAGCCCATTGGCTACTGTCTGCGTGACGTCATTGCAGGTCACGCCCTTCTTGTCCAGGTGTAGGTAGTGGCGGGAAAACTTCCCGCGCTGTTGCCTTTGATGAGTTCGGACCAAGAGAGCTTGGACGCTCGCTGCTGCCAGCTGGTGGTCATTAGCTCGCGTCCTATTACAGGGCTTATATGATACAGCTGAAGGTTACATTGTTGCTATAGGCAAGGTTACATTGACTCAGATACATTGCAATCCATGTGTACAGTAAAACCATCAGAACACAACATCCCTCCCCCCTAGGACGAGACAAAGTCTCGAGCCCACCTTAACACACTCCCCCCCCCTTATGAGACAAAGTCTCTCAGCCAAGATGGCTTATTTCGAACACGCTGGGGTCTCGGTGCGGGCTGCCTCTCCCCGGGTTTGCTACCTTCTCTTTGTCCCCTGGTCTCCTGTCCTGCAATATGAGAGGGAGACTCGTTAGTGACTTTCCGCGGCTCCGCGGCGCTGTTGGGAGGTGTGCTCTTTCTTAGGGAGGAACCGGGGGCACTGGGGGCTAACGAAAAACCCCTCTTCTCGCTTGGATGGGTGGGGGAACACTCCTGAAAACCCCCCCGGCTCGCCAAATCAAAATCAAAATCACTATCGGGGGCAGCGGTCGCGAACTCCTCTCCCCCTTCCCCGGCCCCTGCTAGAGCTGGCGTATCAAAGGGATATGAGTCGGGGCCGCTGCTTCTGCTTCCTTCCCCCCATGCTTGGGACTGTTGTCCACTGCTGTCTCCCCCTTGGGTTAAGCGGGTGGGGGAGAACCCTAACGCTGAATCCTGTTGCTGAGCTCCACTGACTGGCCCAATCACTCGGTGCCTCAGTTGATCTGCGTGCCTCCTCCAGAGGAGGCCGGTGTTCGTCTCGACCCGGTACGACACTGGCCCCGTCTGTTCTACAACCGTCCCTGGTACCCAGGCTGGCCCTGCGCTGGAATAGTTCCTGCAGTGAACAGGGTCACCGGCAGCGAAACCTTTCGAGACTGCCAACCCCACGTTTTTCCCTTTATCCTCGACTCTCGTTGGGTCTAGCCTGGACAGGAGCGTGGTCAGTTTTCGCCGCATCAAGAGCTCTGCCGGCGAGTAGCCGGACGCCAAAGGGGTCACCCTATACCCTAAGAGGAATTGGCACACTTGGTGATTCAGGTCCCCCGGGCCCATGCGCCGCAGCGCCTCCTTCGTTGTACGCACCAACCGTTCCACTTGGCCATTCGTGGCCGGGTGAAACGGTGCGGACGTGATATGCCGAATGGCGTTTGTCTCCATGAATGCCCCGAACTCAGCGGAGGTGAAACAACTAGCGTTATCGCTGACTAAAGTGTCGGGTAAACCGAACGTGGAAAAGACTCTCCGTAGCCGGCTAATTGTCGTGGCGGAGGACGTGCTTTTTACCGGGATAACCTCCAGCCACTTGGAGAACGCATCCACGACTAGGAGAAACATGGTTCCTCGGAATGGGCCAGCGAAATCTACGTGCACCCTGGACCATGGTCCCCGTGCTGTGTCCCATTCCCTATGTGGAAGACGGGCCGCCTCAGGGCGGGACCCCTGGCAAGCCTCGCAAGTGCCAACCATGTGCTCAATATCCGTGTCCAGCTGCGGCCACCAGAAGTAACTCCGGGCCAGCGCCTTTGAACGAACTATGCCCGGGTGGCTGACGTGCAGCAGTTCGAGCACCCTCGTCCGCAGGGGCACAGGGACCACCACCCGTTGGCCCCACAGAAGGCACCCCCTCTCTAGGGACAACTCTAGCTTTTTCCTAAAGAACGGGTCGAACTCCGTACTCGGGGACGAACCCGGCCACCCCTTCTGCACCCATGAGCAAACCTTCGCCAGTGTCCTGTCCTTGCCTGTCGCCCTAGCAATGTCGGCTGGCACTATTGGGGGAGCGTCTAAAACCTCAATTAGCAACACCTGGCGGTCCTTTTCTGCTCTCGCCTTTTGGGCGTCCGACAATGGCAAAGGGGATCTCGAAAGCGCATCAGCATGGCTGATCTCCTTTCCGGGCCTGTACTCCAACTCATGTTGGTACGCGTTGAGGAAAATAGCCCATCGCAGCATTCTCGGGGACAGGATCTGCGGCGTGGGCTTGTGCGCCGTGAAAATCCCTAACAGCGGTTTGTGATCGGTCACGATTTTGAACGGGCGGCCATACAAAAAATCGTGAAATTTTTTGGTCCCCGATACGATTGCTAATGCTTCCCTGTCGGTTTGCGCGTAATTCCGCTCCGCTTGGGACAGGGACCTTGAGTAAAATGCTACCGGGGCCTCCCTTCCGTCCTCCAACACGTGGCAAAGCACCGCCCCCACCCCCACCGGGGATGCATCACAAACTAGGACCACAGGCCGTTTGGGGTCGAAATGCGTCAGGATTGCCTCAGATGTTAGGAGTTGCTTTAGCTCCTTGAACGCCCTCTCGTGCTCATCACCCCACATCCACGGCTCCTCCTTTTTCAGCAACCGATGGAGCGGTTCGGCCACGGACGCCTTCCGCGGGAGGAATGTATGGTAAAAATTTAGGAGCCCCAGGAAAGATTGCAGCTCGGTCTTGGATGTGGGGCGAGGGGCCTTTTTAATGGCTGCTACCTTGGATTTAGACGGCTTAATCCCCTCGGGTGTGATTCGGAACCCTAAAAACTCGACCTCTGTTTCGAAAAAAACACATTTATCCTTCCTCAATCTCAGCCCCGCT
The DNA here is from genome assembly GCA_035047305.1 of Bradypodion pumilum. NCBI lineage: Eukaryota > Metazoa > Chordata > Lepidosauria > Squamata > Chamaeleonidae > Bradypodion > Bradypodion pumilum. Next base: position 11,880,066 of record JAWDJD010000001.1, on the reverse strand, counting down.
TTCTCGAACACGGTCAGTACCTTGTCCAACCTTTTCGCTAGTTCAGCCTCACTCCCCCCTGTTATCAACACGTCATCAAAATAAGGCAACACCCCCTCCAGGCCCTTTAGGAGGCGTTCCACGAGCGATTGAAAAAGACCGGGTGCCGAGTTCACGCCGAACTGTAACCGCGACACCTGGAACGCTCCCTTATGTGTAACTATCGTTTGTGCCGCGGCCGTGGCGGGGGTCACAGGAAGTTGCTGATAGGCTTGTGCCAAATCGAGCTTAGCGAAACACTTTCCCCCATTTAGCCTGGCCAAAAGGTGGCTTATCACTGGCACCGGGTATGCATTAGGGCGGATCGCCTTGTTAATTGTACACTTATAATCTGCGCAAATGCGCACCTCCCCGTTAGCCTTTAGAGCCGTTACAATTGGAGTTTCCCACTCCGCGGAATCAACAGGAATAAGAATCCCCTGGCCCACCAGTTTGTCCAATTCCGCCTCTATCTTGTCCTTGAGTGCAAACGGCACCCTGCGTGGTTTGAGTCTTATCGGGCGGACCTCCGGGTCTATGTCGAAAGCTACAGGGGGTCCCTTGAACTTTCCGAGTCCTTTCTCAAAAACGGCGGGATGCGCATCGCAAACCGCTTGTATTGGGTCCCCCCCCACGGTATGCACCCCCCCTATGAACAACCCTAAGGGCTGAAACCACTGTGTTCCCAGGAGGCTACAGCTTCCCCCTTTCAGGACAACTAGGGGCAGTTCCGCAGAATGTCTCTTAAAATTGACCCGAAACTTCCCAACCCCCAATACCGGAATGTTGTTTCCCTGTACGTCCCGTAGTGTGGACCTCAACGCTTTAAGCTTTGGCCGCACGTGGGGGTCGATTTTCAGGAACTCTTTCTGGGGAATTATGGAAAAGGAGGACCCCGAGTCAATTTCCATCTTAATAGGGGCCCCTTGTACTAATACCTCAACGAAGTAATGGGACTGTCCCGCGGACACGCTGAACACTGAGGCGTCGTCCTCGCTGCTGTCCGAGACGCGGCCCACGCCGTCCTGCTTCCTCGTGGTCTGGGCGCCATCTTTGGGCCTTGCTGGACGGTCCGGCCTGGCCGCGCGGTCTTGTGATTGCCTCCGGCCCTCTTTCCGCTTTCTGCACGCCTTGGCGATGTGCCCCCGACGGCCGCAGGTGTAACACTCGGCCTTCCTGAACGGGCATCTCGCGCGCTCGTGGGCCGCTCCGCAACCCTCGCAGCGTCGACCGCCCTTCCGGACCTTCTGGACCTCCTCGCCGTCGCTGCCTTCCGTAGACGACTTTGAGGCCCGCCGAGTCGCGTGCACCGACTGTCCGGCCTTCCCGTGCACCGAATTTTCCGCCTTGCCGGCTTTAGGACGCCACTCACGCCACTGATGCATCTCGTCCACTCCGGCATTCGTGGACTCTGCGGCTTCCGCGGCCTCTATGACTTCGGCCAGCGTGGGTGGCGGCTCCTTATTCATCAAGCTGCGCTGCACCTCCTTGTCTTTCAGGCCACATAACACGCCGTCCCTGAGGACCATCTCCAGGATGTCGCCCCATTTACAGGGGGCGGCGGCTATCCTCATGGCGGCCACGAATGCCTCAACCGACTCGTCTGGCGCTTGGACTCGCCTCCAAAACGCGCTCCGAGCGGGAAACATTGCCCTCGAGGGGCAGAACCGCTCTCGCAGCAGCTTCATGATGTCGCTCGCCTTAAAGTCGCTCACCTTCTTCGGAGCGATTATGCCCACCAGCGTCCGCTTGGTTTCCATCCCGAGCATTCTGGTGAGGATGGCCCTCTTCCTCTCCTCGTCGTCTTGTTTGACTCTGAGTTCCACCAGTGCCGCCTGGAAGTCCATCTCAAGCAGCTCCCAGTCTTGCGGTTTGGTGATGTTGAACCCGCTCTGTGCCCTGGCTGTTCCGTGGGGATCCATTATCCCATCCTCGTCGCCAATTTGGTGTATGCAAACCAAGACACGGGACACAGCCTCGGGCTGGGTTAACTCAGGTTTATTGCATCGTGGACAGAGGGAACATGAGGTAATGGCGGATCAATAGCTCTTTATATACAGCAGTAATACATTTGAACGTGGTGCCATGGTAGCCCATTGGCTACTGTCTGCGTGACGTCATTGCAGGTCACGCCCTTCTTGTCCAGGTGTAGGTAGTGGCGGGAAAACTTCCCGCGCTGTTGCCTTTGATGAGTTCGGACCAAGAGAGCTTGGACGCTCGCTGCTGCCAGCTGGTGGTCATTAGCTCGCGTCCTATTACAGGGCTTATATGATACAGCTGAAGGTTACATTGTTGCTATAGGCAAGGTTACATTGACTCAGATACATTGCAATCCATGTGTACAGTAAAACCATCAGAACACAACAGAGAGAGAGAGGGAGAAGGGGAGAGGGAGAGAGGGAGGGAGAGAGAGAGAGAAAGAGAGAGATGTTCTCCTTCCAGATGGACCATGGACTTTACCTACTGTAGGTCTTTCGTGCTTTGCAGACTGGTCCAGATCATTGCATGGACAGCTTTCTTTTTGTAAGAAACAAAACAAGGCTGGATGACCACAGGAATAAGACAAGAGGACAAAAGCACATGGTTTTCAGTGGGGAACGGAAAGTGAAAGAATACGGACTAATGATCTATGGTAAAAGGAAACAAGGGAAGCATTTTCCCCCAAGGTGGAGAGAAAAGCAAAAAGGAAGAAAAGAAGATAAACTTATACAAACAAGACAAAAAATTGGGAAAGAATGGAAATTTTAAAAAAGTGGGTTAAAATGAGAGGAAGGGAATAAACAAATGGAAAATAGTAGGCCAGATAAGTAAGAAAAGACAATCAGCTTTTATTGTACTTCACCATCAGCCGTCCAGCTGCTCTGCAAGTCTGGAAACAGAGGGGTGTGTGTGTGTGGAAAATTATTGTTAGTTGTGTCAGACCTGAATATTTCTGTGACTGTAGCACTGAATTTTGAAGATGAGATGGGAATCAGAGATCTTGCTGACCTAGAAATATGACCTGGAAGACCCCTAGTGCATCTGATGGAGAGTGGGCAAGTCATTCTTGAGCAAAAACAACCAGATATACAGTTACAAAATGGGGTATACTTAGCTCAGTAATACTACAATCGAGAAGGATCTTGAAATTGTTGTCGATCATAGGCTTCTTCTTTTGTGTCCCAATCAAATCCTGGACTGCCAAAATGAAGCCACTTTCTTCACTTTGTCATTGCCCAAATGCAAGTCCTCATTGGTGCGTGTCTCTGGCAGCAATCTGCAGACCAGTAAATGAGCCGGACTCTGTGTTTCTCCACATAACACCATGTGTTGTTATCTGCTAGCAGTCCCCATTTGAGCATATTGGCCATGCATTTAGGAACTCCAACCAGTGATACACTGCAAAAAAAAAAATTCCTACCCCCCTCCATGGGTGTGGCTAACTCTGTGGGTGTGGCTATGGGCATGGCCTCCACCCAAAAAAGGAAAAAAGGAAAAAACCTACCTTGGGTTCAGGAAGAGCCTAATTGCCCCACACCGTCCGGGCACCCAGGAAAGAGGAGGAGGAGCCACGCTGGGCAGGAAGAGCCTCATTATCCCAGAGATGAGGAGGAGGAGTCCCAGCCATGCAGCCAGGGGTGGGTTGGTGAGCTGGCACACAGGAAGTGTGAAGGTCAAAGCATGCCCGGATGGTGAGGGGCTGACCCGCCAACCTGGCTGCACTGGGACTCCTCCTCCTCTTCGAAGGCCCATCGCCGTTGCTGCTCCTCTGCTCCTCTGTGGGGTAGATAGGTGGCATGGCCGACAGAGTGGGTGTGGCCTGGGATTTCCGGTACTGGTGCCCGGGAACCAGTGGGCACCAGGAGCAGCAAATCACTGATTCCGACCCACAACCTATTCAGATCACAGGCTAAATATGAGTCAACAGTGCAACGTGGCTGTAAAAAAAGGCCAACTCTGTTTTAGGCTGTATTAACAGAAATATAGTCTCTAAAACCTGTGAGGTACTACTAGTGCCCCTCTATTCAGCACTAGTTATACCACATTTAGAGTACTGTGTCCAATTCTGGGCACAGCCCTTTACAAAAGATGCAAACAAATTAGAGCATGTACATAGAAGGATAACAAGGATGATCAGAAGACTGGAATCCAAGCCCTAATAGGAAAGACTGAAGGAACTGGGCATTTTTAGCCTTGAGAAAAGGAGACTTAAAGGGGATATGATAGCACTCTTCAAATACCTGAAAAATAATAATAAAGAGTAAGGGTAGGATCTGTTCTCCAAGTTTGCAGGATGCATAATAACAAGCTCGAACTGAAGGAAGCCAGATATAGGCTGAATATCAGGGGGAGCTTCTTAACTGTTAGAGCAGTATGACAGTGGAACCAACTGCCTTGAGAGGTGGTGAGCACTCCAACACTAGAATCATTCAAGAGATAATTAGACTGCCATCTGTCAGATCTCATTTGATTCGGACTCCTGCATTGAGCGGGGTGTGTGTGTGTGATTCAACGACCTAAAGACCCCTTACACATAAATTCAACTAGTAGTGCTTTGTCCTGGCATCAAATGCAAACATTTTTACCTGTTTATTCACAGCTAGCAAAGTCCACATTCATAACATTTGCAGTGGTAGAAAGCCTTCCAGACCCACCTCAGTTTACAGTCTGTTTTTTTGTTCTTTTGAATTCTTATTGCTTCCCTAAGGCATGAGATCCATTTCTATCTTTGCTTATGCCACCTGCTGCCAGTATATTCTAGTTTGTGTTCATGTTTCAAATTGTTCCTAATATTTGAATATGTTATGGCTATGAAGCAATTCCCAACATTTTCTTACCTTATGACCCACGAAAGAAGCAGAAACCTACTATGAAAGAACAAAAAAGCCCACTTTTATGGGGAGAGCAAGATATTTGTATAGGTGTTTTAGTACTGTATTTTGTCATGTTCAAATTTGGTAGACAAGGGGAAGGACAAACGCAGTTTCAGCAAGGTGATGTACACTTAAAGGTAAAGGTTTCCCTTGCTCGAAAATCAGTCATATCTGACTCTAGGGTTCAGTGCTCATCTCTGTTTGAAAGCCAAAGAGCCAGCGCTGTCTGCTTCTGCAGACGTTTCTGTGGTCATGTGGCAGGCATGACTAGGCACTGCAGCGCACGAACTGGCAAGCTAAAGCTCACATAAGTACATAAAAACAGCCTTGCTGGAACAGGCCACAGCCCATCCAGTCCAGCATTCTGTCTCACACAGTGGCTCACCATTTCCTTCAGGGTATTCCCAAGCAAATGCCTTCACCTGCTTAGGATTCCCTGGAAATGGCATTGAGAAATATCCTGCCTATCTCACCAACCCAAAGGTTGTCCTTAGGTATCCATAATTATAGCCATTGATACCCTTGTCCTCCATGAACTTGTCTAATCCTTCATAAAGCTGCCAAGACTGACAGCTGTCACCACTTCTTCTGGCAGGGAGTTCCATAGACCAGTGATCCTCTGGGTGAAAAAGTACTTTCTCTTATTTGTTTTAGAACTAATACCCAAAAGTTTCATGGAGTGCCCCCTAGTTCTAGTGTTGTGTGATAGGCAAAACAGTTTTTCCTTATCTGCTTTGTCCACCCCGTGCATGATTTTATAAACTTCAATCAGGTCACCTCTTAGATGCCGTCGTTCAAGAGTGAAAAGGCCCAACCGTTGCAGCCTCAGATGGTAAGGAAGGTGTTCCAGTCCCCTAATCATTCTGGTTGCCCTCCTCTGCATTTTTTCCAGCTCCATAATATCCTTCTGGAGGTATGGCGGCCAGAACTGTACACAGTATTCCAGATGGGGCCTCACCATAGATTTATAAAGAGGCAAAATGACACTTGCTGACTTATTTTCTATACCCTTCCTAATGATCCCTAGCATTGAGTTTGCTTTTTTCGCTGCTGAGTAACTCAAAGTGGACATGGCAAACATCACACTTGTGATGGGGACTAAAGAAGAGAGAATTTTCAGTAACTTTTAGGAAAAATATGTGTCCCACCTAAACTACTTCTGGGTATCATGAGCATTGCAAATATCATCCATGGAGAACTGCTGGACAAAAGCATGTTTCAACTCTACTACACACATTTGAAACCTGCACACTTACCTCTGCAAATTTTTGTGCACGTACACTTTTTCAGATGCAAGATATTTCATGGAGACCAAGCTCACTCATGCTATTGTGTTCCCAATCACCATGCATGGACATGAAAGCTGGATTGTTCTTTCTTCATGCCCAGGTCAAACTTTAAACTGCCAAAAATGAAGCCACTATGTTGGTTTTGTCGTTGACCAAAGCTTGTTGGTGCAAGTTAGCTGGATAACGAAGAAAGCTGATAGGGGGTGAAATTGTTCCATTTGAAATATGGTGTTGGGGGAAAGTTCTGTGGCTACTCTGAACTGCCAGAAAGGCAAACAAGTGGGCCATAGAGAAACTCATGACTTAACTGTCTCTTGAAGCAAAAGTCACAAAGCTGAAGACTCTCTGGAGCAGACAATAATTCTGGGGAAAGTGGAAGGAAGCAGGACAAGAAGATGACCAAATGAAGAAAGCACAGGCTTGGTTTTGCCAGTGGCAAAACCATGAAGAATGCAAGCGTGGCGCCAAAATGGCCGCTGCGCTCTTTGCGGGCCCCCACCCCACCCCACCGGACGAAGACATCCGGGTAGTTAGGGGGCGTGGCCAGCACCCTTATATAAGGGGCGGCCACGAGGCAGCCGAGCTGCCATTTTGCGAAGCGACGGAGCGGATAAGTTTTTCCTCTTACCTCCGTCGCTCTTGCCTTTCTTAGGGAAGCCTCTGGTTGCTGATTTTCTTGACTTTTCCGGCTTCCCATTGTTTGGCTGCTATGCCCTCTAAGAAGAAGGCGACTGCGAACGCGGCTCGTTCTGCGCGGAGGCGCCAGCCGGGTCGGAGGACCACGGCTGCGCCTTCCCAGCAGCCTCCTTTGCCTGAGCCCACCGGGACCGGTGGGATGGGGTTAATTGCCCCTTGGCCCGAGGCGGGGTGTCCGCGTACAGGCCCAGATGGGGCCGCGGCCCCCGGCCCGCAAGCAGTGGCTGCTGTCTCTGGCGTGGCCCATTCTGCGGGGCCTTCCTCTATTGGTGCGCAGCTTCCTGCGGGGGGTTTCAGCCATGGGGGGTGGCTGGGTTCCCTCCCCTGGGGTCGTGGCCGTATATGGCCCCCGGGGTCCAGGGACCTGGACCGGCGCCTGCAGCCAGTGGGCCGGCTGGCCCTTTGTCCCCACTTGGCTTAGGGGGCTACGTTAGTGTTAAGGCCCTTCTGGCCCGCGTTGCGGCCCTCGAGGCATCCCTCGCGAGGGTTAACCACCGGGGGTGCCTTTTGGGGTGCAGGTTGATCCTTTGTCTGCCGGTCAGCGGCAGGCGGCTGGACGGGTCGAGCTGCCCGAGGCGCGTGGGCCGGCTTCGGCCACTGCCTCGCAGCTCCCCACTCAACAGGCTGATGCTGGTCAGGCCCCGTCGACGAGCTCAATTGCGGTCGTGAGCTCCGACGCCCCCAGCGGGCCGGAACCCCCGGTGGGGGCGGCCCGCGGGGGTGCTGCATGTGAGTATGCAGTTCAATCTAGTGCACCCACACACCTACCCACGTTGGGGGGGCGTTCCAGTGGCCGTGGCCTCGCATGGGTGGTGCGACGGTTCAGTCGCCGACGTCCCACCCGGTGACTTCACCTCTCACCCAGGGCCCCGTTTTGGGTGGTACCTCTTATTCAGTTGGGAATGTGTTAGGGGTGGCCGGGTTGGTCCAGGCTCCTTTCCAGATCCCCGTGGTTCCCACTGTGCCGGTGTCGGCATTGCCGACAGCGGGGTATTCCTTGCCCCTGGGGGACCATTTGGCCCAGGCCACCAAAGAGAAGATCTGGCATGGGGAGTATGTGGACATCTTCTCCCTTCTTAACAGGGAGCCCACCAAAGAGGAGAGGGAGGGGCAGGATGAGAAGGAAAAGGAACAGGCACGTCGTCGTAAGCCGCCACGTACGTGGGCCAATTGGTTGCCAGCGTACCTCATATACATGGCCGTCTACCTCAGGGCCCGGCCGGATTTGGCAATTCCGATGGTCCAGTATTTGGACAACATTTACCGGGCGATGGTCGACTTCCCGGGCCCGTCGTGGTTGGCTTACGATGAGGAATTCCGTATGCGGATTCCCCTGCACCCGGAGATGAGGTGGGACGAGCCCTGCCAGAAGCTGTGGCTTCTGTACATGACTCCCACGCACCCTGCGCCTGGGGAAAGATACCATTGTGGACATGCGGTCCAGCGAGCGGCCCCAGCACAGACACCCCGCCCAGTGGCGGGGCAGGGGGTTCCAGCCCGCCTGCTGTGCTGGACTTTCTCGTCCAATGGTTCCTGCAGTAGGAAGAATTGCCGGTACAGGCATGAGTGTCCCTCTTGCACTTGCCCCCATGCGGCCTCCGCCTGCCCCAGGCCTGGAGGGGTGCAAGGCAAAGGTAGGGGCGGACAAGGGGCTGGCAAGACTGCTGCAGAGGGAGCTGGTCCACCGAAAGGCCCCCTCCCCAATTAATGTGGACATGTTGGAGCGTTGGCTCGCATCGTACCCGAAGGGGGCAGATGCGGTTTACCTGCTTCAGGGTTTTTGACTGGGGTTCCGTATTCCTTTCCAGGGTGATAGGTCCCCCCAAGATGCCCCCAACCTTTTGTCCCTTAAGGGGAGGGAGGAGGTGGCTTCTGCCAGCATTTCTAAGGAGGTTGATGCGGGCAGGGTCGCTGGCCCTTTCCCTGCACCCCCGTTCCCCAACCTTAAAGTGTCACCCTTGGGCTTGGTGCCCAAGAAGTCACTGGGCGAGTTCCACCTGATCCATCACTTGTCCTACCCAGCCGGCAGATCGGTCAATGATGCTATCCCTGACGACCTTTGCTCAGTCAGGTATACGTCTTTTGACCAAGCGCTGCGCATGGTGCGCGCATGTGGCCCGGGTGCGCTGTTGGCTAAGTGCGACATTAAGTCTGCCTTTCGCCTCCTGCTGGTTCACCCGGGTGACTTTGAGTTGCTGGGTTTTAAGTTCCAGGGTGAATATTATTTCGATAAGGCCATGCCTTTTGGCTGTTCCATATTGTGCTCGGCCGTCGAGCGATTTAGCACCTTCCTACAGTGGGCTTTTGTCCGCAGGTCTGGGTCCCAGTCTGTAGCCCATTACCTGGATAATTTTTATTCAGGGGTGAACGGGGCTGGGACACGTGCACATGTCTCCTCAATACATTTCAGACGCAAATGGAGGAACTGGGTGTTCCTTTAGCGCCCGAAAAGACCGAGGGCCCATCTACACAGCTAGTCTTCCTGGGGGTGGAGATTGACACGGTAGCGCAGGCTTCTAGGTTACCAGGGGATAAGGTGTCAAGGATAGTGGCCCTTATCTCAGACTTGCTTGCTAAATGCAAGGCGTCACTGCAGGACCTGCAGGTGTTGCATAGTCATCTCAATTTCGCTTGCAGGGTGGTCGCACCGGGCAGGGCATTTGCTTGGCGCTTGTGCGACGCCATGACAGGCTTATCCAGGCCCCACCATAGGGTGAGACTAACCCAGGGCATTAAGGCAGATATGCTTATCTGGCTCCAGTTCCTGAGGGAGTACAATGGGGTGTCATTTTGGAGGTCTGACCTTCTGGCTTCCCCTCGTTTCCAGATGCAGTCCGATGCCTCTGGGTCCCTGGGTTATGGGATGTACTTCAATGGGAAGTGGGCCTATGGTGGGTGGCCACCAGCCTGGTCAGGTACGGGGCGCCTGCGGGATCTTACGTATCTCGAATTTTTTCCCATCCTGGGGGCCTTGATGCTATGGGGTGAGGAGTGGGCCAACTCGGTCGTTCATTTCTGGTGTGACAATGCGGCCGTTGTCCACATTGTCAACTCACAGACTTCCAAATCACCCAGGGTAATGGACCTGGTGCGCCAGTTTGTATTGCACAGCCTGCGCCTTAATGTGCTGTTCCGGGCCAGGCATGTCCCGGGAGTCAATAATGATATTGCTGACGCTTTGTCCCGCCTGCAGATCTCCCGGTTCCGCGCCTTGGCCCCGGATGCGGAGGAATTTCCCTCGCCACTCCCGGATGAGATATGGACCTTTGGCAAGGAGAGGTGAACTGGGCGATCGGCATGTCGCTGGCGCCACGCACGCGTAAGGCGTATCAACACGCATTCAATTCTTTCAGGACATTCTGTGCCCAATTCCGGCTGCCAGATACCTGGCCGATCGCGGTGGCCCATATACTTCAATTCATGGTTGACCTGCATTCCCAGGGCCTGGCACCTCGAACCATAGCATCCAGGCTGTCAGCGCTGGCTTTTATGGCCAAAGTAGGCGGACATGTGGACAGTACCGCTGACCTCCGTGTGAGACATGTTTTGGAGGGGTGGGTGCGGGAGCGTGGGCGTAGCCCGGACGACCGCCACCCAATTTCCCCTGGGGTTCTTACCCAACTGGCCCGGGGCTGGCAGGACCTATGTTTTGATAGGTATGAGGCAGCCCTGTTTCATGCGGCTACAACGGTGGCCTTTTTTTGGAGCGCTCCGCATCAGCGAGCTTGTGATGCTGTCTAAGGCGGATGCTAGTCGTAGGGCACTGGAACTCAAAGATGTCTATGTGGCCAAAGACTGGGCTCAGTTGAGGATACGCTCCTCTAAGACGGATCAGCATGGCGTAGGCAGTGGAGTAAGACTGCTACGGTGTTCTTTGGCAGACATCTGTCCGGTTGGTGCCCTACAGGAGTTCCTTGCACTGCGTGGCACGCACCATGGCCCGTTTTTCTGTCACCAAGATGGGTCTCCCCTTACTAAATTTCAATTTTGGAAGGTGACCGGCAAAGCGCTGGCCGGTGTTGGCCTCCCAGGGGCCCGTTACGGCACCCATTCATTCAGAATAGGGGCGGCTTCCACGGCGGCTGCTTTTGGGTACTCCGGGGCTGAGATACGCCGTATGGGGAGGTGGGGATCACAATGTTTTCAATTTTATGTCCGCCCTCTTTCATCGTGAGTACCAGTCGAGTCACCGCTCCTTTTCTCTTCCTCGTTTTTTCCTTGACAGACCCTGGGTGTCGTATTACGCCGGTGACAGTATGGCTGGTGGGCCATAGCTACGTGCACAGGGCAGCGCGTTACGCTGCGGCGACAGAGTGGGGACCCTGACTGGGACTGGGTGCATACGCAAGTCTCACATGGTATGGTAAGCCCGGGATGTTGTGGAGGGAGCTGCTGCCATTCCTTTTCTCGGGCCGGAGTGCTGACCCACCTGACATCCTGATCATACACCTTGGGGGCAATGATTTAGGTCAGGTCACCGGCCTATCGCTGAAGCATGCGATTTGCGGCGACCTTGCCTACCTGCATTACGTGTGGCCCGCTACAACCCTCGTTTGGTCAGACATGGTGCTGCGGCACGCGTATAGGGGAGGGTTCGACCTCCAGGCCCTGGACCGGGCTAGACGCATGGTAAACAGGGCTGTTGCCCGGTTCATTGTCAGCAGGGGTTGGGGGCGGGTCAGTCGTCACCCCGCCATTAGTCTGCAAAATTATGGCCTATACGCAGGGGATGGGGTCCATCTGTCGCGAGGAGGTATGGACCTCCTGTTGGGTGATTGGCGAGCAGGCCTGTTGACCGAGCTGACGGTCTGGGGGGGGCGTCGAGCCTTCTTTGAAGCCCCTCCGTGTGGCGGGTAGCACTGGTAAGGTAAACATTTATGACCCACAGGTATCCGGCAGGTTCGCAATTGACTGGACAACACTAGACAGGTATAAGTTGGTTAAACGTTGTCCGGTCAACGACGAACCAGGCGACAGGGTGATGGCTACAGCTAGACAGCATGCATCACCCTGTGATTTTACGGATACGCGTCAGAGGGTGGGGTCATTAGTTAGATATTGACTACGGTCAACAATTTGTTTGTTGTCAACAAACAAATTGATACAAATAGATACATTGTAACAATTGCCGTTGGCAATTTTGGGTGGTACCTTACCAGTGTTACTTTGGCCTGCTTGCCTTAAGAATTATAATTGGTCAATTACCAATAGAAATTTATAATTCGAACTAGGGCATGAATCAATAAATGTGGCCCAATGCCGTTATCCACTTTCATCGGTGTCTGAGTCCTTTATTGGGGGGTGTGCCTGCAAAGCCACAGGCTTGGTTTTGCCAGTGGCGAACAGGGTTGTTGTGGAGATCACTCATTCATAGGATTGCCATAGGTTGGAGATGACTTGAAGTCACATAACAACTAACACTTTCCTAGATACATTTTCCCCCAGATACAACGGGTCAATATAAGTATTCTAACCTCTTACGCACAGACCAAATTGAAGGTGTCAAACCTTGGTCTGGTTCTTCACACAACTCTTCTTACTCCTTGTTGTGTTCTGAGTTCTATGCATTAAAACAACCACCAACTGTATCAATGTATTCCGTGTAATTAGGTCGTGAGCTAATGTCCACCTGGTGGCAATAGCGAGCACCCAAGCTCACAAGGTTCCAATCCCCAAAGAACTACAGCGCGGGAAGATTCCCGCCACTACCTCACCTGGACAAGAAGGGCGTGACCTGGAATGACGTCACGCCAGCAGTAGCCAATGGGCTATCATGGAGCCACATTCAAATGTATAACCACCGTATATATTGAGATGTTCGTCCGCCATTACCGCATGTTCCCCAGACCACCATGCAATAAAGATGTGTTAAGCCAGTACTACGGCTGTTCCTGTGTCTTGTTTCTCATACACTAAATTGGCAACGAAGGTGGGATAATGGATTCCCATGAGATCAAGACACACGCTAATCATGCCGGTTTCGACATCAACAAGCCGGAAGATTGGGAACTCTTTGAAATGGACTTCCAAGATGCGCTGGTGGTGTCCGACATCACGGACGAGGGAAAGAAGAGGGCCATCCTCACCCGGATGCTAGGAAATGCCGCCAAGAGAGCATTGGTGGACCTGGTATCACCGAAGAAGGTGAGCGAGCTGACGGTCAAACAGCTCCTGAAGGCGATGCGCGACCATTTCCAGCCCTCGGTTTCAATGTTCTCGGCTCGAGACGCGTTCTGGAAGAGAGTCCAAGCGCCCGGTGAGTCCATCGCCGCCTTTGCAGCGGCCCTGTGGCCGCCAGCCCATGTAAGTGGGAAAACCTGGAAATCGCCCTCAGGGACCGCATGCTGTGCGGCCTGTGGGACGAGGAGGTTCAGCGAAAGCTGATGAACCAGGAGCCACCCCCAACGCTGCGCGAGGTTGTGAAGGCGGCGCAGGCCGCGGAAGCCACGAGGGCCAGAGTCAAGGGGTTCAGAGAAAGGCCCCCACAGGCTGACAAGGCAGCGGGGTCGGTGCAGGCAGCCAGGCGGACGCCGAAATCTTCTACGGAGAGCAGCGACGACGAGGATGTCCGGAAGGTGCGGAAGGAAGGCCGCCGTTGCGACGGATGTGGAGCGGCCCACGACCGCGTCAAGTGCCTGTTCCAGAAGGCCGAGTGCCACAACTGTGGCCACCGGGGGCACATCGCCAAGGTCTGCAGACGACGGCGCAGGGACCGGAAAAGCTCGCCAGACCGCTCGCCGAGGATCAAGGAGGGCGCCCGGCCCGCGAGGAAGCAGGACGGCGTAGGCCGCATCTCCGACGACAGCGGTGGCGACGCCCCAGTGTACAGCGTGTCTATGGGACACCCCCGTTACTTTGTTGATGTACTGGTGCAAGGGGCCCCTGTTAGGATGGAGATAGACTCGGGTTCCTCCTACTCAATTATGTCCCAGCGGGAGTTCTTGGGAATTTCCCCCCACGTGCGCCCTAAGCTCAAAGCGTTGAGGTCCACGTTGCGGAACGTACAGGGTAATAGTATTCCGGTGCTGGGGGTTGGGAAATTCAAGGTCCAGTACAAGCAGCATGCCGCAGAACTGCCCCTGGTTGTTCTCAAGGGGGGAAGTTGCAGCCTCCTCGGGACTCAATGGTTTAAGCCCCTGGGTTGGTTCATTTGGGGGGTGCATGCCGTCGGGACTGACCCAATACAGGAGGTGTGCGACGCGCACCCCGAACTGTTCAAGAAAGGACTTGGAAAATTCAAGGGACCCCCAGTAGCATTCGACCTGGATCCGGAGGTCCGCCCAATAAGACGCAAGCCGCGCAGAGTGCCTTTCGCACTAAAGGACAAAATAGAGGCGGAACTGGACAAACTGGTGGGCCAGGGGATTCTTGTTCTTGTTGATTCCGCGGAGTGGGAGACTCCGATTGTAACTGCACTGAAGGCCAACGGGGAGGTCCGCATATGTGCTGACTATAAGTGCACCATTAATAAGGCGATCCGCCCTAATGCGTATCCGGTGCCGGTAGTCAGCCATCTGTTGGCCAGATTACATGGGGGAAAGTGTTTTGCAAAACTTGACCTGGCGCAGGCCTATCAGCAACTCTCAGTAACCCCTGCAGCAGCTGCTGCGCAAACAATAGTCACGCATAAGGGGGCGTTCCAGGTGACGCGCTTACAGTTCGGCGTGAACTCGGCGCCCGGTATTTTCCAGTCGCTTGTGGAACGCCTCTTGAAAGGACTGGATGGGGTCTTGCCATACTTTGATGACGTATTGATAACGGGGGGAGCGAGGAGGAGTTGGCTGAAAGGCTAGACAAGGTACTGGCGGTGTTTGAAAAGGCGGGGTTGAGGTTGCGGAAAGACAAATGCGTCTTCTTCGCGAAAGAGGTTGAGTTCTTGGGTTTCCGGGTAACCCCTGCGGGAATTAAGCCCTCCAAATCAAAGGTAGCCGCAATTCAAGGTGCCCCTCGCCCCACCTCCAAGCCCGAATTGCAGTCATTCCTAGGGCTCTTAAATTTCTACCACTCCTTCCTGCCTCGGAAGGCTTCGGTAGCGGAGCCGCTGCATAAGCTACTCAAGAAGGACGAGGCGTGGAAGTGGGGCGAGAGCTGAAACAACTCCTAGCGTCCGATGCCATCCTCACCCATTTTGACCCCAAGAAGCCGGTGGTTCTGATATGTGATGCGTCCCCAGTAGGGGTGGGGGCGGTGCTGTGCCACGTGCTGGAAAATGGGAGAGAGGCCCCGGTAGCATTTTACTCCAGATCCCTGTCCCAGGCTGAGCGAAACTACGCCCAAACAGACAGGGAGTTGCTAGCGATAATAGCGGGGACTACGAAGTTCCACGATTTCCTCTACGGCCGCCCCTTCACCATAGTTACCGACCACAAGCCCCTGCTAGGCATTTTCACTGCGGACAAGCCCACACCCCAGATCCTGTCCCCTAGGATGTTACGGTGGGCCATCTTCTTAAACGCGTATCAGCACGCGTTGGTGTACCGCCCAGGGAAGGAAATAAGCCACACGGACGCCCTGTCGAGGTCTCCCCTTCCCCTCACTAGTAGCACCGTGGGCGAGGAAGAAAAAGACCGCCAAGTACTCCTGATAGAGGTCTTAGATTCGCCTCCCATTGTACCCGCAGACATCGCCAAGGCGACCGGGAAGGACAAAACGCTAGCTCTAGTCTGCTCCTGGGTGCAAAAAGGGTGGCCAGCATCCTCCCCGGCGGCTGAGTTCGCCCCGTTTTTCAGGAAGAGGCTAGAGTTGTCCATAGAAAGAGGGTGCCTTCTGTGGGGCCAGCGGGTGGTGGTCCCCGAATCACTGAGGCCGAGGGTGCTCAAACTGCTGCACGTCAGCCACCCTGGAATTGTCCGCTCTAAGGCTCTGGCCAGGAGCTATTTCTGGTGGCCCCAGTTAGATGCCGACATCAAGCACATGGTAGGCACTTGCGAGAGCTGCCAATGCTGCCGGCCAGAGGAGGCGCGCCTACCGCACAGGAAATGGGACGCAGCGAAGGGGCCGTGGTCCCGGGTGCACATTGATTTTGCGGGCCCATTTAGAGGGACACTTTTTCTCCTCATTGTAGACGCCTAATCCAAGTGGTTGGAGGTCATCCCAGTCACGAGCACCTCCTCGGCAGCGACCGTGAACCATTTGCACAGGGTTTTTAGCACGTTCGGCATACCCGACACCCTAATTAGTGATAACGCTAGTTGTTTCACATCCGCAGAGTTCAGGGCATTCACCGAGATCAACGCCATTAGGCACATCACCTCCGCCCCCTTCCACCTGGCAACAAACGGCCAGGTCGAGCGCCTCGTGCGCACAACCAAAGACACGCTGAGGCGCATGGGTCCTGGGGATCTCAACCTACAAGTGTGCCAATTCCTGCTAGGCTACAGGGTCACTCCCCTAGCTTCTGGGTACTCGCCCGCAGAACTCTTAATGCGTAGGAAGCTGACCACGATCCTGACCAGGCTAGACCCCACTAGGGTGGAGGACACAGGGAGGAATATCGGGTTAGCGGACACGAAAAGTTTTGAAGTCGGTGCCCCGGTGCATTGCAGAAATTACGCCAGCACGGGGCCGGCCTGGGTCCCGGGCGTCATCGTTGGAAGGACGGGTCCCGTGTCGTATTGCGTAGAGACCGTCATGGGTCTGCTATGGAGACGACACGCAGACCAACTCCGTCGCAGGGTTCAGGAGCACCAGGGCGCGGCCGGCGAGGAACAGGACTCAGCGTTAGGGTTCTCCCCCACCCGTTCAACCCAAGGGGGAGGTGAGGGGGGCCAGTGGTCCCCACCTAGGGGGGAGGAGAGGGATTCTGTCCCCATAGATATCCTGAGGAATCCTTCTAATGGTACCCAGGGCATAGATATCCTGCAGAATCTTTCGAATGGCACCCCAGGTGATAATTCTGATTTTCATTTACAAAACCGGGGGGTTTTCCGGAGTGGTCCCCCACCCATCCAAGTGAGAAGCGGGGTTTTTCGTTAGTCCCCAGTGCCCCCGGTTTTTCCGTCCCTTCCCCAAGAGCCGCGGAGCCGCGGCCAGTCACTAACGAGTCTCCCTCTCCCGTTGCAGGACAAGGAACCAGGGGACAGAGAAGCAGTAGCACTCCCGGGACAAGCCAGTCAGCGTCTCGCCCAAGGCGCATTTGCAATAAGACATCTTGGTTGAGAGACTTCGTCTCATTCTAGGGGGGGGAGGGATGTTGTGTTCTGAGTTCTATGCATTAAAACAACCACCAACTGTATCAATGTATTCCGTGTAATTAGGTCGCGAGCTAATGTCCACCTGGTGGCAATAGCGAGCGCCCAAGCTCACAAGGTTCCAATCCCCAAAGAACTACAGCGCAGGAAGATTCCCGCCACTACCTCACCTGGACAAGAAGGGCGTGACCTGGAATGACGTCACGCCAGCAGTAGCCAATGGGCTATCGTGGAGCCACATTCAAATGTATAACCACCGTATATATTGAGCTGTTCGTCCGCCATTACCACATGTTCCCCTAGACCACCATGCAATAAAGATGTGTTAAGCCAGTACTACGGCTGTTCCTGTGTCTTGTTTCTCATACACTAAACTCCTATTGCAAAATTGTCCTCATTTTTCTGTGACAACGCGTTGCCAAAGAAGCAAAAACTTCCATGTCGTCCTTTGTCCTACGAAATCCGGACTTTTCTGTAGGACTTCAGTCTATCAAGCAATGTTTGAAATCCAGCTAGAGCAAACAAAAGATATTCACATGAGATAATTATCTGGTGCTGAGAGCCAAGCTGGGAGCTGACAAATTTATCCTGTGTTTGTTACCAACTGAACAAATAATAAAATGATGGGGGAAAGAAAGTCCAGCTGTGTGGGAGATCCACATGACAGTAGAATTCAAACATGGAAACGAGGGAAGGGGAATGCATTTGTTTTAATGTGCCAGCTGAACTACATTGAAACACATATCAACAGCAGGGCATTTCATCTTTAGTAAGGAAAAACAGAGGTTATAAAACACCATCAAGATTATTATCACTATCTCTTTGAAGTACATTTTCAGTTGTTTTGAACTTTCTCTGTAAAATCAACATTAACACTTGTTTTTACTGGGAGGAAGTTTGGTTAATCTCTCTAGTTAGCAGAGTAAAGGTAAAGGTAAAGGTTTCCCTTGGTGGAAAGCCAGTCGTATCCGACTCTAGGGTTCAGTGCTTATCTCTGTTTCAAAGTTGAAGAGCCAGTGCTCTCTGCTTCTGCAGATATTTCCATGGTCATGTGGCAGGCATGACTAAACACTGGAGCACACGGAACGCTGTTACCTTCCCACCAAAGTGGTTCCTATTTGTCTACTTTCAATTTCTTGCTTTCGAACTGCTAGGTTGGCAGGAGCTGGGACAAAGATGGGAGCTCATTCCAACCTGCAGTACTCAGAAATCAAACTGCTGACCTTCCACCTCCCAGTCAGCATCTTAGCCACTTAAGCCACTGCAGTCCTTAGTTTCTATGACATAGAAAAATGAAGAACACAAAAATTTGGTGAGATCAGCTCAGCCTCATCCATCCCCTTTTTGTTGTTGTTGGGAGTGGGGGCTCTTTTGCACACAAACTAGCACTTGGTATGATAAAATCACTCTAGAAACATTTTAGGAAGAAAAATGGTTTCTTTACTCACAGTTGCCATCTGTAGTTACAGTCAGAAGGAAAAAAAGGGAAAAATGGAGTCTCCATCCCATGGAAGACTTGCTTGGTTGGAGGTCAGGGAAGGAAGAAAGGACTACCAATAGAAAAGAGAGAACAAAAATGTGGGTGGGGGCTTGCAAGGGGTTGGAAAAGAACATTATCAATCAAATTATAAGCAAAAGAAAATTATATTAGGCAGTTACAACTCTCTCCCCACCAGTGATACAATGTTATCACTGTTACAGTGATAGAATCTGATATACAGATTCTTATTGTCCCAATAATTTTTAGGATTTTGAATGAAAATAAAACTATAAAGACATCCCAAAGTAGGATTAGGCTTTGGGATAAGTTCCAGGTCTATACTGTATGGCTCTCTTGATGTATGCATTTTTTCCTTAGTTCATCTCCATCTGCTGTAGACGTTCAAGGTGATTAATACATTAATTGTGTGCTGCTGAAAAGGTTTGTCTGCTTAAATTTCAATACAGTAGTTCTATACTGCGGAAATCTTAGCATCCTTTTTTGAAATGTTGGCTGGAGGGGAGAAATGGCAGGATCTCAGGAAAGTAAATGACGAGTCTGGTGCAAGATCATACCTAATTCTCACATTGGAAAGAAAAGGGCAAATTACACTTTAGTAGACTGTGAATGTGAGTACTGTATCAGAGTTTTGGAACCCCACTTTCCTGGTGGATCATTTACACCTGTGGTGGTGGTGGTGGTGGCATGCCATCAAATTTCTTCTTTCTTTCTTCTTCTTCTTCTTGCATGTCCAAATTAAGCTTAAAACTGCCATAATGCAGCCTCCGAATGGCCATCAAGGGCAGCCCCATGTAGAGCACATTGCAATAGTCAAGTCTGAAGGTGACCAGAGCATGTGTGACCATGAGCAAGGAGTCCCGATCTAGGAGTGGGTGTAACTGGCGTACAACATGAAGTTGTGCAAAAGCTCTCCTGGTCACGACTGCCACCCGCTCATCGAGCAGGAGTCATGAGTCCAGGAGGACCCCCAGATCACACATCGGGTCTGTTTGGATCAAAATAGCCCCATCCAGAACTAAAGATGGTAGCTCCCGAGATAACACGGGGGGCCCGACCCATAGTCACTCAGTCTTGCCGGGATTCAGTTGTAGCCCATTGTCCCCCATCCAGACCCCAACAGCCTCCATACAACTGGATAGAACTCTGACTGCATCGCTTGGATCACCACAGGCCAAGATGTATAGCTGAGTATCATCAGCGTACTGATGGTACCTCACCCCGTGGGAACGGATGATCTCCCCCAGCAGTTTCATGTAGATGTTAAATAGGAGAGGTGGGAGCACCAAGCCCTGAGGTACCCAATACTGGAGAGACCTAGGGTTGGACATCCCATCCTCCAACCACACAGACTGGGTCCAGTCCTTCAGAAATGAGGCAAACCAGGACCACACAGTGCCCTGGATCCCCACTCCTCGGAGCCGTTCTAGAAGGATGCCATGGTCAACGGTATTGAAGGCCACTGAGAGGTCAGCAAGAGCAAGGACGGAGGGATGACCTCCATCCTGCTCCCACCAGAGATCATCCAACAGTGTGACCTCACCCTCTTTAACTGCTCGGCATTGGAGAAACAAATCTTTCATATGGTTATTTAGGCCTCCACATGGTGTATGGTAACCGTATGAGAAAATATGGAAAACATACGGTAATTTGATCATAGCTGTCAAGTTAGTATCCTGTATTGGCCGGGAAAACACCGTATTTTCCTGTATTATTAATTCCCCATAAAGCTGCAGTTTTTCCTCCTGCCACCAGAGGCTGCTGTGGCTTTTTGCTTGTGGCAGAGGAGAGAAGGCCATGACTCTGCCCACTTCTGGCCTTGATTGCGCCCACCTGGCTTTGACTCCATCCACTTCTGGCCTTGACTCTGCCCACTTCCTGCATGTATGGTAAATATGGTAATTTTACTACATTGGCACAGTAATCCGGGGTCCCCAGTCTGGCAACCTGCCAGCCTGTATGGTAATTACTGTTTCATACGGTTATTTAGGCCTCCGCATGGTGTATGGTAACCGAACGGGAAAATATGGAAAAAATACGGTAATTTGATCATAGCTGTCAAGTTAGTATCCTGTATTGGCTGGGAAAATCCCGTATTTTCCCACATTATTAATTAGTTTTTCCTCCTGCCATCAGAGGCCACTGTGGGGCCTTTTCGCTTGTGGCAGGGGAGAGAAGTCCTTGAACTCGCCCACTTCTGGCCTTGACTCTGCCCACCCTGGCCTTGACTCCGCCCACTTCCTGCATGTATGGTAGATATGGTAATTTTACTACACTGGCACAGTGATCTGGGCTCCTCAGGCTGGCAATGGCCCCGGCCTGGTGAGTAGTGGTTCAATCTAAGCACACTGCTCATTAATTGTTTGGTCCTGCCAAAGGGCCCCAAGTGGAGCCGACCTCTTTGAATCGGCAAGGGAAAAACTAATTTTCTCCCTTGCTGGGCCTTTTTCTGGGAGAGCAGTTTTGCTTTCCCTTTGCTTGTCTACACTGGCTGGGGGCCTTTCCTTGGGTGGGGTCCACCCTTGGGGTATCAGTGAATCAACTGCTGTACTGCTACCTTTGGATTGTGAGTTTTATTCTTGTCCAGATGTTGGGTTTATTCGGCCTGCCTTCCTTTCTAGGCTGAACATTGGTTAAACTGCTGTCCTGAACCTGTTGGGTTGTGTGTTCCCTCCATCTGGGATTCAGGTTGACTCAGCCTTCCATCCTTTTGTAGGGGTAATCTGAGTACCCAGAATACAGAGGCATGATGATAATTAACTGTTAATTGCCCTCAGAGTTCACTTGTGCTATGAGGAAATACATAAGTGTGATTGTGTTGCGTTGATTTAAGTCTGCTATTAGCACGTAGAATCAGCTTTTCCCAGTGTTTTCACACAGTTATGGTCTCCTCTGGTATCCTGGGGATTTCAATGTCCCTATGGTGTGGCCCTGCCCTGGGCTTGGTGTGTGCCTGGGATTTAGTGTTTCCACTCCCCCCCCCCCGAGTCTCCGGGTTGGCTCTGCTTCTCAGCCTCGGGGTGGGTGATGTGAGTGCTCACTATCAATCTCGACTGCTCCATTCACTGATTCCCCTGAACCCTGACTCCATGTGCCTGTTTCTTATTGTGCATACCTCCCTTCTCCCCCCCCCCCACCAATGTGTGGGCACTTCCTGCTGGTGCCCTCTTTTCTTTCGGGTCCCCAGACTCTACTTAAGATGTGGTTCCTGTCATTGCCGCAGCTGGTTGAGTCGCAGTTTCATCCCACAGTGCTTTTGTTGTGGGCGTGCATCTCGGCTGTTTCTGCACATTGCTAGGCATCTCACTATGAAGATGGCATAGTTCTTTCTTGCCAATCTTCATATTGAACATTTTACTGTGTGGTGTGTCCACTGGTGACATGCATCTCATAGGTGGGATGGTGCATTTTGTTTTGAAAGCATGAAGGCAAGGCCTGCCCTGTTTGACCTCCTTCTATGCAATGGACTGAGGTGCCCCTGCCTCCGTTCTTCTGTTTTCCTTGCGGTGCGTCCGCAGGTGGCGTTCATCTCATAGGTGGGATGGCGCATTTCCAAAGTCACTAAGGCAAGTCCATGACAGGCCTGCACTGGGGGACCTCCTTCCATGCAATGGACTGAGGTGCCTCCCTTGCCTCCATTATTTTCCTCTCATACCTGATGGCCACGGTCTGGTATTCTTTTGCTATGCTACGTGCCCAATTCTACCATTCCAGAGGCTAGGGCCTCCAGCCACTCCACGGGTTCATTGCCTTTTTGCCTCAATTTGCTCCTTCCATTGCACTGGGGCCTCCAGCCTGGTAGGTCAGTCTGGGGTGGGTCGGGGTTCAGCCATTGGCTATACCCTCTATGGCAGGTAGTGTGGGTGATTTTAATCAGAATGGCCTGTTTAGTTATTCAGTTGGGGTCTTGGGTAATTCGGGACCTTGAACAGCACTATCACTTGGGGTGCCTCATGGCTGTCGAATAGCCACAGACCTGGGTCAGCTGATCAGGAAGCTTTGCCAGCTTCCTGGTCGCATAACTTGGACTCACTGTTGGGTACAGTGCTGGCCTGCCTGCAGAGCTTTTCTGCTGTCCCTATTATTTGGGATCCAAATTCTCTGGTATTGCCCTGAGTTATTATCATGCACCCGCACTACTTAGTCCCCAGTGCAATAGTTTGCAACAACCTATTTCGACTTAATAAAGTGGCCCTTGTTTGAACCCATGACATCTGTCCATCTCTTCACTCAGGGGTGGCGGGAAAAGAGCCTCCTTGAAGATTGTGGTAAATGTGACATTTTTGAGCCATAATCATTGTACCCTGGGCAATGGCAACCTTGTTTTGCCAGCTAATCTTTCTCACACTAGGTCAAGAAATGAAAAACAGTGAAATCATCACAATCCAAATCCCACAATTACTGTACACAGATCTGCAACCAAAAAAACTGCATAGAATTCTTTTTTACTGTTTCTTACAGATTTTTACTTAGTGAAACCGAGAAAAATACTTTTTAAAAATTCCATCTCGTCAAGTTTTCTTGCAAAACTCATTTTTAGTTTAATCTAGTGTGAAGTTTGCCTTTAACCCAAAATCTGATATCGTATTCTTGATTCTAAAAACCCTATCCAAAAATTATTTCTTACTTTCATTTAATATTTATTAGAGCTAGAATCAATAATAATGCAAAGAGGAACATATGAAAGCGCGGCGCCAAAATGGCCGCCGCGCTCTTTGCAGCCCCCCCCACCCGGACTCAGACATCCAGGTGAGTTAGGGTGTGTGGCCACGCCTCTATAAAAGGGGTGGCCACGAGGCAGCCGAGCTGCCATTTTAGAAATGCGACGGAGCGGAGAAGTTTTCTCCGTCGCCTTTTTGCTTAGATGTTTTGCCCTTTGTACCTTCTCTTCGCTACTGCAGTACTCAGGGCTCAGGATTTGATCCCTGGCCAGGGATCCTTCAGGAGGTCTCCGGCGGTCAAGCTGCGCCGAGGGGAAGGGCTTTCCCTGCCCTTCATAGAACTTTGCTTGCCTCTTTGCAAGAGGCTTGATTTCGTTCCGGACTGCAGTGGCTCGGGCGGCTAAGAGGCTGACTGAGAGGCTGAAAGTCAGCGGTTCGATTCTGAGCACTGCAGAACGGGATGCTTCAATGGGGTGGGCTCTGCCCACCCCTTTATTTTGCGGGGGTTCCACCAGGCCAGAGGGCTCGGATGGCAACACCGCAGGTCCCACAAGTCCAGGCTGTGGGCTCGGGTGGGGGTGGCACAGGCCTGCCCCGCTGGGGTTCTTACCCCTGCTGCCTATTGGCCCCCATATCAATTACCCGGTGGGCCATCTGGCCGATCCGGCCCACCTCGTCTTGGTGGGTTAGGTGATGCGGATGCTCCCTCGCCTCCACTTCAGCAATGGAGGCATCCCTGGTCCACATGCCGGCCATGGCTACGCAGTGGGCCGCCAACAGGGTTGAGCTGCCGGAGGCCCCAGGCCAGCGTAGGCTGGCGCCTCACAGCTCCCCATCCGGCCCGGGATGCATGGGAACACGGAGCTAGAGGGACATCGCGGACTCCGACGCCCGCCACGGGCTGGAACCCCCAGTGGGGGTGGCTCGTGGGGGTGCACCGAGTGAGTATCCTGGTCAAGTTAGCACACCTCTGACACTAGCTTGTCACGCTGGTGTGTGTGTGTAGTGGCCATAGTTGAAGCAAGGCAATTACACTCTGGTTCTTATTGGGGTACCGCCCCTATGCCTTTATTTACTTCCCCTGGGCCCGTAGGTCCGGTTATGTGTTTATCATTACAATCAGTGCCAATGGTGGTTCTGCTGTTGGCCGCTTGCTCTATGCCCCTGGGTCCCCTCTTGTACTGGGCTATTAGCTGGGCACTGTGGTCTGGGGAATATATTCACGTTTTCCCCCTCCTGCATTGTGAACACACTGATCAGGGGATCAAGGGTAGGACGACAGGGTCAAGGTGTTGCCCCGTCACCGCAACCTGCCCCCTCCCCCCCCATGGGGCCGATTGGTTGCCGGCCTATTCGGCATCCATGGCAGGATGTATGAGGGCCCGTCCTCATTTGGCCGTTCCAATGGTGCAGTGCTCGGACAATGATGGCAGGGCCGTGGTTGTTTTCCCTGGCCCGTCATGGTTAGCATATGTCAAGACCTTAGGCTTAGGGCAGCCCCTTCCCCTATGAGGCCAGCGACGACCCCTGTTAGCGAGTGTGGTTACTGTATGTGACTCTTACGCGGCAACGCTTATGCTGCGTGCGGAGAGTCCATTTTCGGGCAACCACTTGTACCTTGATCTGGAGCTCCCAGATTGAGTTAGCTGCTACTACCTTGAACGGGGGACATGTTTTGCAGGGCACTGGTGCTAGATCATGGGTTGTGTGATCGGGAGTGGGCTTTGGTGAGGCTTCACTCCTCAGGGGCCGATCACCCGGGAGAGGCTACTAACCTGGCGCTGCCATATGTCTGGTCGCTCCCCCACAAGTGTTTGTGGCAGCCCTTGGTTCGCTTCCCGGCCTGTCGTCTGCCACCAAGCCGGGTCTACCCTGACTGAACTGAAATTGGTACCCATTCCTCCTGGTTGGGCGCCGCATCAGCTGCGGCTCCGTTTGGGTGCCCAGAGCCCGACATATATTGCAGGGGCAGGTGTGGATTTGCCCAATTTCCTCTGTCCATTCGTCCCTGCACTGAATGAGTGCCTTGTCTGCCCTCTATTCTCCCTCCTTATTTTACAGACACAGTGTGTTCCCGCACGCTGGTGGTAGTGTGGCTGGTGGGACACAACTCTGTGCACTGGGGCAGCACAGTATGCCGCTTTGCTAGAATGGGGACCCCATCTTGGACGACGCGTAACCATGTGTATGCAGTGGTTTGGGTGCATGGCATAGAGGTGGCGGAAACTGTTGACATTCCTGATGTCCGTTGGGGATGCTGGGCTGCCACATGTTTTAATGCTACACTTCGGAGGCGGTGATCTTACTGGATTGCTGGCCCGGACTTAAAGACGTCCGAGTGCAGGGACCTGGCATTTCTTTGCCATTTATGGCCATCTATACGATTGCTATGGTCATATATCATGCCGATGCAATATCATGCCTGACACTTTGTCCCAGCTGTTGGACCGTGCCTGACGGTCAGTGAACAGGGCTGCTGCCTGGTTCTTTATCTAGAATGGCCTGGGGACAGCCATTTGTAGCCTGGGGATAGGGTTACAGGAATTTGGCCTGTATTCTGGAGATGGGGTTCACCGGTCAACAAGTCGAGGCACCTCTTTTTTGAATGACGTGCAAGAGGGCCAGGTGACCGAATTGTCGGTCAGTGTGAGCGGCCCCTGTTGCAAGGTGGCAATGTTGCCAAGTGGAAGGTGCCTCTACGAGAGTCACATGTGATGCAGGGCCGCATCAACTTCACCTGCAGAGTGGTAATAACAGGCAGTGCTTTCGCCTAGTGCCTGGGTCACGCTAGGGCGGGTCTCGTTAAACAAAGCTGCGGGGTACAGCTGATTAGGGGTTTGTGAGCGGACCTGTTGGTTTGGCTCACATTACCGCAGGACATCCATGCTGCTGCATCGGGAGGCCTGAGCTTCTGGTCAGCCCCAGTTACATGTACAGTCGGATGCCTCCGGCTCCCCGGGTGAGGGGATTTAATTAAGGACAGGGGTCCATGGTCATTGGCCCCAGGGATGTCAGGGCACGGATCGTTTACACGATCTTATGTTTCTAACATATCTTCTCAATTCTGGGTACCCTTTATGCTCTGGGGGACAGGCGGCCTGATTCTGTGCTTCACTTTTGGCGTGATAATGCTGTGGTGGTGCACATTGTCAATGCCCGAACGTCTAAATCACCTGAGTCATGGCCTCAGCTTGCATATTGTTCTGGGGTTCATGTGCTTTAAGGCACTTCTTTGGGCTAAACATGTGCCAGTCATTTATAATGATATTGCTTATGCTTTCCCCCGCCTGCAGATCGCCCGGTTCCGCGGCTGGGCTACGGATGCTTGTGGCTACCCTCTCCATGCCTGGCTGTGGTATGGTCATTTGGCTAGGAGACGTGAACCGGGCGAATTGCATGTATTGGTAACTCGCACGCGCACTGCGCATCAGCATCCAATCCTTCACTTTAGGGCCTTTTTGTTGGTAAAGGCAATTGCCCAATATGTGGCCAACATTGGTCGACTGGGTTTTAGATTGTATAGTCTGCCCTATGATCTGGGGTTGGCTCCACGCACCATAGCCACCAGGCTTTGAGCATTGATACTCATGGCCAAAGCACGGGGCTTCCCTGACTATGCTAGGGTCTTCTGAATAAGCCATGTATTAGGGGGGCGGACACTTGTCCGTGGCTGCCGCCTGACACAAGTCACCCTATTCTCACAGATATTCTGACCCACCTTGCACGAGGTTGGCATAGACTATATCACAGTAGGTAGGAGGAGTCTCTTTTCATGCAGCTACTGATGTAGCCTTTTTCTGGAGCTCGATGACTCAGCGAGCTGGTCTCATGGTCAAAGGGGGACGTGTTTTGTAGGGCACTGGAACTCGAAGATGTCTATATCAAACAAGAGTGGGCTCAGTTGGGGATTCATCCCTCGAAGGCCGATCAGCATGGAGTGGGCAGTGGTGTATACTGCCATGACGTACATTTGCTGACATCATTCCGGTTGGTGCCCTACATGCGATTGGCAGTGCCTGCTGCGCGCCCTAGCCTGTTTTTCTGCCACCAAGATGGGTCTATACTTACCAAATTTAAGTTCCAAAGGGTGACCGGTACCGCGCTTCCCAGTGTGGGGCCCGTTATGACACCCATTTACTTAGAATAGGCGTCGCATTGACCGCGGCTGCATTTGGGGTGCTCGGAGGCAGATATAGGTGGGCACGTGGGGGTCTGCGTGTAATTTTTCTATATGTACATCCCCTCACTGTATGAGTACCTAGTTATGTCCTTAACCCCTTCTCCTCTTTTACAGATCCTGTGTGTCTCCGCACACCAGTGGCAGTGGGGCTGGTGGGCCGCAGCTATGTACACTGGGAGGCAGTATATGCTGCGGCGACAGAGTGTGGACCCCAGCTCGGGCTGCGTGCATCCGTACGTATGTGGTGGTATGTATGCACGGCATGAACAGGCGGGAACTGTTGCCATTCCTGATGTCCATCAGGGATGCTGGACCGCCTGATGTTCTTATTCTGCATCTCGGCAGCAATGATCTCACACGGATCACTGACCTTTACTTACACTGTCAAGGTGCAGTGACCTGGCGTTTTATACCATTTATGGCTTACACATGGTCGCTATGGTCTAACACTATGCCGAGACACCAATTTAGAAGAGACGTGGATCTCCGCAGTTCGGACCGTCCCAGCGGTCAGTGGACTGGGCTGTTGCCCGGCTCCTTGCGGAGAATGGCTTGGGGGATAGCCATTAGATATCTGAGGATAGGCTTACAGAAAATTTGACCTGTAGGCAGGATATGGGGTCCACATGTCGGCTAGAGGTATGTACCTCTTTTGGATGAGGTGCAAGCAGGCCTGGTGACCGAGCTGACGGTCTTGGGGGGGGGGCGGTGAGTCATCATGGACGCCTCCCTGTGTGGCGGGTAGCACTGGTAAGGTAAAGATTTAGGACCCATAGGTATCCGGCAGGTTCGCAATTGACTGGCCAACACGTAGACTGGTACAGGGGAAATAGGTTTGGCCGGTCAAGGGCGAACCAGGCAAGGGGTGATGTCAGGAGCTTCACAGCCTGCATCACCTTGATATTTAATGGATACACGTCATAGGGTGGGGTCAGTAGATAGTTTATTGACTCCGGTCAACAATTTGTTTGTGTTAACAAACAAATTGATACAAATAGTTACATGTAGCCAATTGCCATTGGCATTTTGGGAGGAACCTTACCAGTGTTACTGCGCCCTGCTTGCCTTAAAGAATTACAATTGGATGATTACACCAATTGAAAGTTATAATTCAGACTAGGGCATTATTCAATAAAAGTGGCCCGATGCCTTTATCCAGATACTGGTGTCTGAGTCTTTCTTTGGGGGGTGCGCCTGCAAAGAACAGCCTTGCTAGAACAGGCCACAGCCCATCCAGTCCAGCATTCTGTCTCACACAGTGGCTCACCATTTGCTTCAGGGTATTCCCAAACAGATGCCTTCACCTGCTTAGGATTCCCTGGAAATGGCTTTGAGAGATATCCTCCCTATCTCTCCAACCTGGAGGTTGTCCTTAGGTATTCATAATTATAGCCAATGATACCAATGTCCTCCATGAACTTGTCTAATCCTTTCTTAAAGCTGTCAAGACTGACAGCTGCCACCACTTCTTCTGGCAGGGAGTTCCATAGACCAGGGATCCTCTGGGTGAAAAAGTACTTTCTCTTATTTGTTTGAGAACTAGCATCCAAAAGTTTCATACAGTGCCCCCTAGTTCTAGTGTTGTGCAATAGGGAAAACAGTTTTTCCTTATCTACTTTGTCCACACTGTGCATAATTTTATAAACTTCAATCAGATCACTTCTTAGAAATAAGAGGAATGGTGGGGGGTGGGGGCGTAGTCCATGGTGGGCATCAGCAGGTTCGCACCAGTTCACCAGAACTGGTAGCAGAAATTCTGGCTAGCCAAGTTTTTAAATAAAGTAGTCCTAATTTGGGTGCAACTCAGGGCTTTCCCCCTGGCCATTCCCACCATACCATGCCCACAGTGTGGTAGTAAATTTTTATGGAACCCACCACTGAGAGTAGGGAATCAAACTCTGCAGCAGATATCTAAAATAATGAACTATCCAGCCACTCACCTTCTGGTTAGGTTGAATGGGGAGAAAAATAGTTACTTTTTAGGAGTATCTTGCCTCAAGTAACACACATCAAAAAGAAAGAATGCTTTTAAAATGCTTTCGCACCCCACACCCCATCCCCATTGTCCATTTTGGTAAGACAACAAAACCAAAATTGTAAGAAATGAAAAACAAAGACAAAGACATTGCTGCATAAATGTTCGCCTCACCAATATAATTTTCCCTCCACTAAATTAGCTGCAGAATTAATTGATTTAAAAGCCTATGCTTCATTTTTCATGAATCAGTCCTTATCGAATGGTTGTTGTTTAAAGCATTCTCCTTCCACTCTTATAGCCTTCATTTCTACAACTTACCCCCTTTCTCTTCAAATTTTCTTAAAACACTTATCACCCATAAGAGGAGAGAAAGGTAAAAGAAAATAGAAAAGGAATAGAGGTGGGAACCTAACATTTGGAGTAGGAGAATGGAAGGATTTTCTTTCACAAGCAAGTCGAACATAGGAAAATGTGTCTGGGATTCCTCCCTCCCCCCTTTAACTAATAGTGTGGAAATTTCCATTTTGGGCTGTTCCATAAGGTACATCTTTCCCTCCCAAGAATTGTAGGATTTTTGTCCTTCACATCGTAACAATCTCAAGTCATGGGCTTCATTATCAATCCACAGAAATGCTGAGGCAAACTGTAGAATTTGATGGCTTGCTTCTCAGATTGAAAATGAAATGTTACCATGTATGGTTGGATAATTCAGTAGTTTAAGTACCTGGCTGTGAGGCCAGAGGTTAGGTCTTCAATTCCCTACTGTGCCTCCTAATAGAAGAACCAGCCTATGTAGCTATGGGCAAGCTGCACAGTCCCAGGGCTTCCCCTAGAGGGAAGGAATTGCAAATTACTTCTGGAGACTAGATAACCTTGGAAAAGATTGCCATAAGTCAGAATTAACTTGATGACACGTGATGGTGATGGTTAGGGCAGGTACAAACAAGGGCAACAAGGATGAACAGAAGACTGGAAACCAAGCCCTATGAGGAAAGACTGAAGAAACTGTGTATGTTTAGCCTAGAGAAAAGGAAACTGAGAGGGGATATGACAGCATTCTTCAAATACCTGAAAGAAACTCATAAAAAAGAAGGGAGGGATCTGTTTTAGGTAATCCCAGAGTGTAGGACACGTAATAATGGGCTCAAACTAAAGGAAGCCAGATAAAGGTTGAATATCAGGAAAACCTCTTAATGGTTAGAGCAGTATGGCAGTGGAAATAACTGCTTCAAGCCCATGATGGTCGCTCCAATACTGGAGACTTTCAAGAGAGAATTGGACACCATCTAACAGGTCTACTTTGATTTGGATTCCTGCATTGAGCAGGGAGTTGGACTCGATGACCTAAAAGGCCTCTTCCAACCCAGTGATTCTATGAAGCTACTGGTGGCTTTTTAAAAAATCAAACCCAATCTCAAGTGCCAAAATGTAAGGTGAGAAGACATGGCATATAGGTTTTGTTTCCTAACCTGCATCAAAAGCAAGCTGCCAGTGGTTTACAGCCAGAATGTGCATTTCTCATCCACATTCCAACCTTTACACAGGTATGAGTTTAACAACAACAACAACAACAACAACAATAATAATAACAAAAACAATAATAATAAAGCAGTCTACACAGTCCATTTGCTTTTGATTCCCAAAAAGATGCAACTGAGTAGCAGTGTTCCTTTGTTTCACAAAATATTTATTCAATACTTATCAAATGGTGACACGAAGCAGTTTTCTACTTTGAGTTGTTCCAGGAGCATCGATGAAACTGGAGTTGCTCAAAATTAATAGGCTTTGGAAACACACACTTCTACGTACAGGGACAGGGACACACACATGCATGCACATGCACAAATAAGAGCCGCCGACAGAAGCTAACGGTAGGTGGTCTCTTAATATCTTGCTGGTTTTGAAGTTCTGAGAAGGAGCAAGACTTTGTGAAAATTGGTCAAACATAAAAAAGGAAATGAAGGGAAGATGGAAAGAACACAGGTGTGCCGACCGTGACCCAAGGAATCTCATTGCTCCCATTTTGTGGATACGCAATGTGTCTTTCTAAGCCACTCCAAAATCATCACGAAAGCATCAAGAAATAAGGGAAACTAGAAGTGAGGCAGGGAGCTGAGGGTGAAAGGCGATAGAGAGCTATGGATAGGTCTCCCTTTTTTAGTCAAAGGCAGCAGAGAAGTGGAGCAGGCAGTTCAGAGGGTCATTAAAAGGCATCAAAGGAGACAGCCTCGTGATGGAAATAAGACGGCTGCAGAGAAATAAAGGGGCCATTGATCTGCGACTATTGAATGTGACATTTTAACCGAAGCTAAAAGCCAAGAGGAAAACTGGGCGGCCCTCAGATCCATCTGCCTGCCTGTTTTAGTAAATTGTCTCCTTTTCCCTCCTCTCCCCCTCTTCCCCCTTCTCCGAACCAGTGGCCTCAGAGGTCATTCCATATTAGCCAGCTTGTTAATACAGAGACAATCAATACTTAATCAACAAGTAATGGGATTTTGCAGTCATCCTGTATGATCTTTCAATAAACCCTGGAATCCGTCTCCGCCTATTCAGAGCTTGGCTGAAGGTACATGACTGCTGGAAACCAGGGAGGGATGGAGAAACGGCGGGTGGATTGGGGGGGTAGTGGGGAGGGGGACAAATTTGATGGTCTGGTGCTCTTAGGAAGATCTGCATCTGATTAAGAAAGCAGGCAGCCACTGTCCTTCACCCCTGCCTTCCTCTCTGCCTGTAGAACATGGCACAGCTGAGATATCCATCATTAGAGTTTCAAATACAGCGGGCAGCTAAATTAATACTTCCCCAACAAAGCCACCCTCTCCCATCTTTATTCTTGATGCCATTCCAAATTGGAGAAGCTAGAGCAAAGACTTTTGTACTTTTCTACTGTTTTAGCAACAGATTGTACATTGCTGGCTTGCTGGGCCTGTCGCAGCTTCACCAGAAGCAGCTTTGGCCAGGTCATTTCAGGGTGAACCCTGATGGCCTTCATGGCTGCCATAGTGGTCCTGAGTCTATTCAAGGAGAGTCCAGATAGCAAAGTCCAAAGAGCAAGCTGAGGTCTGGTTACCAGTAGTTCAAGTGAGTGTCTAGTCCAAAGGAAGTACAGGGGCATTGTCAGGGTTGGCAGAGAAGTCAGGGTCACGGCAGGCAGGTCAAGGTGTAGGCAGGTAATCTCAAGAGGTATCTGAAGTCAAACAGGGTGTCAGTCTTTGCACAGAAGAATTTTACTGATGCTTGAATGCTGTAACAAGCTTTCTGGGAGCCTTCTCTGGTAATGAGTTCTAGCTTGCTTGTGTCTCAGCTGCAGCTCCTTTCTGCACCTTTCCCTGGCTAAGGGCTGATCACTGTCAGAGTCAGACCTCTGATCTGACAGGTCATCTACCTGGGAAAACAATGTTGGGTCAGAAGCAGGCTGAGATTCCGGATTCAGGATATTTCCAGGTTCAGGTGCGGGCAGAACTGGGCTGGGCATAGGAAGTGCCTCCTGACCCAGGTCATCTTCAGAGTCTGACAAGGGCTGGATCACAACATACTTGGACTGTTAGCACCTTTCATGACATGGACATGGAGTTGGACTTTTAGAGGTAATACATACAGAAACAACAACAAAAAGTGGTTTACCCATTTGGAGAGAATAGGTTGAAATTCTATATCTTACAATGCATATGTGGAAAGAGGAGCACGAGACATACCCAGAGAAAGGGAGAGATATAACATCAAAGAAATATAACAAGAACATCAAATAATGCTGGTGGAGGCTGCTAGAAGTGCCAGAACAAGAATCTTGCATCTCCCTCAACACCTGGAGGAGGAGGAGGAGGAGAACAAGAACAAGGGCAACAGCAAGAGCAAAGGCTTAGGGGGCCTTTGACAACATACGTTCTAACAGCACAGCCCTAATTTCATTTGTGTGCTAAAGGAGACAGACCATCGCCATTGCTGATGTGATACATGGCTTTTTAAATTGAGAAGAAACTTCAAAAATGGCTGGCCATGTAGATCCACCAGCAGGGAAAAACACCCCCTAAACTATTGGATGTCTCTAGGGTAGGCTTTTGGATCAGCACCTTTGGGACAGCATGAAAGATTTCTATTTCTCATGCCTCTGCCAAGGGTTACGTAGCACTTAAACTGACTCAGACATGTGGTCTATCTCATCCAGCACTGTCAGTTTTGACTGGCATATGCTTTCCAAAGGCTCCAGGCACAAATCTTTCCTAGAGCCGGCGGCAAATCCCTGACTATTCCCTGGTGGCTTCCTATACCAGCGGTAACCAGGTCTGACACCTACTGCGTTTCCAAACTCAGATGAGATCAGCATAGGAAGACATGACTGGATTTGTCCATGTGTATGTGAACCCCTTTTCATACTTCTTTATCCCCAGGCCCTGTCTGGAGATCAGGTGTGTTTAGGTCATATTTAAGCCCCGATCAAGTTGCTTATTTAGGAGCAGCAAAACTTGTATCTGGAATGACTCAGAACTCAGCAGGAATTTCTCAGAGGATATTTTCCCATGTTTTTTTGTTTTCCTTGCCCCACTTCCTGAAAAAAAAGGAGGAGGAAGAGGAGGAGGAGGCTACTTGCAGAACTTTATCTAGATATTATCCAGCATTTTGGGTGGGTGGGGGGTGGTAGCAGTTATTTCAATAAGGAGCATAAGTCTATGACTTTATAGAGAATGCAAAATGGTGGCTAGCTGCCAAGAGATACATAGCATGTGAGGAGAAAAGATAAGTTGCACTACTGCTGCTGTTAAGAGTGACTCCTCCTTGCTCTGAGAAACTTTGGGGAGATGTCTTCCTCTCTGGAAACACTGGGTGATACTGGAATAATAATCTAAGGATTTTGACAGTCCAAATTCATGGAACACAAATGAAGTGGAAATTCCAGTAGTTATGGCTCTGTTAGTTCTTGGAAAGTTGCATTCGAAAATGTTCCTGTTGCCTTCCGCAGTGTTTTAAAACAAACAGTTCTCATTGTCTGTTGCAGTGTTTCCAATGTAACTAGTTATGTTACATCTCACACTTTCATTAAATTTAAAATTAAATTTAAAAATAAAATTATGAAAAGCATGGAACCAATTGTTTTTGGCACTTTAAGACTAACAGCTGTATGAGTGAGGAGGAACCACTTCACTGTTCTGCTTATCAATGGTCATGGAGGTGGAAGAGGCTATGCTAGATGGAGTGGCTGGGAAGGCGTACCTTGACAATATCCTCAATTCTGCGGCAGTCCATTGTAGTCCTGGTGTCAAATCCTGCATGTCTTATTTCATATGTGCCACAGGAGATGGCTTCATGGTCATAGTGTATGGGTCACTTCATGCCAAGTTGGGATCCACCTTAAACAAATTCATACGAATTACATTCTTCCTGAAAACATTCTCAGGAAGAAATGTATACTCGGAAACAAGTTGCAGCTGACGACAATGGAGTCACCCTTATTTTAATGTTAGCTTTTGTGAATCAAGTCCATTTCATCAGGCATCATTTTATACACATCAGGTACAGAGGCACAGAACATGTAACTATCTACTTTATTTATTCCATAAAGACAAGGTTGTTCCCATTATTTAATTACTTTCTGGAGTGCATTTTCTTTAAATTTTTGTTACCAAGAAAAATGTAATTTATTATAGATAACAAAGCTGCTTCTAACTCATTGGTTTCCATTCTTTACTCTGGACAAGACTCACTAGAAAATAGGATAAAGTTGGGGGAAATCTGAAGCGAGTTGAGCTGACTCAATAAAGGAAGCCTCAACCTTGAATTCACAGCACAGGTTTGTTAAGGACAGGACATGTCAGAAGTCATTTATGAAAAGGGACAATGCAAGCGCGGCGCCAAAATGGCCGCCGCGCACTTTGCGGGGCCCCCCCCACAGGACAGAGGATCCGGGTAGTTAGGGGCGTGGCCAGCTCCCTTATAAAAGGGGTGGCCACGAGGCAGCCGAGCTGCCATTTTGCCTCAGCGACGGAGCGGAGAAGTTTTTTCCCTGCGCCTCCGTCGCTCGTTGGTATTGCCGGGAAGCCTTTTGGGTCGATTTTGCTTAGCTAGC
This sequence comes from Bradypodion pumilum, assembly GCA_035047305.1. Classification (NCBI taxonomy): domain Eukaryota; kingdom Metazoa; phylum Chordata; class Lepidosauria; order Squamata; family Chamaeleonidae; genus Bradypodion; species Bradypodion pumilum. The sequence goes on along the minus strand of JAWDJD010000001.1, from coordinate 11,844,642 downwards.
TTCCCTTTTTGCTCGAGATGCCTTCCAAAAAGAAGGCTGCTGCGAATTCAGCTCGGGCTGTTAGGAGGCGCAACACAGGTCGGAGGACCGTGGTGCCGCCTCCTCAACAGCCACCTTTGCCATCCCCGGCCGGGGCTAGTGGCTCGGGGTCTATCGCACCTTGGCCCGTTCAGAGTGCGGGCGCGGAGGGCGCTCCGGCCCGCGGCCCGCGAGCGGTGGACACCGCTCCTCCTTCCGCCCAACCCGTTGGGCCGACTACTTCTGGGCCGCAGCCTCTCCCGGGGCCCTCTAGCCTTGGGGGGTGGCCCGGTGCCCTGCCTTGGCAGGTTTCCTCACCAGCCCTACCGGGCTTTGGCCCTGGCCAATGGCCATATCTGGGCCATGGGATGCAGGGAACTGTCCCCATGCAAGGGTCAGGTGGGCCGGCCGGCTCTTTACCCATGGTTACTTTAGACACCTTACTGGCCCGTATTGCGGCCTTAGAGGAGTCTTTGGCTCGTGCCAGTCAGGCAGGTGCCCCTTTCGGGGTACCTTTGGAGGCGCTATCGGCAGCAGGACAACGGCCGGCGGGGAGGGTTGAGCTGCTGCAGGCGGGTGGCGCGGCTCCGGCCACTGCCTCGCAGCTCCCCAGCCAGCAACCTGGCGCGGGTCAAGCCCCGGTGATGAGCTCTACATCGGTCGTGAGCTCCGACGCCCCCAGTGGGCCGGAGCCCCCATTGGGGGCGGCCCGCGGGGGTGCAGCATGTGAGTATATGGTGCAAACGAGTACATCCACACACATTCCCAATATAGGGGGGACCTTTCAGTGGCCTTGGCCTCGCGCGGGTGGTGCAGGGGCTACGCCGCTGGCGACCCACCCGGCGACAAATACTGCCACCATGCCCGCTGGGGTGGGCATTGGTTCTTACACTGCTGGGAACGTACTTGGGGTGGCAGGGTTAACCCATGCCCCTTTGGGTAGGCCAGCTATCCCCTTTTCGGCTTTGCCGACGGCAGGGTATTCCCTGCCATTGGGTGATCACTTGGCGCAGGCTACCAGGGAAAAGATATGGCGAGGGGAGTACGTGGATATCTTCTCACTCCTTAACAGAGAGCCCACTAAGGAAGAAAGGGAGGGTCAGGATGAGAAGGACAAGGAGCAGGCACGCCGCCGTAAGCCGCCGCGTACCTGGGCTAACTGGCTCCCCGCTTATTTGATATACATGGCGGTGTATTTGAGGGCACGGCCGGATCTAGCTATTCCCATGGTCCAATATTTGGACAACATATACAGGGCGATGGTAGATTTCCCGGGCCCCTCATGGCTAGCATATGATGAGGAATTCCGTATGAGGATTCCCCTGCACCCCGAGATGAGATGGGATGAGCCGTGCCAGAGACTGTGGCTCTTGTATATGACACCCACACGTCCTGCCCCGGGGGATAGATACCATTGTGGACATGCGGTCCAGCGAGCAGCTCCAGCGCAGGTTACCCGCCAAATGGCGGGGCAGGGGGTTCCAGCCCGCCTGCTGTGCTGGACTTTCTCGTCCAATGGTTCCTGCAGTCGGAAGAACTGCAGATATAAGCACGAGTGTCCCACATGTTCTGGTCCCCATGCAGCCTCTGCTTGTCCCAAGCCTGGGGGGGTGCGAGGCAGAGGGAGGGGTGGACAGTGGGCTGGCAAGCCTGCCACGGATGGAACTAGTTCTCCGAAAGGCCCCCTCCCCAATTAAGGTGGACATGCTGGAGCGCTGGCTTGCATCGTACCCAAGGGGAGAGGACAGGGAGTACCTTATCCAAGGTTTTAAGCAGGGATTTCGTATCCCTTTTATGGGTGATAGATCTCCTCAGGATGCTCCCAACCTTTTATCCCTCAGAGGAAGGGAGGAGGTAGCCGAGGCCAGCATTAAAAAGGAGTTAGACGCGGGCAGGGTCGCCGGACCTTTTCCCGCACCCCCTTTTCCCAACCTTAAGGTTTCACCATTGGGTTTGGTTCCTAAAAAGTCCCTAGGTGAGTTTCGCCTTATTCATCATTTGTCCTACCCAGCCGGCCGATCGGTCAACGATGCGATACCTGATGACCTTTGTTCGGTCAGGTATACATCGTTCGACCATGCGCTGCGCATGGTGCGCTCGTGTGGCCCGGGTGCCTTGCTGGCCAAGTGCGACATTAAGTCAGCTTTTCGCCTCTTGCCGGTGCACCCGGGCGACTTTGAATTGCTGGGTTTTAAGTTTAGAGGGGAGTATTATTTTGATAAGGCCATGCCTTTTGGCTGCTCCATATCATGCTCGGCTTTCGAGCGTTTTAGTACCTTCCTAGAGTGGGCTTTCGTCCGCAGGTCAGGGTCCCGGTCTGTAGCCCATTACCTGGATGACTTTTTATTCGGGGGTGAACGGGGCTGGGACACGTGTGCACGTCTCCTCAATACATTTCAGACGCTAATGCAGGAACTGGGTGTCCCTTTAGCGCCCGAAAAGACCGAGGGCCCGTCGACCAAACTAGTATTCCTGGGGGTTGAGATTGATACAGTAGTACAGGCTTCTAGGTTACCGGGTGATAAGGTGTCCAGGATGGTGACCCTTATCTCGGAATTGCTGGCTAAGCGTAAGGCATCCCTGAGGGAACTGCAGGTGCTACATGGGCACCTCAATTTTGCCTGCAGGGTGGTCGCACCGGGCAGGGCTTTCGCCCGGCGCTTATGCGACGCCATGGCAGGGTTATCCAGGCCCCACCACAGAGTCAGGCTTACCCGGGGTATCAGGGCAGACATGTTTGTCTGGTTGCAATTCCTGAGGGAGTTTAATGGGGTCTCATTTTGGAGGTCTGACCTCCTGGCATCCCCCAATTTCCAGATCCAGTCTGATGCCTCAGGATCCCTGGGTTATGGGATGTACTTCAATGGGAAGTGGGCCTATGGTGGGTGGCCACCGGCATGGGCAGGCACAGGTCGCCTGCGGGATCTCACATACCTGGAATTTTTTCCCATTCTGGGGGCTTTGATGCTATGGGGCGAACAGTGGGCTAATTCGGTGGTGCATTTCTGGTGCGACAATGCTGCCGTGGTGCACATTGTCAATGCACAGACTTCTAAATCGCCCAGGGTCATGGATCTAGTGCGCCATTTTGTGCTGCGCTGCCTGCGCCTCAACGTCTTGTTCAGGGCCAGGCATGTCCCAGGGGTTAATAACGATATTGCTGACGCTTTGTCCCGCCTGCAGATCTCCCGGTTCCGCGCCTTGGCCCCGGATGCGGAGGAATTTCCCTCGCCACTCCCGGACGAGATGTGGACTATTGGCAAGGAGAGGTGAACCGGGCGATTGGCCTGTCACTAGCGCCACGCACGCGTAAGGTGTATCAACAAGCATTCAATTTGTATAGGGCTTTTGCTACTCGATTTCAATGGCCAGAGACCTGGCTCATCCCGGTGGACCATGTTCTGCGGTTCATGGTTCACCTGCATGCACAGGGCCTTGCACCTCGCACCATAGCATCCAAGCTCTCGGCGTTGGCTTTTATGGCCAAAGTACGGGGTCATGTGGATACCACCTCTGACTTCCGTGTGAGACACGTTTTGGAGGGGTGGGTGCGCGAGCGCGGGCGTTGCCCGGATGACCGGCACCCTATTTCCCCAGGGGTTCTTACCCAGTTGGCCCGGGGCTGGCCAGGCCTCTGTTTTGATCATTATGAGGCAGCCCAATTGCATGCAGCCACTACGGTGGCGTTTTTTGGAGCGCTCCGCATCAGCGAACTCGTGATGCTGTCTAAGGCGGATGCAAGTGGTAGGGCACTGGAACGCGGAGATGTACATGTTGCCAAAGACTGGGCCCAGTTGAGGATTCGCTCCTCTAAAACAGATCAGCATGGCGTAGGCAGTGGAGTAAGACTGCTACGGTGTTCTTTGGCAGACATCTGTCCGGTTGGTGCCCTACAGGAATACCTGGCACTGCGTGGCATGCACCACGGCCCGTTTTTCTGTCACCAAGATGGGTCTCCCCTTACTAAATTTCAGTTTTGGAAGGTGACTGCCAGAGCCCTTACCAGGGTGGGACTACCGGGTGCCCGTTCTGGCACACATTCGTTCCGTATTGGCGCAGCCTCTACAGCGGCTGCTTTTGGGTACTCTGGGGCTGACATACGTAGCATGGGGAGGTGGGGCTCACAATGTTTTCAGCTTTATGTGCGCCCACTCCCGCCATGAGTACCAATCCAGTCACCTTACCTTCCTTTTTCTCAATTTCTTATAGACCCTGGGTGTCGTTTTACACCGGTGACAGTATGGCTGGTGGGCCACAGCTATGTGCTCAGGGCAGCGCGTTACGCTGCGGCGACAGAGTGGACCCCGACTGGGACTGGGTGACCACGCCAGTCTCGCATGGCACGGTAAGCCTGGGATGTTATGGCGGGAGCTGCGGCCTTTCCTTTTTTCTGGCCTGGGGGCTGACCCGCCTGACATTCTAATCATCCACCTGGGGGGCAATGATTTGGGCCAGGTCACCGGCTTATCGCTCAAGCATGCGATTTGCGAGGACCTCGCCTACTTGCATTATGTCTGGCCTGCCACAGCCCTGGTTTGGTCGGACATTGTTCCGCGCCACTCTTGCAGAGGGGGCGTTAACCTCCTGGCCCTTGACCGAGCTGGGCGCGCGGTCAATAAGGCAGTGGCGCGGTTTCTCACCACCAGGGCTTGGGGACGGGTTAGTCATCACCCCGATATTAGTCTGCAAAATTGTGACTTGTATACAGGGGATGGGGTCCATCTGTCGCGTGGAGGTATGGACCTCCTGTTGGGTGACTGGCGAGCAGGCCTGTTGACCGAGCTGACGGTCTGGGGGGGGGCGTCAGGTCTTCTGTGAAGCCCCTCCGTGTGGCGGGTAGCACTGGTAAGGTAAACAGTATGACCCACAAGTATCCGGCAGGTTCGCAATTGACTGGACAACACTAGACAGGAATAAAGTAGTTAAACGTTGTCCGGTCAACGACGAACCAGGCGATGGGGTGATGATGATTGCTAACCAGCATGCATCACCCCTGTGATTTCACGGATACGCGTCAGAGGGTGGGGTCATGAGTTAGTTATTGACTACGGTCAACAATTTGTTTGTTGTTGACAAACAAATTGATACAAATTGATACATTGTAACCAATTGCCGTTGGCAATTTTGGGTGGTACCTTACCAGTGTTACTTCGGCCTGCTTGCCTTAGGAATTATGATTGGTCGTTTTACCAATACAAATTTATAATTCGGACTAGGGCATTGAATCAATAAATGTGGCCCTTTGCTGTTATCCACTTTCAATGTTGTCTGTGTCCGTTATTGGGGGGGTGCGCCTGCAATGCAAGCGCGGCGCCAAAATGGCCGCCGCGCACTTTGCGGGCCCCCCCCCACAGGACGGAGGATCCGGGTAGTTAGGGGCGTGGCCAGCTCCCTTATAAAAGGGGTGGCCACGAGGCAGCCGAGCTGCCATTTTGCCTCAGCGACGGAGCGGAGAAGTTTTTTCCCCTCCACCCCCTCCCTAGTTAACAGTGTGATCATGGTCGCTTCGGGGCCGGGTGGGAATTTTTGGTTGGGACCCATATTGGCTTCGGGTCCTGGCTTTTTTGCCCATCCCACACTGTTGCTATGGTTTGATATAGGGGTCTTTCTTCGTTCTTACTGTTGACTTTGGTCACATGGGCGGGTAGCACTGGTAAGGTAAACAGTATGACCCACAAGTATCCGGCAGGTTCGCAATTGACTGGACAACACTAGACAGGAATAAAGTAGTTAAACGTTGTCCGGTCAACGACGAACCAGGCGATGGGGTGATGATGATTGCTAACCAGCATGCATCACCCCTGTGATTTCACGGATACGCGTCAGAGGGTGGGGTCATGAGTTAGTTATTGACTACGGTCAACAATTTGTTTGTTGTTGACAAACAAATTGATACAAATTGATACATTGTAACCAATTGCCGTTGGCAATTTTGGGTGGTACCTTACCAGTGTTACTTCGGCCTGCTTGCCTTAGGAATTATGATTGGTCGTTTTACCAATACAAATTTATAATTCGGACTAGGGCATTGAATCAATAAATGTGGCCCTTTGCTGTTATCCACTTTCAATGTTGTCTGTGTCCGTTATTGGGGGGGTGCGCCTGCAAAAAGCTCTGGGCTTCGAACTGAACCATCAAAATACATCTGCCATATTCCATCTGTATTTATGCACCAGGAATGGGCTGGTACTCCCATCTTCTGCACAATTCTCTGGGATCCTATAGGCCCATAATGGCAAACCTTGGCACTCCAGATGTTCTTGGCCTTCAATTCCCAGAAGCCCAAGCATCCTGTGAAGCCACACAAATGGGTTTACTGTGATTCATCTGGCCCGCATTGCCCTTGTCACTCCAAGAAGTGGAAGTAAAATGCGCCCATCCTAACTTCAACACGATGACAATCAGAATTTGCCATTCTTCCTTTTTAGCATCCTAGTTCAGTGAAAATAAAATAAACCGATTTAGTAAGGTAAAGTTCACCCCTTACTTGATAGCCAGTCGTATCTGAATCCAGGATTCGGTGCTCATCTCTGTTTATAGCCAAAGAGCCAGTGCTGTCTATGTCTGCAGATGTTTCTGTGGTCATGTGGCATGACTAGATGACAGATTGCACAGAACACTGTTTACCGTCTCACCAAAGTGGTCCCTACTTTCAATTTCTTGCTTTGGAACTGCCAGGTTGGGAGGAGCTATGACAGAGACATGACTTCAATCCGTTCTACTGATTTACAGTGCCGTTAACTGGGCTTCCAATTATAATAATAATTTCATGTCAGAAATTATTCTGGGCTGAAAGGATTTTTGTGGGAGAAACTCCACTCAGGGGACGCCCAAATGAAGCTCCTTTCATGTCCCCAAGAGCTGGGACAGAGATGGGCGCTCAATCCGTCATGCAGTACCCAGGTCTTGAACTGCTGACTTGCTAGTTTTCCAGCTAACAAGGTGAGCTTCTTAACCTCAGAGCCAATGCAGCCCCAGCTTCCAAGTTAAGTGAGATATTTAACGTATGGCTTTACCAGTTCCGAGCAGTCATAGTGAATTTCTATGGCTAAATTCGGACCCCTAACTCATGAAACCTATTACACTACATTAGCTTGGCCCCCTAAAAAAAATACACCAATGGTAAAATGTAATGGGTTTGTTAGGATAATTTTCCTCTTAGCTGTTTTTTGCCTGCAACAAAACACTGTCTGTAAGTAAACAGCTGCAACTTGAGAACATTGATTTCAACTATTCAAGTGACAGCGTCATAAAATGCCTACTTAGTTGGTATATATCTGAAGGAATGCCACAGCAAAATATGTCTCTGGGGTAGTAAAATGTCCTGTCTGTCTGGATTAGTGTTAAAACAATGGACTGTGGCAACTGTACTTAATTAACCATTAGGTTAAAGAGGATATTGTCTGGAAATCTACTGTTTCTTTACCATTTCTATACAGTTTCACTGCTGTTAAATCAGCCATCAGTGCAGGGTACAACAACAAAAGACAGAACAATAGAATTGAAAACCATGTCTTTAATAAATCAATACAACTCACAAAAACAGCCCCTAAAAGCATCCTTAAGGTACTCATATAAAATCGCCAGAAAATTGAAAATAATTTCTAAAAAAAATCAATACAACCCACACATTTCCTTAAACCCAGGCCAAGAGACCTTCCTTCAAAAAATACCAGCATGAACTCACAACAGGCTTTGAAAGTCATTTCTAAATATCAATAAAGCTCACAATACATTTATAAATGCTCGTAATGTATCTTTTAAAACGCCAGTATATATACACATTCAAGCAACTTTCATCTGGTCTCTTTATCAGCACCATGTTTTGACCAGCCACTGAGACGGGATGGAAATATTCAGACACCTGTATGATAAAACCATGTTCCCAAGTATGAGTGCCTCTACAGAGATGGCCCTGTTTCACTCTTTTGGAGAAAATGCTTCTTGGATGAACAGGACTGCCTGTCCTTTCACATCCCTTGCCTATCAGAGATCCGAACACAAAAGAATTGATTATGCCAAATATTTTTCAGCTCAAAAATCTTTGATCTGATTTCCAACCTGGGCCCATGATCTAACCTTCTCCCCACTTTTGAGTATGTGAAATGCATTGCTAAATAAGCACAGGGTGGGAAATAGTTGACTTCTGGTTTTAGTTTCTTGTTCTTCATGATTCAGTGTTTCTTTTGGATGAGTGATGGACCTGGGGAAAACTTCTGTAGCACATGGCAAGGCAGAAGATAGTGCCTGAACATTAGGAAGAACCCCTTGACAATGTGTGCTATTTGACCACAGAGTGGACTACTTTAGAGAGTGGAGGCTTCTCCTAATTCTTGAAAAGAATTTAGGTGGCCACCGCTCAGGGATGCATTAGCAAGGGGTTGATCGGATGACCCTTTAGGGTCCCTTCCAGCTGTACATTCAGTGATTCTATGAATTTATGCAAAACTGTTGTGCATGAACAGAATGTTATTACATCAAATTTGTGTTTGTTGGTTTTCTTCCTTTTGTTACTGCAAAAGGAAGAAAATCAACAAGTGTCAGATTACCTGTAGTTTGAGCCAAGATGGCAGGGCCTTTTAACATCTGTTCACTTAATATGCTGAGAATCAATCGCAACTAGCCTTTTTTGTGGTCAGTTTTATCTGCTGACTCTTGTAAAATTACATCAGACATTTGCTGACCAACTACAATCTCTCAGACATTTGCTCATTAGCAAAACTCTTTCAATCATCTACCTGAAAGAAGCCATCATTTCTTGCTTCACCGTCTGGACATTTCATCTCTTCTACTCTATGCTTATTCAATTTTACTTGTGGCTTTCCCCCCATCTCCAATTTACGACAGCAGGGGTGCATTTACAGTAGCATTTACAGCAGGTGTGTGCACATTTACAGCTATTGTAAATGTGTCCACTTCCACTTCTGGTAGTGGCAAGGGTGGTGGCTGGCCACATGAAATGGCGCCATGTGCCGGCCTATGGGCCACCCGATTTAGGGCCACACCTCCCACATCATAACAATCAAGCTCTCTGAGTGAACAGGGAGGGGGACCACTTTCCCAGTTGTATGCAACTCTCGGGTTCAGTGCTCATCTCAAGCCAAAGATCCAGTGCTGTCTGCCCATGGTCATGTGGCAGGCATGACTAGACACCAGCGCGCACAGAATGCTGTTTACCTTCCCACCGAAATGGTCCATATTTATCTACTTGCAATTACTTGCTTTTGAACTGCTAGGTTGGCAGGAGCAGGAACAAAGACGGGAGCTCATTCCGTCCTGTAGTACTTGGGAATTGAACTGCTGACTTCCCACCTTCCAGTCAGCATCTTAGCCATGTGAGCTGTCATCTAAGTGATAACTAGACTTCAGCCACTTGCAGGGCCTGTGATTTTAAAAATGCATATACCTGAAATGTGTGAATAGAGGAAAGGAAGGAAAAAAAGGACTTTTTGATCAGTGATCAAATGTCTCTTGGTCAGTCTTTCCCCCCTGGAGGTCAGGATGAGTTAAGGGAGTTTTCCTTTTGCTGCAGGGCAGGTCCAGACAAATGGGAAGGACTCCTTCTTACTTAAGTAAGGCAATCTTACAGTTGTCAGCTCTCAGCTTATGCCTGGACATCTGCTCCTTTATCTTCCCGTCAGGGACGTGTTGGTACTAGCCTGTTCCGGCACCTTTTATCAGCAGCAGAAACTGCCTTCACTCTCCAGTAAACATATCATTTCCTCTTGTCAAGGGGAGGTAGGGGTTTAAATAGAAAACTATGTATATAGAAGTTTACATTTAAATCAAAGAAGTTGCTTATTAATCAGTCAGACTTATTGGTCATCAAGCCCAGTGGTTCCTAAAGTGGGCCCTGGGCCCCACAGGAGGACTTCTATTCCCAGAAGCCTAAGTCAGTACATTGACTGATCAGTGCTCTGGGGAATTGCCTTAGGCTTCTGGGAATTGAAGTCCAAAAACCAAAGGTTGGGAAACACTGATCTAGCGTAATCCTGTCTGCTCTGAGAGGAGTCATTGTCGAGCATTTCATGAATTGTTTTGAGGTAGCCCTGCATTAAATGATCTTGGTAGTCTTTCACCCATGTATTAACCAGGTCTGACCCAGTTTAGCTTCCAAAGTCAAGGATGATCCACCCTGATACTGCAGAAGGGATGGAAGCTAAGGAATGCTTATTAAATCTATGAATGACACAAAATGGGTTACCTTACTGATACCTTGGAAGACAGGGACAAATTTCAGAAAGATCTTGATAGGCAAGAGCCCTGGGCTGGAAACCACAGAATGAAATTTAACAGGGATTCGTGTGAAGTTCTACACCTCGGTAGAGGAAAATCAAATCTGCAGTTACAAGGTGGGTGATATTTGGCTCAGTAATGCTTTGAGTAAGAAGAGTTGAATTGTTGTAGATCACAAGCTGAATGTGAGGCAATGGTGTGATCATAGCTGCAAAACAGGCAAATGCTATTTTAGGGTGCATTAGTGGGGCTGCAGTGGCTCAGTGGTTAAGAAGCCCACTTTGTTAGCTGGAAGGCCAGCAAATCAGCAGTTCAAGATCTGGGTACTGCATGACAGATTGAGCATCTGTTTCTGTCCCAGCTCCTGCCAACCTAGCAGTCTGTAAGCAAAAAAATATAACTAGATAAATAGGTACCACTTAGTTGGGAAAAGTAACAGCATTATTGTCGCATGACCCGGCACATGACATGTCACATGACCATGGAAACATCTGCAGATGCAGACAGGGTGGACTTTTGGGCTGTAAACAGAGATGAGTTGGACATGACTGGCTTTCAAGCAAGTGAAACCTTTATCTATAAATTATTGCTATTAAGATCAATCTTACATCTGAGGAAATAGACTTGATCCATGAAAGCTAACATTAAGATATGTGGGGAAAGATCTTGGGGACATGAAAGTAGCCTCATTTGGCCATCCCCTGAGTGGAGTTTATCCAGCAAAAATCCTTTCAACCCATTAACCCATTAACCCATTAACCCATTAACCCATAATAATAATAATAATAATAATAATAATAATAATAATAATAATAATAATAATAATAATAATAATAATAATAATAATAATAATAATAATAATAATAATAATAATAATAATGAGCTCCCGTCTTCGTCCCAGCTCCTGCCAACCTAGCAGTTCGAAAGCAAGAAATTGCAAGTAGATAAATAGGGACCACTTCGGTGGGAAGGTAACAGCGTTCCGTGCGCTCCGGTGTCTAGTCATGCCTGCCACATGACCACGGAAACGTCTGCAGAAGCAGACAGCGCTGGCTCTTCGGCTTAGAAACAGAGATGAGCACTGCACCCTAGAGTCGAATACGACTGGCTTTCGAGCAAGGGAAACCTTTACCTTTACCTTAATAATAATAATAATAATAATAATAATAATAATAATAATAATAATAATAATAATAATAATAATAATAATAATAATAATAATAATAATAATAATAATAATAATAATAATAATAATTTATCATCATCAATATAGTACTAGACCCATGATGGCAAACTATGTCATTCCAACTGTTCTTGGACTTCAGTTCACAGAAGCCCAAGTCTCTGTGAATCCACACGAATGGGTTTACTGCATGTACACACAGTAAAACCATTTATGTGGTGTCACAGGGACTTGGACTTCTGGGAATTGAAGTCCAAGAACAGCTGGAATGCTAAGATTCACCATCACTGTACTAGACCATCTCTATTTGAACTAGTCAGATCTAGAGTACTGTGTCCAGTTCTGGACACCACACTTTAAGAAGGATGTCATCAAACTGGAAGAAATTCAGAGGAGAGCATCAAGGATAATCAAGGGACTGTAAGGAAAGCCCGGTGAAGAAAGACTGAAAGAACTGGGCTTGTTTACCCATGAGAAAGGAGACTGGATGGAAGACTCAATAGCATTTTTCAAATATTTGAAAGGTAGTCATAAAGAGGAGGAGCAGGATCTGTTCTCCAATATCCCAGAGTGAAGGACACATAATAACAGACTGAAGCCTAAGATCAGAAAAACACCTTAACTGTTAGAGCAGTATGACAATGGAACCAATTCATTTGGGAGGTGGTGAGCACTCAAGTGCTGGGAGACTTTGGTGTTCAAGGAATAAAGACAACTTGTATGAAGTAGTGAAATTCAGCTCTTTATTAATGGGGTTTGAACACAGTTTGGATGGGGCAAAACTCGGACTTATATACACTATAAACAGTAACAGTAACAACAATAAACAAAGCCCTTTGGCTAACAAAGTGTGCACACATTCTGATCCACTTATTTGCATAAGAAAGATACATTCTGCTCCTGTCAGATTCTAATTTGCGCACCACTCGAAATCTCGCGAGACTACGCTGTCTGGCGAGATTTCGTAGCTGTCAAACAGGGACGCTGTTTGACAGCTAGGAAAGCATGGGAACATGGTGGTTTGAATCACCTTGACAGTTACAAGCATAGTTATCATACATAACAGAGACCTTCAAGAGAAAGTTGGGCATCTGCTTTGGATTCCTTCAGTGAGCAGGGCATTGGACTCAAAAGCCTCAAAGGCCCCTTCCAACTACACTCATTCCTTCTACCTTCTTCTGGTCTGCAATTTCTCTTTTCATTTCATTATTACATTTATATCCTGCCGTTCCTCTAATGAGCTCAGCATGCATACCTGTCAACTTTGGGATTTGAAAATAAGGGAAATTTTGGCCACACCCCTCTGTGGGCATGGCCAAATCTGTAGGCATGGCCAAATCTGTGGGCATGGCCAAATCTGACCATGTGACTTGCTGGGCTCTTTTGTTGTTGTTGTTCAGTCGCACAGTCGATTCCGACTCTTTGCAACCCCATGGACCATCGCCCTCCAGGCACACCTGTCCTCCACCATCCTCCTTAGTCCACACAGCCCCATGCCCATTATGTCTACAATACCATCTAGCCATCTCATCTTTGGCCGTCCCCTTCTTCTTTTGCCCTCCACCTTCCCCAGCATCAAGGCCTTCCCAAGTGAATCCTCTCTTCTCATTTGATGTCCAAAATACTTCAACTTCAACTAGAGCTGGGCTCTAGTCATGCCTGAAACGTCTGCAAACACAGGCAGCACTGGCTCTTTGGCTGTCAATGGAGATGAGCACTGCACCCTAGAGTCGGATACGACTGGCTTTTGAGCAAGGAAGACCTTTACTAAGCACGGTCACTCAGGAGCACACGGCGACTCCCTAACAAAGGCAGTCAAGGGACTGTGGCTGAAGCTGGGGGCCCCCTCGGAAAGTCTCCGAAGTGGCGGAGAAAGACAGGAAGGCCATCCCATGTCGGCCCTCCTGAGAGAAAGCCCGGCCTGGACCGATGCCCGGGGCTTGCCTTGGACTCGGAGACTCTCCACCCTGGCTGGGATGACCGCCCGTGCCACGGTGGGTGGACCCGAAGGCAGGGGCAGGGCGAAGGCAGCGATGGGAGAAGGCACGTCCAAGCAACTCAAGGTGCAGCTGGGAAGCGAGGCGAAGATGGAGGAGCGGGCTTTCAACAACCCCTACCGAGATTACCTGCCCCAGCATGGAGGAGCCAGTGCCGCCACCGTCTCCCTCTGCGCCACCCCCCCAGCTTCCCCCGGTGACTCGGATGGCAAGCAAGGGCATGAGGCTTTGCCTGAGTGAGACAACAGCTTCCCCTTTGATAGCGAATGGAAGGTGAGTGGGGACGCCGCTGGGTCAGGCCTGCTTGGTCGCCCGCTCAAGCGACTCTTTCCCATCAGTCTAGAAGGCGGCGAGCGGGTGGCATGCCTTGGAAGGGGCAGGGAGGGCCCGAGCGGCTTCTCTTCCTGCCTTGTGGCGCTTCTGCCCTGCATTCCCTTTTGTTTTCACCGCCCCAAACAGGTTTCTTCTCGGGCTCTCGGGCCCTTTCCGCATGTTCGGGTGTGCAGAACAATTTTTAAAATTATTTTCAGAGCCATAGCCAGGAAGGTCTCCCTGGGTTGCCCCTCCACTCCAGACACACAAGGAGGGACCCCCCACCTCACCCCACCCAGCCTCTTCCCCCGGATGGCACTTACAGCCTCTCGGCGCTCCTGGGGATGTTCTAGGGGACGGCGCAGAGCCCCAGGACGTGCAGGTGCAGGGCACCAGACACGTGCTGGCCTGGCCCAGACAAAAGGCAGCTGCCAAGAAGGCCAGCAGCAGGCAAGTCCCAGCCCACAGCCACACGCCGGAGCCCACGGGCAGCTGCAGAGGAACCATGGGCTGAAGGAGCGGGTGGGCGAGCGAGCGAGAGATGCAGACTGGCGTCTAGCGAGGGGTTGCCCCACGCATGGCACCCTGACTGAGGGTGTGGTCTCTGGGTGGCCCCCCGCCTGGCTCCGGAGGTGGCTGGCCTTCCCGCCGCTCAGCTGCCTGGTCCTCCTCCTCACACTCCTCCTGGGTATGTGGTCTCCGGGCGGCCCCACCCGGCTCCGGACGGAGGCCTTGCAGCGGCGGAAAATAAGGGAAATACGGGGAAATTACTAAAATGGGTGGGGGGCGGGAAGAGGGTTAAAAATACAGGGGTTTCCTGGTTAAAACGGGATGGTTGATAGGTATGCAGCATGACACACAGCTCCCGTTTCCTTTCCACTTTACCTTGACCACAGTCGCATGGATTTGGGCAGGAGGCATGTTTGGCACAAATTTGTCCAAAATGCGGCAGCCCGGGTGGTGATGGGGTGTGGGCGTTATGCCCGTGCTTTGCCACTGCTCCGGGAGCTGCACTGGTTGCCAGTTTGTCTCCGGGTGCAATTCAAGGTGCTGGTTTTGACCTTTAAAGCCCTATATGGTAGTGGGCCAGGTTACCTAAGAGACCGCATCGCCCTGAGGACGTCTGTCCGTCCAACCAGAGCGGACCGGAGGGGCTCTCTAATCGTTCCATCAGCCAGAGGGGCTCGCCTCTCTGGCACAAGGAGGAGAGCCTTCTCCGTGTCTGCACCGGCCCTCTGGAACCTCCTGCCAACAGAGCTACGTCTCCGGACGGAATTGCTGCCTTTCAGAAAAGATCTTAAAACCTGGCTGGCGGGTCAAGTGTGGGGTGCAGGTGGAAGGGTAACCGCCATTGGGTGGTTGGTGTAGAAGAACTCTTCCCCATGGTGCCTTTGGATCCTGCAGCCCTTGTTTTTAGGGGGTGGGTAGTTTTAACTGTTTTAACTGTTTTAACTTGTGTTTTTAATTTTTATTGTGAACCGCCCTGAGTTGGCTTTGGCCGAGTGAGCGGTATATAAATGTGATAATTAAATTAAATTAAATTAAATTAAATTTACCCATGGAGTTCCATGGTTGAACATTGAATTGGAATCGAGATCTTCTATGACTTACAGTATTCTTGAACACCAGCCACATTGCCGCTCCAGATCTCATTGTGATCTGTTTTTTTAAATGTTTTGAAAGAACAGTCTTGCCCTTCTAGGGGGAAAAACCTATGAGAAATGGCAGATATTAGCAATTCGAATACAGAGGTATAGCTAGCAATTTTAATGCCTAGTGCTTTGCTGCTGTACTGCTCAAGTCCCCCCCCCCCCTGAATCTGGCATATGGGGAAGGCAGATGGCTGTGAAGCCATCCTGTCCCTATGCTCAGCCACTACCACCACCCCTTTGTGTTTCCTTCTGCCCTGTGGCAAATGACTGACTGGAGGTGATCTATGAGCTTAGGGCAGGTAAATAAAGGTAAAGGTTTCCTTGCTCAAAAATCAGTCATGTCCAACACTAGGGGGCAGTGCTCATCTCCATTTACAGCCATAGACCCAGTGCCATCTGCATTTGCAGCTGTTTCTGTGATTATGTGGCAGGTATGACTAGACACCAAAGCACACAGAACACTGTTACCTTTTCCACCAAAGCAGTACCTATTTATCTACTTGCAATTTCTTGCTTTCCAACTGCTAGGTTGGTAGGAGCTAGGACAGACAATGGGTACTCACTCTGTCACACAGCACTTGGGCCTTGAACTGCAGACCTGCCAACCTGTCAAGTTCTGCACCTGAACCACTAAGCCACCATTGCTTAGGTTTATCCTTTCCAAAAAGAAATACAGTGGAACTCCTGATAATGTCCGATCCTAATAACGTCAGATCTGCATAACGTTGCATTCATTATGCACCACATGATGCTCTGGATAACGATGCAAAAAGGCTAAAAACCGACTTAATCAGAGCATCTCCATAGGAGATCCCAGATAACGATAGTTTTTGGACATTTTTGCGACTTTATCCAGAGCATCTCCCATAGGGACCGCATAAAGTGCAAATCCGGTTAACAACCAGACTTGTGGAACCAAGTTTGGATGTTATCAGGAGTTCTACTGTACCTGTGAATGGGATCATACCCTTCCAGCAGCAGCTTTTCTCATCCCCATAAACTTCAGTACTTTGGCTCAAAGCCCCAATTGCACCACCCTAGTTACTATTTTGCCAGCTTACCATGTTCAGCAAAGATGCGACTATCATATTTTAAGCAAAGGAGGAAGCAAGCAAAAGGTATTGGTGTGAAACAGGAAGCTGGATGAAAGCAAGAGATCAAAGTGTCATAACATGGACCAAAACGAAATGGCTTCCAGGCTAAAGAGTTCTTCCACCTGCAGCATGGGACATGTTTGCAAAATTCCCCTCTACCTGCCTCCTCCAGCTGTCATTTCTTTAATAAGCATGGTGAATGCTTTTCTTTTATAGTTTTTGGTTACAAATGTTCCTGTGGTTTTATTTCAGCCCCCCACCGCCCCCCGCCCCCATTTAGGGCTTCCCCGGGACATTTTGGAAGATGGGTATTTCTGGGTGGAATTCCACATGTAACATTCAGCCCCGCTATCAAAGCCTCTGGTCAGCAAATGCAAAGAAACATTCCAAAGGTTATACTTTAATTCAACCACAGTCTTGAACTCCATGTGCCTTCAAAGGGCTCACTTTCTTATAGATGCATTACTGCCTTTTACATTCATTCACAGTAAAGGGTAAAGTGCATTGCTATATAACCTCAGGAGACCTGAAACCCTTGGGGATTTATTTGTTTCAGAACAGAGGACGGCAAACTGTTGACACTGCTTTTATTTTCTTTTACTTTAATGTATTTGTATCAGCAATCACTCAGCAATGAAGACAATCTGAATATTGTTTCGAAGACACTTTCTATGTATTCTTTAAAAGCAACAGATACCACCCTTTTCTTTTTCTTCTTCAAGTGTTGTATCCAACTCTGAATATTGGCTTTCATTATGGTGATCAGCCATGAAAATTGTCCCGGGAACCATATAATGCAGTGGCCTTCCATTGGCCTTCTGCATCACGGTGTGACACTCGTACCACTGACCCAGTTCTGCAAGACACTTTCTGGTCCTGAGCCCTTTTGGCACACAAAATGCTCATCAGCCCCAGACCAGCATTGATGAAGCTGCTGCCCTCCATCAAACAGATTCGAGTGGGATTTAATCCACTTGGGGACCATCACCCTTCCCTGTGGACGTTGGCACCCAACGCCATTAGTCCTCAGAGTTGTCAGAGTTAACTGCTACCTGACACTTGGCGTTGAGTCACTGGCAGTAGCGCCTACTCTATTACCATAGCAAGATAACCTGGCCAGACTAGAATAGATACCCAAATTGTATTATATGCATGATTTCCATGAAGAAGGTGGCTGTTCTCGTGTGTGTGTCCAGTTCTCTTCCTTCCCCTCCTTTTTAAGGTTTCCCCCTTGCTTCTTAATTTTTCTAGTGTAAGCAAAAATCCTTGAGCCTGGTTTTAATTCTTAAACAGAAGGGCATAATTTATTAACTTTCATTTGAAATAACAATTTCCAGTGAGAGGTTCAGTGGAAAGCTTTAATTGTACTGGAAACTATATTTTCCGTCCAACATGCCCCAGTCCAGATTTACAAAACTGCAATAAATGATTTTTTAAAGAATGGTATGAAGGTTCATTTTATGAATGGTAAGAAGGTTCATGATTGTCAGAGGGACTAAGGATCATGTGATCTGGCACCAGGGCGTACCCTACCAGCTAACCTAGCATCTTGAGATCCTAAAATGTATTTTATTTTGAATATGCAGAGGAATGGGGAGTGTAATATTGTGTTCTGTGTTTGGTATGCAGTAGGTTTGGTTCCCTGTTATTAACAATCTCTGGTTCTGTGGAGCAATCCATTTTCTATATATTTAATTGAGTATTATACGCACAAACTTTACAAAACTGTTATCTAGTTATACTTATATTACTATCACTGTAGAACAGGGGTTCTCAATGTTTTTCAGCCGTGGGCCAGACCACGCCCCCTCAGACAGCTGAGCTGGTACCGTAAAAAGCATTCATGGCTGTCGTAAACATGTTTATGATGGCTGCAGACTCATTTGCAGCTATCATAAATGTGTTTGCACAGTTGTAAATGACTCCAAGGCCGATTCCAGTGGTTCCGGTGGTGGCGGTGGCAGCGGTTGGAGCAAGGCCGGGGGCAGATTATTTGGTGCCACAGGCCGAATCCAGCCTGCGGGCCGTAGCTTGTGAATCCCTGGTATAGAAGAGGGAATGGTAGAAAGGAGAGAAGGAGTGGAGGAGAAAGAGGAGGAGAGGAGGTGAGGAGGAGGAAAGGCAAAGATAAAGGCAAAGATAAAGAATAGATGTGAGAAGAAAAAAGGAAAGGGTGGTACGAGATAACGAGGACTATTGGGAGTAGAAAGAACGAAATGCTCTCGGCTGTACACTGTACGCTGCGAGAAGACAAATGCAGATTCGAATGAGAGGACGGGTCGAACAAGTGGTGCCACACTCAGACCGAAGGTAAAACAAAGGAGAACCAGTCAAGCCAAGTCCAAACATTTTGTTGCAGTCTGACTAAGTAATTGCAGAAGGAGAGTTGGATGGGCGGAGGCTGATTCCACCGGGGAATGTGGAGACGCGGTGGCGCAGAGTGCGAGAAGCTTAGAAGAAACAGGCTGTGCTTTTTTGCTCGAGACACCCAGTTTTGAACGCGCTAGGAGATGCGGTACATCAATAATTCACAGAAGCAGAGCTTTATTGGAAAAGTATAAAAACTTTGTAGAGGCGTGGTTGAAAGAGAACTCCAAAACGAGAGAAGAGAAGAAAGGAGGGGTGGCTTTAAAAGTGTTTATTACCCAAATTCCAAAGGCGTATTGCCAGCAAGTGAGCTCGAACTCCGAAATTGGACCTTCTGTTAATGGTAGAAGCCGTTGACTTTGGTAAGGACTGCTGATTTTGGAGTGGGTTGCAATAGCCGGTGGGGAGCGTGACGTGTTGTGAAAAGGCGAAGACGCTAGGAGACGCGGAGACGTGGAGGGTCATCATCAGCTGAGAGGTGTGTCCAGAAAAGTGTACAAGCCTCAGAGATACAAAGTTACAGATTTATAGAGTCACAGTTGGGTGATACAGTGTTTGGAAGATTTGTAGCGGTAAAAGAAAAGGTGGAAGAAGAGGCGAAGAAGGGGTGCCAAAGATGATTAAATGTTTAAACAATCAAGGAGTATAAAGAGATTTGATTTGAACAATTGAAATTTTGGAAGTAGTGGGGTTTGTTAATGTTTGAACTATGAAAAAATCAGCGGTCGGACTGAGAAGAGCATGAAGAGTATGAAGATAGATTAAAGACATTGTAAGGAGTGGTTGGGAAAAGGGGAACGGGCAATACTACAAATTGATTTTGGGTTTGAAAACTCTTAAATTTCAGTTTAATTTGTGGTGGTGAATTTGCAATAAAAAATCTCTCAAATGTGTTAAGGTTTGGTGGTCATACAGGGAATTAAAAAGCAATTGATATCATTATACATCTTGCCTTGAGAAGGAATTGCTGGTCCTTATTAAGATAATTAAGATTGTAGTAAGAGACACTTCAATAATATTTAGGGTAACCATAAATATCTGTTTCTCAGATTATGAATAGGATAATAGAAGGGTATTGATTTAGTGGGGTATAAGTTAAATTAGTAAATTTCCAAAGAAGGAGTAAACATTGAGTATAAAGATAGGCGGAAACCAGTGAATGAGTCACCATCATTGCCCCAAAGATCAAAAAGCATTTTGGAAAAGAGTCAAGAGAGACATCATCAGATAGATTATACAAAAGGTTAACTCGAATGGAGGAGGAGTTAGATAAGAAGATGGATATAGACAAGGGGAAAGGCCGGGGAGGGAAGGTTAAAGGGAAGGTTGAAAAAGAAACTGATATGTTTGCGGAAACAATGGATACTTTGGGCAAGATTAATGAAAGAATGGATAGTTTAGAGAAAAGTTTTCAAAAAAATGAGGAGGTAAGAAGACAAGATTCTAAGGAGGTGTTACAAGGTCTACAAGGAATGAAAGATTTGATGGCCAATTTCACTAAAAATATAGAATCAAAATTTGAAAAGATGGAATCTAAGATTAAAATGGTTGAGGAAGGGGTTAAAAGTGTTGAAGAAATTAAGGATGAAGTAAAACAGAAAATGGATAGAAATAAAGAACAAGAGCAAAAAATGGAATTGCAAGATGAAAGATTTTATATTTTAGAGAATGCTTTGAGTTAACAAAATATTATTGTTAAAAAATTTTGGGAGAAAAATCCAGATCAGTTAAGAGCAAGAATAACTAAGTGGTTAAAGGAAATGAAACTAGATAAAGAAATATGTGATGAGGATATCATGTCTGTCTTTCGGATAGGATAAAGGGTTCATGGGGAAATGAATAGACATGTGGTAATTAAGTTTTCTAATCTGGATGTGAAGCTAAGAATTATGAATTTTTGCAAGGGCAAATCATGCCTCACTAATCTGTTGGAATTTTTTGAGAGTGTCAACAAGCATGTGGATAAGGGGGATCCAGTTGACATTGTTTATCTGGACTTTCAGAAGGCTTTTGACAAAGTCCCACACCAAAGGCTCTTGAATAAACTTACCAGTCATGGAATAAAGGGACAGGTCTTGTCCTGGATCAGCAACTGGCTAAGGGACAGGAAACAGAGGGTAGCACTAAATGGACACTTCTCCAAGTGGAGGGAAGTAAAGAGTGGGGTCCCCCAAGGTTCAGTACTGGGACCCCTGCTTTTCAACCTCTTCATAAATGATCTAGAGGTAGGAGTAAAAAGCAAGGTAGCCAAATTTGCTGATGACACTAAATTATACAGGGTAGTGAAAACTGTGAGAGATTGTGAGGAGCTTCAGAGGGATCTCTCGACACTGGGGGAGTGGGCAAAACAGTGGCAAATGAGTTTCAACATTAGTAAGTGCAGAGTGATGCATGTTGGGGCAAAGAACCCCAATTACATTTATAAACTGATGGGGTCTGAACTCTCTGCGACAAACCAGGAAAGGGACCTTGGTGTCCTGGTGGACAACTCAATGAAGGTGTCAACCCAGTGTGCCTCAGCAGTGAAAAAAGCAAACTCAATGCTAGGGATCATTAGGAAGGGTATAGAAAATAAGTCAGCAAGTGTCATTTTGCCTCTTTATAAATCTATGGTGAGGCCCCATCTGGAATACTGTGTACAGTTCTGGTCGCCATACCTCCAGAAGGATATTATGGAGCTGGAAAAAGTGCAGAGGAGGGCAACCAGAATGATTAGGGGACTGGAACACCTTCCTTACCATCTGAGGCTGCAACGGTTGGGCCTCTTCACTCTTGAACGACGACGTCTAAGAGGTGACCTGATTGAAGTTTATAAAATCATGCACGGTGTGGACAAAGTAGATAAGGAAAAACTGTTTTCCCTATCGCATAACACTAGAACTAGGGGACACTCGATGAAACTTTTGGGTACTAGTTCTCAAACAAATAAGAGAAAGTATTTTTTCACCCAGAGGATTACTGGTCTATGGAACTCCCTGCCAGAAGAAGTGGTGACAGCTGTCAGTCTTGACAGCTTTAAGAAAGGATTAGACAAGTTCATGGAGGACAAGAGTATCAATGGCTATAATTATGGATACTTAAGGACAACCTCCGGGTTGGAGAGATAGGCAGGATATCTCTCAATATCATTTCCAGTGAATCCTAAGCAGGTGAAGGCATCTGCTTGGGAATACCCTGAAGGAAATGGTGAGCCACTGTGTGAGACAGAATGCTGGACTGGATGGGCTGTGGCCTGTTCCAGCAAGGCTGTTCTTATGTTCTTATGTTCTTATGAAGTACATAAGATTGCATGGTAAAGAGGTACTGAAACTTGAATTGGGAAATGTTGAGGTCTACCAGGACATTCCTAAAGAAGAAAGGCAATGGAGAGCTAAAGTAAAACCGATTACTAGCTTTTTGTCTGCAAAAGGGCTGAAATACAATTGGCAACCACCCAGAAGCTAAGATTTTTTTATGCAGGGAAAACCTCAGTTGTAAACAAACAAACGGATAGCTTGGACATTCTAGAATCATGCGGTTTAATAAAAGAGGGAATGGTTGAATGGGATAAATTAAAGGAAGAATTAACAAGATCAGGGGGCGTAGTCCAAAGTAGCTCATATTATCAGTCACAAACTGCTCCTAAACCATCAAGTTCGAAGACTAACTCAATATCAATGGGTTTTATTCATTTCTTTTCGCTCTCTCTTTTCCTTTTTTAAAAAATATTTTATTAATTAAAAACAGAAGACAACATATGTGTACACACCAGCACAAACAAAGAGAAAGAAAAAGAGAAGAAAAAAGAAAGAAAAATACAATTCAACGCTACAAAGTTAAATACTCTTATAGTTACTCTATCTAATCTAACATTAATGATATCCATCAGAGACAGGTTATACGTTCCCTAGAAGAACCAATAATAAAATGTACACACAAACATTTAACTCTCATTCCAAAATGATAAATGATCTGTAGGAGGCTTGCTCTCTTTGCCTTTAGTTATAGTATGATCTAGGAAGGGCTTCCAAATCTCATTAAAAAAATTTTTACTCGTGATACCTTTTTTAATATTTATTTTGCATGTAAGTTTGTCATTTAATGCTGTTGTCCAATTTTGAACATACCAATCTTCAATTTTTATTTGCTCTCCTCCCTTCCACTTAGCAGCTATACAAATTCTTGCATTCACTATTAAAATAGATAGCAAATCTGCATTATAATGATTTGAAATGACATTACCAAACTCAAGTATCAACACACTTGGTGCATCCAATTTAATACGGGTACCAAACATTTTTGTTATCTCATTTTCCACTAACATCCAAAAACCTTTCACTCTTTCATACTCCCACCACATATGGAGAGTAGGAATCCGATCCATGTAAAGATAATCAGCCTCATTTAACGGTGCAGTTTATAGCCCCAGATAAACACAGGAGGAGTTAAAAGCTAATGAAGTCCAGCTTCATTAGGCAAGTAAGAAACAGAGATAGAGAGAAAGTAGAGAGCAAAGCATACACACACTGCAGTTTTGGCTGAACAAAGGAATCATAATGCCGTCTCTTTATTCAAACAGAGTATATCAGAAACAAAACTTAAGGCACAGAGCCAATCAGAATGTCCGAACCCAAATAAGGAGAAATAAGGAGAAATCTTCTCACTATTCTATGCATGCCCAAAATCCAGCGTTGTCTCTCATTCAGACAAAGAGGCCTTTGTTTACAAAATGTGAAGGCGACAGGAGACAGAAACCAGATACATTCCTACATGTCCTCCTTTTTCATTTAAATTTGAGAGAGGGACGGCTAATCATACCCCTGCATGTCATCATACTCCATAACTACTCCTCCATATACAGCATCACTGTCCTCCTGGTACCTTGTTCCGGAGGATGATGCCTCATTGAGTACAATTGCCGTCGTGCAAAACCCGATGTCTCCCTTCTACGCAGTGGACATGTGTTACACATAGAATTAAGATTAGGAATACAATTAATGCAAAAACACAAAGATATAAGGCAGATAATAATAATAATCCCATAAAAGAAAACATGTCTAAGGACAGACAAATCAGGCAACCAAGAAGTCATCCAATCAAAGAGATTAACATCCGTGCGTACATTGTTAGTAATGCTCTCCTGTAAATTCTGGAGTTCTTTCTCGATAGTATTATTCAGATCCTGGAATTTTACCCGACATCCCTGGTTCCCGACCAGTTTACAAAATCCTCCGGATTTTGCTAACAGGTAATCTATGGCCAGTCTGTCCTGCATTTGGTCTTGATGAAGCTCAGTGATTTCCATTTGAAGATCCTGTATGACCCTCCCTGTGGCATTGATTGATTTCTCCAGCCTACAGGTGAGTCCCAAAATGGACCTTCTATTCTCCTGGGAAATGACACCTGGGTATGATCCCAATGTGAGTGCTCCAGTGATAACACCCCCTATAGCTCTCCCCCAGGAGCTACCATCAGAAAGCTGAACATCGATTATCACTTCATCCTTGCAACCAGAACCCATCGGGCTGGCAACAGCTCTCCGGCGCCGTGCATCTGCCCGAAGCGGCATTTGCACTTGTACGGGTAAGGTAAAATAACCCAATGCTGCACATTGATATTGTCCTGGATGGAAATTCATGGCAACTCCATTAAAAAAGAACCACATGTTGGGATCCTTAATTTGCCATCCATTGCAAACTGAACCACTATCTATAGCAGAATAATCAGGAGTAAACATAGGAAACACATCATATATATCTTCAATAGTAGTGTTAAACAAGGTATAATTAAGCTTATAAGAACTGTTATAACTACCCCATAACCAAAAATAATCGTCACATCCTGTATAATTGCCTACATTCCGCAAAACCCTTTGTGCTTGAGTCCAGTGCTTCCATTTACTATTCCAGACTCCAGAACTATGACAGCAGAAACAAAGTCCTTTAGTGTATTTCTTGAATGTCATGCTTCGCCAGCGGGTGTTGTTAAATTGTTCTGGGGGATTAGGGAAGAGTGTAGACCTATCAAGATGTTGCAAGTGTCCAATAACCAACTCAGGCGTGTTGAACAATGCCGGAAGAAAGGCCATTTGAGACACTGCCAGTGGATGCTCATAGTATAACGTTGCATTCTTACCATGAACCTCAAACATATAGTTAGCATGACGAAGCCAAAAGTTGGGGTTGCCCCCATGAGTCATTGTTTTTACAGCTGGAAGCACAGTAAGAAAGAAAAGAACAAATGTCAGCAAATTTAGTCTACTGGTGAACCACCGTCCTGGAGCTGAGTAACCTTCTTCTCTCTCCATGGGCGGATCGCTCGAGCAGGAATCCTTCCACTCAGGATTCCCTTGTTGCCAAGAAATGACCAATGGCTTAGGAAGACACTCCCCTAAGAAACAGGAGCATGCCCTGTTATTACTAGTACCATGTAACTAAACGTGAAACATGCCTGATGTATAACACAAATGCAATGTCACAAACCCATTTACATGTGTAGGGTACTGAAAACCCTTCCATGTACTTCTGAAGGTACCTTGAGATATGCAGTTTCATAAGGCAAAACATAACATAAGCAAAGACAGGTCTTTCTCCTGCAAGAGAATAAGCAAACATTTAAGCATGAACAAAACATGAACATTTCTCTTCTTCCTTACATGAAGGAGGTTTCTGTTGCATTCTAGAAAGCATTTCTCACTCCCCAATTACATGAGTAAGGCATTAAATTTCTTCTTCTCTCACTGGTGTAGGTGAAAGAGGGATTCAATAACTTAAAACCAGCATAGCATGGTAAATCAAATACAGTACAAATATCATTAGAGCATTTCACACTCATAGCATGAGCAGGTAGGCAATTTTTTAAAAATCTTTCAGGTTTTATAATGCAAACAAAGCCAATTCACTTTAGAGTCCAATACAAACTTTTTAGTCCAATTAAAATGTCCAAATTAAAAGTCCAAATGTTGATTGAAGCTTTCTTCTTAAACACTATCTTCTCTCCAGCACAGTTCTTGGCATGGCAAGGTTGAAATTAGGCCATAAATTAAGTCTCACTGAATTCACAAGACACCCAGCCAACCCCCCTTTCCAGCTTTTCAGGCAAACACACATTCCTTCATGCTCCAGCCACACCCATCTGTATTAAGGCAGGCAGATGAGTTATGAACAAACTTGGAACAGCCCACTCGGATCTCTTTGTTTGAGGGTTGGGCAGTTCAAAATCAGCCATAAACTGGACTATTTCTTCTCCCTCCTTGTATTTTTGCAAAAGCCTGCTGTCCATAGAGGAAGGAACCACGCCCCTCTTCCTCTGGACTTTTTTCATTTGCAGCATCTGAATCTCAACTTTATGACAAACTGCATCTGTTAGGTTGTACTTGTGAGAAGACCCCTTTCTGGGCTTGGGTTTTCTGGCCACACATGAGGAATCAAGTTTACTACTCAGCTTCTCCTGCTTTTGTGATGAAGGTTGCTTCAGGGATGAGCTGAGGTCTCCTGTGCTGCTCTTGGAATCACACTCCTTGCTTCCTGCCACTTTGCATGCATTAATAGCTTCAATCTGTGATGAGGTCCCCACCATTTGTTCCCAATCAGCTGGCACTAGTTGTTTTTTAGACTCGGCAGGCAGTATTGCAGCAGTCCCATTTGCCAGAGCCTCTCTGTTCACTGGATATACAGCAACAGTTTCCATATCCAGCACAGCTGCAGTTAAAGCAGCAGAGAACAGGTCTTTTGTAGGGCTAAAAGTGCTTGATTGCTGCAAGGCAGGATATAATGTCCCATCTCCTTTTCCACCCCCATCTCCATCAGGGGGCTCATGCTGTTGTTTCTCATATGATGGAGGGGCTGTTGCCAGAGTCCCTCCCTTGGCTGGGGCCAAAAGCTGTGGAAGGGGACCATCAAGCCTCTGGGACAACGACATATTTCTTGGAGTAAGTCTTTGAAGACAGTTTCTGACCACTCCACATAAATTGCACTGATACAGAAATTCCCTCATGCTTCTGCAATTCATTCCCAATTTTTTTCCAATGTGTTAAGTCCAAACAATCATCATATTTAACCCAAGGACAGGTTTTTCCTACAACTTGGACAAGCTTTTGTATTTCCTTCTTATCAGCTCGTCTCCCATTCATATGCAAAAGATCTGAGATATCTTTACAAAACTCCTCCTCAGGCGAAGCAAACACGCACCCCATGATAATTTTTTTTCACTCACCCTGTTGTAATTCTCAAGCGCTTGATTGACCTTTCCTCTGGTCAGACCTTTTTCTCTGGTCGTGAGTGAGTGAGACCTTGTCCCAGTCGCTAATTATGAGGTGCTAATTGCTAATTGCTGAAGCAGAATTCAAAGAAGGCTCTCATTGTAGTTCAAAGCCTCCCACGGAGCGCCACTTGTAGGAATCTGATCCATGTAAAGATAATCAGCCTCATTTAACGGTGCAGTTTATAGCCCCAGATAAACACAGGAGGAGTTAAAAGCTAACGAAGTCCAGCTTCATTAGGCAAGTAAGAAACAGAGATAGAGAGAAAGTAGAGAGCAAAGCATACACACACTGCAGTTTTGGCTGAACAAAGGAATCAGAATGCCGTCTCTTTATTCAAACAGAGTATATCAGAAACAAAACTTAAGGCACAGAGCCAATCAGAATGTCCGAACCGAAATAAGGAGAAATAAGGAGAAATCTTCTCACTATTCTATGCATGCCCAAAATCCAGCGTTGTCTCTCATGCAGACAAAGAGGCCTTTGTTTACAAAATGTGAAGGCGACAGGAGACAGAAACCAGATACATTCCTACAATGGAGATAAGTCCCAGTCTCTTTTTTACAATTCCAGCATAAGCTAGATTCCTTTGGATTCATCAATTTTATTTTTGCTGGGGTTAGATACCATTTCCACAATACTTTATAATTGTGTTCTTTTATTCTAATTGATAAATTTCTCATTACTCTATCTTTCCATTTTAACTTCCAACTTTCTTCACTAATGTTTATATTTAGGTCGCTTTCCCATGTCTCTCTCATACTATCATTGGTGTAATCCATATCAATTAGCAATTTATATATTTTACCAATTAACCCTTTTAATTCTATTTTCCCAGACCTAACATTGCATGCTAATTTTTCAAACTCAGTTAAACCTCTGTTTAGGTCTGATTCAGTGGCTATTTGAGAGTTCCAATTATTAATTGCTGCTACTTGAATGCAGTTTAAGTTCATTTGCATAAACAATCTTTTCTTTTTTTCTTTATTTTTACAAAAATCTATCCAATCCTTTAAAAACTCTATTTTATTAATTTGAAGTAGCAATTTGTTCTTACTAGTTAATAGTATTGGAAAGGATTTTATATCCCCTAATTCTATTATGGGTGAAGTTCATGGAGCAAGTTTATTTTTAACAGAATGCCAAACATTCAACAAACTTTTTAAAATTTTATTATCATTGTTAATTTTAACTTTGTCCTTACCTAAAAGTATTACTTTTCCAACTTTGTGTAATTCTTTCATACCAATGCCTTCCCATAATGTGTCTTTGTGCATTAAAATTTTTAGAATGTTTTTCAATTGATATGCTATATAGTATTTTTTAATATCTGGTAAACCTAATCCCCCACTTTTTTGATCTTTATACTACAATGTCTTTACAATCCTTGGTCTCTTACCATCACTACAATAATCATTTAACAAATTTTGTAATTTCTTGAGATCTTTATCTTTAATTTCTACTGGTAATGTTTCAAATATATAATTAATTTTGGGGACTATCTTCATTTTAATCTTCCAAACCATGATAATTTTATTTTTTTTGCATCGAATTAGCAATTCTTTTATTTCTTTTATCAATGTTTCAAAATTTATTTATTTTTAATTCATCATACTGATTAGATATTCTTATTCCTAAATATTTTATATTACTTTTGATGTTAATATTGAAAGTGTTCTTAATTTTATTCTGAGTTTCCATAGTTGTATTAAAAAGAATTATTTCTGACTTATCCCAATTTACTTTTAAGCCAGTCACATCTTGGAAGTTTCTAAGATGAGATTGTATTTTAATTAATGCATTTTGTGGTTCCTTTACAATTAGCAAGGTATCGTCCGCATACAAATTAATTTTATTATCATTTATCCCTTTTAAATCTAAGTCTTCTCTAATTATGTTTGCAAACATTTCGATAGCCATTATAAACAAAATTAAAGACAACGGATCACCCTGCTTTGTACCAGCTCCTAACCTTATATCTGGTTATATCTATATAAATACAGAGCACCTCATATGCCTCCTGAGAAATCTGTACATGAACCAAGAAGCAACAGTTAGGACAGAACATGGAATGACAGAATGGTTTGGAATAGGAAAAGGAGTAAGACAAGGCTGCATTTTGTCACCATGCCTATTCAACCTATACACAGAGCACATAATGCGCAGTGCAGGGATGGAGGAATCACAATATGGGATTAAAATCGCTGGGAGAAACATCAATAATTTGAGATATGCAGACGATACCACCCTAATGGCAGAAAGTGAGGAAGACCTAAAGAATCTCTTGATTGGGCTGAAGGAGGAGAGTGCAAAAGCTGGCTTGAGACTAAATATCAAGAAAACCAAGATAATGGCAACAGGCCCAATCAGTTCATGGAAGATAGATGGGGAAGAAGTAGAAGCAGTGACAGATTTTACTTTTTTGGGATCAAAGATCACTGCAGATGGGGATTGTAGCCATGAAATAAAAAGGCGACTGATTCTTGGGAGACAAGCAATGAGAAACCTGGGTAACATAGTGAAAAGCAGAGACATCACACTGAAAACAAAAATTAGAATAGTCAAAGCAATGGTCTTCCCAGTAGTAATGTATGGATGTGAGAGCTGGACAATTAGGAAGGCTGAACGCAGAAGAATAGATGCCTTTGAAATGTGGTGTTGGAGGAGGGTTTTGAGAGTACCCTGGACAGCGAGGAGAACAAATAGGTCAATCTTAGAAGAAATTAACCCTGAATGCTCACTGGAAGGTCAAATAGTAAAGATGAAGCTGAAATACTTTGGACATCAAATGAGAAGGGAGGATTCACTTGAGAAGGCATTGATGTTGGGAAAGGTGGAGGGCAAAAGAAGAAGGGGGAGGCCAAGGATGAGATGGATAGATGGTATTGTAGACACAATGGGCACAGAGCCGGGAGGGCTGAGGGGGATGGTGGAGGACAGAGGCGCATGGAGAGCAATGGTCCATAGGGTCGCAAAAGGTCGGAACCGACTGTGCGACTGAACAACAACAACAACAACAAATACATCATTTACTTTTATTTGCGCACAGCCCTGATGGTATAAATTATCAATTACTGTTGTAAATTTAGAGCCAAATCCATAATTTTTCACTATTTCTTTAATGGAAAACCATTGGAGAGAATCAAACGCTTTACAATAATTCGATTTCTTCTTTATTCTGTTCTGCAGTATGCATTAATGCTACCACTCTCCTTGTTATGTCTGATAAGTATCTTGATTTCATAAATCCCGCTTGGTCAATATTTATATAATCTCCCATAAATCTATTCATTCTATTTGCAAGTATTGCCGTGAAGATTTTTAAGTCCTGGTTCAATAATGAAATGGGTCTATAAGACTCCACTCTCTCTTGATCTTTCCCAACCCTAGGAATTAAGATTATTATAGATTTATACCATGAGTCAGGGGACTTTCCTCCATCTAATACATAATTAAATATTCTGGTAATTTTTGGAACTATCATTTCTTTGAATTCTTTATAAAATTCTGATGCTAGTCCATCTTCTCCTGGTGCCTCTCCTATTTTTAACTTGTCTATAGTTGTTGAAACCTCTTTTTCTGTAATAGGAGCTTCCATTATTAGTTTGTGTTCCTGACTCACCTTGCTTTTAGTCCAGTTTTTAATATAATCCGATGCCACTTCTACATCTAATTTCTTTTCTGAATAAAGATTTTGATAAAATTGCCTGGTGATTTCTATTTTTTCCTTCGTTTTATTACATCTATTTCCTTGGTTATCAATTAATATTCTTATTTCTCTTTTTCCCTTTTTTTCATTTGCAGCTCTTGCCAACATTTTGGAATTTTTATTGTTATACTCAAAATAATTTCTTTTTAAATAAATTAAATTCCTTTTAACACTTTCAATATCCTTTCCAGTTAATTCTGTTTTCAACTGTTGCAGTTTGTCAAATATGCTTTTTTCTTTAGTCCTTATATGTTCCTTCTGAAGTCGTTCAATTTCTTCTTCTATATATTTTTGTTTCTCCTTATAGTGTTTGTTCTTAATACTAGCAAGTTTGATACTTTCACCCCTAAATATTGATTTCATTGTATCCCACAGAATGTTATCTGATACTTCATCTGTATCATTAAAACACCAAGATTCCTCCCAATTTTTAAAATTATTTTCTCTTTGTCTTCCTGTTTGTTAATTTTTTTTGAATCATATCTCCAATTAATCTTATTATTTTTCCTTTTATCGGATATTTTTAGATCTACTATCATGTTTGCGTGATCTGATTCTCTAAAAATCCCTAATTCCACATTTTCTAGAGTCTTAACTAAATTATTTGTAACCATGACATAATCGATTCTTGAATATGAATTGTGGACTTGTGAGTAATACGTATATCCCCTTTCATTACCTTTTAATTCAGACCACGCATCATATAGTCCTATTTGTTGCATCCATGATTCTAATATTTTCTTGGTTCCAATTTTTTGTCTCAAAACATTTGATGAATCAGAATCTGATTTAATCAAATTAAAATCTCCTGCCACTATTATTTTATTAGTATTTTCCTTCATTATAATCTGATATAATGTATATAGGAGTTCATCTAGTTTCTGATTTGGAGCATAAATATTAACCAACAAAATTTCTTCATCATCTATCAAACCTTTTATTATTATATACCTTCCTTCGGGATCAATAATAGTTTTTAATTTTACAAAACCTATCCTTTTTTAGATTAATACTGCTACAACCCTTGCCTTGGATGTTCCACAAGCCTTCTCATAATTTTCTATCCAATTCAATGTTAAATTGTTAACTTTTTCATTTTTTTGATGTGTCTCTTGGAGGAATATTAAATCTGGCTTACTTCTTCTAATTGCTGCTTTGATACGTTTTCTCTTTATTAGGGTCCCTAAGCCCTTCACATTCCATGTTAATACTCTAACCATTATCAATATTGTCAATATCTACCCTTTGTTGTGTGTTCCATAAGTTCAAAAAACCATACGTCTCCAAAAATGATGAGAATTTTTGTATATAGTTACTTCTTGATAGAGAGCAAACATGAAGGTGATACCCCACAACCAACAAGAAAAAATTAACATAAAAACTTACAAAAAATAGACATGACATATTTTGAAACATTTATAACGAATCAACCTCCCCGCCCTTTCTACCTTAACAAAATAAAAAGAAAGCCCTTGCATGACAAGGAGGGGAGGGGGGATGTATTAAGATTACCGAACAAGCATCCCAGTTGTCACAGTTCACACTTTGTAATACTTCATACCATAACTAATTTTGATAAATCACTAACCCACTTCAGAGCTACAGTTCTCATAAAATCCCGAGGTTATTAGAGCCTCCTTCAATTCATCACAGTCTTTTGATTTATATTCAACAATTTTAGCATCTACCAGGACATCCAGAGAAAGTGATGCTTCTTTAATCAAGCTACTTTTCCCATCATGTGTAAATCACAATTGTCGTGGTGGTTTCCAATTGTATTTTATCCCTTTATCACTTAATATTTTTGTGATGGGTTTAATCTGCTTGCGCCAAATTTGTTCTTCAGTTGATAGGTCATGATAAATTTCAATATCATTACCATCTAGCTTTCTTATGTGTGACAACATGCTGAATTTCAGGCCTTCATTGGCAAATCTTACTAAAACATTTCTATTTGTTTCCTTATTCTTCCTATTTCCCAATCTATATGCACTAATAATGTCATCAATTGTGAATTTTTTATCTGAGTTTAAATCATTTAACCAGGATACAATTCTTTGCTTTAACTGATCAGGGATGACTTCCACAATATTTTTAATTATTACATTAGGTATTTTGAAGGGCGAAGGGTCGAAATGGCATGAAACTCCTAGTAAATGAGTAGTGTACTTGGAAAGGGTTCTGTTCATCTAATTCTCACTCAAGGGGGTGAGAAAGTTTCAGCAAGGAAGATCGAACCCTCTCAAACTTCTATATTTGAAGGTGGTTGCTCGTGGGGCAACTGAGAGGCAGGTTCTTTTGTTTATTTGTTAGTTTTTTGTTGTTGTTGTCTTTTGTTGTCAAAATAGGTGGGTGGAGGGAAGGTAAGGGTGTCAATCCACAGTTAATGTATAGTGATATTTTTGTCCAACCATCAGTTGTAAAGTTAAGTTTATAATTTTACATTGCCTATTCACACGAAAGTTAATTTGTTTAAAAAATTACTCATGTCAAATACAATAAAGATAATATCGTGGAATGTGAAAGGTTTGGGAACGGTGATAAAGAGAAAGAGAATTGAGAATGCATTAAAAAAGGAGATGCCCGATATTCTATTCTTACAGGAAACACATCAAAAATGGATAAAGTGAATAATCTTTACTTGGGGTGGATGGAAGTATACGAAAAATCATTTGGATCGTCAAAAGCAAGGGGTGTAGCTATCCTTATTTCCAAAAAAATAAATTTTTTAATAACAAAAGTAGTAAAGGACGAAGAGGGGAGATTTTTGTTACTAAAGGGAAAGATCGGGGAAAAGGAAATAGCATTGGTTAATATTTATGTTCCAAACCAAAAACAAGAGGAATATTTAGAAAAAATAAGGATAATTTTGCAAAATGAGGATATACAGAACTTGATAATAGGAGGAGACTTTAATTTGACCTCATCAGCATTAGATACATCTATAAAAATTAATGCAGGAAAGAAAATTAAAAAATCAGGATTAGAAAATTGGATAGAGAGTTTAGGGATTAATGATACATGGAGGATCTTAAGAGGAACTGAACAAGCTTACACTTTTTTTCTCAAATGCACAAAACGTACTCGAGAATCGATTACCTGATGGTTTCAAACAATTTGGTAGGACGGCTGAAGGATACAGAAATCGGAATAATCAGGGAATCAGATCATGCAATACTCAAGTTGGAATTGTTGTTTAATAGGGATAATAATAAACAAAGGAAATGGAGGTTTGATACATATTTAATCAAGAATAAGAAGATATTAAACAAGTTAAAATCAAAATGGCAAGAAGACTGGATGTTAAATGATACAGGAGAGGTAGAGATGCACACACTCTGGGATGCAATGAAAGCAGTGTTTCATGGGGATTGCATTAAAGAAATAATAATGTTGAATAAGCAAAAGAAGTTAAAAATGCAGAATATAGAAAAAGAGATAAAATGTTTAGAAATAGAACATGCTAACGGTCAGAATGAAGAAGTATATCAGAGACTAGTGAAGTTGAGAAGTGAGCTTTTAG
This sequence comes from Bradypodion pumilum, assembly GCA_035047305.1. NCBI lineage: Eukaryota > Metazoa > Chordata > Lepidosauria > Squamata > Chamaeleonidae > Bradypodion > Bradypodion pumilum. The sequence continues at coordinate 11,810,312 of JAWDJD010000001.1, read as the reverse complement.
GACAGGATATGGAGAAAGTTAAAAGGGAACTGATTTATTTGAACAGAGATAATTTCGAATTTAGTAATAAAAGTCTTAAAAGACTTTCAAAAGCGGCCAGAGACAAGAAAGTGAGGAGGGAAATAAAGGTATTAGTAGATGATAAGGGTAATCGTATGGTAAAAACGGAGGAGAAATTAAGAATAGTGGAACAATTCTTTAGCGAGTTATACACAGGAAAACCTATAGACATGGAGGAATTGAAAAGGCAGTTGGAAATAGAGACAATGTTAAAAATACAGGATGATCATAAACAAATAATGGAGGAAAGAGTTACCGAGAAAGAAATAAAGGAGGCTATAATGAAGCTTAAACTAGGGAAATCTCCGTGTGAAGACGGGTATACGACTGACTTTTATAAGGCCTTTCAAGAAATAATTACCCCAAAGTTATGCATTTTATATAATTCAATATTAGATGGAGGAAGGGTCCCAGATTCCTGGAATAAATCAATAATTGTATTAATCCCAAAGCCAAACAAGGATCCAGAAATAATTGATCATTATAGGCCGTTCTCGCTCCTAAATCAGGACGCCAAATTATTTGCAGCCGTGATGGCTAATAGACTGAGCACGTTTCTAGGAAAATATATTCAAAGCGATCAGGTAGGATTTCTCAAAGGACGTCAGCTAGGAGAACACATAGTAAGAATAATTAACATACTTGAAATAGCAACAAGGGAAAGAACCAAACTATGTATTCTCTCACTTGATCTATTCAAGGCATTTGACTCAATACAGTGGCAAACATTACAAACTATAGTACAGAGAATGGGCTTTAGAGATAAATTTTTACATGTATTCAATCAATTATATAGCAAATTGCAAACAGTTATAAAAGTAAATGATGGATTCACTAAAAAGATTGAGATTATGGCAGGAACAAGATAAGGGTGTCCATTGTCCCCATTATTATTTGTCTTATCTATGGAACTTTTAGCTAATGTTATCAGAAGGGATAAGGACATTCAGGGTTTAAATGGTCAAAAAATTAGTATGTATGCCGATGACACGTTACTTGTATTAAAAAATGCTAAAAACACAATTGGTAAAGTTCAAGAACATTTATACAGGTTTGAAAAAATAACTGGCCTAAGAATTAATTGGAAAAAGACTGAAGCGATAGCTTGTAATTATAAGAAAAGGACAAGGAAGAGATTTAAAAACGTTATAAAATAGACATAAAGAAAAGTTTGAAGTATTTGGGCATATATATAACAGAGAATATTAAGGAGCTCCATAAGTTAAACATAGACAAACTAAGGCAAGATTTAAAATCAAATATAGCTAAACTTAATAAATTAAAGGTGTCCTGGTTTGCTAGAGTGAGTCTGGGGCGAATGAAAATTTTACCAAAATTAAATTTTGTTATAGGTAACCTTCCTCTTAAGATAAGCAATAAGCAATTAAAGGAATGGCAAAAAAATGTTAAACAAGTTTTGTAACGGAGGAAGGAAACCAAGGATAATGAAATCGTTATGGTACCAAAGTCAGGAGGACAGTGGGTTGGGTATCCCCAATATAACAAATTATTACAAAGCATTTCAATTAAACAGAATTGTAAATTTATTAGCACAGAATAAGGATGAATTAGAAGATATAAATCAGATTAAATATAAAAAAATATAATGGCAGTTTATTCTTAGAAATGCATGTTAAGAAAATACAATTAAAGACTAAGACACTAAGAGAATTGTATCAATTTTGGAAGGGAATAAAAGAAGAATTAGTTATAAGAGATTCTCCAATATTAGAAGTGACGGATTTTGCAGATTGTCCATTAAATGAGATGAAGGATATGAAACAGAAATTAAAGTTGAACAACTTAATACAAATTAATGAGTGGATTTCAAAGGGGTCTACATCCCAAAAGAGGGAAGAAATTTATCAAAAGTTAGATTTAAATTGGTTTCAAAAAATTCGGCTTGAAAAATGGGATAGCAAAATAAGAAAGAAGGGACAGAAAATTAGAGAGATATCAAAGTTTGAAGAATTGATATACAGTATAAGAAAGGGGATTGTGGTTAAGAGTGGATTGGTAAGTAAATTATATAAAATAATAAACAAAAAGGAAGATCCACAAAGATTAATAAGGAACGGATGGGAAGAAGAATTAAATATAAAGATAAGTGAACAGGCATGGAAAGGAAGATGGAACGAAAGAATAATGAATCAGTTATCAATAAGGGAAAGGGAACACAACTTTAAATTAATTTGGAAGTGGTATTTGACCCTGGTTATTTTACAACATATGGATAAAGCAAGATCAAATAAGTGCTGGAGATGCAATAGAGATTTAGGTACCTATGTTCACATGTGGTGGGACTGTGAATATACACAGACCAACTGGAAGATGGTAGAACAGGAAATAAATAACATCTTTAATAAAAACATAGTATTGAACCCTAAAATTGCTCTGCTGGGACAGTTAGAAGATATAAATATTGATAATAATGAAAAGGAGTTGCTATCCATTCTGATCACTGCAAGAAGGCAGATAATTGCTTTGGAATGGAAGAATAAAATAAATATATGCAGAGAAAGATGGTTTAAACAAATATGGCGTTTGGCGTTAAATGACAAACTAACATCAGAAATGAAAGTAGAAAGAGGAGAGGTTAAGAGTAACCTTTTCTGGAAAATTTGGAGACCATGGGTAGTGTATGGTATGTCAAGTAAAGATGGAATAAAACCTGTACAAGAAGAATATGAATTTTGGACGGATTTATAAATAATAATTGAGTGACAAAGGTAGTTATTTTTTATTTTGTATAGGGTTGGGTGTGGGATGTTGGGTGGTGGGGGTGTAAAAAAGAAAGGATCTAGCATGGCATTGGATGCAACCCAATATTATTGCTGAGTGTTTGATCTGGTATCTCTAATGTCCATTTATCAGCAATGCTTTCTCTGATGTCCATTTATCAGCAATGCTTTCTCCTTCAGATATTCATCTGAATCGCTAATTCACCCATGATGGAAAGTCTCGCTGAAGTGAGCATATGGAGTCTCAGTGAGCAGTTGTCAACATCAGGGAAAGTACGGTGGGAAGTGAATTGTTAAAAACAGGAAACAAGTGCCAACATGAAAGTCCTTGAAGGAACATGGAACAGGACACACTCCCAGGGTGAAGTTATGAAAAATGCAGAACACATCCCAACGCCACACACACATTGAACGAAAGAAGATGGTATGCTCATTTTGTATGCTGTATTCTTCTTTGCTGGGGATTATTATTTCAATTTTTGACACTTGAATGAAATATGGTATAATTGGACTTCATAGCTACAGCTTCAGGCAACATCGATTGCTTTTTCTAAAAATGATGATGACATTAAGAGAGACTATATTTTCTTTTTATGTTCAGAAATTTCCCCTGCTCCTAATAACATTGGTGTTACAGGTGGGAGGCTTTGTGGTTGTAAGAGATACAAAGGTTCATTCAGTTCAAGTTTCAATTCAAACATTGCCTTTTCCTAACTGCTGAAAGATGCTCCAAATAACTAGACCAGGCATTCTCAACCTTTGTAAACCGGGGACCAGGTCACGCTCCCTCAGACAGCTTCAGGGGCCAGATGACCATTTTGTCCTTCCTCCACCACACGGCACTTCCTGGTGTGGTAGAGGTGGTAGGAGGCACATGACATGGTGCCGTGGGGCGGGCTGTGTCTGACCCACAGGCCGTAGGTTGAGAATCCCTGAACTAGACTATTGGATCGCTTCACCATGTCAAACTCTTGCAACATCTTTAACCTGCTGTCAGAATTCACCTCATTTCCCCCAATATTTTCATGCAATACCCTTTGCTAACCATTTCTCCTTGGTGATGCTATCATCTGAATTGTACCCCATCTATTCATTTCCCATCCTGACATTCCTTCCTAAAGGGTACAGAAGGTGGCTAAAATCAGACTATCCCACTGACCATGGATCCATTTGAGGACATCTCATTGATAGAAAAGACTAGCCAAACAAGGCAGGTAATTGAAAAACCACCATGTTTTGTGTAACCCTAGGCCAGCTTCTCTGGGTTTGGCCAAGACTTTTACAGAAGACCTGATATAAATGCAGCAGCTGCTCCTGCAGTCTGTGTAGCCCTTTCCTCTCTCCTTTTACCTTCCCTGTTGTTTCACAGTGCATTAACTTTATGGAGAGGTACTCATTATGGCTAAGAATATGTTTGGGTTATTTATTATGTGCATATGTGGTCGGGAATTGTTTAATTGTACCTGAAGAGCAGAGAAGAGCCAAAGGGTGCTCTTTACGTCATCACTCTCTTGTCCAGAAGAGTCTGCAATTTACTGAAGCAAAAAGGACAGGCATGGGAGGAAGATGAAGATGAGGAGACACAGGACCTTTGAACTGGACATGTGATGGGCCAAAGCCTTCCCAGAATCTTCTTGAGGGTATCATTTTCAATGAGTATTGCAAACAATTTTAGGATGAAGGTCTCCATAGTCTAAAAGGTATCTTCCCTCAGGTTTGTCCTTAGAAAATCAGAGAGTAAACAAAACAAAACACTGTAGCACTTTAAAGACTAATGGCTGTATTTTACTGTTAGCTTTCATGGATCAAGTCCACTTTATCAGACATAGGAGTGAGACTTCATGTCATCAATTTATATATACAGAGGTACAGAGTGACTGGTTAGCATGACAGATAAGTATACAACCCAATATGACTTTTTACAACTGGTAATATCAGCTGTTATTCAGGTAAGTTGTGGATTTTTGGCCTGGCATTAAACATTTGGTAATGATTTCAGTGGTGTGCTGCTCCTGGTATGCCCCGGCACTGTGTACCGATAGCAAAATGTCCGGAAGGCCATGCCTACCTGCCCACAGGTCACCTGGCCGGTGCCTGCTACTGAAACCCCTCCCCCCCGGACCGGCTTGGGGTCGTGCGTGGAGATCTGCCTCATGCATGGTTGCAGAAATCTGCCTCAGCTCATGCATGAGAGCATGGGGAGGCCCCTTCCTGTGATCTCACGCATGCATGGCTGCTGATCTCTGCATGCATGTGCTGAGGCAGATCTCTGCAGAAACCGCGGAAACCCAAGCTGGCCGGGTGTGTGTGTGTGGGGGGGAGGGGGCAGGAGGTTTGGGGCTGGTCTCCCTGGTGCCCACCACCAAAAAACAAACAAAAAACCAGGCCATCTTGGGTTTGTGCAGGGCGCACAGAGATCTGCCTCAGTGCCTGTGTGAGAGCACAGAGAGGGTCCTATGGGCTATGAGGCTGGATACTAAAAGACTGCATGATACTGCTAAAGGCTTCTATGGACTGAACTCATGTTTGCAACTGAATAGCTAGCCTGCTTACTGCACCTGGAAGGAAACTACTGCTTGCATCTGCTCAAAGGTTGCCAGGAGCAGGGACAGAGATAGGAGCTCAAACCAGAGGAGGAGCCTCAGCATCCTCCTCCATGGAGTTGGAGGAGGAGAAGAAGAGACCCCGCGCTGCCGCCGCCAGCCCTGAACATAACACCTGCACTGGTGGCAGGCATAAAGGGGACAGCATGCTCTGCCCACCAGCCTCAGTGTCCTCCTCCATGGAGTTGGAGGGGGAAGGGGAGGAGAAGAGACCCTGCGCTGCCGCCAGCCCTGAACAGAACACCTGCACTGGCGGCAGGCATAAAGGGGCAGGCATGCTCTGCCGACCAGCCTCAGCATCCTCCTCCATGGAGTTGGAGGGGGAGGAGAAGAGACCCCGCGCTGCCACCGCCAGCCCTGAACAGAACACCTGCACTGGCGGCAGGCATAAAGGGGCCGGCGTGCTCTGCCCACCAGCCTCGGTGTCCTCCTTTGTGGATTCAGACTGGCTGGGGTTGGGGGTGGGGGGAGATGCCTGGCTGCCTGAGGCATTTACCATCAACTGGGTGGCCAGATGTGCCTTCAATGGCCACGTTGCCTTTGCCGCCAGACCTGGCCTCATCCTCCTGCATGGGGGGCGAGAGAAGGAGGCAACTTGCTGTGGGGCGGCTTACCATTTTTGCTGCCGGAAACAAGGGGGGATTGTGGGTGGGGTAGGAAGAGAGGGAGCTGGTCCTGCCAGTCAGGAAGGAGGGGCAGCATTCCATCTAGGGGGGTTCCAGGGACCCATATTGGTGTTGTGATGGGCATGGGGCGGTATGGTGGGTACCGAGGGGCGGGCCGCACTCAGGGAACGCTGGTCCAATGTTTAAGTGCGGTCCCTCATTCCAGCCCCGCAGGTACATCTCTGGGCCCTGAGCAGCAGATCCAGAGTGACCCCGCCCTTAGGCTGCTGCTGGTGAATGCCAGATCGGTCTGTAATAAGGCCCCCGTGATTCAAAATTCTATCCAGGAGGGGCGGGCCGACCTGGCATGCATCACTGAAACCTGGATGACACCTGAGGATGGAGTACCTCTTTCGGACATGTGTCCAGCCAGGTTCGGTCTTTGGCACCAGCCTAGAGGTGAGGGGAGGGGCAGTGGTGTTGCCATTGTTGCCAGAGAGTCATTGGGAGTTGCTAGGGCCACTGCTCCACAAGTGTCTGGTTGTGAGGCCCTGCTTCTACGGTTGGGCCCTAAGGGTCAGTTGGGGATCTTACTCCTGTACCTGCCCCCTTGCAGGGTAAGGGATGCCCTGCCTGAGCTGCTCGAGGCCACCTCAATGTTGGCATTGGAGTTCCCGAGGCTTATGGTTCTGGGGGACTTCAATTTGCCATCATTGGGGATGCCTTCTGAGGTGGCAAGGGAGTTCATGGCTTCCATGGCAGCCATGGGCCTGACTCAGGTAGTTCGGGGTCCGACCAGGGGCAGTGGTCACATGCCAGACTTAGTTTTCTTGTCGGAGCAGTTGCAGAGTGATCTGAGATTACAGGATTTAGTCATCTCACCTGTGCCATGTTCAGATCACTATCTGGTGACTCTTGACTTTTTGGGGGTGACGCTTCATCGTAGGGAGGCAGGGCCTATTAAAATGGCCTGCCCTCGGCGACTAATGGATCCAGATGGATTCCAGAGGGAACTGGGGGATGTTCCTCTGGATCGGATACACGATTCACCTGAGGCACTTGTCGACCTGTGGAACAGGACGGCAACAGCAGCCTTGGATGAAATTGCGCCACTGCGGCCTCTCCGTGCCCATGGGGTTAGGTCATCCCCGTGGTTCATGGATGAACTGCGGGAACTCAAACGGGCAAAGAGACGCCTAGAGCGCTGCTGGGTGAAGACCCAGGATGACTCCGATTGGACACTAGCTAGAGCTGCTATTAGGGCATACCTAGTGGTGATGGCGGTGGTGAGGCGGCAATACTTCACCACCCTTATTGCCTCTGCTGATAATCACCCAGCTGCCCTGTTCCGGGTAACCAGGTCCCTCCTCGGTAGGGGGAGATCGGTGCCCAGTTGGCAGGGTTTGGCTGAGGACTTTGCTGACCATCTGGTGGAGAAAACCAATCGGATTTGTTCAGGGCTGTATCCCGGCGTGGATGGGGAGGGTCGGGGGGGCACCGGAACACAGTCTTGCTGTATGATCTGGGATCGGTTTGATCCTGTTGTCCCTGATGAAGTGGACAGGCTCCTTGCAGCTGTTCATGCCACTACATATCCTTTGGACCCCTGTCCCACCTGGTTGGTGAAAGCCTCCAAGGTGGTGACAGGTGGCTGGGTCGGGGCGATAATAAATGCATCATTACGGGAGGGGGTATTTTCTGCACCACTAAAACATGCTTTGGTGCGCCCCCTCCTGAAGAAAATATCCCTTGACTCAGCTGTCCTTAACAACTACAGGCCGGTTTCCAACCTGCCCTTTCTGGGTAAGGTTTTGGAGAAGGCAGTGGCACGCCAGCTGCAGAGTGTCCTGGAGGAAGTGGATTATCTAGACCCCTTTCAATCAGGATTCAGGCCCGGGTATGGTATGGAGACGGCATTAGTCGCACTGATGGATGATCTCTGGCGGGAGCGGGACGGGGGTTATCCATCCGTCCTTGCTCTTCTTGACCTCTCAGCGGCCTTCGATACCGTTGACCACGGTATCCTTCTGGAACGGCTCAAAGGACTGGGGATCCAGGGCACCGTGTTGTCCTGGTTTTCCTCTTTTCTGGAGGGCCATACCCAGTCGGTGTGGTTAGAGAGTGAGAGGTCCAGCCCTAGGCTTCTCAAGTATGGGGTGCCTCAGGGTTCGGTGCTCTCTCCTTTCCTATTTAACATCTACATGAAGCCACTGGGTGAGATCATTCATTCCCACGGGGTGCGGTACCATCAGTATGCGGATGACACCCAGTTGTACATCTCGGCCTGTGGGGACCCCAGTGATGCTGCTGAAATCCTATCCGGATGCCTGGAGGCCATTGGGGTCTGGATGGGGGCCAATGGGCTTCAGCTGAATCCCAGCAAGACAGAGTGGCTGTAGATAAGGGGCCCCGTGTTATCCAGGGAGCTACCATCTTTGGTACTGGATTGGGCTGTTTTCCCCCAGACGGACCCAGTGCGCAACTTGGGGGTCCTTCTGGACTCGCGGCTGCTGCTAGAAGAACAGGTAGTGGCTGTGGCCAGGAGGGCTTTTGCCCAACTTCGGGTGATTCGCCAGTTGCGCACGCTCCTGGACCGGGGCTCCTTGCTTATGGTCACCCATGCTCTGGTCACTTCCCGACTAGATTATTGTAATGCGTTCTACATGGGGCTGCCATTGACGACCATTCGGAGGCTGCAGCTGGTCCAGAATGCGGCAGCCTGTGTGGTGATGTGATGCGGACGATATGCCCATGCCTCACCTCTACTTCGGGAGCTGCACTGGTTACCAGTTTGTCTCCGGGTGCAATTCAAGGTGCTGGTTTTGACCTTTAAAGCCCTATATGGCAGTGGGCCAGGATACCTTAGAGACCGCATCGTCCCAAGAGTGTCTGCCCGTCCAACCAGAGCGGACCGGAGAGGCTCTCTAATAGTGCCATCAGCTAGGGGTGCACATCTATCCAGCACCCGAAGGAGGGCCTTCTCCGTGTCTGCACCAACCCTCTGGAACCTCCTGCCAACAGAACTAAGACTTCAAAGAGAATTGCTGCCCTTCAGGAAAGGATTGAAGACCTGGCTGGCAGGGCAGGTGTGGGGCCCAAATGGGAGCATGGTCCCCGCCTGCTGGCTTATGTAAACAATTAAGAACTCTCTCTTCTTCTTTTTATAGTGGGTGGGTGGGATATGGGTCTTTTAAAGTGGGTGGGATATGGGTCTTTTAAAGTTTTTAATGTGTTTTTAGAACTTGTTGTAATGCCGCCCAGAGTCGGGTTCTGCCTGAGTGGGCGGCATATATAAATATGACTATTAAATTAAATTAAATTAAATTAAATTAAATTAAATTAAATTAAATTAAATTAAATTAAATTAAATTAAATTAAATTAAATTAAATTAAATTAAATTAAATTAAATTAAATTAAATTTCCATGCTCTCATGCATGCACAGCTGCAGATCTCCTCACACAGGTGCTAAGGCAGATCTCTGCATACACTGCACAAACCCAAGCCGGCCGGGGGGTTTTCAGTGGTGTGCACCTGTGAGCCTGGTGCCGAAAAAATATAAAATATTCAGCACAGAAAACACTTTGAATTTACTGCAATTGTATATGGGTGAAAGTGATTTTTGTGGAGTCCAGCATAAACCCATCAGAGATCTTTTTCTACTTCAATGGGTTTGTGACCACCATTATCTCCAAATGAAGCAGAGGTGATTGATGGAAAAAGTGGATAGCTGCCATTCCCAAAAACTGTCACAAGGGGTGCTCTGTCAGCTGTAGTAGTACTTGGCTGTGTCATCTGGAGGATTCTGACAATTATAGTCTAAAAGGTATCTTCCCTCAGGTTTGTTTTTAGAATTTTTTTTAAGAGTACCAATTTGGTGCAGGCTTCATTCCTAATTTCAAGCTGAATGTTCAGTCCTTTGAAATTTCAGCATAGCCTTTTTGTTAATATTTATGGTATGTGATGTGTTTTTCCAACTCATTTCTTTAACTGATTGCACAACCAAGAGGGACACATGTCCAGACAACTGCATTATTTTTAGGTGAAGATGACTTTGGAGATGCTTAAGAAACTAGGGTTTAGGCCCAATATGGTGAAAAATTTACTAAATCGCAGTGGATTTTCATGTAGCATAACAATAGTTCTAGTAAAGAAATAACTATATTGGTTCTCCAAGCCATTTCTGACCACAGATGTTAACGTTTGTATAAGAGGAAAATGACTTACAGCCATAATGTCTAAAGAAGCAATTCCTCCTATGCAAAGCTGCTGAGCTGTCAATATCATCATCTGAGAGTTTTCTTCAGGGTCCACCTCTATATCTCCAGGAGCCAGGTGGCTGGGACTGGAGATTTTCTATATTTTAAAATGTTGGTGTTCAAATGGGCCCAGCATTCCATAAAAATTCTGCATAATTAAAGTGATGGTCTTCCCAGCAGTAATGTATAGCTGTGAGAACTAGACCATAAGGGAGGCTGAGCACAGTAGTACAGATGCCTTCAAATTGTGGTGCTGGAGAAGACTTTTGTGAGTCCCCTGGAGCACGAGGAGATCAACTCAGTCAATGCTAAAAGAAATCAACCCTCACAGCTCCATGGAAGTACAGATACTGAAGCTGAAGCTCAAATACTTTGGCTACCAGAGGAATCACTGGAGAAGGCCCTGATGCTAGGAAAGATTAAAGGCAAAAGGAGAAGTGGGTGTCAGAGGATGTGATGCTAGACAGCATTGTTGATGCAGTGGGCATGGATCTGGGCAGACTCCAGAGGTTGGCAGATGACAGATGAGCATGGCATGCTGTGGTCCATGGGGCCGCAAAGGGTCGAACTCGACTGTGTGACTGAACAACAATATTCCATAATAACAGCACTGCAAAATACATCTGTGGGCAAGCTGAATTTGTTCTACTTTAAAACTACGAAACTCACAGTAGAATCTAACCTTAAATAAAACAGTCACTGACCATGGTGTCTTGGAGGTTGGGTCCAAAAAAATGAACATTTCCAAGTTCTCATGTATCCTTGACTTATATAAATATGCCATGCTGGCTAGAGGAATAAGGAAGTTGTCAACCTCACAAGTAATCCCGCCCCACTAACTGTGGTTGAAAACATGCCGGTGAACATTTTCAGGGACATCCCTTGAAGGAAACACTTGATAAAATGGAAGGTGTTGAATGTGCTCAATTTCCAACAGGCTACCACATGGGTCAATTTCTACCACTCAAACAGTCAGGAAGAAGAATCCAAAGGAGTTTTGGAAAGAAACATGGGAATGGGACTAGCTTTTGTAAAACAACAACAGCTCAGGAATAATCCTTTCCAGCATCTGCTGAATAGAAGAAAGGACATGTTGTTGAATCATATTTCAGGTGCCATGCTCAAACTGGCCTCCAAAAGACTGCCAGGACTAGTTTAGATCCTGGAAAGCAAACTAGTAAAAAAATACTATCCAGTGTCATTGAGTTTTGCGTTCTTCTTCCTTTCCTTTTTTAAAAAGAGCTGGCACTGTCAAAACAAAAGCAGCTGCCTCCAAGCAACCTCCTGCCACTGGTGCTGACAATGCTCAAGAGAGGAGGAGGAGGTGATGAATATGTTGTTATGAAGGAGGGGGTGGGCAAGTGTTGTGGAATGTGCTGAGTTTGACACAGCAGCAGCAGCGGAGGAGGTGCCTGGGGACAGGGAAAGAGAAGTCAAAGAAATCAGGCCCTTTGCCATCCACAAATGGCTCTGGCATGATGTCCACAGAAATCAATGTGTCAGCTCTGGCGGCACCTTTTCTTCTCAGCAACCTGGCAGAGCAGGCAAGTGCAAGTGGCACCATATGGAAAGTGGCTGTAATGAGGAGAGCAAAAGTAGAGGACATTTGGGAGGCAGCCACAGCTTCGTTCTGTTGAGTATTCTAATATTACCCCCAGCATGCAGTAACCAGAGTGACAGGAAATACTAGACTGATCTAACTGAAGTTGTTTTGCATTGTTTGCCTGCAATTACAATTAGAAAGGTTCTTTCCTGCCTCAGAGATCACCTGACCCTGTTTGCATTTGTTAAGGCTTTCGTTTTGTTCTGGCCTTCTCTCTCCTGTGTTCTGCCTTTGAAGAGGAAAGATGTCTCTTTGAGCTCCACCATCTTCCAGGCTACAGAGCTGGAAGAAAGAGTTGACTTGACTTCTTTCAAATCCAACTTCACCAAGAATTCAGAGTACATGTATCATCTAACCTCATTTTGCGAGTAAATGATATTTTTCTTTCTTGCAAGTATCTAGCCCAAGTGTGTTTATTAGCTGGGCTAAACGGGGTGAACTGGGATATTTGCATTCAAACATAAAATTGCCTAAAACCTGCCCCCAATTTGCTGTACTGCTGCTACAAATAACTTAACGCCTCTTCTTCCCGGGCCCTGATTCTTCATGCATCCGAGTGGGAGAACCTGGAGGGATAAATGCTTTCTTTAGAAATGCAAGAGCAAATGTACAATATTGGTGCAGCTGTGATTTCAGAGGGAGATTAGATTCTGACTGTTCTTATTATTTCCTCATCAGGTCAATGTTCCTTCCCACATATTTCTTCTCTTTCAACATAGTAATGTCACCCTTGTTCGAAAGCCAGCTTTATCTGACTCTAGGCTTCAGTGCTCATCTTGGTTTCTAGCCAAAGAGCCAGCGCTGTCTCTGTATTCAGACATTTCTGTGGACATGTGGTAGGCATAACTAGACACCGGAGTGCACGGAACGCTGTTTACCTTCCCACCAAAATGGTCCCTATTTATCTACTTGCAATTTCTTGCTTTTGAACTGCTAGATTGTTAGGAGCTGGGACAGAGGCAGAAGCTCACTCTGTTGTGCAGGACTCAGGTCTCAAACTGCTGACCTGCCGACCTTCCAGCCATCAAGTTCAGCATCTTAACCACTGAGCCACCACCATCTCTTTTCAACATGGTAGGTCTGGCTGAAGACACTTTGCTGCCAGAGGGAGAAGAACAAATTGTGTTCCTGCCCAGAGCCTAGAAATAACACAATAGATGGGACACATGAATATTAAAATTACTACTTTTGCATAAAGCAGCAGGAATGCATCAAATTTTAAAACCCCTTCTGGAACATCCTGTTCTGTCATTGCACAAATAATAATAATTTTGTGTCAGAAAGGATTTTTGCTGGAAAAACACCGCTCAGGGGATGACCGAATGAGGCTCCTTTCATGTCCCCAAGATCTTTTCCCACCAAAGTGGTTCCTATGTATCTACTTGCAATTTCTTGCTTTAGAACTGCTAGGTTGGCAGGAGCTGGGACAGAGACGGGTGCTCAAACTGTCATGCAGTACTCAGGTCTTGAACTGCTGACTTGCCGGCAGTATGTTGATAATTTTGTATAGTTGTATTTTGTTTAGGTTTTGTTGGGTTGATAAGTGTTTTTCCCTCCCAATCTCGTTGTTCTGTGCAGGACAATGACAATAAAGTTTTATCTATCAGCTAACAAGGTGAGCTTCTTAACCACTGAGCCACTGCCGTCCGGATTAGCAACAAGGACAGGAAGCCATGAACCACTACAGCGTTTACAAGCAGATGCACAGTAGGGTTTCAGCCTATGTTTTGAAAGTAATGTTACAATGGCGAAAAAGAGTGTAAGAATGTTATTCTCCAGATATATCTGCCACATTAATGCAAAACGAATTATTTCAATTAAATTAAAGTGTTATTTCCAAACTCTGCCACTTCCTGTCAGGATCATGGTATTTTGGTGCAGAAGGCAGAAAACATTACATTTGCAGAGGAGGCATTACTGTATTTCTCCCCAGCACTAAAAAAAATATGGTAACAATTACATCTTATTAAATAGGAATTTGCTGCCCTTTCACAACACACAGACTTGGTTTGCCTGAGGGCCCCCAATACTTCTGATATTCAAAAGTGCCTGCAAGAAGGTAGAATTTTTTTTCACCCCGAAATTTTGTGCCTTACAACACTCTTTGCATTGAAGTGTTGTGTTGAGCAAGAAAGGAGAAAATGGCCCTTTTTTCTTCCGATTCTTTAGCTTTATCCCTTGCAATGATAAGTGGAGGCAGATTTTATATCTGGTCTATGACTTTTCCATGAGCGAAGTAGAGTGGGAGACAAATTATAACTATTTGGTCTGAGAAAGTTAAAGGTCGCCCTTGCTCAAAACTTAGTTGTATCTGACTCTAGGGTTCGGTGCTCATCTCTGTGTAAAGCCAAAGATCCAGCGCTGTCTGTGTCTGCAGATGTTTCTGTGGACATGTGGCAGGCATGATTAGGCATAGAACACTGTTTACCTTCCCACCCAAGTGGTCCCTATTTATCTACTTGCAATTTCTTGCTTTCGAACTGCTGGGTTAGCAGGAGCTGGGGCAGAGACAAAACCTCACTCCATTGTGCATCACTTGGGTCTTGGAGTGCTGACTTGCCGACCTTCCAGTCACCAAGTCTTAACCACTAAGATGGGCCAAAAATGTGGGTCACTTTCAAATAAATGCAAGTGAATCAAGAACAGGGATTTTGCATAGCCCACTATCTGGGAGTGAGTGGTTATACATGCACATATGCAAAGGTGCATTTGAGCACACTGGGGGAAAGAGAGAACACATCAAGCAGGTTGTAGCCCTTTTGTTGCAGACAGTTCTCTAGCATGCTGCAATACAAGCAGATCAACGGTGTGTGTTTACTCAGTGTGAAAAAGCTCTTCCGTGAACCCCAGGTGTTTGCCAAATCTATAATTGCGCCTTCTTAAATATTTTCATTACTTGGAAGCACAATAAGGAAAGCAGAAATGCAATGCCTTCCATTTGGGCGCCAACAAGGTGCCAACAAGAAATTAAGGTTCAGTTTTCTCTTGAAAAGAACCATGAGAAGCCCAAGGGGGCAGATAAGGGTTTCTTTCTCTCTTCTTTTTATTCACGATATTTTAAGCATGGCTTAAAGAAGACGTGCAAGGCACTATTTTCAGGCATCAACTACAGGTTTGGAGAACCTGGGATAGTTAAGCAAGTCGAGCTATCGCTTTCAGAGTCCTTCTTGAAAAGTAAACTGCAATTCAGAATAGACACCTTGCTAGACTCCAGATTTAAAAGTTTGGAAAGTTAATTTTAAAGAGAATGAGTGAAGCCAGCCGTTTATTAGCAGTAAAGAAATGATAATATGGGATCCATCTTTATATTTATTCTTATTTAAGTCATTTACCAGACTTTTCATTTAAACTAACTGCTGCAGGGACAATCCTGCTTGGTAAAATGAAGTTGGGCAGCTTTCATTCATTTAGAAGGACAGATTGGAAGATCTCCGCTTTGCTAGAAAAGAAGGCATTTTGGTATGGTTTGTCGCCGAATGGCTTTGAATTGCCATGTTTTGAAGAGCATGCTTTTAGTGTATGAAACTAAGACACAGGACGCAGCCTCGGGCTGGGTTAACTCAGGTTTATTGCATCGTGGACAGAGGGAACATGAGGTAATGGCGGATCAATAGCTCTTTATATACAGTAGGAATACATTTGAACGTGGTGCCATGGTAGCCCATTGGCTACTGTCTGCGTGACGTCATTGTGGGTCACGCCCTTCTTGTCCAGGTGTAGGTGGTGGCGGGAAAGCTTCCCGCGCTGTTGCCTTTGATGAGTTCGGACCAAGAGAGCTTGGACGCTCGCTGCTGCCAGCTGGTGGTCATTAGCTCGCGTCCTATTACAGGGTTTATATGATACAGCTGAAGGTTACATTGTTGCTATAGGCAAGGTTACATTGGCTCAGATACATTGTAATCCATGTGGAAGGTAAAACCATTAGAACACAACATCCCTCCCCCCTAGGACGAGACAATGTCTCGAGCCCACACTTCAACACACTCCCCCCCCTTAGGAGACAAAGTCCCTCAGCCAAGATGGCTTATTTCGAACACGCTGGGGTCTCGATGCAGGCTGCCTTTCCCCGGGTTTGCTACCTTCTCTTTGTCCCCTGGTTTCCTGCCCTGTAATTGGAGAGGGAGACTTGTTAGTGACTAGCCGCGGCTCCGCGGCGTTGTTGGGAGGTGTGCTCTTTCTCGGGGAAGAACCGGGGGCACTGGGGGCTAACGAAAAACCCCTCTTCTCGCTTGGAAGGGTGGGGGAACACTCCTGAAAACCCCCCCGGCTCGCAAAACCAAAATCAAAATTACATTCGGGGGACGCGGCGGCGGCCGCACATTCCTTTTCCCTCCCCCCGGGCTCTGATAGAACTGGGGTATCAAAAGGATATGAGTCGGGACCACCGTTTTCCCCCCCGGTTTCGGACTGCTGTCCCTCAATGTCTCCCCCTTGGGCTAAACGGGTGGGGGAGAACCCTATCGCTGAATCCTGTTGCTGCGCCCCACTAACCGGCCCTTCACTCACTCGGCGCCTCAGTTGGTCAGCGTGTCTCCTCCAGAGGAGGCCGGTGCTCGTTTCCACCCGATATGACACTGGCCCCGTCTGCTCAATTACTGTTCCCGGCACCCAGGCTGGCCCTGCGCTTGCATAGTTCCTGCAGTAAACAAGGTCGCCGGCGGCGAACCCTTTCGAGACTGCCAATCCTATGTTTTTCCCTTTGCCCTTGTCGGACGACCAAAAGGCTAGAGTAGGAAGAGACCGCCAGGTGTTACTAATCGAGGTTTTAGATGCACCCCCAATAGTACCAGCGGATATTGCTAGGGCGACAGGCAAGGACAGAACGCTCGAGAAAGTCAGCGCATGGGTACAAAAGGGGTGGCCGGCATCATCCCCGAGCACGGAATTCGACCCATTCTTTCGGAAAAAGCTAGAGTTGTCCCTAGAAAGGGGGTGCCTGCTGTGGGGCCAACGGGTGGTGGTCCCTACATCCATGCGGCCGAGGGTGCTCAAACTGCTGCACGTCAGCCACCCGGGCATCGTGCGTTCGAAAGCGCTGGCCCGCAGTTACTTTTGGTGGCCTCAGCTGGACGCGGACATTGAGCACATGGTCGGCACTTGTGAGGCATGCCAGGGATCCCGACCAGAGGCGGCCCGCCTTCCGCATAGGGAATGGGACGCAGCGAGGGGGCCGTGGTCCAGAGTGCATGTAGATTTCGCTGGCCCATTTCGAGGGACCATGTTTCTCCTGGTGGTGGATGCATTTTCCAAGTGGCTGGAGGTTATCCCGGTAAAGAGCACGTCCTCCGCCACGACAATTAGCCAGCTACGGAGAGTCTTCTCCACGTTCGGTTTACCCGACACTTTAGTCAGCGATAACGCGAGTTGCTTCACCTCCTCGGAGTTCGGGGCATTCATGGAAGCAAACGCCATTCGGCATGTTACATCCGCGCCGTTTCACCCGGCCACGAATGGCCAAGTGGAACGGTTGGTGAGGACAACAAAGGATGCGCTTCGGCGCATGGGCCCGGGGGACCTAAACCACCAAGTGTGTCAGTTCTTATTAGCGTATAGGGTGACCCCCTTAGCGTCAGGTTACTCGCCGGCAGAACTCTTGATGCGGCGAAAACTGACCACGCTTCTGTCCAGGCTGGACCCGACGAGAGTCGAGGACAAAGGGAAAAACATAGGATTGGCAGTCTCGAAAGGGTTCGCCGCCGGCGACCTTGTTTACTGCAGGAACTATGCAAGCGCAGGGCCAGCCTGGGTGCCGGGAACAGTAATTGAGCAGACGGGGCCAGTGTCATATCGGGTGGAAACGAGCACCGGCCTCCTCTGGAGGAGACACGCTGACCAACTGAGGCGCCGAGTGAGTGAAGGGCCGGTTAGTGGGGCGCAGCAACAGGATTCAGCGATAGGGTTCTCCCCCACCCGTTTAGCCCAAGGGGGAGACATTGAGGGACAGCAGTCCGAAACCGGGGGGGAAAACGGTGGTCCCGACTCATATCCTTTTGATACCCCAGTTCTATCAGAGCCCGGGGGGAGGGAAAAGGAATGTGCGGCCGCCGCCGCGTCCCCCGAATGTAATTTTGATTTTGGTTTTGCGAGCCGGGGGGGTTTTCAGGAGTGTTCCCCCACCCTTCCAAGCGAGAAGAGGGGTTTTTCGTTAGCCCCCAGTGCCCCCGGTTCTTCCCCGAGAAAGAGCACACCTCCCAACAACGCCGCGGAGCCGCGGCTAGTCACTAACAAGTCTCCCTCTCCAATTACAGGGCAGGAAACCAGGGGACAAAGAGAAGGTAGCAAACCCGGGGAAAGGCAGCCTGCATCGAGACCCCAGCGTGTTCGAAATAAGCCATCTTGGCTGAGGGACTTTGTCTCCTAAGGGGGGGGAGTGTGTTGAAGTGTGGGCTCGAGACATTGTCTCGTCCTAGGGGGGAGGGATGTTGTGTTCTAATGGTTTTACCTTCCACATGGATTACAGTGTATCTGAGCCAATGTAACCTTGCCTATAGCAACAATGTAACCTTCAGCTGTATCATATAAACCCTGTAATAGGACGCGAGCTAATGACCACCAGCTGGCAGCAGCGAGCGTCCAAGCTCTCTTGGTCCGAACTCATCAAAGGCAACAGCGCGGGAAGCTTTCCCGCCACCACCTACACCTGGACAAGAAGGGCGTGACCCACAATGACGTCACGCAGACAGTAGCCAATGGGCTACCATGGCACCACGTTCAAATGTATTCCTACTGTATATAAAGAGCTATTGATCCGCCATTACCTCATGTTCCCTCTGTCCACGATGCAATAAACCTGAGTTAACCCAGCCCGAGGCTGCGTCCTGTGTCTTAGTTTCATCTTTGGGCCTCGCTGAACGGTCCGGCCTGGTCGAACGGTCTGGTGACTGCCTCCGGCCCTCCTTCCGTTTTCTGCATGCCTTGGCGATGTGCCCCCGACGGCCGCAGGTGTAGCATTCGGCCTTTCTAAACGGGCACCTCGCACGCTCGTGGGCCGCTCCGCAACCATCGCAGCGGCGCCCCCCTTTTCGGACCTTCTGGACCTCCTCGCCGTCGCTGCTCTCTGAGGACGACTTTGAGGCCCGTTGAGTTGCGTGCACCGACCTTTCCGCCTTGCCGGCTCTGGGACGCCACTCACGCCACTGGTGCATCTCGTCCACTCCAGCATTCGTGGACTCTGCGGCTTCTGCGGCCTCGACGACCTCTGCCAGCGTGGGTGGTGGCTCCTTATTCATCAAGCTGCGCTGCACCTCCTTGTCTTTCAGGCCACACAGCACGCCGTCCCTGAGGGCAATTTCTAGGATGCTGCCCCATTTACAGGGGGCAGCGGCTACCCTCATGGCGGCCACGAATGCCTCGACCGACTCGTCCGGCGCTTGGACTCGCCTCCAAAACGCGCTCCGAGCGGGAAACATCGCCCTCGCGGGTTGGAAGCGCTCCCGTAGCAGCTTCATGATGTCGTCCGCCTTAAATTCGCTCACCTTCTTTGGAGCGATGATGCCCACCAGCGTCCGCTTGGTTTCCGTTCCAAGCATGCGGGTGAGGATGGCCCTCTTCCTCTCCTCATCGTCTTCCTTGACTTTAAGCTCCACCAGCGCCGCATGGAAGTCCATCTCAAGCAGCTCCCAGTCTTGCGGTTTGGTGATGTTGAACCCGCTCTGTGCCCTGGCTGCTCCTTGGGAATCCATTGATCCCATCCTCGTCGCCAATTTAGTGTATGAAACTAAGACACAGGACGCAGCCTCGGGCTGGGTTAACTCAGGTTTATTGCATCGTGGACAGAGGGAACATGAGGTAATGGCGGATCAATAGCTCTTTATATACAGTAGGAATACATTTGAACGTGGTGCCATGGTAGCCCATTGGCTACTGTCTGCGTGACGTCATTGTGGGTCACGCCCTTCTTGTCCAGGTGTAGGTGGTGGCGGGAAAGCTTCCCGCGCTGTTGCCTTTGATGAGTTCGGACCAAGAGAGCTTGGACGCTCGCTGCTGCCAGCTGGTGGTCATTAGCTCGCGTCCTATTACAGGGTTTATATGATACAGCTGAAGGTTACATTGTTGCTATAGGCAAGGTTACATTGGCTCAGATACATTGTAATCCATGTGGAAGGTAAAACCATTAGAACACAACAATGCTCAGAACTCGTGTGCATTTATTGTTTTTCCTATAATCTAGTATATAAAACATTCCCCCTTTCCCCACCACTTTCCTGATGAGAATCTTCTGGAGGTCCACGCTAACAGTGGAGAATAGTGGAGACCTTTTGCTTGGCAGCTTTTGCACATGAAGAACTGCAAACTTAATCTATCTATCTGGTGGAGAAAATCGCTCGGATTCGCTCGGGGTTAAATCCCGGCATGGATGGGGAGGGTCCGGAGGGGATCAGAGCTCAGTCTGGCAGTGTTATCTGGGATCGATTCGAACCAGTTGTCCCTGAGGAAGTGGACAGGCTTCTTGCAGCTGTTCGCACCACCTCCTGCCCTTTGGATCCCTGTCCCACTTGGTTGGTGAAAGCCTCCAAGGGGGTGACGGGAGCTGGGTCGGGGCTATAATAAATGCTTCACTGCAGGAGGGGGTGTTTCCTGCACCTTTAAAACATGCTCTGGTGCGCCCCCTACTGAAGAAACAATCTCTCGACCCAGTGGTTCCAGCTAATTATAGGCCGGTCTCCAAACTCCCTTTCTTAGGGAAGGTACTGGAGAAGGTGGTGATGCGACAGTTGCAGGGGGTCCTGGATGAAGCGGATTATCTGGACCCATATCAATTGGGTTTCAGGCCTGGATATGGTACTGAAACTGCATTGGTCGCACTGGTTGATGACCTCTTGCGGGAGCGGGATGGGGGTCATCCATCTGTCCTGGCTCTTCTGGATCTCTCAGCGGCCTTCGATACCATTGTCCATGGTATCCTCTGGAACGGCTGAAAGGTTTGGGGATTCAGGGCACTGTGCTGTCCTGGTTTTCCTCATATCTGGAGGGTCGTACCCAGTCGATGTGGTTGGAGAGTGAGAGGTCCAGCGCTAGGCCCCTACAGTATGGGGTGCCTCAGGGCTCGGTGCTCTCTCCTCTCCTCTCCTATTTAACATATACATGAAGCCGTTGGGTGAGGTTATCTGTTCCCATGGGGTAAGGTATCATCAGTATGCTGATGATACCCAGTTATATATCTCGGCCCATGGGGACCCCAGTGATGCAGTCAATGTCCTATCCAGATGTCTGGAAGTGGTTGGGGTCTGGATGGGGGACAACGGGCTACAATTGAATCCCTCCAAGACTGAGTGGCTTTGGATAGGGGGTCCCGTGTTATCCAGGGAGCTGCCAACTTTGGTCTTGGATGGGGCTGTTTTGCCCCCAGATAGACCCGGTATGCAACTTAGGGGTCCTCCTGGATTCAGGGCTGCTACTAGCAAGTCAGGTGGCAGTTGTGGTCAGGAGGGCTTTCTCACAGCTTCACGTCATCCGTCAGTTGTGTTTGCTCCTGGACCGGGACTCCCTGCTCAGGGTCACACATGCTCTGGTCACCTCCAGGCTAGATTATTGCAATGCGCTCTACATGGGGCTGCCCTTGTCAACCATTCGGAGACTGCAGTTGGTCTAGAATGCAGCAGCCCAGGTGGTGATGAGGCACGGGTGTTATGCTCGTGCCTCACCATTACTTCGGGAGCTGCACTGGCTACCAGTTTGCCTCCGGGTGCAGTTCAAAGTGCTGGGTTTGACTTTTAAAGCCCTTCATGGTAGTGGGCCAGGATACCTTAGAGACTGCATCATCACAAGAGTGTCCGCCCGTCCAACCAGAGCGGATCGGAGGGGCTCCCTAATTGTTCCATCTGCCAGAGGGGCCCGTCTCTCTGGTACATGAAGGAGGGCCTTTTCCGTGTCCGCACCGGCCTTGTGGAACCTCTTGCCTGTAGAGTTGCAGGAGCAGATGGAGCTGCTACCTTTCAGAAAAGACCTAAAAACCTGGTTGGCGGGGCAGGTGTGGGGCCCAGATGGAAGAGTGGCCCCCGCCTGTTGGCTTATAAATTAAGCCCCCATTTCTTTTAATTGTCAATGAAGGCAGTTTTTTAATGTGGGTTTTTAAGAGGAATGGGGTAGGTGGGTGGGTATGTTGGGTTTTAATTGGTTGTATTGTTTTATGTGTGTTTTAACTTGTGAACCGCCCAGAGTCGGGTTTACGTGATTGGGCGGCATATAAATTTGAATATAAAATAAATAAATAAATAAATAAATAAATCTGCTTGCCCCCAAAGAAGAGTGAGAGTTTTAATCCCCATGTGCCTGTGGCCAAGTGACAAGAGAATAAGAATGTTTTCCTTCAATTTGGTGGAAACTTGGCAAATTCCACAAGCTTAATGTGTGATCACATGGGGAAATAGAGAACAATCTGGGGAGCTTGACAAATAAGAGTGGCTCACTGCAATCTCTTCCCCACCCCCCAACTCAAATCCATCCCCAAGCTGGATGTTTTTTGTCCAGCTATAGGGCTGGAGCATAACTGTCAACTTTTGGCTTTGAAAATAAGGGAAATTTTGTGGGCGTGACCAAATAGGTGGGTGTGGCCAAATAGGTGGGCATGGCCAAATCAGTGGGCATGGCCAAAAAGGTGGGCATGGCCAAATCCCCCAACCCTTCCAGAGCTAGGGGAACCGGCAGAGAGGGGATTCCCCCACGGGATACCCCGTTATTAAAGAGAAGAAACCAACTGATTTCTTCTCTTTAAAAACGGAGTGTTGCAGGGGATGGAATCGATCCCCTTTCCTGGGTCCCCTGGGTTCAGGGGGTTGTGGGGACAAAAGGGGAAAGCTGTTACCTTCCCACCGAAGTGGTCCCTATTTATCTACATGCAATTTCTTGCTTTCGAACTGCTAGGTTGGTAAGGATCCCTATTTCCTCTGGAGGATTGGCTGGAAGAGGCAGAGAGGAGGCCACGGGACCCCACTTTTCCTTCAAACGAGCAAACACCCCCGATGACCCTTTCCTTTTGGCAATGCTGAACTGCTCAGAGAAGGGAAGAAGAGCCGGAAATAGGTCTTGCAGGCTCAACAGGGTGGGATTTGCCAATCTCTTCCATGGGCTCTGGGGTCTGAGACTTGGGAATTTGATTGGGGGGGGAGCTAAAGCAACCACACTTCTATACCACCCCATAGCATTCCGTGCACTCTCTGGGCATTTTGCAAGGTAATTAGCATTTTGCCCCCAACATGTTTGGTGGTCATTTTACCTACTTTGGAAGGAGGGTAGGCTGAGTCCACCTCGAGTCCTGGTCAGGATCGAACTCAGAACCTTTAGGTTGCGCTACTGCAGTGGCTCAAGTGGCTAAGACGCTGACTGGGAGGCGGGACTCGGGAGGTCAGCAGTTCAATTCCCGAGTACTGCAGGATGGAATGAGCTCCCGTCTTTGTCCCAGCTCCTGCCAACCTAGCAGTTTGAAAGCAAGACATTGCAAGTAGATCAATAGGGGCCACTTCGGTGGGGAAGGTAAAACAGTGCTCCATGCACTCCAGTGTCTAGTTATGCCTGCCACATGACCATGGAAACGTCTAGCACTGGCTCTTTGGCTGGGGGTGGTGGTCTCCGGTCCGGGTGGCCTCCGCCCAGCTCTGGATGGAGGCCTCATGGTGGCGGCGGTAGCTGGCCTCCCTGCTGCTCAGCTGCTGTTCCTCCTCCTCCTCACCCCCGGCTGGGTGTGGTGGTCTCTGGTCCGGGTGGCCCCCGCCCGGCTGTGGACGGATGCCTCGCGGTGCCGGTGGTAGCTGGACTTCCCGCCGCTCAGCTGCTGCTGCTCCTCACCCCCGGCTGGTGGTGGTGGTCTCCGGTCCGGGTGGCCCCCACCCGGCTCCAGATGGAGGCCTCACGGTGGTGGCGGTAGCTGCTGCTGCTCCTCATCCTCACCCCCGGCTGGAGGTGGTGGTCTCCGGTCTGGGCAGCCCCCGCCCAGCTCCAGATGTAGGCCTTGCAGTAGCGGCGGTAGCTGGCCTTCCCACCACTCAGCTGCTAGTCCTCCTCCTCCTCAACCCCGGCTGGGGGTGGTGGTCTTCAGTCCAGGTGCCCCCCGCCAGGCTCCGGACGGAGGCCTCGCAGCAGCGGCACTGGTAGCTGGCCTTCCCGATGCTCAGCTGCTGCTCCTCCTCCTCCTCACCCACGGCTGTGGGTGGTGGTCTCCGGTCCGGGCAGCCC
Organism: Bradypodion pumilum; assembly: GCA_035047305.1. Lineage (NCBI taxonomy): Eukaryota > Metazoa > Chordata > Lepidosauria > Squamata > Chamaeleonidae > Bradypodion > Bradypodion pumilum. Next base: position 11,786,271 of record JAWDJD010000001.1, on the reverse strand, counting down.
CCACCCGGCTCCGGACCGAGGCCTCACGGCGGTGGTGGTAGCTGGCCTTCCCACCACTCAGCTGCTGCTCCTCCTCCTCCTCATCCCCTGCTGGGGGTGGTGGTCTCTGGTCCGGGCAGCCCCTGCCCGACTCCGGATGGAGGCCTTGCGGCAGCAGCGGCAGCTGGCCTTTCCACTGCTCAGCTGCTGCTCCTCCTCCTTCTCCCCCCCGGCTGGGGGTGGTGGTCTCCGGTCCGGGCGGTCCCAGCCCGGCTCCAGACGGAGAGAAATAAGGGGAAATACGGGGAAATTAATAAAATGGGAGGGGGCCGGGAAGAGGGGCAAAAATAAGGGGTTTTCCTGGGTAAAATGGGATGGTTGACAGGTATGGGCTGGAGACAAGCACCACACAGCATAATGAACTATTACTACTACTGCATATTAAACTATTACTACTACTACTACTTCAAGTCCCCAGTGGCTGAGTGGGTTAAAGCAATGTGCTTGGAGAATGAAATGATGGGGTTCGATTCCCCAAGAGCTGCACACTGGGGGATGTAGGAATCGGGGCCGCTGATGGCCGGAGGTCCCGGAGGAGACTGATCAAGAAACGATACGAGGCAATATGGAGCGTGATCAGATCAGTAGTTTATTGAGGGAAAGCTTCAACATATATAGGAGAAAAAGCGCAACGGTGGCAAAACCGTCATCTGACTGAAATCACATCACCTGTTTACTCGGGTTAATTGGGAATCTCTTTTGGGGAAGTTAATTAACTGGGGCAAACACAGACATGGGAAAACACCATTGTTTAGGGATAAGACTGGGGTAAACATGGCCTCTGTTTGCATCTGGGATAAGACTGAGACTCGGAGATGAGGGATTACTCTAATGGGTAACAGAGTTAGCTATTCGCTCTCTCAGCAGATCCGCTGGTCAGGTCAAGGAATCGGGTGAATCAAACCCTATCATTAATCCACCCCCCTTAATTTCCGTACTGGCAAAGGCCAGCGGCCAGGAGTCTGCTCAACTGGTTTAACCTCTGCCAAAGTCCCGTGCCAATTGGGCATGGGGAAACCGCATCTCCCCTTTCTGTTTTATTTAAGAGCCTGACCGGCGACTCTGTGCAAGAGGGGCATTAGCTGTTGAGCGGGAATGGCGCCTCGGGGTATTTTCTTGGGGCGGCACTTCGAGATCAGTGAGGGGATACATTGTGCAAAGCAGCATAACGCTATGCCTAGTATAACCACCCCCACGACCACCTTGAGTACCGTCTGGAGCCACCCCCATGGAATCCATGACCACATCCAATTCCACAATGAACTCCACCAAGTTCCACATGCAGAACCTTCCCTTATGCCCTCGACTATGGTGTGGAGGGCCATGAGCTGATTCTGCACCTTGCAGGAGTTGTCCGTAAGATTGAAGCAACACATACCGTGAAAAGATTCGCAACCCAAATGATGAAGCAATAAGAGGTAGTCTATAGCCGCTCTATTGTCAAGTATGGCATGGCGAAGCTCCGCCTGCTCCTGGTTGAGCAGCGCTATCGCCGAGGAGGTGTGGTTGATGGCCTTAGCCAACCCACAGGCCAGTCGGCTGATCCTCCGAGCGTTGCTGACGGCTAAGCCTGGCACGCCAATTATACTGACCGCCAACGAGACATATTCGGCTGGACTCATAACTCTAAAGCTGCTCTCACATGAGCTGTCTAACTGGGTGGTGCGAGCGCGCCGTATGGGTGCTGGCACATGGGTAACATTTGTGCTTGGGGTGACCATATCCTTAGTAGGGAGTAACAGTGTTAAACGACTAATGCAACATGTAGCATCTGACACATTTGCAGGAATGTAGTTGAAGGTGTACTGATTGCATGTAAAGAACCAACCAGATGGTAATGTAACATGAGCATACATTGAACCAAGTTTCACTGGGTTATTGCAAGTCCAATTGCCACTGCCGACGTAGAGGCAGCGGCGCCGGGTTCGACCGACTGTGGAGCAGCCGGTCATCCGACCACAAGTAGAGTTCGGGCTGACCGCCACTCGAGGAGTGTGGAGAGTGGCTGCATCAGCCGGCAAAGTCATGGTGAGCCGCATCTTCCAACGGGCGTATTCTGTAGAAGCCGCTGGGTTGTATGGGCTGAAAATCCGTTTCACGAGCCAGTCCCCATCCCTGGGCTATGCGCCTGGAGAATGGCACACTGGGATGAGGCAGGTGCTCAGGATTGAGGCAGAACCAATGTCTCAGGCAAAAATTGGACTGGTTGACGAGGCCCGCCAACCTTTCCCAAATGTTGTACTGCATTCTGGCAGAGAGGTCTCCGCCGGGCACCAAATCATTGGCCTTTAACAAGGTAACCTGAACGCCTCCCCCCGCAAGTAGAGAGAGGTTCAGGATGATGGCGAATGCCACGGAGTTGGCATCGATCTGGGCAAAGACTGCAGCCACGAGGTTCTCCGGTGTCGGTTCCTTCTCCTCACGCTGGAGGGCGTCCCGGGCCTCACTGCAAAGGGTCTTGACCATCCCCCAGGTGATCCTCGGTGCTGGCGTCCGCAGTCGTCGCTTCTCCCGCCGGGTCCCCTCGGTCAGGTCGAGGTCCTCCATCTCCGGGATCGGACTCGGGTCGGACTGGGTCCACGCCATGTGGTTCCAAATGAGGCTTGACACACCACGCTGGAATCCACACGACACCTGTAGGAGACATAACTGCAGCATACCCTCTTCCCCAGGTTATGAGCGGCGCCGGGCCCCTCCAAGAAGGGTCCGGTGGCACCCGGTATCGGACCATCGGTCGCGGGAGAGCTTCCGAACGGTGGAAGTGCTTCTCCTGTGGCGTGCAATCCGAAAAAACATTAAGGTGATTGTATGTGAACAATACCTTACTCAGACACTGCTGTGCCTGAGCCTGTGACTTGGGGAGGGCTGGTGGCTCCCCCCTTTCTGTTTGTTTGTCAATATAGGACTTGAGCGTCTGATTGACCCGTTCCACAATCGCTTGCCCCTGCGGATTGTAAGGAACGCCAAATGTATGCTTAATATCCCAGGTGGCCATGAAGGCCGCCAGCTGCCTGGAGCTGTAGGATGGGGCATTATCGGTTTTCACGTGCCGCGGCTTGCCCATCGCCGCGATGCAGGAAAGGAGGTGCTGCTCCATGTGGGAAGCAGTCTCCCCTTTCTGCGCTGTTGCCCAAACGAATTGTGAAAAGGTATCTATGCAAACGTGCATGTACTGCCATCTGCCAAACTGCGGAACATGCGTGACGTCCATTTGCCACACCTGATTAGCCTCTGTCCCTCGTGGGTTGACCCCCCCACGAGGGCCCCCCCTGGTGCCCCTGCGCAATGCTGGCAAGAGTGAACTATGCCTTGGGCTTGAGAAAGTGGCAAATTGAACTGTCTGGCAAGCACTTTGGCATTTTGGTGAAAGAATGCATGACTCTGGATTGGCGTAGTGAAAACACCTAACACTGAACGTTGCTGAATTTCCTTTGCCGCCGCATCCGCTCTGCTATTGCCCGCGGAAATCGGACCCAGTAGGCCTTGGTGACTTCGAATGTGGGCAATATAGAGCGGCTCCGTGCGGTTTCGCAAATGAAATTGAGCAGTGAGAAACAAACTAAGCAAGTTCTTGTCTATCGCGGGAGTGATGTATGCTCCCGGTAGACTGTGAAGCAAGTTCCTGACATACTGGCTATCGGTGATGATGTTTAGGCGCTCTTTGGCGAAGGTGCGCAAAGCGAGGTTCACCGCTGCCCACTCTGCCCGCTGTGCGGACTTTTGTGGAAAAGTTAGCAGCGTGCGCCAAGCCTGGCCCTCCTGCCAAGTTAAGACGCCATATGTGCGACCGCCATCAGAAAAAACTGTCCTGGCTCCCTGAAGCAGAACCAGCGAGAGCAATTCGAACAAGCTGACTGTCTGCGTCTGAAGCTAGACAAGTCTGGGGTCTTTTGGCAAGTGGTATGCCAAGCTCCCAGTGAATCCTTCCAAAGCTATTGGAAGCGAGTCACCGAGCTGCATCAATTGCTGAATCTGTTCCTTGGTGAACGGGACTACAATTTTGGCTAAGTCATGCCCCGAAATGTCCCTAGCTCTCAGCCTCCCGCGGTAGACCACCGCGGAAACCAACTCTTGGGGAGGAACGATGTTCCGGGAAGAGGTGTTCGGTAAATACACCCATTCCACGATACTCGCTCCCTTCTCGGAGTCTACTCCTAGAGCTCCGGTGAACATGGATCCTGTTCGAACGATGTACAAATTCAGGATCGGGGCATATGGCCCTGGGGTGATCCTGTCTACCCACCTCTGGCTGAGAATTTGGTTGACTTTCTCGAGAGCCAAGCGCGCTTCTCGAGAAATTTGTATCCGGTCTGCTGGCTGCTTACCTAATGTTAGCAGCGAGAAGAGCGGTTTCAAAAGATCCGTATCCAATCTAAAATACGGTCTGGCCCAATTAATGTTCCCTAAAACCTGCTGCAATTCCTCTAAGGTGACTGAGTCCTGTAGATTGATTTGAGGCAAAATGGGTACTGCGAAAGAGCGGAGAAGCCGATGACCCAAGTATGAGAAGGGCTCGGTTCTCTGCACTTTCTCTGGGGCAATGAGTAAACCTTTCTCCCCCAGACTGGCCTGGAGGTCTGAAAACATTTCGCTGCCGAGTTGCGGCACCGCGACCAAGATGTCGTCCATGAAGTGACAAACTAACGCTTTTGGGTAAAGGTTTCGGAACTTTGCCAGTGCGTTGTGAACGTAAATTTGGCACAGGGTGGGCAAATTGAGCATGCCCTGTGGCAAAAATCTCCACGCGTAACGCTGCGTAGGCTCACTGTGGTTCACAACCGGCACCGTAAAGGCAAACCTTTCCCGGTCCCTGGGGTCTAAGGGAATCGTGTAAAAACAATCCTTGAGATCTACGACTAGGATCTCCCACCCCTCGGGAATCATATTAGGATTTGGGATGCTGCATTGAAGCGGACCCATTGGCTGTATGCATTTATTGATCTCTCTGAGATCGTGGAGGAGTCGCCACTTCCCCGACTTCTTTTTTATGACAAAAATTGGCGAATTCCAAGGACTAGTGGATTGCTCTATATGTCCTGCGTCTAGCTGTTCTTTGACCAGTTGCTTAAGGGCGACTAATTTCTCTCCCACCACCGGCCATTGTTCTACCCAGACCGGCGTATCGGTGAGCCACTTAAGTGGCAACGCCATTACCCGAAGGTAAGCGTAGCACCGTACTGCTGTAAAATGTCTCGCCCCCAAAGGTTGATGTGCACGTCAAGAATGTGTGGCCGAATTACCGCCGTGCCGTCAGCCTTTGGAATCGTGACTGTCACCCACTCCCTGCTTCGAAACGCTTCCTGAATGCCGCCTACCCCCCACACATCGGAGACCGGCTCAATGGCCCACTCCCTTGGCCACTGGCTTCTGCTTATCACGCTCACATCAGCTCCGGTATCTAACAGGCCTGAGAATGATCTATTATTCAGAAATACCTCAATAACCGGGCGCTGTTTCCACTCAATGTTGGTCTCCACTGTCGCTAAGACCTGGTATCCTTGTACTGCCTCACTGGCGCTCGAGCGGTCCTCTGACCGGGACTCTGAGCTGTCTCTGAGCCTTCCCTGGCTATCTGTGGGCGATTGACAAAGAACCATGATCAGTTGCGCTAAGGTGTCTCCTTTGTGGATTGTTTGGGGTAAGTGCGTCCAAAGCTGAACTTGGAGAATGCCTGAAAAATTGGAGTCAACGACTCCCGGAATTATAATAATTCCGCATGCTCCTGCTATACTGCGGGGCAAAACTAAACCTATAAAGCCCTTTGGGCAGTGGACCCATGTACTGGGAGTCCACCAGATAGACCGTGCTTGGCAGGTCGCATGTGACATCTGCCTGACAAGTCAAGTCTAACCCTGTACTACCCTTGGGGCTGGCCTGGGCCCTCGCAGTGCCTGGAATGTGACCTGAATCTAGTCTAGCTCTGGCGAGCCCTGAATCTGGGAAGTCTCTGTTTGGACTGGGGCCAGAGACGTGCCCGCGTGCCGGTTTCCCGAACTCGGATAATTCCTGGCCCAATGGTAGCCTTTCTTGCATTTCGGACACAGGGTGTTCGGAGCCTTGGAACGGCCGGAACTTTGTCCGCCTCCCTTGGATCGGCACTCCCTAGCGAAGTGACCGATCTTGCCACAATTGTGGCATGCTCCTTGGGTCTTTCCCTTAGGTCTTCTACCCCCTTGCACCGCTGCCGCTAGCAATCCCATCTTGTAGGATTCTGTGCCAACGTCGGCGCAAGCTCTAATCATGTCCGTGAGTGTCAAGTCGGGACGATTGCCCAGTGACTGCAGGATTTTACGGCAGTCTAGATTGGCATTGTCCTTGGCTAACTTGATCATGAGCTCTTGCTGGGCTTCCTCATTATCGATCTGCCTGCTAATCGCCTCCTCCAAGCGATTGATGAAGTCCATGTAGGGCTCCTGGGCTCCCTGCTTGACTGCGGTATAATTTTTAGCCACCTTGCCGGTCGCAGGGACCTTGAAAAAAGCCCTAAAGGCAGCCTCTGCCGACATCTGGAGAGTGGCGAGTGGCAAGTTGATCTGTGCATCGATGGATTCGAAGGCACCTGAACCATACAACTGGTCAGGAATTACTGCGCCTCCCATCCTGGCAGCCCTAGTTTGATCTTCAAGGCGAAACTCGCTGTCCCAAATCAGGTACTGGCTAGGGTTGAGCATCATCCGCATGACGGCTTTCCAGTCATGGGGAATGAACATGGTGTTCTCACACACTTGCTGAAGCGTGCCCCTAGTAAATCGGCTTTGGAGCCCTGTCTCCTGAATGGCCTTCCGTATAGCCATGAGAAGCTTATACGGGACTGGTGAGTGAACTATCTTCTGGGCCCCTGTGAGGGCATCCATTTCTAAGCGAATTGGACAAATCTGACTAAGCTCAGCTAGGTCTTCCGCTGGCAATTCCCCCTTCCTGATCTCTTCTTCTACTGTGCGCTGAAGGGCACTCTTGGTAACCTGGGAACCTGGAACTGTCAGAGAAGCGCCTGCGCTCCCCAGACCTTGCATTCCGTCGGTGACGTCTGCAGCTGTCACCGAGGGAAAGTTCCCTACGCTACTCTGCCTAAATTGCAATGACGGATAGAGCGCCGTAGGCGCCGTTGGCTCGGCTGGCGTGACTGGCAGCTGTGGGGGTTCTTTGGCCTCTACTCTATCTCCGCTAAGAGTTTCCTACATTTGTCCCATGTGCGAATTGCGCCTCCTGGAGCTTTTGGGGGTTGCTGAATGCAGTCTCCTATCTGATCCCAGAGCTCAAGGGTTAACGTACCTACTTCTGGGTAAAGCAGGCAGTGTTCCCTTAGGTACGCCAAAAGTCTCGGTAGCTCTCTGCTGTGAAACTTTAACTGATATATCCTGGCCAGGAGTCTGAACTTTTCCTCACGAGTTCTTTGGCTAGCGGACGGACGCTGTCACTGAGGACAGTTCCCCATATTACCTGCGATGGGTCCTCCGAAGTTTCCTCCTCGGGACGGGTCGACGCGTCTTGGGCAAGTAATAGGTTCTGGCGACGATTCTCTGGGTAGAACTCGGAGCATGGTCCCCTGCCACGGGCCCTCGGTGGCCTCTGCGCTGTCAGGGATTCACAGCTGTCCCTGCGGAACGCGTTTTTCTGTAACCTGCAAGCCGCCGCGAAAGCCGGGAGCAAACTGTAGGAAGCCTCTCGGTAAAGCCTCGCCGCGTAGGCCTTTCTCCCGACCGGCTGGTTTGGATGCAAATGCATTTTTGATGGAGGGTGGAATAGAAGCCCCAAGGGTGGAGGAAAAAGTACAGGTTGGTGTTGGACAGACTCCTCCACACTGATCTACATTGATTTGTACGTTGCATAGAAAATGGTATGTTTTTGACTGTCCTTATTTCAGAGTATTCTCCACATTATTTGTCAATGCAGTCGTCCCTTTAGTTGTGCACGCTCTTCTTTCTTCTCATGAAATTTCTCAGACATTGCATTCAAGAAGGTATTTCCCAGTCTGGCTTGATTTTGATTTTTTTCCCCTGTTTTCTTTGGCTCAAACCCCCTTGCCAGTTCTGCTAGACCGCCGCCCCCCCCCCCCCCCCCGCCCTTACTCGGCAACTCTTGCCAAGCCAGAAGGAAACCACCAAACAAGAAAACCAAATGCTTATTTATGGGAGGAGAGCTTACCCTACGGAGTCCAGAAATCTACCAGAGAGGTCATATGATACGAAGCATTCGATCAGATCCCTCGTGAATATCTTTTGGCATTTTGACACTGTTCCAGGCATTGTTGTGCAGGCTGTGAGGAAGCCAGAAGACATCCCAGAATAAACTTGATAGGCTTCTCTGCCAACTCCCCTTCCCTCCCAGAAATGAGACTGTCTGTGTCAGCAGAACAGGGAAAGTCATTTTTTCCCCTTCTAGGTCACTTACCTTTCCCATCACAAAGAAATCATTTTATCCCGCTGTGTAATTAATACAGGAATACAGTGCTGCAAACATTTTCCTCCAGACTGCTTATTCTGTGGGTAAATTACAGGAAACCCTAGACAATACACCTGGAATGCCTGTAGTTTGAAATTAAAATACAATCTCCCTCTCTCCCTTTCTTTCTGTCTCTCCCACCCAGTTCCACCTACCTGGCCCCCTTTCCTGTTTGGATCTTGAATTCTTTTCTTTTCAGTCAGACAGGGTGGAAATTGAGACATGCCATAAAACCTACCAGAGGCCTGTACATTTACTGTACGTTCCACCACCCCCAGCACCCCCATGGATGTGTGGGTTTTAAAATAAACTCAGTTGGATGGTAAAATAAGTGAGTGAGTGAGTGTGTGTTTTGGGGGTGAAGCATGTATTTAAGGCCTTTTCAGTTCTTAACAAAGGAACAAAGACACCAGGAAACCTCTGGTGGCTGTTTCTACTCTTGCGGTGCGCACTTATTGGTAACCCAATCCCTAAAGTTTAAAGCGCATAGCTCGTAAAACTGTAAGCTCAAATTTAGTTGCTGAACGACGTCACGTCCATACGAGTCCAGTGGCGGCATTAAAATGAGGGCAGCTGTTTCTTATTGGTGAGATGCAGGCTTCTGAAAGGGAGCCGCTGCTGTTACTCATCTAAGCCATCACCGACCCAACGGGAAAAATTGGACTACCACAGATGGACCAGAGAGGGAAGGGAACCACCTTCACTTTGGCAAGATGATATGACATGATATGACATGTCTTCACTTTGGCCAAGGCCGTGAAGACATGTCTCTTGCCAACTCAAGCTGGCCAGGTCTGATGGACTTCAGGTTTTTTAAGGATCTCAGAGAAAATAAGCACTCAGTGAAGAAAGAAAAATTTATTAGACAGTTTCCTAAACAATAGCAATTACACTTATATACAATAGTCAATGCTTCTTTGCAGGGTGTGTGTGTCCCCACACCATTAAAACATGCCTTGGTGCACCCCCTCCTGAAGATACCAGCACTTGACCCAACAATATTGTCTAATTAGTGACCTGTTTCCAACCTTCCATTTTTAGGGAAGGTTTTGGAGAAGTCAGTGGCACCACAATTACAGGGGGATCTGGATGAAGCGGATTATCTAGACCTCTTTCAGTCAGGATTCTGGCCCGGATTTGGTACCGAGTCTGAATTTCTCACGCTGTTGGATGATCTCTTGCAGGAGTGGGACATGCTCTTCTTGACCTCTCAGCAGCCTTCCATACCATCGACCACAGTATCCTTCTGGGTCGGCTCTGAGGATTGGGGATCCAAGGCACTGTTTGGTCCTGGTTTGCCTCATTTCTGAGGGGCTGGACTCAGTTGGTGTGGTGTGGTTATTGCTGAGATGCAGGCTTCTGAAAGGGAGCCGCTGCTGTTACTCATCCAAGCCATCACCCACCCAACGGGAAAAATTGGACTACCACAGATGGACCAGAGAGGGAAGGAAACCACCTTCACTTTGGCAAGATGATATGACATGATATGACATGTCTTCACTTTGGCCAAGGCTGTGAAGACATGTCTCTTGCCAACTCAAGCTGGCCAGGTCTGATGGACTTCAGGTTTTTTAAGGATCTCAGAGAAAATAAGCACTCAGTGAAGAAAGAAAAATTTATTAGACAGTTTCCTAAACAATAGCAATTACACTTATATACAATAGTCAATGCTTCTTTGCAGGGTGTGTGTGTCCCCACACCATTAAAACATGCCTTGGTGCACCCCCTCCTGAAGATACCAGCACTTGACCCAACAATATTGTCTAATTAGTGACCCGTTTCCAACCTTCCATTTTTAGGGAAGGTTTTGGAGAAGTCAGTGGCACCACAAATACAGGGGGATCTGGATGAAGCGGATTATCTAGACCTCTTTCAGTCAGGATTCTGGCCCAGATTTGGTACCGAGTCTGAATTTCTCACGCTGTTGGATGATCTCTTGCAGGAGTGGGACATGCTCTTCTTGACCTCTCAGCAGCCTTCCATACCATCGACCACAGTATCCTTCTGGGTCAGCTCTGAGGATTGGGGATCCAAGGCACTGTTTGGTCCTGGTTTGCCTCATTTCTGAGGGGCTGGACTCAGTTGGTGTGGTTGGAGGATGAGATGTCCAGCCCTAGGCCTCTCCAATATGCAGTGCCTCAGGGCTCGGTTATCTCACCTCTTTTATTTAACATTTACATGAAGCCTCTGGAGGAGATCATCCATTCCTATGGGGTAAGGTATCATCAGTATGCTGATGATATTCAACTATATATCTCAGCCCGTGATGATCCCAGCGATGCACTCAGAGTCCTATCCAGGTGTCTGGAGGCTGTTGGAGCCTGGATGGGGGACAACATGCTATAACTGAATCCCGGCAAGACTGAGAGGCTATGGGTTAGGAGTCCCATGTTATCTCATGAGTTACCATCTTTGATTCTGGATTGGGCTACTTTGCCCTAAACAGACCCAGTGTGTAATCTGGGGGTCCTCCTGGACTCACGACTTCTGCTCAAAGAGCAGGGGGCAGTCATGGCTAGGAGGGCTTTTGCACAGTTGCGTGTCATACGCCAGTTAAGCTCACTCCTAGATCGGGACTCCTTGCTCATGGTCACACATACTCTGGTCACCTCCAGACTTAACTCCTGCAGTGTGCTCTACATGGAGCTGTCCTTGATGACCATTCAGAGGCTGTAACTGGTCCAGAATGTGGCTGCTCAGGTAGTGATGGGGTATGGGCGGTATGCTTTGGGAGCTGCACTAGTTGCCAGTATGCCTCTGGGTGCAATTCAAGGTGCTGGTTATTACCTTTAAAACCTTACATAGTAGTGGGCAGGATACCTAAGAGACTGCATCACCCCAAGAACATCTGTCTGCCCCACCAGTGTGGAGCAGAGAGGTTCTCTAACTGTTCCATCTGCTAGAGAGGTGCGTTTCTCTAGCACCAGAAAGAGGGCCTTCTCAGTGTCTGCTCCGTCCCTATGGAACCTCCTGCAAACTGAGCTGCATCGCCAGATGGAGTTGTTGCCCTTCAGGAAAGGTCTAAAAACCTGGTTGGCAAAGAAGGTGTGGTGCCCCAATGAAGGCATGGTCCCTGCCTTCTGGCTGTTTTAATATTAATAATCCTCTCCTCCTCTTTTTATGTGGTAGGGGTTGGAGTAATACCCAGTAACAGTTTTAATGGGGTTTTTTAATTGGGATTTTTAATTGTAGTTGGTTATCTTTTGTAAGCAGCCGAGAGTCCTTGGAGTTGGGTGACAATATAAATCTTGAAATAAATAAATATAAATGAATAAATAAAATCCCATGATTGTAATGAAGCAATGCATATAATGACAGGATGCCTCAAACCTACACCAGTTGAGCAAATATATCCTATTGTTGGTACTGCTCCACCTAAGATAAGGAGAGAAGTAACAGCGGATGCTGAGAGAACTAAACAAGAGAATGACCCTTGACATCCCCTGAATGGATATGTGCTTCAAGTCCGCTGGCTCAGATCCAGGAAGAGCTTTATGGCAAGAACAAAGCAAAAACAAACAAAAGCAATCACACGTAAATTCCAACCCATAGTGCTTAGCACACACTCTGAGTGGTTCACAAGTTAATTAGCATTTTACCCCAAACATGCTGTGTTCTCATTTTACCAACCTTGGAAGGATGGAAGGCTGAGTCAAATGTGATCCCCATCAGAATCAAATTCCAAACGTTTTGGCTGCAATACAGCAGCTTAACCAACTATGCCACCAGGGCTATTCTAAGATAAACAAGGCAGATCAGAGACAGAGCACAAGACAATATCAGAAAACAAGAGGCAAGAATACAATATTTACCTAACATGAATTTCGTCTGTCCAATCTCTAGCCACCTGAGATCCCAGTTTAATTGGCAGGGATGCTTCTGACACTTCTGATGTTCAAAGAGCTCCAAAATCTGTGGATAAAATCTCCCTTCTTTATACTCTAGCAACTAAAATGCTTTGTCATCATGTTTGGCTCTATGTCTCTTGCTTGGAAGATGTCCAAACCTAACTTCGGTCATCTGGAATGAGTCAATTGGTGCTTCATCCTTGCTGTTGGATGACATCAACTCATTACCTGTTGTTATCAACTGAGAACATTGGAAATGGTCACCATGACATACCTCATCCTTTCCTTACTTAGTCTGGAACTTTCAACTCATCATGAGACTTCCAGGTGTCTGTCTACTTTATATCTAGCTAAGGACATGGATGTTCTCACAGTCACCCTATCTCCTCTGTGTTCTCCTGCCAAGAAACTCTCCGTCTATCCTTATGATTCTACTAAATCTTACTAATTGACAAGTTCAATGGGAAAACATACTTTTCTGGTCAACAAAACTTTCTAAATGCATCAGTTTCCCAACAAGCAAATTTTACCAATTCAATAAAGGTTAAATATTTCAGAGCTTGGAGACATGGTAGTGGAATGGAAATCTCATCTTTACTTATCACAACCACAATTGTCTTCTGCAATGGCCCATGTTCCCCTGAGAAATACAACATGTTTGTGGTTAAAACAAAGGGGGTTCCTTTGGCCATCCAAACAGGGGATCCTGATATCCATCATTTTAGGTTAAGTTTCTTTGTGTTTAGGGGAGGTACTCCTTATTCAGTGTCATGGATTGAAGTCCTAGGACTTTCTGATTTAGTAGGAGTGGACTTAACTACTACCTGCTTCAAACTTTCTTATAATCTTGACTGTAAGTAAATGCCTGTTTAAAAGATGTGGCTTTAACATTTTCTTGAAGATCCAGGAGGAATATCACCTAATAGATCTATGGAATATCACACATGAATTCTTGTAATGGAAGAGAACATAAAATGGACAGGTTTTTCCTCCCAGTTATGGAACATCTATCTGTCTGTCTGTCTGTCTGTCTATCTATCTCCTTGCCTTCAAAACTCTGTGAAGAGTGCATAATTGTGCTTAAAATCAAAAGTGACTCTGTCCCCTCATGGATGCAAGAAAACAGCAAGTTACCCATCGCCTTGAGTGATTTTGGAAAACATCCTTGTAAAAGAGGGGGTGAGCTTCATGGACGAAGAGAAGAACAGAGCTTTTTTAGTTTTGTGTAAAACATAAAAGTTGCTCATATGTGGCCTGTAATTGAAACTGGGTTTTATTTGCATTTCTTTCTTTCTTTAAAAAAAAAACTACACACATTTTAACAACTCTGACATCATGTTCCAGTAGGGTGAGTTCATGGCTTGAAAAGTGTTGTGGGGGTCAACATTGGGCACTTTATAGATCTTTCTTGCTTTTTCACCTGGCAAAATTAAGTTGAGGGGCAATTTTCCTTGTCGCCATACAGATGAATTCTTGAGTGTTTACTAAGTGCTAGTCCGCCTCGTGAATAACACCTTGTAAAATAGTATCCTGGCTTGAAGGGGGCACTTTTCAGAAGCTGCAGAAGTTAGCTATGCAGCCCTAATGATGGAGACTGTCTAGGACTAATTCAAGGCTGTAATGCTTATTTGTATTTTTTCCACAACTCTTCGACTGTTTTCACCAGACAAACTAGCCTCCCAGAGACACCTACTCAGAATGGCTCCCATTTCTAGCCATACCCATCCATTGCTGAGATACCAGAAAAACAGAGACACTATGAAGTCATACTGAAGCAAGACTGATTCAGGATTCAACCTTTTGAGTGTACTATAGTATTTATTGCAGTGGTGTGCTCCAAAAAAAATTACTGCCACACTGTGGGTGTGGTATGGTGGACGTGGCCAGGGGAAAATCCCTGCATTGCACCTGAATTAAGACTACTTTATTTCAAAACTTGGATGGGCGGGGCCAACCAGAATTTCTGCTACCGGTTCTGGCGAACTGGTGCGAACTTGCTGGTGCCCACCACTGATTTATTGGGTCCTGCCAGAGGTTGAGGAGACAGAGTTTGGGATTTCAATACCCCACTGTGCCTTCTGAGAAAAGAACCAGCTTGTGTAGCCTTGGGCAAGCCTTGGGCAAGCCCCAGAAGAAGGGGATGGGAGATTTTTATGGTGGCCATGTTGGCTGGGGATTTCTGGAAACAGAAGTTCTTAAAAACCTTTTTGTTTATTTCTCCTGAACTCTGAGCATATTGGTTCTGGATTTCAAGATCTAAGTATCTTACACTATTATTAGAATTATTCTCTTTACGCTTCCCTAATATTACATTCAGGAAACAGAGCCCTTGACAAAACTAATCCTTCAAAAAATAATAATCCTCCAGTTAATCAATGGGGGGTATATTGCAAACCTTCTTTCTTGGGTAATGATTTCTTCACTCCCTATCTGACTTTCTTGGTTGTTGTTTTTTGGAGGGGGGTGTCTTTTGTTTGTTTGTTCGTTCGCTCATTCGTTCATTTTGTTCCAAAAAGATTATGATTCAGCACAAAAGTGAAATCTCATGCAGTTCATGGAATGAGAGAATAAGAATAACCCAGCCTGTCACAAAGGCATGAATATGGTACAAGGATTTGGGGGTCATTATCAAATTGGAAATACAGTAGCACAATAATTATGTCATTTTCTGCTGTGATTTTCCATAACTTAAGTTTCCTTCATAACCACCTTTACAGAACCACCTTTACAGAACCAACTTCAGAGGTGTGGCCAGTGATTCTTATTCATTATCACATGTTATCCACAACGTGAAGTCTTTCCAGCTACTACCATTATACTTTGTACAGAACAAAGCATCAAAGTTAAATAATTATGTTGTTATCTGCTGTCATTTCTCATAGCCTAGGTCAATTCACCAACCAACCTTTATCATTTTTCACAGAACAAGGTCTGATAATGTAAAAACTGAAAGATAAACTCATTACCAAATGTGTAAATGCCACAATGATTATGTTTCTTCTATCTATTAACCATTTGTCACTTTTACAGAATAAAGCTTCAGAGGAATAGATCAATCAGGGTAATATGAATCAGAGATCTTCAGTTATTACTAAGTGTGAAAAGCCACACTCTCACGATTGCAATCAGTGTCTACTATACAAGTGATGGTGAACCTTGGCACTCTAGCTGTCCTTGAACTTCAATTCCCAGAAGCCCTGATCAGCAGGAATGCTGACTTGGGCTTCTGGGAATTGAAGTCCAAGAACAACTGGAGTGCCAAGGTTCACCATCAGGATACTATACCAACCAACCATTGTTGTTTGGTGCCCCCACCTGGTTATGGGGCCATGTATAAATTATTACAAAAAAACCCCAGAAAAATAAATTAGAAGGACTGTGGTGTCTTAGTGGTGAAGATGCTGAGCTTGATGCCCTGAGGATTGGGCAGGTCAGCAGCTTGAGGTCCAAGTGCTGCATGATGGAGTGAGTGCTCGTCATCTGTTTCAGTTCCTGCCAACCTAGCAGCTCAAAAGCAAGAAATTGTAAGTAGATAAATAGGGAAAAGTAACAGCGTTCCATGTGCTCCAGCATCTAGTCATGTTTGTTGCATGACCATGAAAACATCTGCAGATGCAGACAGCACTGGCTCTTTGGCTGTAAATAGAGATGAGTTGGACATGACTGGCTTTCAAGCAAGGGAAATCTCTATCTATAAATTATTGCTATAAATATCACTCTTCATACCTGTCAAGTATCCCATATTGGCCGGGATTTCCCGTATTTCAGCGCTCGTTCCTCCCCTTTCCCGCCGCCATCTCATATTTTGAATGGCAGGGAAAGGGGTTACTGTGCATGTGCACCCATCAGAGGTAGTTCTGCGCATGTGCAAAGGGGTTCTGTGCATGCACAAAAGGGTTCTGTGCATGTGCAAAGGAGTTGTTGCTGTGCATGCGTGCCTGGGCTGGATCAGGTCCCGTATTTTCCAGAGCTGCGCTTGACGGGCATGTCACTCTTACATCTGAGGAAGTGGATTTGACCCATGAAAGCCAACATTAAGATATAGCATTTAGTCTTTAGGATACCACAAGGTTTTGGTTTGTCTTTGTTTGTCATTTGATATAGTTTTGAGAAGTAATTTTCCCACATTTTCCAGGCCCAAAAATTCATTATTCATTTTTACACAAGTAGTTTTATAGCAATCTAGACTTTCCATTACTTTCTTCCTCTGATGAATGAAAACTATACCTCTTTTTTCCCCAGGGCTGTATTCTAGCATTTCTCAGTAATTTCA
This sequence comes from Bradypodion pumilum, assembly GCA_035047305.1. Taxonomy (NCBI): domain Eukaryota; kingdom Metazoa; phylum Chordata; class Lepidosauria; order Squamata; family Chamaeleonidae; genus Bradypodion; species Bradypodion pumilum. Next base: position 11,769,669 of record JAWDJD010000001.1, on the reverse strand, counting down.
GTAGGGGATCCAATTCAGTAGGGGATCCAATTCTCCCAGACTCAAGCATTTCAAATGGTGCTACCAAAATCAGATCAAAGAAGAAAAAGAGGGGAAAAAAGGGGGGGAAAGTAAAGCAAATATTTCCAATCCCTTTTTTTGCACACAGTTGACTTATCTTATTTAAATTATTCTTTCATCATCCTCTTTTCTCTTCTTTTGGAATGCCAGAGGCTCAGGCAAAGAAGGTGGTAGCTTGGGTAGGTGAAACGGTAGAGATACAAGTGGGTATTCCCAACCTCACACGGCTCTAATTAAGAATAATTCTCGGTAATGGACTTTGTCTGCAGGCTAAATAAATACTGTTCCAGAATATTTTCATCTCAAATCTCACATAAATGTGCTAATTGAAAGTCTCACATCTTCTTCCAAATTGAAATCCAACGCCATGTTCTTTAAATTATTTCCTTTCATGTCCATTGTTGAAACTGCTTCAGCTAATTCCACTGTAGTTAAAGATCTTTCGCCATGCAATGATAGTTCCCATCCATGCTGCTCCCTCGGGAGGTGTGTTCTTCCGCCAGCCTAAAGCTCAGAACTGCCACATATAATCTTATACTGCATTTGAGTCTTGGATGATGTTAAATCATCCCTATTTCCCCTGCAGTGAAAGCCTATCATGACCAAGTAAAGGACATTCAATTGCTTGAGATTTTGTGTCCAAGCCTGGTGATCACTTCTGCTCTCATGAGGTCGTCATGTAACAGTTATGAAATAATGTGCATGTTTGTGTGTGAGTGTGTTTGTGTGTGTGTGAGAGAGGAGGTCCTCTGGATTGCAAATTAGGTGTTATGAGAGGAATGGGGCAACAAGCGTTCTCATCTTCAAAGTTTGGACGTATGATGCCTGAGAAACATTTGCTTCACTGGGACCAGACCAGTAGACTAAGACTAAGACTAAGACTAAGACTAAGACTAAGACTAAGACTAAGACTAAGACTAAGACTAAGACTAAGAATAAGAATAAGAATAAGAATAAGAATAAGAATAAGAATAAGAATAAGAATAAGAATAAGAATAAGAATAAGAATAAGAATAAGAATAAGAATAAGAATAAGAATAAGAATAAGAATAAGAATAAGAATAAGAATAAGAATAAGAATAAGAAATTATTCTGGATTGAAAGGATTTTTGCAGGAGAAACTCTGCAAAACTTTGCAGGACACCCGAATGATGCTCTTTTCATGTCCCCAAGATCTTTCCCCATCAAAGTGTTTCCTATTTATCTACTTGCAATTTCTTGCTTTAAAACTGCTAGGTTGGCAGGAACAAGGACAGAGACGGGCACTCAAACTGTCATGCAGTACCCAGGTCTTGTACTGCTGGCTTGCTGGCCTTCCAGCTAACAAGGCGATACCACTGAGGTACCGCAGCCCTGGCCAGACCAGTAAGAAGGGCTCAGAGATGGGAGGAGAGGATGGGAGGTTCATCAGATGAAACAAATAAAGATTTGCATCCATGACCTTGAGGAGGACAGTCCACTAGCAATAGCAATTATAAAGTAAAGGTAAAGGTTTCCCTTGCTCAAAAGCCAGTTGTATCTGACTCTAGGGTTCAGTGCTCATCTCTGTTTCAAAGCCGAAGAGCCAGCATTGTCTGCTTCTGCAGACGTTTCCGTGGATACCATCCCATAGCGCTTAGTATACCTTCTGGGCACGTCACAAGATAATTAGCATTTTGCCCCCAACATTCTGGGTACTTATTTTACTGACCTTGGAAGGATGGAAGGCTGAGTCAACCTTGAGCCCCATCTTGATGGAGGGCAGCAGCTCCATCAGTCATGGCCTGGGGCCAATGAGAACTTTGTGTGCCAAAAGGGCTCTGGACTAAAAAGTGACTTGCAAAACGGGATCAGTGATACAGGTGTCACACTACGATGCCGAAGACAAATGGAAGACTCCCTACATTATATTGCTTCCAGGACAATCTTCATAGCTCTTCGTCACGATGATAACCAATATTTAGCATCAGATATGATATGACACTTGAAGAAGAAGAACTATAAAGGGCAACCTAATGTCAAGTTCTCTACTGTTCCTATTTTCTAAGAAGAAATGTCACACTTGAATTGAGTTGAAATGAAGGCTTTGTCTCTCAATTCCAGGTAGAAGAAGCAAACAAAGGGCTATTTGATCCCGTAATTTCAATCAAGCACATTATTTTCTCCTCTCATGTTCTTTTTGGCTATTCCTCCCCCCTTCCCCGGCCTCTTTAACTTGCTTTGGTTCTGTTGTGTTCCCACAACAGATGGACTCCCTGGATGTTGTGCTGTTAACATGGAAACTTGAGGGAGCAGGGAATAACAGATCACAAAATAGATTGAAAAGCCCTATTAAATACCCCCTCGGGTGATCTGGGCAAAACTTCATTTCATTTTCTGCAAAAAATAATCTTTTTTAAAAAAGAGGAATTATTTGAGCCATAGATGAAGATGCCTTAGCAGAGAGAATTCTAGAATCCTCCATGCTCCATCTGTAGAGCAAGACCAATGGACTTTGGCTCTCTTCTTCTTTCTCAACGGGAGGGGATGCATTATTCCAAATCCTCAGTTATCTCCATTTTTAGCCTACCCTTATTTTCTTTCCTCCCTTTGGAAAAAAACATTAAAAGCAATTTATTGAACAGATGTTGGGGAAAACTGAGGCAATTGCTGCCTAATCCAAGGCTATGAGAGGAACTTTTTGGTGGCATGCTGAGAGTTTCTCTTCTCCCATACAAGCATGCACACCAAAACTGTGTGCAGTTTTGGCAACATGAAATATGGAAGCAGCAGATATTCATCATTTTCCCTCAATTTTTCTCATTTTCCTCTCAGTGAAAATGGAGGGTCTCAACACATAAAGAAGCTCCTTTTAAAAAAAAACCTGCTGCAGTATATTTCACTACAGCAATAGAGTTGAAAATACCAAGCCTTTTTGTGTGAGCAGCCGTGTTAGAAAAATATCTTGTATGTTGTGCAAAAAAGCACACACACACCCTTTTTATTTTGCAATAAAAAGTCTTGGCTAGTATCCTGTAATCTAAATGCAGACCAAAATCTGGTCATGCGGTAAGGATACAATGGTTTCTGCATCCACATAGCTATGGAATGCCAAAAAAATGTACAACTTCAGAGACTTGTCAGATAAAGCCAGCTAAAAACAAAGAGCTAAATCCAACTGTCAGTCCTCATAAAGGTAGATCCATTGAGTGGGCTCTTATTTGTATTTTCATATGGTGAACACAAACTGCTGCAGCTCAATTCAGCTAATTGATGAAATGCCAGACTGGTCTCTTAGTTGCACAGCCAGGTATGTTACCAGGCACAGCTTCAAGATGGTGCCTTAATGTCTCTTCAATTAGCCACAATTAGGAATGGCAAGTTGCACAATGCTTAGATGAACAACAAAAGGATTCTAGCCATTGAATCTATAGGCCTTACATAGTTATTAATCTAAAAGGATTCCCTTTCTTTCTGTTGTTGTTGTTGTTGTTGTTGTTGTTGTTGTTGTTGTTGTTGTTGTTGTTGTTGTTGTTGTTCAGTCGCACAGTTGATTCTGACCCTCTGTGACCCCATGGGCCATTGCACGCCAGGCACCTCTGTCCTCCACCATCCTCCTCAACCCACCCATCTCTGTGCCCATTGCATCTACAATGCCATTTAGCCATCTGAGTCGCTGCCTAATAAAGACCATCAAATTCTATATGGGTATCTCTTCATTCTTCTTAAAGGTTCTATTTTATATGTTCTCTGAAAGCTGCTAACCATTAATTTCACAATGTTGCCTGTTTGTTTGTTTGTTTGCTTGCTTGCTTGCTTGCTTGCTTGCTTGCTTGCTTGCTTGCTTGCTTGCTTGCTTGCTTGCTTGCTTGCTTGCTTGTTGCCCTGGACCCTGAGTTCAAGAAGGAAGACCTTTTTCTGGCTTCTCAGCTTGTTGCCAGTTTGGATCTGCCTTCTCTTCACCAAATGGAAGACTTTCTTCCAGCACCTCAGCCTGCTGTAAACTGACTCCTCTTGGTCAAGTTGATCGAACTGGTCAAGGCTTGACAGGAGTAAATGCTGAGGCCCCAGGTGCCAATGATGAGGAGGCAGAGCCCCTGATAGATGTAGGCTGCAATTAAGGAACATGCTGTTGGTGTGAAGGAGAAGGGCAAGGGCTTGTCTCCAGCTGTGAGTCCTGAGCCCTCTTAAGAAGACACCCATGTGGGCAGAAACCTTTGTTGGAGCAATCCTTGTGGACCCTGACACTGCATCTCTTGAACCTGTACCTTTTGCCTATTTTGTTGACCCTGGACATCAGATCCTTGCCTGGAAGCCTGGCCACTCTTCTGAATAATCCTTGTGTCACAAGTTCTGCAATGACCAGCTTCTGAACCTGGCTCTTCCTGACTATGACTCTGCCTTATCCCTTGGACTCTAGTAAACCTCTTATCCTTACCTCTTGTGCAGTGACTGCTAGCCAACTTGCTCTGCCGTGCACCCAGGGGCACAACAGGTTGGTTGGTTGGTTAGTTAATGAAGAAGGTTATCATTATAAAACAAAACTCATTGACATATGATTCTTATTCTATTACGGCACCTTATACAGGAAAGATTTAAACTCATGAGTTGTTTCTCTCAGAGCCCTCCAGCTCACCTGGGATAATATATAGATATAGAGATATTTTCTTCCATTTTTACTGGATATTTTGACAGATATATTGTAGTAGTTGCAGGGCTTTCAAATAAAACACAGCACCTAGCAAACCAAATAGGAACAATAGCTGAACCATATATTTATGACTACTAAATATTTACTAGCCGGAAACTTCACATATTTCTCTCCCGTTTTCCCTTATTCTCCAATGGAAAGTTCAGATTCAGTCCAATAACTACCATTGACCTCCAGTTAAGCTGGCAACGGGAACAATATACTCGATAAAAAAGCTCTGCTTAAAAACAACAACCTAGGAGCCAATTCCCTTTTTCCAACCCTTGTAAAAGACTTCTCCACATTTTGCAGTAAAGAAGGATACTGAAACAATAAAATCATAAGGGGAACTCTATTCTACTTCGTGAGATTGCCTCAGATCTAGTGACTACTGTAGTCGCCATTTTAAAAATTGACATTGCCCAAGTGAAAGACAGGTTTCATTTTGGAGATCACCCCTTGTGCAATAATCACCAGTTGTACAAATAATGAGATCGGTGAAGGCTGAACCGATTTGGGTGGAAAGCGGTCAGCATCTTTGATCACACCGGTAAAGTTTGGACTAAAAAACCAACCCCCTCTTTGTCCAAACATCGGATGTTATTTGTGGACTTCAATATCACCTTTAAAAAATGAACTACTCCACTCACTGCTTCTGATCCTACAGTTTCTACTGGGCGTAATCTTGCACTACTACACTTATAGTAATTTCTGCTCTGTAGAAGTTCACTAAGATAAGATAAAATAGTTAAGATAAATCTTTATTGTCATTGTCCCCTTGCAGGAACAACGAAATTTCTCGGTTGCTATATATCAACTCAAATAAGGCATATCCCTTAATTTAAAACAGCTACAGAAACACCAATTAAGATAGTACTCTACAGTACAATTTAAAAATGTAAGATAAGATGACTTCAGAGTCCAGAGTTTCCATTTAAGGCCAAAATTGCTCTGAAGAAGAAACTGTTCTTGAGACGGCTCGTTTTTACCTTCATTGTTCTATATCTCCGTTCCGATGGCAGAAGCTCAAAGAAGCAGTGGCCAGGATGCGATGGGTCTCCTACTATATCTAATTCTTTTCTGTGGCACCTGATGGTGTAAATTTGTTTCAAAGTGGAGAGTGGACAGCCGATAATACTCTCCGCTGTTTTAATAATTCTGTGCAATATTATCCTAACCTGATGAGTACTACTCCCATACCACACACATAAGCCATAAGTAAGTGCACTCTCAATAGCGCAGTGATAGAAGGCAAGCAGCAGCTTTTGCGGAAGATGGTTTTTCCTTAGAGTTCTCAAGAAATACAGTCTTTGCTGCACCTTCTTCGCAAGCCCCCTTGTGTTGGCACTCCAGGACAGATCCTCCTGTATCTCAATGCCCAGAAATCTGAATGCTGCTACCCTCTCCACACAGGTTCCGTCAATCAAAAGTGGCTGGACATTGGTTTTCTGCCTCCTAAAATCCACCACAAGCTCCTTTGTTTTCTTTATGTTAAGGAGCAGATAATTGGTTCTACACCACTTTGTCAACCCAACTGCTCCACCTCATCACTAGAGTCTATATTTCAGTCTATGGACCATGGCCCCTTTTTAATCAGTTGCAAAGTTATAGCAAAAATGCACAGTTACACCACAAAAGCAGAGGATTTGGCCCTTGGCACAACAACACATAAGACAGTGATGCTTTCATTACTGAGAGGAAAAGGGAATTCATACGAGTAGCTGATATATCCAAAAGAAGTTCCTTCTGAGATTTTTTAGAAATGCGGGCTTTGTAGTTAATAAATTAGACATGCTCTTTTTTCCCTTCCAAGCAAGACTCATTAGAAGCTCTTCAGGGTTTTCCTTGGTATATTTGAGCTGTTACCTTTCAGTCCAGCACTGTCTCCAGGTAATTGAAAAGCTTTTTGGGTGCTGCATCAGAGGAGCCCTCGTTTATAAACACCACAGCCAAATGCAGCCCGGAGTGACCTCTCTTAGTTTGCTCCTTGAAGGGAAAATACTTCAGGTTCGTTTCAGAATCAGAGAGAAACAATAAGGCACCGTGATCATGAGTTTGGAGTCTTTTATCTTTCTGCAGATTCAACCACAGGATCAATTTCTTATTGACCTAAACTCTCCTAAGCATGGCTACGGTTTTCTTCTCTCCCCCTGCCCCCTTAGACAGTCTCTAGGCGAGTTAAGGTGGATACTCCTTTAATATTGATTTTTTTTTTTTACAAAATAGGTGCAGGAAAGAGGGCAATTTCTGTCTACAGTTGCTCTTTACTGGAGAAGATACCTTTGTTAAGCATTTATAGCATTATATCAAAGGTCTTAATTGGCATCTATCTCTCTCCCTTGCTCTTGCAGCTTAGAAAAAGAGATGGTCTTATTGGTGTTAAAAACACTTTTGAAGTTAAGCGAATTTATCATCCTGGGTTTTTTTTATGTTTAAAAAAGAGCTACACTGACTGCTTCATAGCATGTCATGGTTTTGCTAAGTCCATTTGGCTGTGTAGACTACATCTTTTGTTTCTTTGGAAGAAGGATAATAAATACAGCAATAGTAATAGTGGTGTTAGGACTAGGGGTAAGGGCCATGCACCAGATTTGGATAAAGTTTGAATTGCTAAACTTCATTGGCTAGGTTGAGATTGGTTTGTATGAAGGCTAAACAGAAGTTGTTTAATTTTTATTGTAAAGATTTGTTTTTGTTTTTCAATATGTTGTAAGCCACCCAGAGTGGGAAAATATCCCAGATGGGCAGGATATAAATAAATAAATAAATAACAAATTTCTTCAAGTATTCTGTAAGTAAATAAGTAAAGGTCATCCTTGCTTGAAAGCCAGTCATATCTGACTCTAGGGTTCAGTGCCCATCAATGTTTATAGCCGAAGAGCCAGTGATGTCTGCTTTGGCAGACATTTCTGTGGTCATGTGTCAGGCATGATTAGACACCGGAGTGCATGGAATGCTGTTTACCTTCCCACTGAAGTGGTCCCTACCTATCTGCTTTCAAACCGCTAGGTTTGCAGGAGCTGGTACAGAGAGAGGCACTCATTCCATCATGCAGTATTTGGGTATCAAACTGCTGACCTGCCACCTTCCAGTCAGCGTCTTAACCACTTGTGCCACTGCAGTCCCTTAAGTAAATAAACAAAGAGGCATATCAAGAAGAGGCACAGGTGGTCTAGGTTTGGAGCAGTATTTGTCTAGTTCCAAGTTGCACAAATAATAATACAGTGGTACTTCACTTTATGAATGCTTCGGTTAACATAATTTCCCCTTTACGAATGAAAATCCACTGAAAATAATGCCTCACTTTATGATTTTTTAATTGATTAATTGGTTTTCAATGCATTCCTATGGGAAACCAACATTCGCTTTACAATTTTTTCTCACAATGTTTTTCAATGCATTCCTTTGGGAAACCGCATTTCACTTTACACATTTTTGCAATATGAAACGTCCCGGAGAATGGGTTACATTTGTAAAGTGAGGTACCACTGAACTGGCAAAGATTCCCCACCTGTTTTCTCTTTCATTTTTGAAACAAAATGGCATGGCATGATTCTACTGAGGGTGCCATCCATACCTGTCAACCCGCGGCTCCGGAAAAACAGGAGCTGTGCACATCGCTTGTGTGCAGGTCGCATTCCACGCATGCGCGGAAGCGCTATGCCGCTTGCACAGCCCTTACGCAAGCGACGTAGCGCTTCCACGATGCGCGGAAGGGGTAAAACCCTTCCGCGCATGCGCGGAAAGCGTTTCCCCCGCTGCCAAATTACGGGGTTTTGGCAGCGGGGGCCGGGTTATGATGTCAATCGACGTCAATTTACGGGGTAATCCCGGCCAAATCGGGAAGGTTGACAGGTATGGTGCCATCATATCTTGGATTCGGCTCCAACAAGCCAAATAAATGCATGCCTTGCATTTCAAAATGAAAGGTGAGATTTCAAAGGAGCCAAAGTTTATGTTCTGGTTCAGTGCAAACAGCATGCTCATATATTCTGCAGTTCATCCAACCCATCCTGCAACTTTGTTGGGTTTACAAAATGTTCAGCTTTTTATTTTTCCTTGTTTGATCATTTCCATAACTGAGGGTTTTCCCCCATTTTGTTTCTCCTTCCTCCTCCTCCCTCTTTGGATGGGCATGATGACTTCATTCCAGTCTCTTAATTATTTCTTTAATACACTTGAAAATGAGCTGAAATGAAATAAGTTTAACTGAAGGAAAACATTTTACTGGTAGGAAAATGTGGAAGAAGTTGAAAAGGAAAAGTGTGTGATGCTCAGTTTACCGAAATGTAAATTGAGAGTTACAGTTACAAAAGTAGAAAAGCAAATAAAATATATTTTTGCCTTGCAAAGACTCCCTGATACATTTCAGCCAGCCTATGTACCATTTAACTTGAATAAATAAATTGCAAATCATCTAGTATAAGATCCCCACCTTTCTTTTGCAAATATTTGTTTACTTTAAGGTCCTCTATGGTAACCTTACAAAGCTTCTGTCTATACTTTTCCACTTTACTATAAATATATTTGACATATTATGGGTAAACATTGCAGATGATGAGACACTTTAACAACATTTCTCTCAGTTTTCCTCCAACATTTCTGGAGCTTGACATTGGATTCTAATTATAGCTGTTATTTGGTTTGCAGGACTAGAAGGCTGGATCAACTGGTGGTGGTGGTGGTGGGGGGTTTGCAAACTTCTCCCATCCTGGCTGAAATGGGAATGTAGTTGCTCAGAGCTAAACATTGACATGTTTTAGTTATGTAGAGAGTAGACTACATGTTTACTTATCTCGTTAAACTATCATTTGTGGTTCTTCTTCTTTTATGTCTAGGTCAGACTTTGAACTGCCCAAACAAAGCCATCTTCTTGGCTTTGTCATTGGCCAAACTTAAATCCTTCTCAGTACATGTTTCTAGTAGTAACCAACATACAAGCAAATAAGCTGGATTCTATATCTCTACTTCCACACAATGTGTTGTTGTTGTTGCTGCTGCTGCTGCTGCTCCTGCTGCTGCTGCTGTTGTTGTTGTTCACACTTATATGCCACCCACTCAGGGGGAATCCGATACAGGGAGGCTCACACAGCAATTATACAATATACACAGTAATACACAATGCAATTATACAATATACAGCAATTATATACAGCAATTGCTCACACAGCAATTATACAATATACATAGTAATACACAATGTACAGTAATGCAGTATACACAAAAATTATACAATAATCAATCTAAGAGAACAGCATATAATAATTAAAACAATAGAATACCGTACTGCACTGCGATGGCCTCTCCATCCCGGCCACAGACAAAGTCAAAAGGCGATGCCATAATGGCCTTTTCAAGCCCCAGCCAGGGCCACCGGTGATGGTGGCATACCTGTCAAGTTTTGGGAAATTTCTATCAAATAAGGTAAATTACCCATCCAAAACAGGAAACTGGACAGCTATGCTTATCCTGTGCTGGTCTTCAGTCTAACTCCAGTCTAATTGCAATCTAACTAATATGGGATGATGGCGGGAAAGAGTGTAAAATATGGGGGGTTGGCAGAAATTTCCCAAAACTTGACAGGTATGGATGGTGGATCCTGGTGCTCACTGCTGCGGCAGCCTCTTCGCCCCGGGCCAAAGCAAAGTCCAGGGGTGGAGGCAGCAAAGTCCTGTCACCCTCTGCTGTGGCAGCCTTTACAAGCCCCAGGCAGGGCGGGGCCGAGGGGCGCCGGTGATGGTGGGTCATGGCACCCACTGCTGTGGTGACCTCTTCACCTCGGGCCGAAGCAAATTCCGCCAACAGCCCCCACTTGAGCATGTTGGTCTTACAACACTATTGAAACAGTCTGCTTCTGGTCAAAAATAATCCAGTCATTTTAATTTGTTTGAATTTAATTTATATTTTATTGATGACCATAATTTTAAACTGTGTAATGCTCTGACACAAATATATAAAGAAAGAATATATTTAAAACATTTCTCAGATGTCTTTTAGGGCATGCAACTGCACAATGGAGCTTCTGTTAAGAGCTGCATCCTCTTGTGAGGACATGTTGTGGAGGAGAAGAGCCATGAGTGCAAGGACCTTGAGCTCTCCAGAGAATATATACATTAGTAACAAACAAAGAAATATTTAACAAACCAATAATCAAGGGAAAAACCCAGATATAAAACATCAACATATAATGGTAGAAAAGAATCCAAGCAAAACACATTAACATGTTTTCACAGGAAGTTGATAAATCTTTATGGTGTAGGACCGTGATGGCGAACCTTGGCACTCCAGATGTTCTTGGACTTCAATTCCCAGGAGCCCAACCCCCATGAATCCACCCGAATGGGTTTGCTGCGATTCATCCGGCCCACGCCGCCCCCGTCGTTCCTGGAAGCAGAAGTAAAATGTGCCCGTATGGGCACGTTTTACTTCTGCTTCCAGGAGTGATGGGGGGTGTGGGGGTGTGGGCTGGATGAATCACAGCAAACCCATTCGGGTGGATTCATGGGGGCTTGGGCTTCTGGGAACCAAAGTCCAAAAACATCTGGAGTGCCAAAGTTCACCATCATGGGTGTAGGAGAAAGTCTTGGTAAGGACAGTGAGACTAGGAAACTGCTGAGAATGAGATTTTTGGAATATTTTTCACATCCTCATTTCAATTTGAGAAAGAAATTCAGAAACCTTAAACTCTGAGCAGACCCGAGTGGAAAGAGAGGAAGCTCATCTAACAGGTTAATTTACAACACTGTTTTGTGTGGAAAGATTTTAGCCCTGTTGTTGACCTGAGGGCCCTGAAACTGTTTTGAGGAAACTAGAAGCCATATCCAAGTTATCTGACTTTCGTTCCCATGGAGGAAGAGGGGAAAGGATGCACTGTCAATGACTCATTTTACAACCCAGGTATCATTTATCCTAGTAGCAAAACCCATTCATCCCTGGTTATATAGATTATGAAGTAATAAAAGTTCTCGTAGTCATAAAACTGCTGTTGAGCCATAAATTAACAAAAAGCAAAAAAAAAAAAAAAAACATAGCCCATGGGGATAGCTCAGTTGTAGAAAGATAATTTCTGAAATTAATTTAGACAGAGTTTGCAATAGTCAAGAGTGAGAAAAAGGGAGGAGATAGATCAGGGGGGTGATGAAGCTGTCACATTAAGTGGCATTGACGTGCTTTTTCATGTCCCCATAAAAATTGAAATCCCTCAGAAAGCAAAGGACAATGAGGTCCCCATCTTGATTGTACTCAAAATGGCTCATCTAGGCTGCAGTCATGAGTTCTGCACCTCAGTTACCCAGAAATCCTTTCATTTTTGTGTGAGACCAATGCATTCTGACTGAAAGATAGAGATGAGTTAAGCTCAACCATAGAGATATAACAGATATCTCTATGGTTGTGTTTAACTCATCTCTATCTTTCTGTTATGTTTGAAGTTCTGTCTTAGAGTCATAGAGTCATTGATTTTTTTTAAAAAAGTCACTGAGTTGGAAGGGGCCATTTATACCATCGAGTCCAACCACCTGCTCAAAGCAGGAATCCAAATCAAAGCAGATGGTTGTCCAGTTTTCTCTTGAATGCTTCCAGTGTTTGAGTATTCACCACCTCTCAAGATAGTTGGTTCCATGCCAGACTGAACAGTCTGTAGTGCCCCAATTCTTCCTTTTTTGAAAATAGGGACAACATTAGTCATTAGTCCTCCTAGAAACATCTTAAATTTTATCTGTCCCCCATTATTTCAATAAAATGATAGACAATGGTTCTGAGATCTCTACAGTCAGTTCCTTCAATATCCTTGGATGCATGTTCATTTGGTCCTGGGAATCCAAATTCATTCAAAGTAATAAAGTATTCCTTAACTATTTGTTTATCAATCTCAAGATGGAATCCTGCCCCTTTCCCTTGTACTTTACACTTGCCTGGAGGGTTGTATGCTACCTTTCGTGTAGCATTATCCCATAATGCCTCCCCAAATACTGTGGCATTTTTGAACCACAATCAGGCATACCCTGGGCAAATGGTCACCTTAACATGTCTGCCCTAGGCACAGAAGAAGAACTCAGCATTTATCTGAACAGAATGTGTGCTGACATCTGAACCCAGTCAATGCCCAGACAAGGACACCCAAGTTGATGCCTGACCAACTCTATGCCCTTTTGAAGACACACGAACCTACTCCTTGTCCATGTTTGTGCCACTATTTATAAGTTTCTGGTTCTACAAATAAGGAAAAACAAGTGGCTATGACTTGAGGTGGAGGGGAGTTTACAGAGCAGCCTCTGAATTATTCCTCTTAGAAATATTCAGCCAAAGAACACCCCAACACCAAAAGAGAAACCAAAAAGTGATGAGAAAAAGCCAGATGGCTTTTGCACTTATATACCACCCCATAGTTGGTTTAGAAAGAAATAAAGTATTTCTTCCAGCCATGTGGCCTGGAAGATGGAGAAGCTCAAAAGGACATCTTTCCTCTTCCAGAACAGAAAGCAAGAAGGCCAGAGCAAACAAAGGCCTTAAGATATGGAAATCTTGGGTGACCTTTGAGGCAGGAAAGCACCTTTCAAATTGTAATTACAGGCAAACAATATTTTATTTATTTATTTATTTATTTATTGCTAAATTTCTATACCGTCCACTCAGCCAAAGCCAACTCCGGGCAGTTCACACAGTGGGTAAAAACAGATAAAAACAAATAAAAACAGATAAAAACCAGCAATAAGAACCCACCCCTAAAAAGAGAGGGGTGCAGGGACCGAAGAAACTGTGGGGCAGGCATCCTCCCCTATATTAACCACCCAACGGAAGCCACCCCTCCACCTGCACCCAAACTTGGCCCGCCAGCCAGGTTTTTAGTTCTTTTCTAAAGGGCAACAACTCCGTCTGGAGATGCAGTTCCACAGGCAGGAGGTTCCAAAGGGCAGGTGCAGACACAGAGAAGGCTCTCCTCCTTGTGCCAGGGAGGTGAGCCCCCCTGGCCGATGGCACTATTAGAGAGTCCCTCCGGTCCGCTCTAGTTGGACAGACAGATGTCCTTAGGGCGATGCGGTCTCTAAGGTAACCTGGCCCACTACCATATAGGTCAAAACCAGCACTTTGAATTGCACCCAGAGGCAAATGGGTAACTAGTGCAGCTCCCGAAGCAGTGGTGAGGCATGGGCATAATGTCCACACCCCATCACCACCCGGGCCGCCGCATTCTGGACCAGCTGCAGCCTCCGAATGGTCATCAAGGGCAGCCCCATGTAGAGCGCATTACAATAATCTAATCTGGAGGTCACCAGAGCATGAGTGACCATGAGCAAAGAGTCCCAGTCCAGGAGCATGTGCAACTGGCGAATCACCCAAAGTTGGACGAAGACCCTCCTGGCCACAGCTGCCACCTGTTCTTCTAGCAGCAGCAGCGAATCCAGAAGGACCCCCAAGTTGTGCACCAGGTTGGTCTGGGGCAAAACAGCCCCATCCAAAACCAAAGATGGCAGCTCCCAGGATAGCACAGGACTCCCCCATCCACAGCCACTCAGTCTTACTAGGATTCACTAGGAATATACAACAACTTCCTTTAGCTCAGATTAGTCTTTCTTGTCTTTCTGGTTACTGCATGTTGGGGATGCACTAGAATACTCAACAGATAGTACCTGGTATGGGCCTCACTCAAACATCATTTCTTGAGTGGAGAGTACAGGAGAGAGCTTCATCTTAATTGGGGTATGAAGCTGTCAATCTACTCTGGAGCAGGTTCAGTGACTTCTTTATAAGGCATTGATAAGTTGTTTTCATGGCATCCTTTTATTTTAGCATTTTAAACTCCATCATCCCTGGCTGTAACAGGAGGGGTTCTGAGTGAATACCAATGGTTATTTAGCGGCACCTCGTGCCATCTCAGAAATGCACAAAGAGCCTTGATTTGGTCCATGTATACATGTTTGTAAGAAGACAGTGGTGCTGCTAGAAACTGGATACAGGGAGCAAGTCCCTGACCCTCTGGAATGAATGATACCTTCCTCTCCAGAAATACCTATGACAAAAAGCAAGGATATGTCAAAGGAAAGTATAGCAATTGTAGCAGCCAGGATGGAGTCCAACATTGACTCAAGCATTTTTGGAACTCTGAGTGACAGTGAATTTAATGAATCACACGCTGTTTTGGAGGCCTTGAGAAATATGAAGATACTGGAGAAACAAGAAAAGCATCCATTTAGCTGATCCAGGTCTCAAGGTTCATCTCCAGCTGATTCAATTTGCTGTTCTTCACCATTGAGACACACACCCTTAAATTAAAAAGATGTTCCATTCAAATCCTCTATATCATACTCTCCTTTGTCCAAGATATTATAATTATTGTAGAGCTTCAAAATTCTTTGCTGGGATGTCTTGTTGAATCATGGCTGCCCAAATCGGCAAGAACAAAGAATTTAGCAAGCGTTCCTTGCATCTCTACCAGTCTCCTCTAGCTTGGTGGTAGAGAGAGATGGAGCTCAGAAAAGTGACCTCCACACGGTCTAAACATGCTTGAAGATCTTCAGGAGAAATCCTTTTGGTTATTCCTTTGCATGTGTAGGCCTGATCAAGGTCAAGGGTGCACTTAGCAACTCCTTTGGGGACTTTCTGAAGTGGTCAGAATCTCCTTGGTTGTTTTCAGGGACTTTGATTGGCATAAGCTTGCTGAAACTGATTTGGCAATTTAGTGGAGACCCAAGTGCTGTGTGACAGAGTGAGTGGAAGGGCTTGCTCTTTTGTTGATCAATACGATTTTGTTGATCTTCACTTCTTGTGCCTTTACTGCTATGTACACTTGGCATGGGGCCACAGTGGCTTAGTGGTTAAGATGCAGAGCTAGATAGGTGGAAGGCTGAAAGGTAAACAGTTTGAGGCCCGGGCGCTGTGTGACAGAGTGACTGTCTATCATCTGTCCCAGCTCTTGCCAACCTAGCATTACAAAAGCAAGAAATTACAAGTAGATAACTAGGTACTGTACTGCTTTGGTGAGAAAAGTAACAACATTCTGTGTGCTTCAACACCTAGCTGTAGTCATGCCTGCCACATGATCATGGAAACATCTGCAGATGCAGACAGCGCTGACTTGTTGACTATAAATGGAGATGAACACTGCCCCCTAAAGTTGGACACAACTGGCGTTTGAGCAAGGGAGATCTTTACCTTTACACTTGGCATATTGTGATATGCCAAGCAATGCTCAAGAATGCAGGACAGAAATGATAGGATGAAAGGATAGCAAAGGCATTGCTGAATGAATGACCCAGAAAATTCACATAAATATGATTCAATACAAATCAACAAGCAAAATTTTTTCTGGATGTTCTCAGCTTTGATGAAAGAATGGTGTCATAGGTCCCAGCCAAAGTAATGCGTGGATATTCATATAGGCATAATACATTTGCCTCTCTGTTTTTTGGGATCACTCCACCATAGTGCACTATTTTGACCCTGATTTAGGGAAACTTTCTTGTTACTGTTATCTTCTTTGACCAGCTTTGTGATTTCCCTTTATCTGCTCTGATTTCCATGGATCCACCAATGATCACATGGAGAGGTACCTAGGCAGCTGAACAACCCCAAAGCCAATCTTCTTTTCTGTTTGGCAATAACACCCAAATCCATAGCTGGCCACTTGTATGGTTATTTGTGGTTAAAAAGACTTGTCCAGCTGTCCTGCTGCTTTGTCCTCCATTGGCTGGTGTTTCTTGGGATGGGATTCGCTTCCTTTCATGATAAAGGGACAAACAATCAGAGAGGGAGGTTGGCTAGATTGTCCACAGGGCTCAGAACTGCAGTCTCCAGCTTCATCTTGCATTTGCAGCAGAATTAGGGGCTGTGGGGAATATACATTGTTTCTTTGTACACAGGTGTTCAGGTTGGCAAATGTTTTCTGGAACTCTTGGGTTATAACTAAAGCTGCACTGAACATCTCTGTTGCACGAGTGGAATTAGTATTTCCACCAAGGGGCCATTCAACAATTACATGATCCTTGAAGGGGGGAGGGGATCTGCCATCTGAAATATGGAAAAAAATACGTGGGGGTGGGGGTGGGGGGTCAGGTCAAAGATTATGTAATCCATTTGGAGTTGTTGCGCATTAGGCACCAATAGTGAAAAGCTCTAAAAAGTAGAGTTTTTATTCAAAAACTCTGGATTATGTATAAAGGGGGGAAGGGTTGAAGCTAAAATTATGGCTGGATTACATAGGGGGGAAGGGGGTCAATTTCCCCCCCAAAATGGATCACATAATTGTTGAATGGCCCCCAAGCTGCATGATTATATAAATATTTATCTAGGTTAAGGAAGGATGGTTATTTCATTTCAGTTTGCTTTTAATATGAATTTACACACATGCACACACACACACACACGCACACACAAACACACAAAACCTGACACAATTATTTTCATATCAGGATGAGAGGCAATAAGATGTGTCTTTGTTTATTGTTTGTTTTTAATTGAATATGGGAGAAAGCAAACTCAAACAATTCACTCATCCAGATTCTGTACTTTCAAGACTTTACTGTTTTAGAACTTTGGGTTTAAATTTTTGAGTCTTCACCCATGCTCATGGTTTGCTGGCGTGGAGACGTGACCGCATTTTCTAGTGATATTTTTTTTTGTCTTCATAGCAGTCCAGTCCTCTTCACTCAGCTGTTAACTGAATGTGGCCAGTAAAAACTGGAGATCATTTCATTTTTGTCAAATTTGAAGAATTTCCCAAATCAATTATTGATCTATTGGGCCAGAAAAAAACCTGAATTCTTAAAAAGTGCCCCATGAAATTCTGATTAGATAACCAGTTATGACCTGGAAAGCACAAGTTACAGGTAGATATGCAGTAGGTTATGGAATCCTGCTCAGAGACTACTTATCAATTGCTTCTCAAATTGGTAAAAGATAACAAGTGGGGGTACTAAAAGGCTCAGTTGTGTACTCAGCGCTCTCCAACATTTTTATTAATGACTTGGGTGAGAGAGTGCAGGGAATGAATATTACATTTGCAGCTGACACAAAATTGGGTGGAATAGCTAAGACAGGGACAGAATTCAAAAAGATCTTGATAGGCTTGAAAAGTAGGCCGTAAAAACTCCAACAGAATGAAGTTTAACCAGAGATAAGTGCCAAGTCCTATACTTAAGGGTAAGAAATGCAAATGCACCTTTACAAGATGGGAGATACTTGGCCAAATAATACTGCAAGTGAGAAGGATCTTGGAATTGTTGTGGCTCATGTTGAGTATGTGTCAATAGTGTGATGCAGCTGCCCAAAAGGACCAATGCTGTTTTAGGTTGCATCAATAGATGCAATAGTCTCCCACTGTTTGGTTGTATGTTAGGCCTTATCTAAAGTACTGTATCTAATTCTAGCCACACTTTAAGAAGGATGCAACATAGAAAGGTAACAAAAATGATTGGGGGACTAACCAATTTCTGATCTATTCCTATTCACCCACCCCACCCCAAAATGGACATATTTTTGATTTTTTTCCTCCCAGTTATGAAACATCTATCTATCTATCTACCATTCCCACCTCTAAATTCAGAGAGCCACCTCTTTCTCTGCTTTCTGTTCGCTCTCTCTCTCTTTTGTTGGTTGATATCAGTTGTTTTGTTTCTGTTGATATGTTCAGTTGGTCACTAGTGTGCATACAGAAGAAAAAACAGCATGCACATGGCTGTCATTTCAAGTTACTGTAAGTAAATAAATGTTTTTATTTATTTCTCCTAAAAATGTCTCAGAGTGAGTTATTGAGACTTACAGTACTAGTTAATGAGAAAGGAGCTGTCTGTGCTTCTATGTTTTCTTTTACTTTTTCAGTAAATACAATTTAACCAATAATTTAAAATTCTGCAGAAATTGACACTGCTGATAACGTTATACCGGGAGCAGAATGTTGTCCTACCTTTTCTTCTATTTGGTGGTGAAGAGAGAAACATGCCTATTGCAAGGTTGGTGGTTTAATGAGATTTTTTTTTGCCAACTTAGCAGTATGCAAGCAAGAAATTGCAAGTAGATAAATAGGAACCACTTCGGTGGGAAAGGTAACAACATTCCGTGCATTCTGGTGTCTGCCACATGTCCATGGAAATGTCTGCAGATGTAGACAATGCTGGTTCTTTGGCTGTACACAGAGATGAGCACCAACCCCTCGAGTAGGATACGACTGGCTTTTGAACAAAGGCGACCTTTACCTTTACCTTGACTAACCTCAGCCTTCAACAACAAAAGAGGCAGAGGAATAATTTAAATATTGCATTACCATTTCTTATTGGTGAACAGTCTCCAACTGAGGACACTCAATGGAAACATTCAATATGCTGTTCCGCACTTTTCTCCCAGATGCATAACTGAGTTCTAAAACCACTTTGTGGTTTTTGGCTTGCATATGGAAGCTCTCCAGTTCCCACCAAATTATTAGCATTCCCCAGTTCTCCAGGAAACAGCGCTTCCTTTCAATTTCACGTCCGCATAATTATTCCGACCTGCTTCCTTCAGGTCTGTCTCGAAACCAAGCACTGAGTTGCTTGTTACTGTACAGTGGGGCTGTACAGGGTTAGTTAAATTGGAGTTAAATAAAAAGCCCTGCCAACTCTTCTCCTTGGGCAATGAAAAGCAAAATAAAGTGTCAGACATTTGCTGGGATTATAGCTTCTAATTTGGAAGACAGGTCAGAAACAGAGAGATCAAAGTTTCTCTTTCTTGAAATACAGGAAGAAGGGGGGGAAATCATTCTGACAAGCCCCCATCTACTCGTATTCGCCTTGTTAGTGTTTTGACTGGAAGTGTCATCAACAACAGAATATTTTTATGAACTTAGATCACTGTGGGATTCTACCCTTCCCCGTCTTCTTAGTGCTGATGCTAATATCAATGCAATGGCTGCTTAGCTTGCCTCTGTTCTCCATCTCTTTGGGGAATATTTTTTGTTAATTGCAAATATTTGATTGACAAACATGAGACGCAATTAGTAGGCATGCACAGTAGGAGCAAGCAGCGAAGTGGATCTCCAAACCAACAGTGCTCAACTCTCCCAGCTTGAACTGAAATAGGCTAGAGCATTTAAACCATATGTTTACCTCCAACTCGCTCCACTGCCATTGTGCAGACATCCTTGAGTCTGGAAATTTCCCATTTCCCGAAACTGACTTTTTTTGTTGTTGTTCTCCCATGTTTTGTCTTTCTTTGTTTCCTCTTTGCCTCTTCCATTTGCCAAAGAAGCCACTTCCTTCCTGGGGAATGTGTGGAAATAAAGGCAGAAAATTTCATCACCCACCTGAAAAAGGCACCTGTGAGCTTTTGACTGGGGCAGTATAATAATAATAATAATAATAATTTCATGTCAGAAACCATTCTGGGTTGAAAGGATTTTTGCTGGAGGAAACTCCGCTCAGAGGACGCCCGAATGAGGCTCCTTTCATGTCCCCAAGATCTTTTCCCCACTGAAGTGGTCCCTATTTATCTACATGCAATGTCTTGCTTTTGAACTGCTAGGTTGGCAGGAGCTGGGACAGAGATGGGCATTCAAACCGTCATGCAGTACTCAGGTCTCGAACTGCCAATTTGCCGGCCTTCCAGCTTACAAGGTGAGCTTCTTAACCACTGAGCCACCGCAGCCCCTACTGGGGTGGTAAAAATTAATGAGAAAAAGGCAGCACATGTTGAACCAACGCCTGAGGTGAAAGGGAGAGAATGTCATTTAATATGGATTTTTAGGCATTTGAATAATTCTGCAGTATCTTCTCTAGACCACCACCTTTGAAATGCCACAAGATTGATAGAGGGTCTTCAATGTTTCAGCAAGAACCTCTCCTCTCAGTGACAAATTTATGCATGAGCTAAGTAAGCTATAGTGTAGGGCCTCCGACAGTGAAGGGCTACCATGGTGACTTAGTGGTTAAGGTGCTGAACTTGATGACCGGAAATTTGGCAGGTTAGCATTTCGAGACCCGAGTGCTACTTGACAGAGTAGCACCCTTTGTCTGCCCCAGTGCCTCCCAAGCTAGCAGTTCGAAAGCAAGAAACTACAAGTAGATATATAAGTGCCACTTTGGCAGAAAAGGTAACAGTGTTCCATGTACTCCAGCATCTAATCATGCCTGCCACATGACCATGGAAACATCTGCAGATGCAGACAATGCTGGCTCTTTGGCTATAAACAGAGATAAACACCACACCCTAGAGTCAGAAATAACTGGCTTTTGATCAAGGGAGACCTTTACCTTTACTTTACTAAGGTCTCATCTAAAGGAGGAAGATGGTGGAGGACAGGGGTTCCTGGAGAGCAATGGTCCATAGGCTTGCAAAGGGTTGGAATCGACTGTGCAACTGAACAACAACAACAACATCTAAAGTTCTGTGTCCAGACACCACACTTTAAGAAGGAAGCTAACAAATTGGAACAAGTTCAGAGGAGGCCAGTGAGGACGATCAGAGGAATGGATGCCAAGCTGTATGAGGAAAGACCGAGGCTATTTAAGCTTGAGAAAAGAAAATTGAATGGAGATATCACAGGACTTTTCAAATGCTTGAAAGATAGCAATAAAGGGGAGGAATAGGACCTATTCTTGACCATCCCAAAGCGCAGGACACATAATAACAGGCTCAGATTATGGAAGTCAGAGATACAGTATGCTGAATATCAAGAAAAAATTATAAATGTTAGAGTAGTACAATAAGGGACCCAATGACCTCAGGTGACAGTGAGCGCTCCAGCGCTGGAGGCATCCAGGAGAAAAGTGGACATCCATCTATCAGATATACTTTGATACAGTTCCTGCATTAAGTAGGGGGTTGGATTTAATGACCTTATCGGCTCCTTCCAGCTCAGTTATTCCATAATTCTATTATTCTACAAAGAAAAACCACACATACAAGACATTTATGCAGTAGTTTTTTTCTCACCAGCAGTCTATCCTTTGTGTGATCAGTTGTGCCCAACATTCTGTGATTGTTCCTCCGAAGAAACATTTGCTAGCAAGGATTTTAGGCTTATACAACAGTGGGTGCACCCCTAACAATATCTTGGTTGAAGATTGTAATATGCAACAAAAATTTGAAACTAACTTTGAGAAAGAACATTCCAAAGAGTTATGTATCATTGTTTCAACATGGAATCGTGAACTTTAATATAAGAATAAAGACACGTTTAAAATCTGGATTTATCTCAAGATGCCAAGAGTTTCTTGGACTAAGAGGATGCCTAATGAAGAATTAGGAAAACAAATGAACAAAGACTAAGAAATCATAAAATGTAGAAAGCTAGATCCATCAGTCATGCTATCCAGAACAAAAATTAGAGATGATCATTCCAAGTAAAATAATTGGGAAGAGACCTATCAGAAGAATTGACTGGTTAAAAGACTTTAGAGATTTTCTTGGATGCAATGGATCATTGCTGATTGTAGTTGCATCCATAACCCAAACAGCTATGATGACCCCCACAATTGCTAGAAAAAGAGGAACAAAAAGTGTTGGCAATTAACACCTTACCTTGGATACTTTGGAGTCATTATTCTGTGAGGAGTCCGCACATTAGTAGACAACATTCCACATGTGCAAATGGACTTGAGAAATCAAGTTTATCTGCATGTGTTGTTGTTTTTTTTAGCCATTTGGATATCACATTACTCACTGGCTAGGCCAGTGATGGGCAGTCTTGGCCCTCCAGCTGTTCTTGAACTTCAATTCCCAGAAACCCTTCTGGGAATTGAAGTCCAAGAACAGCTGGAGGGCCAAGACTGCCCATCTCTGGGCTAGGGGGACCATGACGTGAGCCCTCCACTTTCACCTGGCCCAAGGGATCCAGCAGAGGACACTTTAGTGAGTTTTAGTCCCAGCCAAACATCATTGACAAGAGATGGGCAACACTGCCTACTTCGACCACTCAAGCCCCCGTGTATGCTCATGAAAATGATATGAATCTATCCAACAGTCTTGGTATTTAAATATGCTGGCCTGAAATTTTGAGAATCGATTCCAGATCATCTCAAAATCCAAAACTGAGATGTGGCAAACTTGTAATTTTGACTTTAGCTAGAAGCATCAGCACACTTTGGTTTTAAATAATCAAGGCTATAATTTTGAGAGGCCCTTCAGACACAATCATCATGACTTGTGGAGTTTCACATCCTTTTGCCTCTCAGAATAAAACCATCTGTGACTGCGGTAATGAAATGTTTTCAATCCTGGCATCCATTTCTGGTCCTCCCATTGATAGCTCAGTGATTTAGGTATCAGGCTGCAGAGTTGGAGGTTGGGAGTTTGAATCCCCACTATGCCTCCTGGGAGAAGAGCCAGCCTATGTAGTCTTGGATAAGCTGCAATGTGTTCCCAGGGTGCCCCCTGCAGAAAGGGATGGGAAACAATTTTTTGGTATTATCTACCAGGAAGCCCCTGGGAAGGGGCACCATAAGTCAGAATTGACTTGACGGCACATTATTATTATTGATGTTCCTGCAGTTTAATAAATCAGCCTTGGAAAACAAAGAAAGAAAGGGGAGGAAATCAAACATATTACAGGACTTATTATGAAAATCAAATCACAGGAACAGAACACATGTCCCAGCTCTTCATTTTTACTGTGAAACTTGCATAAATCTCTGCTACATCAATGTTATTGCAATATTAATTTTATTTTTCTTTCTTTAAATATAGAATAACTGAGTTGGAAGTGACCTATGAAACCATTGAGTCTCTCTCTCTCTCTTTCCCTCTTCCTTCCTTCCTTTTGATGATTGCTTTCTGTCCATCCTGAGCAGGTGTCAGTTCATTTCGATTTGCATCTAGTCGTAAATTAAAATGATTGCTCTGCAAAGAGTCCAGGCTCAGTTTTCCTTTTCGGTGAAGAGTTGCAGGAGAGATGCTCAGAGCATTCATGCAGAAAATATTGCTGTCTAGATAGTTGTCCTCTGGGTGATAAAAGAGGCATTGTCAAGGGACCCACTCAGGCCTCTGAGCTGATAGTTGTCGAGCATTACAGCTGTGAAGTCTGCTTTGTTATGTGTCTGAGGATTAGGGTTCAAGACCTTGCTTTTCATAAAAATTGCAGTCTGATCAGAGCTGCATTTGTTTTGGGGAAAGCTAAGGTTGATGGTCCTTCGTCCACATTTTCACTAGATTATTCTTGCACAAAGTTCTAGGGAAATGGTCTGCCACTAAAAGCTGACATGGGAGATTTCCTCCTCCCTGTCCATCTCTTTTGTTTGCTCGTGTTCTACATGACACCCAGTGTCGAATTTTGATTTCCTCTCCCCATCTGTTTTAAAGAAGAGGTGTAGTTTTATCAACAGTCTTTCGAGTAAAAGAGGCTTTGGAGTTGCTCCTGGAGAGTCAGGCATGAGCAATTTCATGACACCTTTATGATATGGAAGTGCACATGATTGTCATAATCTAATACCAATAGTGGGCAGATTTGAGAAGAGCACTGCCTACCTCCGAATGAAAACATCGGAAGGGGAAAAAAGAGACTTGTATTAATATGGAAATGATTAGCATAACCCTTCCCTCTTTAAATGAAATGAATCCAATGTATGTAGCATTGTATTGAGACTTCTTTGAAATCAGGAAAAGAGAAAGACCAAATATGAAATAGATTGACTTATTTTATGAGCTGCGTCTTTGAGTTTGCAAGAGCTGAACAGAGAGCTGAGAACATGGCATTTTGGAGATCATACATTCATAGTGCCACTATAACTTCAGAGGTGACTTGACGGTAGTCTACACTGGCTTTTTAAAATCTCCTTGAAACTGTGGGGCAAGGGGAGCAGCAAAATGTATTTTGACACAATCCCTGAGTCCAGATAGCATTTTTCTACTCCAAAAGAGCAAGCATTTTGGCTAATCAAGTGGGCAGGAAAAGAATTCCCAATCTTGCTTGATATTTTCAGTCAGTCTTGTCAGAATTTGGGGATTGCAGTGGCTCAAGTGGTGGAAAGGTCAGCAAGTCAGCAGTTTGAGACCTGACTACTTCACAACTGAGTGAGCTCCCATCTCTGCCCCGGCTCCTGCCAACTTAGCAGTTCAAAAGCAAGAAATTACAAGTAGATTAATGGGTAGCTCTTCGGTGGAAAGGCAGGCCTGTCATGTGTCCATGGAAATGTCTATAGAGGCAGACAGTGCTGGATTTTTGGCTATAAACAGAGATGAGCACTGTACCCTAGAGTCAGATATGACTGGCTTTCAAGCAAGGCGTCCTTTACCTGCCAGAAGTTGAAAAAGTGTTCACATACTATAGAGCCACCTCCTCATTGCTGGATCAAAATCTGGCTTGGTTTTTCACAGGTCCATTCACAGGTTGAATGGGACATTTCCATCATTAATGCCTCCTTAGAGGAAGGCTGTCTACCTTGGATGTTAAAGGGGACATATTTTTCAGGCCCATGCTGAAAAGAGGAAAAAAAGACTAGCTTGCCAGTGGATGATGGAAACAGCTTTTGTCCTATAGTTAACATTCCTTTCATATGCAAGTTGACTGAGAGCCTGTTGGCTTCCTTATTTCTGTCAGATGCACCACCAGCTACTGGCTGATCAGATGCAGGCATCCTTGGAGAAGATGGGAGCTCGTGAGCCTTTCCAGTCTGAGCTTAGGCCACCACACAGGATGGAGACAACATGGGTTGTGCTGCAAGAAGACCTTTGGAGAGAGGCTGATCATGGACATTTTTCGTCCTCCTCAACTTCTCAATGGTTTTTGATACCATCAACTAAAAGCACCCAGAATGGCCAAAAGGCTAGTATGGAAAAGAAGACCAAGTGGAAGCTGGCAGAAGGAACCATGAAAAAACAGAAGAAACAACTTTGGTATTGTGGGGTTTTGTTTTGTTTTTTGTAAGAAAGGGTCAGTAAGAAGAGCAGTTGATGGTGCTGTTTGAGGCAGGAAGAACAGTGTGGATCTGAGGGGAAATTCCTTGAGGGAGATAGCAGTAAACAAGCAGGATGGAGGGCAAAACAGAAAGAGCTTGTGGGTTACATGTGGTTTGTGAGCTGCAGGTTAAAAACCTCTGATGTAGACAAACCACTAGCACCAATGCTCCCTGGAACCATTGGAAGGGGGGGAGCTAATTCTGCAAATTAGCTCCCCACACCAGAGGCATATAGACGGGATATGAATAAGCAGAGGAACTTGCAGAAATTTTCACAGAATCATGCTGTTATTAATTTTTTTTTTAAAAAAATCATTTCAGCTTCACAAGAATCCAGGTCAGTAGTCAATGTTCTCCATAGACAGAGTCCATTCACACAGTACATTAACAGGCCCACACTCCTTATACTATCTACATTCTTTCTATGTGCTTAGCACCCAAGCTCATCTCGCTTCTGAGCCTTGCAACTTGATCCAATTAGACATACAAGTATTGAAGCATTATTATTCTTTCCCTCCCACCTCCACCCCCCCCCCCAGTGTCCCCATTTCAGTGAGTCCAGATTGGCTGACCACAATTATTTGCTGATGGAAAGGGGGAGTAGAACACAAAGTTAATATCTCAGTGGCTTGCATCTATCATGAAGTCATAAAACAAGAGCCTTGTTTAGGCCTAGCAAATAGAAAGACAAGGAGGGGAGAGAAGAAAATATGTATACATAAACTCTTCTTTTCTGAATGCCTTCCTTCAAATCTGCCTTAGATCTCAAAATTAAATGAGTCCTTGAACT
This sequence comes from Bradypodion pumilum, assembly GCA_035047305.1. NCBI lineage: Eukaryota > Metazoa > Chordata > Lepidosauria > Squamata > Chamaeleonidae > Bradypodion > Bradypodion pumilum. Next base: position 11,743,313 of record JAWDJD010000001.1, on the reverse strand, counting down.
TCTTCAAGGAGGCGATCCTTCCAGGTCACTAGCAAGGTTGCCGGCAGGTCAGTGCCTCGAAGTGGGTGTCTCGCCAGCCTGTGCTCGCTCACTTAATGGCATAAACAAAGGAATTAAGGTCCAAAGCTTGGCTGGTTGCCAGAGAGCCAGTCAAGCTTTGGCAGTGATGAGTACACTTGTGAGCCAACTCTGGAGAGATTCTGTGAGACAGGATAACAGGAGGCAGGAGAAATGGGGGTGGAAGGGGAGTTGTGGCTTCATCTGTGAACTCCGAGCTTCACTTCCATTACAAACAAAGACAAAAGGCCTTCAAAACTCTTGCTGACCTTGTCTGGAGGACCCAGCTTCATTAGGATAAGTGGGCCATCAACACCCCCCTCCCAGGCTTTGTGATATTTCCAGCTATCCTGCTGTAGCTGGTCTTCTTAATGTTAACTAAGGAGGCCAACTTTTCTCCTAGTAGTAAGGTAGACATGTGACTTGTGTGATTTGTTTGCTCTTTGTTTTGTTTCATTTTCGGGAAGACTACATTTGAAGGGCTGCCAGAAGACATTCCTCTTGCTGAAGCGGTCCTCAATTTGAATTCCTATCCAGTCCAAGTCTGATTTTAAAATAAAGCAACATATGGAGGGAGACCATGGGCACTACAGTCCGAAACCAGCACTACAGTGCCGAAAGCATCTCAAGCAGTTGATACAAGGTGTGGTACAAATAAAATCATAGGGAACCTGAGATCAACTTGCACCTAAACATTAGCATGTGATGTTTTGTGTACCTTTGTTGTCCTCATTTTGGGTGATGTGTAAGTGGCCACCCTACCTATCAGAGAAACAAGTAGGAGAGTGTGGAATCAGTCAACACAAGGGATCGTTCTTCAGTTTGGTCAGAAATGAAATGTTGTTGACTTTTGGTTCAACTTCTGTTGGCCAACCAATTCTACCCTGTTCTAATGTGCACCATTTGATGCTCAGCAAAACGACTGCTGCTCTTCTATCATATCCCTGGGTGTTGTTGTCTACTGCAGAGATGACAACTGCTCCCCCTCTAAGAGAGGGAAATACAGAGGAGAAATCTGGGAATCATCAGATATCTATGTTGATGGCTCTTCTTCAGAGGAATCAAGGTGAAAAGATTCTTCTTTTGTACTGAAATATTAATCCAAATACTGTACAGTTATACAGCAACTTTTGAGTAGATTCTACCAGCTTAATCACTAGTCTCCTGGTTTCTCTCCCCACCCCTACCTTGTCATTATAATTATTAAATACTTTACACTATAAACATATTTTGTCATATATTTCTGTCTTTTAAATAAAGAACATAGTACTGTATAAATATAAACATAAATGAATATACAGATGTATAGTAACATCCTATGCCATTCACTGATCACGTCAGTAGAAATTTGACAGGGATTTCGTGACTGAGAAATAATTATCTGCCAAGTTCCTGTGGGATACCAATATATATATATATTGTTGTTACTATACATCTGTATATTCATTTATGTTTATATTTATACAGTACTATGTTCTTTATTTAAAAGACAGAAATATATGACAAAATATGTTTATAGTGTAAAGTATTTAATAATTATAATGACAAGGTAGGGGTGGGGAGAGAAACCAGGAGACTAGTGATTAAGCTGGTAGAATCTACTCAAAAGTTGCTGTATAACTGTACAGTATTTGGATTAATATTTCAGTACAAAAGAAGAATCTTTTCACCTTGATTCCTCTGAAGAAGAGCCATCAACATAGATATCTGATGATTCCCAGATTTCTCCTCTGTATTTCCCTATATATATATATATATATATATATATATATATATATATATATATATATATATATATATATATATATATATATATATATATATATATATATATATATATATATATATATATATATATATATATATATATATATATATATATATATATATATATATATATATATATATATATAGAGAGAGAGAGAGAGAGAGAGAGAGAGAGAGAGAGAGAGAGATAGATATAGATATATAGATATAGATATAGATATAGATAGATAGATAGATAGATAGATATATAGATATAGATATAGATATAGATATAGATATAGATATAGATATAGATATAGATATAGATATAGATATAGATATAGATAGATAGATAGATATAGATATAGATATAGATATAGATATAGATATAGATATAGATATAGATATAGATATAGATATAGATATAGATAGATAGATAGATAGATAGATAGATAGATAGATAGATAGATAGATAGATATAGATATAGATATAGACTGTAGATATATATTTTTTCATGACATAAAAGCTACATGTATAAATACCACACCCAGATTTCTTTATTTGTTTTGTATGATTTATAGGCCATGTTTTCCCTTTTCTTAACAATGCAGTTAAAAAACATTTCCATCCAGCCAACAAAACATATAGGGCTTTCCTTCATAGAGCTAAATCAGGATGGGGAAACCTGCCGGTGTTATTCTCTGTCACATTAAAGTTTTAAAATTTCATATCCTCCCTGCTGAATATGTGAAGAAACCATCAAATACTGAGACTATCTATCTATCTATCTAGCTGTCTGTCTGTCTGTCTGTCTATCTTAGGGGTTTTCAACCTTTTCGCACCATGGGCCAGATCACACCCCCTCAGACAGCTGATCGGGCTGAACACGTGATTCTCCTGAAACACTGCTGTAAACTGTGGCAGCCACAGGCACGTTTACAGCTGTAGTACGTGTGTCTGCTTCCAGGGTCGTCATCACAGGCCAGATGATTTGCCACCATAGGCCGGGTCCCACTCACAGGCCCTAGGTTGTGAACCCCTGATCTATCTATCTATCTATCTATCTATCTATCTATCTATCTATCTATCTATCTGTCTGTCTGTCTGTCTGTCTGTCTGTCTGTCTGTCTGTCTGTCTGTCTAATAAAAAATAAACCAAATTCAATTATCACACATCCCTATTCAACACTGATGACCTGGAGACAAGCCATCATGTTTTAATAGGCAATCCAAAATCAATTTAGCTTATTTGTTTGCAGTAAAGATGGCCAAAATCAACAACTTTAGAGGATTGGATAGAAAATGACTAGCCTTTTGTGCCAGCTGATTAAACCAAACTGGTATTTTCACCCCTGTCTTCTGGCCATAATAAACAAAGATGACCCCTCCACCTAAAGGTCTTTCTTGTTTGAAAGCCTGTGGTGTCTGACTTTAAGGGGCACTCCTCTCCGTTTACAGCCAAAGAACAAGCATTATCTGTGCCAGCAGGCATTTCCATTATCATGTGGCTTGCATGACAGACACCAGAGTGCACGGAATACTGAACTGTTACCTTTCCTGACAAAGCAGTACCTCTTTATCTACTTGCAATTCCTTGCTTTCAAACTGCTTTTTTGGCAAAAGCTGGGACAGATGATGGGAGCTCACTCTGTTGCACAGGACTCGGGTCTTGAACTGCTGACCTGTCGCCCTTCTGGTTTTTGAGCTCAGCGTGTTAACCACTAAGCCACCATGGTGATGAATACAAGAACACCTTATTTTGCAAAAATTCCTTTGGTGTTATTCTTTGTCCAGGGAGCTCCTTCCTCCATCTTCTAATTTGATGTTGCTCTTGTCTACCCTCAAGGATGTTTGTTCTTGCCATAAAGTTCTTCCTAGATCTGAGTCAGTGGAGTTAAGGCACATAGGATGTCGAAGGTCATTCTCTTGCTTTGTTCTCTCGGCATCCACTGCTACTTCTCTCCTTATCATAGTGGAGTAATACCAACAAGAGGATATATTTTCTCAACTGGTGTAGGTTTAAGGCATTCTTAATAGAAATAACTGTTACAAAGGGTTTTGTTCAAGTCAGTCAGGAAAATCTAGCAGTTTTACACATAAGACAGATCCCAATAGGCTTTACCAGAGAGCCAAGGCTGAGAGATTTTAGACTTTGTTAATCTAGCCTCTATCTACCCTCCATCAGTACTTGGAGGACATTTATTTATTTATTTATTACATTTCTATACCGCCCATTTGGGTGGTATCCCACTCTGGGCGGTGTACAAGCAAATATCAAGTAACATGACAGAACCAACAAATGCGTCTCAAACTAAAATAAAATAGAATAACAAGTTTCCAGTCCCTGCTGTGTATAGTTGGATAACAGCAATGGAGTCTCCCACCCTCCTGAGAGACAGATCCACAGTGAAAATTTATAGCTCTCAGTTCCACATGAACCTTTTTCTCTTTGGCACATCCTGGAGTCCCCTCATTCTCCCAGTTCAAAACAAGACAAGAATCCATTATCCTAAATAACTTAAGGTTGTGTTTTAACTGAAAGACATGGTGCCATTAATTTAAACGACAGTAACCAGATGCAATTTAGTGTGATGCTTTAAATTGTTCCTTGCCTGTGCATTTAATTGAAATTTATTGAGATGGTTATTTATGTTAATAAAATAATTAAAGGCAGTTATTTAAGACTAACTATGAAATAGCTGTGTAACTACCTATATTAATAAGACAGTTAGTTAAAGGATAATGTCTATTGCTTTATAGTAATTGCTATAAACAGCTGCTGAGTTTGATTAAACACCGAGGACAGCAAAAGAGTAGGAGCAATCATGGAAGCTTTTTGTGTCAAGCTCAGGGAAAAAAACAACCAAGTAGCGATAATGTGAATTATAGAATCACAGTGGTAAATTTAGTATTCCTATGCCATAGCCATATCCTACTATCTTTTGATGTACAATTGGTTCTTTCACCACAAAGATCTTGGTGTTGTTTTTTAAAAATATTTCTAACCAACCATCATTGTGCAAAAGCTGGCCTGAGACTCAACATCAAAAAAACCAAGATAATGGCAACCGGCCCTATCACTCCTTGGCAAATAGAAGTGGAAGCAGTGACTGACTTTACCTCCTTAGGATCCAAGATCACTGCAGATGGTGACTGCAGCCATCAAATAAAAAGGTGCTTACTTCTTCAGAGCCAAGCTATGAGAAACCTAGGGAACATAATAAAAAGTAGAGACATCACCCTGCCAACAAAAGTCCACACAGTATAAACAATGGTATTCCCAGTAGTAATGTATGGTTGTGAGAGCTGGACCATTAGGAAAGCTGAGTGCAGAAGAATAGATGCCTTTGAAATGTGGTGTTGGAAGAGAGTTTTAAGAGTCCCTTGGACAGCGAGCAGAACAAATAGGTCGATCCTAGAAGAAATCAACCCTGTCTGCTCATTAGAAGGTCAAATAGTGAAGATGAAGCTAAAGTACTTTGGACACCAAATGAGAAGAGAGGACTCACTCAAAAAGGCCTTGATGCTGGGAAAGATCGAAGGCAAAAGGAGAAGAGGGCGGAAGAGGATGAGGTGGCTAGATGGCATTGTTGACACGATGAGTGTAAAGCTGAGCGGGCTATGGAGGATGGTGGAGGATAGGGGTGCCTGACATGCAGTGGTCCATGGGGTCACAAAGGGTCAGACTCAACTATGTGACTCAACAACAACAACCATCATTGTGGCCAGGGATCTCAGAGTGAATTTCAGCCAGTGGCCTACATCATGCAATCTCCTTCGAGCAGCAGCTCATTGTTGTGCAAAAGAGAGATCTCCCCCATTCTTTTCTATGGGACTTATGGCTGCTCTACAAAACCCTGATTTCTTCCACTGTACTCTCTCCAGAAGTTCCACCACTGGTGGGATGGAGAGTTGCCTCTACACAATGCAACAGCATTCCACTGGCCTTCAAAAATAATTGACAGGTGGAAAAAAAACATATGCATACAAAAGGTCACAAGCCAGCCAATGCAATTTCTATTTAGCACTAGTTCAGCCTCCTCTAGAGTTCTGTGTCCAGTTCTAGTCACTGCACTTTAAGAAGGATGTGTTTGGAGGACAGCAAGAAAGGTGACCAGAGGACTGGAAACCAAGCCATAAGATGGAAGACTGAAAGAACTGGGAATGTTTAGCCTTGAGAAAAGAGTACATTTTTCAAATATTTGAAAGATAGTCACAAAGGGAAGGGGCAGGGTCTGTTCACATTCATCACAGAGTGTAGGATATGTAATAATTGGCTTAAACTAAAGGAAGCCAGATAAAGGCATAATATCACATAAAATTCTTAACTGTTAGAGCAGTACAACAATGGAACCAATGACTTCAGGAAGCACTGCATGCTCTAAAAATTGAAGCATTCAAGAGGGAATTTGAACACCATCTGCTTTGATTTGGATTCCTGCATTAAGCAGGGGGTTGGACTCAATGGCCCCATAGGATGCTTCCAACTCCATTAGTCTATAATTTTATAATTCTATGAAGAACGGTACAAGAGGAGCACCTGATTTAAGGTAAACCATGTTTCACACAATCCATGTTTCACATAGGCTTCCAGAAGTGCTATTCTGCCTTTTTAAAAAATCCTTATTCCCACCCTGACCCAAGACCCTGTGTTCAGAATGGGACTATTGTGTCTTCCACATGCAAATTTGGCAGCTGCGGGGAGGAATGGTGGAAGCCACACAAAAATGGACCCAATGGCCTTATAGACCTCTTCCAAGTCTATGTTCTTTGAAAACCCAACTATGATAACAAACAAACCCAAGCTTGTGTCAATAGCTTGGTCTGAACCTGTAGATTTAAAGGAAAAGGGCATGTAACAATAGGGTGCCTTACTCTCAAGTAGGCCCTATTGTTCTTCTGAGTTGCAGCTCCCTGGCTGGACAACCCAGGCATCAGATATGTGTAGAAAAGGTAGCATCGAGCCAAGTAATAACTCCAACTCTCTTCAGGTATTTTATAAATATATTGAAAACATAGCAAGATACAGGATACAGTCCATCAAAAGAACAGGAAACATTTCAAAGGAAGGAAATAAAGCAAACTGGTTCTCTAAGCCTATAGGCCCCCCCTTTATCTCAACCTTCTACATCTTGGCAGCTTAAAAGCACAGCACTCCAGAGAGTGTCTCTGTGTTGGCCTGTGTGTGTGCGTGCATCTCTGGGTTATATCTCCTCCCATAGGGTCTACCTTTGGCCTTCCCCCTTAGAGATTCCAACCAATGATCTTACAATAAGACATGTCAATCACACATTAAGTTTAATTTCTTCTAAACCATGAGGCAACTCATGAGGCAAGGATGTTTACATATTTTCTCTCTCCCCCTGATTAAAAATCACCATTTTGAAAGAGAATAAATCACAGGGTATACTTCATTCTTTTTCAGGGCACAGCATAGCAAAGAACCACTGTCTTGGAAATTTTAGGTTTTGTTTTATTTTGCTGGTTTGTTCTTTTAGAAATATATTTTCATTTTGTATTTAATTTTAATTTAATAGTCATATTTATATATGCCGCCCACTCAGGCAGAACCCGACTCAGGGTGGCAATATACAATCACAAAACCTACCTCAGTAGAGCTCTCATCCACAGCCTCAGGCTGCCTTTCAGAACAAAGGAAGAGCTTGGCCACTCACCCTACTATCAATGGATGAAAATCTGAAGCCTGGGCTCATTGGCAAATGTGTTTGTCTTGCACCCATCTGCTAACCACTTGCAACTCTGCAACTCAACCAGGCCAAACTTCACAGCTTATCTGAATAACAACCACCTCCCCCTCACCCCCAAACAGGTGTTGAAGGAGATGTAAGGTTCTTACTGTGGCACTTCTAGTGGCCTCCACCAGCATTATTTGGTGTTCTTATAATATTTGTTTGATGTCGTCTCTCCACTTTCCTTTTGGGGCTGCTGTGGGGTTTTTGTCCTCTTCTTTTCAAATATGCCTTGTAAGTTATGGAATTCCAAGACCTTCTCTCCAAGTGGGCAAACCACTTTATTTGTGGTCTCTCAAATTGGTTCTATTCAAGTTCTTTCCCTTATATCAGGGGTGCCACAACTTTTCAGGCTGCGGGCCGGTCATGTGTTTCAGGGATCTGGTCACTATGGCCTGGGGCCCAGATCTGGCCCCTGACACCAATTCATCCGGCCCACGAAGCCTTTGTTGCTCCTGGAAGCAGAAGTAAAACACACCCATATGGGCGCATTTTACTTCTGCTTCCAGGAGTGACAAGGGCTTTGTGGGCCAGATGAATTGGCTTTGGAGGCCAAATCTGGCCCCCAGACCATAGTTTGGACACCCACACCTTAAACTCTCATTCCTGAGTTTATCCCTTCTAGTCACTCCAGCATCCTTCCTCAGACATCTCATTTCCATGGGGGCCAACTTTCATTAATGTTTTGTTGTGAGTGTCCATGTGTTTGGCACTGGTAACATGAGGTGATATGTCACACATAGTGCCATTAAATCCAAAGGAGTAGATCAGATGTATTATTTCTTCTCTAAGGTTATCATGTAGAAAGGGGCCTGTTACTCTTTTTGGAAAAGTTAAAGCTTGGGAATGGCTGCGGAATAGTTCTCTTGGCAGTGGACGCCAAGAGAACTAAGCAAGAGAATGACCCTTGACATCCTCTGAACAGATATGTGCCTCCGGGGAAATAAATGCCTGCCAGTACTGAGGAAGGAGTAACACCTTCAGCTAATCTTGGCTGAGAGAAGCTTTCAGAGCCATTCAGCTTGCTCCCTGCTAAGGTATTAACTGGGGAGATGATTTAAATTATGTGAAGGGATGGGCAGGCAATGTTCTTGTTTTTGTGAATATTCAAAGGAACTCAAAGCTTGATTTGTAGATTATCTGGAAAGGTCACGAAAGTGAAGCTTAACATATTAAAGGGGATTCTTAAATTATGCCAGTGGCTTCGTATACCTCACAGGAGATGTCCTGTGATGCTGTGCCAGGAAGGATGAGCTCTGTGCATGCTCCATAACTATACTGATGCTACACTAATGTGTGAGTATTAGGGAGAGCAGATCACTTGCTTATTTTCTAGTGTGTTTCTCTTAATTTGGAACCTTTTTAACCTCTTTGATAAAATATATAAAAATCTGCAACTAATTGTCTGGATTCTTAGCTCAGAGGGTTTATGATACTAAAACCAGGTCTTGTCTCGACATGTCCAGGGGATTTTGATCTCTTTGTGAGTCTGGTGGTAATTCAACTGTACAGGGTTAGGATGTTAGTCTCAAGCACCTAAGCCTGTAGATTTTTGTTAATTCCCTGGAGCACTGCTCATTTGGGAGAGATGGAGGTTGTTGAAAGGTTTTGTGGACATAGGTTTCCTAGCCATCACCACATTTGACTCTCCTGGGCTCACCCACTCCAGGGCAAACAGGGTAGTGTGGCTAAGTGATTAGAGTAGGATTCCCTGGACTTGGTGAACTGTGAGTGTTACTACTTAAAAAAACATATTTTTATTATTATTATTTTTACTTTAGGAAGATTCCCTGCATCAATTTCTAGTCTCCATTTCTGATTACATCACCAAACTACCCTAGCTTTCTGAATGTTATGGGTGTTATGATTTCTTGTGCTTAGTTATTAATTCTAGCATTTATCCTTTTGTCACAGTCCATTAAGTTCATTGTACAGTAGAACCTCGGATAAAGTCCAAACTCCATTCCACAAGTTTGGACTTTATCCGATTTTGGACTTTATCCAAATCAAATGGGTGATGCATTGGATAATGTCCAAAAATAGACTTTATCTGAGGTTCATATACCAAATACCTCTGATAACGCCCATTTTTTAGCAGTTTTGGGCTTCATGCGATGCATCACGTGTAGATGAAAACCGCGACTTTATCTGAATCGTACTTTATCCGAGGTACCACTGTATCATGAAATAAATCCATATCTAAAATGGTTGCTTTTTAAAAATAATTTGAAAGTATTAAATTCTATCCTATACATAAGAACCAAGAATACATAAGATGTATTTTCAACATCCATTTTAAAATTTGTTGCATATTGAATTATTTATCTTAGTGAAGCTGCTCAAGGATTATCTGTCCTGATGTTTATTGTGTGTCTATGATTCTGCTGTTATTTGGTTGAATGAACTTCAATAACTCAAGATTATCATTTAGTAATATCTAGTAATTGGTAATAGTAACTAGCTGCTAATATTCAGGCATTACACATGTTTCATAGTAAGAAGAAACAAATGTACAGGCAATGGAGATTTTAAATGTTTTATTTATGAGGATAAATCAATTTAATTGACAATCACATAAAAATGGTCAAAATTTTGATTATGTTAATTAGGCATAATTCATTGTTTATGATAGAGACAATTTTGTGGATCTATTTATGCAGATGCATAATGCAAGTTACAGTTACAATGTTTTTGTCTCTGTAGTATTTATGTTTATGCCACTTCATATTACTATTATTAAAAATATCCAGTAAAAATATATATTTAAAAACAGTGTTTACTGACTGTTCTGGGAAAATAGATGGTGGTTGAACATTGGAGTTGCTCAGTGTAGAACAGAAAGTTGATACGATGACACAAATAAAAGAGAGAAGGACCTTGGAATTGTTGTAGACCACAAGTGGAACATGAGCCAGCAGTGCAATGTGGTTGCCAAAAAGACAACTGCTATTTTAAGCTTCATTCACAGAATTATAGTCTCCAAAACTCGTGATGTAATTGTCCCCCCCTCTGTTCGGCACTAGTCAAACATCATCTAGTGTACTGTGTCCAATTATTTAAGATGAAAGCCAACAAGCTGGAACAAGTTCGGAAGAGGGCAACAAGGAAGATCACGGGACTGAAAACCCAACCCTTTGAGGAAATACTGAAAGAACTGGGCATGTTTAGCCTTAGGGGGAATATGATAGCACTTTTCAAATTTTGGGAAGATAGCCATAAATATCTGGTCATATAGTGGAACGCCGAATAATGACAAATT